>CM022303.1:720186101-720816816 GCA_011799875.1 Thinopyrum elongatum
ACCTGATGTTTCTTGTTGCTTCCCTGGAATTTGCCATTTTTGATCTTGATAACAGTATGGTGGAGTTTCAAGGTTCTGGCAATCCGCGATCCTGATTGATCACGAAGTGCAACAGTTCATGAATTCCACCGTAGTTAAAAAGAAAGATGAATTTCGCAAACGAAAGGGCAATGCAGATATGATCTGCACGGGGGTCATGCGTATGACGAAGTTTAGTATGGGGCTCGAGATTTTATTATCTCGGTTTTCATACACCCTGGAAAGTTAATCTAGAGACTGGATATCATATTGATGATGGACGTTGGTAGCTTCGGTTTGTTTCGAAACCTTAGAAGCCAGTAAAACAAGTTTTTGATGAACCAATTAGAGGCGTCTTAACTTGGTTTTGCAGGAGGGTTTGATGTGTGCTGTGATGTGGTATAGCAGTGCTCATAATAATTTGATTATGTATGAGATGACTCTATGATGTAAATTGATTAACATGACCTGCGTGTCATGACGGCATGATGGCTGGAGCCATATGATTGCACTTTAAATGACCTGTGTGTCAACCTTGTGTAATGCATTATTTTATTAGCTATAGAGATAGCAATATTATCTGCTGCATCGACAAGGTGTGTGGCAATCTTCGTGAAGGTGAACACCGACGCGAATGCCGGAGACGAAGAAATACAGACTTCTCCGTCAGAAAGGGCTATACCATATCATGCTAATTATGATGCCTGAGATGTTTATCCATGATGGCACCCTTCTTGATTGCGTGGGTACGCTTTTATTAGGGTGATCTCTCACAAAATATCAAGTAGTTAGTGTTTCCAAGTGTGCACCGTCTACAACAAGTATCTTTTCGGGGTGCGCCATGACACATGAGCACGAACGATTAGAGAGGTGTAAGGCGGGTGAAGGTCAGACCTCACTGCGTGATCACTTGGTTGTCTTGACGTTCAGGCAGGACAGTCTCTGAGCTCGGAACACATGCATCGAAAGATGGACAAGAGTCACATAGAGATGTGATTGGCAAGTTGGCCTACCGATTGAAATTCACGTCATCAGTGTGATGAACCGTCAATGGCGTTGAATTGAAATACGATTTGAATCACTCACAATCAATGAGAGATATTGATTTGAGTGGGAGAGCACTGTTGATTAACTGTTCAATTCTCAGTGCAATTAAATATGAACACTGTCTCTAGTGTGGTTTGCATAATAGTTGTAGAATAAATGGCTCGCATTTCCACCTTCCCTTTTAATTGAATAGCTATTAAATATCTGGTTAAAACTTTACGGTTGGTAACGTAATGTGAGGATTGTCCTCAAGAGTGCCGAGAAGGACTTTGTCCTATCGCAACTTTCGGTATTCTTTCGCTTATGCTATGGATCATGTGACTCTCGTCCTTCGATCCAAAAGCTAGATCCGTTTCAGTCAAGTGCAATACATTTGCTTCATGAGACCCGAACTTCGAGAAGTTTGGATAGTTATGTGATATTCATGGAAATCTGAAAATCATTTTCAGAGACAGACAAAGGCTAAAAGATATGAGATATCCAAAGCAATGTTTGTTTGCAAACTATTAGTAAAAGAGTTTACTATGCATTAGATGATAAGAGAGAAGGGATCCAGTAGAACGCCTGTCATATGATGAAAGGTGAATAAAACAACAACTTAAGAGAAAGGAAGTGTCCGAAGGGTGTTAGTGTGACTTACACACCTAGGAAGTCGGGCTAAAAAAGATTTCCTAAAAGATGAACATATTTTCAGCGGCAAATAAATTTCACAAAAATTTAAATAAAGCAAACAGTGCTACTGCTGCAATAAAACCTAATAAAAATCATTTTAAAAATACCAAAATGATTTCAAATTTATTTCTCTCCAATTTTATATTGAAGGGAATCATTTTACCCTAATTTCCATATATTTTATTTTTGGATAAAAACAATTTGAATAAAAACCAAATAACTCCAAATTGAAAATAATTTCAAAGGGACTTTAAATTCGATTGTTTTAAACTTCCAACTCATATTTCATATAATTTGAAGAAGTCATTTTATCTCCTCTCATGAAAATCATTGAGTTGCATAAAGTTTTCGAATTGGAAATATTTTTCCAAATGGAATTCAAATATTTTCAAACACCCTTTTCATTTAATTAAATGGAAGAAGTCATATCATCTTCACTCAAGGGTTTTGTATTTGAAAAGAATTTGAATTCATGGAGATCATAAATGCAAGGTGAAAGTTTTGGGAAAGTCATTTTATTCCCTCTCATTCAACTTTCAAAAAGTTTCCAAATTTCACTCAATTTCACACAAGCAACCACACCACAATCAAACAATCAATCAAAACTATTTATTTAATATAACATTCCAAAATTTAGAATTTTGGGATGTTACAAATTTGGCCAGGCCAAGCGGCGGGAAGCGACCCCCTTTAGTACCGGGTCGTCGCTGCAACCAGTACTAAACACCCCCCTCCCTTTAGTATCGGTTGGAGCCACCAACCGGTACTAAAGGATGTGCGCTCGCGCAGGTGGGGTGCGGAAGTTTAGTCCCACCTCGCCTAGCGAAGAGCGGCCGCACCTCTTTAAAAGCCCCGGCGCGGGTGCTGTATTGAACTCATCTCTATAGCAGGCTTCTGGGCCTAACTCTGCCGCTCTGCCCTGTGGGCCTATTGGGCCATGCCGGCCTGCATCCTGGCCCAACTGCGGTTGGGTTTCTAGTCGTATGCAGGCCGTTGTGGCCCAGTAGGCGGGCTTTTTTATTTATTTTATTTTTCTTTTTTTCTTCTCTGCTTTATTTATTTTCTTTTATTTATTTCTGAGTTGTTTTTTTGCTGTATTTAGAGTTTCTTTGTGAATATTTTTGCTTTAGGTACAAAAAATTACAAACTTTCTGTTAGTGCCAGTAGTTTTCAAATTTGAATTATTTGAAATTTGTGTGAATCACGAGTTTGTGAATAACTTTACTTTAAAAATAGATTTTTCAGTGATTCTTTTTCTTATGTTTAATATTAGTGTGTTTTATCATTATATTCAATTTGGTAATACTTAGGTTATTTAAAAAATGAAATGCCTTTGTAATAGATGAGTTTTCGTCCAAAACCCTGATACTTCGAAAGAGATTGTCCATTTCGTACATGAAGTGCATCCAGTTTTTGCCATAACCCTCTCTACTTTTTTGCACATGCTATGTGGGTGAAATGATCATACCATGCCAACTTTCAACCTTTTCAAAGTTCATTTGTAGTGCTTTCCAATTTCAGGGTCATTTAGCTAAAAAAAATTAGTAAATGAGCTGAAAATTAGCAAATGAAGTCAGAAAAGGGTTGAAAATTGATGATGTGCCTTTGAATGGTGCATACTGAACACACAAAAAGTCTGGAGTTAAAATAAGTTATGAAAAATGAAATCCCTTTGTAACAAATGAGTTTCGTCCGAAACCCTGATACTTCGAAAGAGATTCTCCAGTTGGTACATGAAGTGCATCCAGTTTTTGCCATGACCCTCTCAACTTTTTAGCACGTACTATGTGGGTGAAATGATGATACCATGCCAAGTTTCAACTTTTTGAGAGTTCATTTGTAGTGCTTTTCAATTTCAGGGTCATTTAGCTCAAAACAAATCATTAAGTGCATGAAAATTAGCAAATAAAGGCAGAAAAGAGTTGAACATTGATGATGTGCCTTTTAATGGTGCTTAATGAACACACAAAATGTCCGAAGTTAAAATAAGTTATTAAGAGTGAAATGCCTTTGTAAGAGATGAGTTTTCGTCCGAAACCCTGATACTTCGAAAGAGATTGTCCATTTCGTACACGAAGTGCATCCAGTTTTTGCCGTAACCCTGTCTACTTTTTTGCACATGCTATGTGGGTGAAATGATGATACCATGCCAACTTTCAACCTTTTCAGAGTTCATTTGTAGTGCTTTCTAATTTCAGGGTCATTTAGCTAAAAAATCAGTAAATGAGCTGAAAATTAGCAAATGAAGTCAGAAAAGGGTTGAAAATTCATGATGTGCCTTTGAATGGTGCATACTGAACAAACAAAAAGTCTGGAGTTAAAATAGGTTATTAAAAAAGAAATCCCTTTGTAACAGATGAGTTTCGTCCGAAACACTGATACTTCGAAAGAGATTGTCCAGTTTGTACACGAAGTGCATCTAGTTTTTTCCGTAACCCTCTCAACTTTTTAGCACTTACTATGTGGGTGAAATGATGATACCATGCCAAGTTTCAACCTTCTCAGAGTTCATTTGTAGTGCTTTTCAATTTCAGGGTCATTTAGCTTTAAAAAAAAATTAGTAAATGCATGAAAATAGCAAATGATGTCAGAAAGGGTTGAAAGTAGATGACGTGGCTTCGAACGGTGCATACTGAACACACAAAAAGTCTGGAGTTGTAATAAGTTAAAAAAAATGAAATGCCTTTGTAACAGATGAGTTTTCGTCCGAAACCCTGATACTTCGAAAAAGATTGTCCATTTCGTACACGAAGTGCATCCAGTTTTTGCCGTAACCCTCTCTACTTTTTTGCATATGCTACGTCGGTGAAATGATGATACTATGCCAACTTTCAACCTTTTCAGAGTTCATTTGTAGTGCTTTTCAATTTCAGGGTCATTTAGCTCAAAAAAAATCAGTAAATGAATGAAAAATAGCAAATGATGTCAGAAAGGACTGAAAGTTGATGACGTGGCTTCGAACGGTGCATACTGAACACACAAAAAGTCTGGAGTTGTAATTAGTTAAAAAAATGAAATGCCTTTATAACAGATGAGTTTTCGTCCGAAACCCTGATACTTCGAAAGAGATTGTCCATTTCATACACGAAGTGCATGCAGTTTTTGCCGTAACCTTCTCTACTTTTTTGCACATGCTATGTGGGTGAAATGATGATACCATGCCAACTTTCAACCTTCTCAGAGTTCATTTGTAGTGCTTTCCAATTTCAGGGTCATTTAGCTAAAAAAACAGTAAATGAGCTGAAAATTAGCAAATGAAGTCAGAAAAGGGTTGAAAATTGATGATGTGCCTTTGAATGGTGCATACTGAACACACAAAAAGTCTGGAGTTAAATTAAGTTATTAAAAATGAAATGCCTTTGTAACAGATGAGTTTCGTCCGAAACCCTGATACTTCGAAAGAGATTGTCCAGTTTGTACACGAAGTGCATCCAGTTTTTGCCGTAACCCTCTCAACTTTTTAGCACATACTATGTGGGTGAAATGATGATACCATGCCAAGTTTCAACATTTTCAGAGTTCATTTGTAGTGCTTTTCAATTTCAGGGTCATTTAGCTCAAAACAAATCATTAAATGCATGAAAATTAGCAAATGAAGGCAGAAAAGAGTTAAACATTGATGATGTGCCTTTGAATGGTGCATAATGAACACACAAAAAGTTCGGAGTTAAAATAAGTTATTAAAAATGAAATGCCTTTGTAACAGATGAGATTTCCTCCGAAACCCTGATACTTCGAAAGAGAATGTCCATTTCGTACACGAAGTGCATCCAGTTTTTGCCGTAACCCTCTCTACTTTTTTGCAAATGCTATGTGGGTGAAATGATGATACCATGCCAAGTTTCAACCTTTTCAGAGTTCATTTGTAGTCCTTTTCAATTTCAGGATCATTTAGATCAAAAAAATCAGTAAATGCATGAAAAATAGCAAATGATGTCAAAAAGGGTTGAAAGTTGATGACGTGGCTTCGAACGGTGCATACTGAACCCCCCAAAAGGCTGGACATGTAATAACTTAAAAAATGAAATGCCTTTTGTAACAGATGAGTTTTCGTCCGAAACCCTGATACTTTGAAAGAGATTGTCCATTTCGTACACGAAGTGCATCCAGTTTTTGCCGTAACCCTCTCTACTTTTTTGCACATGCTATGTGGGTGAAATGATGACCTCATGCCAAGTTTCAACCTTTTCAGAGTTCATTTGTAGTGCTTTTCAATTTCAGGGACATTTAGCTCAAAAAAATCAGTAAATGCATGAAAAATAGCAAGTGATGTCAGAAATGGTTGAAAGTTGATGACATGGCTTGGAACGGTGCATACTGAACACACAAAAAGTCTGGAGTTGTAATAATTTAAAAAAATGAAATGCCTTTGTAACAGATGAGTTTTCGTCCGAAACCCTGATACTTCGAAAGAGATTGTCTAGTTTGAACACGAAGTGCATCCAGTTTTTGCCGTAACCCTCTCAACTTTTTAGCACATGCTATGTGGATGAAATGATGATACCATGCCAAGTTTCAACTTTTTCAGAGTTCATTTGTAGTGCTTTTCAATTTCAGGGTCATTTAGCTCAAAACAAATCATTAAATGCATGAAAATTAGCAAATGAAGGCAGAAAAGAGTTGAACATTGATGATGTGCCTTTGAATGGTGCGTAATGAACACACCAAAAGTCCAGAGTTAAAATAAGTTATTAAAAATGAAGGAGAGGCGCAATGCTCACGGGCACGTTGCTTAGCTTCAGGCCTTGAGAAACTACACATAGCTCCGTGCAGTCTACACCATTTCCTCAAGGCCTAAAGCTAAGCAACGTGCAGGTGAGCATTGCGCCTCTCCTTCATCGTTCCTCGTCTCTGCACTCAGGGCTTATAAACCGCTGCGAGTCCCTCTCGCTTGGCGAGGTGGGACTAAATTTTAGCCACCGCTATAATATTCTTCAATAGCAAAAAGAATCAACTGAAAATCTCTAGTACCGGTTCGTGGCATGAACCAGTACTAAAGGTGCTGGTGGGGCCCCGGCCTGACAACAGCCTGCCACCACCTCTTTAGTACCGGTTCGTGGCACGAACCGGTACTAAAGGTTCGCCACGAACCGGTACTAATGAGTGCCGCCCGCTAAGCCGTTGGAACCGGCACTAATGGTCACATTAGTGCTGGTTCAGTTACAAACCAGGACTAATGTACTTCACATTAGGCCCTTTTTCTACTAGTGCGGAATGGTTTCGGAATGATTCGGATATTTTTCGGAGTACCGAGAGGTTACCGGAACCCCCCGGGGAAGTAATGGGCCTATATGGGCCATAGGGGAGAGAGAGGGGAGCCCGCAAGGGGTGGCGCGCGCCCCCCCCCCCCCAATGGGCTGTTCGAATTGGACAAGGGGAAGTGGGCGCGGCCCCCCCCCTTTCCTTCTCCCTCTCCCTCTCCTTCCCTTTTCCCCCTCCGAAAGAAAGGAAAGGGGGGCCGACTAGGACTAGGAGTCCTAGTCGGTTTCCCCCCTTATGGCGCGCCCCCTGTGGCCGGCCTCCTCCCTTTCCTCCTTTATATACAGGGGCAGGGGGGCACCCCAAAGCACATCAATTGTTCTCTTAGCCGTGTGCTGTGCCCCCCTCCACAGTTTACTCCTTCGGTCATATCGTCGTAGTGCTTAGGCGAAGCCCTGCGCGGATCACATCACCATCACCGTCACCACACCGTCATGCTGACGAAACTCTCCCTCGACACTTTGCTGGATCAAGAGTTCGAGGGACGTCATCGAGCTGAACGTGTGCAGAACTCGGAGGCGCCGTACGTTCGACGCTTGATCGGTTGGATCGTGAAGACGTTCGACTACATCAACTGCGTTAAGCTAACGCTTCCGCTTTCGGTCTACGAGGGTACGTGGACACACTCTCCCCCTCTCGTTATTATGCATCTCCTAGATAGATCTTGCGTGATCGTAGGAAATTTTTTGAAATTGCATGCTACGTTTCCCAACAAAAACATGTGTGTGCCAAAGAAATATGGTGGTCTAGGGCTAAAAAACCTTCATATTCAGAACAACTGCCTACTCATGAAATTCGCAGCCAAGGCCTTGACCTCTGGCTCGGCCCCTTGGCTGGAGTGGTTAGATCTTCAACACCCAAACGCACTAGTCTCCTCTTCCCCACAAACCTCTTTCCTCCGCCGCACCATTGCTCAACAAATCCCCACCTTGCAGACGATCTCTTTCTTCCTAACAAATAGTGGGTCGCATACTTACTTCTGGCTTGATACTTGGTTGACCCCAACGCCTCTAGCCTCTTCCTTCCCCCACCTCTTCTCACACTCCACCCTGCAGCTGGTTACGGTAGCTAGCATACTGCGTTACGGTTTAGAAGCTAACCTCCGTAACCGTCTCTCCCTTCTGGCAGAGCAAGAGCTTGTTTCGTTGTTGGCTATTTTGCAGGACTTTGTTCCTTCGGCAGAGGAAGACCAAAGGTTTCTACATCGAGGTCTTGACTTCTCCACCAAGCACGCGTACGGCGCCCTAATGGCAAGGCCTTACAACGATCCCCTTGCTCCCCTCACATGGTGCTCCAAGGTTCCACGCAAGATAATTTTTTTTGCTTG
The DNA here is from genome assembly GCA_011799875.1 of Thinopyrum elongatum. Classification (NCBI taxonomy): domain Eukaryota; kingdom Viridiplantae; phylum Streptophyta; class Magnoliopsida; order Poales; family Poaceae; genus Thinopyrum; species Thinopyrum elongatum. Next base: position 720,194,425 of record CM022303.1, read on the forward strand.
GCTCCTCTTCAAGGACCGCCTCAATACCAGGGCCAACCTCGCTCACAAGCAGATCATCTCCTCTGACACATGCCCTCTATGTGCTATGTTACCTGAAGACTCCATGCACCTCTTCATCACCTGCCCACTTGCCAGCCGGGTCTGGCAGCGGATGGGTTTCCTGCCTCAGACGGACGACATCGCCGGCCTCTGGGATGCTCCTCTACCCCATCACCTTCCGCACAAGGCATGACCACTGGTCCTCATGTCACTCCTATGGAAGATCTGGGCAGCGCGTAATGATATGCTGTTTAGAAATATTGATCAATGTTCTGTAATAACCCTCAGGGCCCTTATTTCTGACTTGGATCTCTGGTCACATCATCTCATGGCAACATGTGACAAGGAGGATGTCTCCTCGTGGCGTTCCTACCTCTCTACATGCTGCGTCGTGCCTATGTAATTATGTGCTTGCTGGCCCGGCGGCTTTTGAGTAATATATTCAGGTGGGGAGCTCCCCCCCCCCCCCCCCCCCCCCCCGCGCGCGCGCGGTGATTCTAAAAAAAAAGATCATGTACACATTCATCCCTTGTGTGCGTTAAATTTCATGATTAGCGGGTTGTTTCTAGAGCATTCGTTTTTTTCAGGCATAAGAAATATTATTTTTCTAAACAATGTTACACGTGTTTGAAGCATCAAACAACCCATTTGGCAATCAAACTATTAAAAAAAACATTTCGCACTATAACCTTTCTGTGAATTTATACAATCACCTTTTCCTTCCTTGAGTAGCTTCTAGATGGAGGCCGTTAATCGGGTAGAGTTATAGGTTTGCAACATGCTGGACAACAAGAGTATGTGGTGATGACGCATGAAGACCCAAGCAACATGAATGTAGAGAATCAGACGTACATTCTCAATGACAAAAAATCTAGAAAGGTTGCTGCTTGGTAATGGCCGATAAACATTATAGTTACACTACCATGCTTACATCACACATTTGTTACAAGTGGTTTGCACATAACGGAGTGGTTATGCCCAAACCATAGTCACGGTGCACCACTTCCGAGACATAGGACTTGGGGTTCGGAGAATCAAACCAAGTAATATCGTAAAATCAGATTTGATGTACTGATTGAACCTTTAAAATATGGAAAATGAGAAGAAAAGTATGTTACCCGAGACTACAGCCACAATTGTTTCGTAGTGACGCTTACTGATGACACATGCCACTCTAAGAGAATATCATTGCTTCATGGCTAAAGAGGTCTGTAGAAGAGCAAAGAACCCAAAATAGTGTACATAAATTTAAGCAATACACCTACATTGAAGTAGAACTCAATGGCATCACAGTAATATTAAGTTGTTATTTATAAATGTGTTTTTCTTTTTGAAATATCATATTTAAATTTAAAGTTTGCAATTATCACGACATAATGTAAGGTCATATATAATTGTTGAACCAACTTTTAGGGCATGCAACTATTCAACATTTTATGAAACACTATGTTGGTTTTACCATGCAGAAAAACCAATACTCAAAATGCCAACAAATGGTTGTCTAAAATACAAAAAGAGTAGATAAAAATGGTCTTGCCGCACAAATGCGCGGGTGGACCCGCTAGTTAGTTTTAAAACAAATAGACGTTGACTTGCAATGGCATGGTTTAATGGCAGTTGTGTGTGCTTTGGCTGAGAGCATCATTTCGGGATTGAACATGTTCGGAGGCATGCAGTCAGGTGGACACATCGACCATGGTGATGAAGGCAATAAGGACGATTAGCAACAACACGGATGAGGCGCTATGTTCAAATAGATAACATGGACATGTGGAAGGGTCTTGAAACGTGTTTATTGTATTAGGAGCATGCAAGTTTTTTCTTCCGTTGCAATGCACGAGCATGTTTGCTATAGCTAAAAACATGTCCTCAAGGTTTCTGTCCCGCGTATGTGTAAAGATTCCACTAAAGGCTATCTTAGCACAGGTCACACACTGGCTATGATATAGACTCCATACATGTATAGATTACACAAGGTACGAGTGATTCTATTTCAGAGCCAAATATAGATTGCCTACATGTATAAATGAATTATGAAACCGATATAACAAGTGAAACACGTGACCTAGAAAACAAGATAAACCAGCACATGTAGGATCTGGTGACAAGCTCCTCATAAATATTCTAGATCTTTTATTATGTATAACTAATTATAAACTAGAAAGTTCTACCAAGATATTTATAAGACCATATGCTTTAAAGATTTCGACCGAGGTATATCTAAGAATACACAGAGAGACATATAGACTATGTTCCCAAAAAAATGCGAAATATATGTAGTTTTGTGTTTCTTATTTTCTTATATTTTAAAACGCAATGTACTGAAATAAAAAGTATATAAATGTAAATTTCATTACAAATATAGTTCACATGCAAAAAATACAAAAATAGCCAGCTCGAACATAAAAACACTCTTAATGATCTAATTACTTATTATAACCCTACCTCACGACTAAAAAATAAGTAAGAAAAATTGGTATAAATATTGAATTCACTTCGATGGGGGAGAGGGGCATACACGAAAATTAACAGAGCAGAGGAGAAGTGATGAGGAAGACGCCTGGATGAAACATCTATGACGACCACCCCAACGTCCTCACTGCCCAAAGCGAAAGGGCCACCGCTAGCGATGACACTATCACCTGGTACTATCTACACACCCTACGGCGCATGGAGATCTACATACCCTACAGTCTAGTCGGATAGGAATTGCCAATATCCCTTCAAATACCCACCTCCACCGCCCAAAGCCACAACAACCAATTCCCAAACAAACCCGAGCCGATCAAGGCATGGAGGAAAGCGACGAAGAGAGGCAGGTGCCCGCCGCTCTAGGCCCCCTGCGGCTCCCACCTCCAGGGCCACTGCCGCCCCCGGCGATGGACGCCGGCCACCTGGAGCTCCTCGGGGTGCTCCACCTCTGGGTGAGGGGTCTCGCCCCGTGGATGCTCCCCCGTTACTTCCTCTTCAATGTCGACGTCTACAACTACCATCCGCAAAAACTTCTGGCGACATACCCCTCTGCGACCGCGGCGGACGGGAGCTCGGCCCTGTACTTCATCAATGTGGTCCGCCGCAAGACAGCAACCGACTCGAGGAAGAAGAGAGCTGTTCCCAGGGGCACCTAGAAATCTGAGCGATGCCCGCTGCCGCTCGTCCCCGAGGGAACTCGGCAGGAGTTCTCCTTCACTGTGGTGGGAACGCGGGGAGAGGAAATTCGGCAAGGGTACATAATCCAGGAACTCACCCTTGCCGGCGAAGAGGGCAAGCTCGACGGCGGCAACGACATGGCGATATCCAAAATATATCGGAGCCCCCGTGGCGACAAGGCCAAGCCCAAATCAAAACCTGTCTGCACGTCATCAAGAAAGAAGAGGAGGATCCTTGACCCCGCCTATTCGGCCCCTGTCCCCCGCGCCAGCTCTCCTGCTCAGGATCTCCAGTCTGGCTCACCAGGTTCCCTCCCCTACAGCTCCTCTCCGCCTAGGGGCCTCCACCTCCTCCACGCCTCCTCTCGGCCAGGGCGCCACCTCGACCTCCTCCGCGCCTCTTCTCAGCCAGGGTGATGCCTCGACCTCCTCCATACCTCCACTCAGCCATGCCAGACGGTTTCTTATTCTGGAGTTAGCCCACTTTCCGCTTGTGGGGGAGGATTTTTTGCCTCAGAAAATATTCAGGGCTTCGGAGGTTGTTGGTACAAGAAGAGTGCATGTTGACTGCGACGACATCGTTCTGCTGCAGAAGGAGAAAAGTCTACCAACAGGTCAGGACTGTTGGTGTTTCAGTCTTCCCTGCTTTGTTTGGTACAGAGTGATGATCAGATAGTTATTGTTTGCTGCATACTTGTAATTGTTCTGTTCCTTTTCGTTAATTCATAATTTCGCATAAAAAGTGTCATTCTGGGATAATGCATGCGTTTAGGCTTTTCACTGGTGCTTTTATTTTTGCAGATATGTCAAGCTTAGAGAGCATCTCAAGCCTTGGTGTGCATACCAATCACCTATCATTCACCTACGAGCAGATGAACGCGGCGACATTGGGCTTCCCACGAGATAACTTCCTGGGAGAGGGTTGGTTCGTAAAGGTTTATAAAGGTGTGCTGGACAGCGAAGAGGTGGGTTCATGTGTTGATCTATGAGCAGTTCAATGATTGCAGTCATGTTCGATGCTTTAGCAGTCATGTTCAATGATTGGGATTCTAGGATAGACATATTTGTTTAAGAGTATATGACACACAGCTGTATGAGAAATCCAGTTGTTAACCAATGGAAAAAACGGGTTTATGCTCAACGCTTGCCATTGCAATCAAACCTTTTACCGTATAGTATTTCCAAGATGTAAGATCGATACGATTCGCAGAGTTCAGTGATAGTTCCAGTATCAATACGACTACTGGTTGTAGTACAGTAGCACGCCAACCAAAGGATGACAGCCCTTGATTGGTGATAGCAGACATCATGTCATTAGTGAGACAAGGGTGACCTTAGAGGAGTATAGCTCCACAAAAATTACCAACAATTATGCCTCAAGCTATATGTCTGAATTTCCATTCAACGAATTGTGTGGCAACCTTTTTTTAGAGCTTAAATCTCTAGCTTATAAATTCATTGTGTAACACCTGTTTTGAATGTAGTGACTTTCAGTATTGTATAGGGGGTAGTGCTACCGGTATAATCACGTTTGCAGTGATAAAGCGAATGTATTAAACTAGGAAGATATTTTCTTGCTAAAATGTTAGTCATATGATCGACTGTGTGATGAGAAGTTAAACTGATGTGCTGAGTCAAAGAACAGATTGCCATAGCATTTTGTTTCGTATTTTTTAATGTGGTCGACCATCCATGCCATGGCTTACTGAGGTTATTTTGCTATGAAAAGTAAGGCTTTTGAGATGATGATGGTGTAATATATGATTCCCTTGTATGTTGTTGTAACAGGTGGCTATTAAGATGCTCAACCCCCATGGATTGCAAGGGAACAGAGAGTTCTGCACAGAAGTTATGGTGTTGAGCAGGATGCATCGCCCGAATCTGGTCAAGCTCATTGGCTTTTCTGCTGATGATGATCAGAAGCTTTTATTTTATGAATACATGCCTCTGGGTTCACTGGGAACTCACATTTTCGGTATGGTGCTGAACTTCCTTGTATATAGATACAGTTCTTTTCTCCGCTTCATTACGTTGTTGCTGAATAAGTAGAAGCTTGTTTTAACCAGAATTTGGTTTCTTTTTTTGTCCAGATCTTTCCCCTGATAAGAAGCCTCCTGACTGGAATGCAAGGATGAAGATACTTGCTGGGGCAGCTGAAGGCCTAAAGCATTTGCATGTTAACTGCAACCCTCCTGTCATAAACTGCGATGTGAAATGCGCTAACATTTTGCTTGCCGAGGGATATCATCCAAAGCTATCACTACTAGGAAAAAGCCTAGTAGTAGCGCGGGTCAAATGCTTAGCAGTAGCGCGGGTGGCCACGCTACTGCTACGACGCTATAGCTAACTTTTAGCAGTAGCACGTGTTGGCCCGCGTTACTGCTATCTAGAGGTAGCAATAGCATGTGTTACAAGAACGCGCTGTTGCTAATAGCTGTAGTGCCCCTTTTTAAAGAGCGCTACTGCTAAGCTCTCGCTGCTGCTAAAATCATACCCCGCGCTACTGTTATTAGTTTCTGAATTTTTTTCTACTGCATATTTTCCTTTGTATTTGTACAGGTTTTATACAATTGTCCCTAGCATATCATACACATACAAATCTAATCATATCATACACATACAAAATACAAATAGTCTCATCAAATCATGTCATCATCGTATATAATCATCATCAAACACAAAATGATGTCTCTCGTCATCATCTCGAAATAGCGATACAACTTATGACATGCCTCGAATACTTGCAACTACATCTTCATCCATCTAAACAATGATGTAGAAGAGAAGAGCTATCACTATGAGTGAGAGCGGAACTATGCAGTACATGAGGCGGCAGATCTGATTCCTCTCTCGTGCTAGCGTGAACCTCAAGTAACTAGCTTCTGCTTCTTGTCTGCCATCGAACCCTTTATGACTGGCGCCCGAGAACTGCTCCACTTGAGCCTGACACTCGGGCCACTCGTCGTACACTCCCGTAACCTTCCCTATTTACGTGACATAGAACTTCTTCGCCATCAAGGATCTATGTACATGTTAGAGATGCATCTTCATCAAGGGAATCTACAAAAATATGCAACATAATATAATTGAGCAACACAAAAAGAAAGGGTGTTAGCAAATAGATGCAACATATAGTAATTATAATTAATCAACGCAGGTCCATCATACCCAAACTAATTAACTAGAGGTACGCAGGTCATTGTACTCAAACTAACAAACTACCGTTACGCAAATTCGGCAGACACCACTAACATCATAAAGTTTCATCGCTACATAAAGTGCCAGTTCAACTGACACGTCATCATTGACATTGTCAATCATTGAATGGCATTAGGTCCTGACGTTGTAGGCCTATGCGAGTTCGGACGTCAGCTCGCGATATAGGGTCGTGGTGGAACATCCCCTTCTCTTTGACGACTTGTTTCATGATGATCGTTGCAATGTCCCTCTGGATGCGAAGGAAGTCATCTCTGAGTTTATAATCCAATTCTTCTCCTAGGGATTCTGCCCATTTGCGGATATGATCATCGTTTCTGGTTGTCATGCGAAGTTGTTGGTGATCCCTTCTGAACAACATCATGAGATGGAGGAGGTAGAATCCATCGTTCCTGCTTGATGTTGGTTGATGGATGCCACAAAAGTTAGTTTTATGTGAGAAACTCGGCTTGCGGTTCCTAATTTGTTTCCTTATCTCGAGGTGGCCACCGCTCATGCTGAAGACTCAAGAAGACTCGTGCATGTAGTATGGATCAGCCACACAGATTTGCGAGATTTGTTCTCCCATGATGACGGAGTTCGTATGTAGCGCAAAAAGGCGGACGATTGTAAAATCGAGCCGCCTTGTGAGAATCATCTCAAAGATATGATCACTGCATGAAGAACACCTCCGCGGGCAATGTATCGACATAGCACATCCCCTCAGGCACACGAACCGCCCTGCAAACCTTGACTTTGCTTACTAGACAAATAGTCGAGCCAGTCATGTTCACGGTCATATTATATCTCGTCTTCACCGTGGTGGTCAGAAGCCCCGGTTTCTTCGTTGTTTGACATGTTTCCTACGATTAAGTCTCCTTGTTTAATTCTTAAACTATAATAAAATGAGTAATGACATCAAAAAATTCTATGGTTTGCCGGAATGCCGTTTCATTCCGGTCACAGCAAATTCCGGCACTCGATATGCCTTTTTTCTAGCACAAGTCATGCAGAAATTCACGGGAAATTTTGGCATGACCTTTGCTAATAAGTGGACATATCGAGCGCCCGAAATTCACCGGAACGGAAATGAATCAACATTCTGGCGAAACATAGGCCACTCGGAGTTTCCCTGCATATAGAAAAATGGCTCTGCTTGCAAATTCAGTATCACTCAATGGATAGCACCATCACGTACTGAATGGAGATCATCATGCTCAAATTACAATACAAAAAGTACTAATATTGCACTAAAAAAGCACCTAAAATTCTGTTAACTGGTCTAAATAGCAACAATAGCTTTAACTAAAAAAATCAAATAGCAACAATTATGTTTTTTCTTTAAATAGCAATAAAAATTCCTAGAATAATATTTCTGTCCTAATTTGATACCTAGCTAAATACCAATAAAATATCCTAGAATTATATTGCTATCCTAATTTGATACCTAGCTAAATATACCAATAAAAATTCCTAGAATAAAATTTCTGTCCTAATTTGATACCTAGCTAAGTTCATATATATCGAAAGAGCTACGTAGGGTTTATACCAAAACCTAGCTACCTAGGGTTCATACTAAAACCTAGGGTCCATACGGAATCATAGTGTTCATACAAAGACCTAGGTTTCATACTAAAACCTTGGGCAGACAGAGAGGAGAGGAGAGAGAAGGAGGGGCGGGGGACTTACGGGTGGGGGGGGCGGGTCGGGGAGACGCCAACGGCGAGGTGGAGGTCGGGGGAGATGGGCGCGGGTGGAGGAGGGGGTGCCGACGATGTGGATGGCGACGGAGGGCGCGCGGCCAAGGGAGACAGACAGGCGGGCAATGGACGGCGAAGGAGGGCGCGCGGAGGGCGATGGATGTGGAGAGGGAATGAGGGAATGGGGAATTGAGGGAGGCCCACGCGCGCGGGCGGTTAAGTCAAATTTAGCAGTAGCGCGGGTCGAGACCCGCGCTATAGCTAACTTAGCTGTAGCGCGGGTTACGCATACCCTGCGCTACACCTAAGTTAACTATAGCGCGTTCCCAGACGCGCGCTACTGGTATTCCTTTCATTTTTCTTTTCATTTTATTTTTCCTTTCACTTTATTTTTCCTTTCATTTTATTTTTCTTTTCATCTTCATTTTCATTTTTCCTTTCTCCTTTTTCTTTTTCTTTTTCTTTTCATTTTCTTTTCTATTCCTTGTATTTTTCTTTTCATTTTCTTCTTTCCTTTCTCATTTTTCTTTTTCTTTTCTTTTCCGATAGACGACCGAGCCGGAACCATGCATATATATTACACATCATTTGAACCAATAACGATTAAGTGCATGCACAAAATAAATACGTACATACATACATAAATGATGGTTTCTCAACGTCGACGTTTTCATTTTTGAGTGAGCTTCTTTTCCTTCTTGCTCGTTGTCGAATAATTGAGCCTCTCATTATGACTTTTCCTTTTCCATGGAGTATGATATTTCTTAGGTAATGCAGTATTGATTCTTCTTTTGACGTATGATTCATCGTCATCGTCTTCTTTCCTCATCGGGTTGCCATACTGGTCATAGGCTTCCTCGTTGGCGACTCCATCCATTCCAATGATGTTCCTTTTTGCCTCTCCTCACGACAACACGGCTGGGATTGCTCGGGTCGGTTATGAAGAAGTATTGTGTCACGTGCTTAGCGTGTACCCATGGGTCGCTTTTTGCGATGGTTTTCACGGTAGCGATCTTGGCGTCGGGTATGGATATGGTAGTGAAATACCGGTTTTCTCTTTCGACATTCTTAGCCCACCTGACATGGAACATCGTCGAACTGTGCAGTCCAGAGTAGTCAAGCTCTCAGATCTCCTCGATCCTTCCATACAATCTTTCAGTTGCGGCATTGTCGCCAGTCATGCATTCCATCATCACCCCTGAGTTCTAAAAATCACTGTTTATATCTTTGGCCTCCACGTAGAACGTGTATCCATTGATATCATATGCTTGATAGGTCGCGAGTTTGGCCGCGGGGCCATGTGCTAAGGCATACATGAGCAATCCGTCCATAGAGCCCTCTTCCGGGGGATTAGCAAGAATATGCTCTTTGAACCAATGCAGGGAAGTGGAGTTGTGCTCTCTAATAACTTCGGCGCTCGCCCTGCATAGCCCCTGGTCACGATACTTCTTTGTGATGGTTTCTTTGTGTAGTGTCACGAAAGGATCTACCACGTCTAGGTGATGTAGCACTACTAAGTTTGCTATGTCAAAGTCGTTGCGTCGATCCGAGTAATGCACATGCAGTTCCCTGCGACCATTGGAGTGACCTTCTCCTTCGAGCCTCACAAGGTGCTTCTTAACGGGCAAACCAACAACATGCCGTCGCAGAAAGAGATGCACTCTTGTGTCAGATAGCCCTGGACAATGCTTCCATCCGGAGAGGACATGTTACGAATGAATCCTCTGATGGCCCCATTCATCCTCTCGAACGGCATCATGTTGTGCAGGAATGTCGGCCCCAGGTCTATTATGTCGTCCACAATGTGGACAAACAGATGCACCATGACGTCAAAAGAACGCGGGCGGGAAGTACATCTCAAGCTCATTTAGTATCACAACGATCTCTTCCTGTAGCCTTCAAAGCCACTTCACACTAATCGACTTTCGAGAGATAATGTCAAAAAAATTGCAGAGACCAATAAGCTTTTCACGGATGTGCTTGTCCATTATCCCTCTAAGGGCAACAGGTAGTATTTGTGTAATCATCACATGACAGTCATGAGACTTTATCCCGCTAAACCTTTTCTTCTTCGTGTCTAGAAATCGGCTTATCTTCCCACAGTAACCGGAACTAACTTTGATTCCGGTAAGGCACTTGAAGAATTGATTGATCTCCTTCGGACTTAAGGTGAAGCAAGAAGGGGGGCAATAATTCTCTTCCTTCTTGTTGACTTTTTTACTCCTGTCCCCCGCCTCCGTCTTCGTCTCTGTCTCCTCCGACTTTTTACGGACGGCATGTGGAGATCTGCCCTCATGTTCAAATCTTGCAAGTCTTTTCTTGCCTTCGACCTATCCTTGGTCTTATCCGGTATGTTCATCACTGTTGCAAGCAAGCTCTCAAGGACATTCTTCATGATATGCATTTGATCAAGGCAATGAGGTGTGTCGAGTGTGGGCTAGTACTCCAAGTCCCAAAAAATAGACCTCGTTTTCCATACCTTTAGTACCGGCTCTGGTGCCTTTTTCATCGTCTTTCCCGGCGCGGGGCACTGTTCCTAGTTTTTCAACAGCTCATCGATTTTGGCGCCGCTCTGCTTACGTCGAGGTCCTTGATTCTCAGCCTTACCATTGAATAGATCTCCACTGTTTCTCCACGGGTCGTCCTTCGCGAGCCATCTTCGATGCCCCATGTACAGAATTTTCCCAGATCCGCCATCTTTTGTTAGCTGCTGAGACGTTGTATCATCCATGCACCGCGTGCATCCGCAATATCCGTGGTACACCTGGCCTGCAACATATCCGTAACCGAGATAGTCATACACCATCGTCATCAGCGCGGCTCTCATATAGAAATACTCGCCTTTGCTGGTGTCCCATGTCTTGGCTGGTGTTCTCCATAACGTGTCTAACTCCTCTTGAAGTAGCCCAAGATACGGACTAATATTATTTCTCGGTTGTTTTGGCCCTTAAATCAGCATGCTCATGTATGTACTTTGACTTCATGCACAACCAGGGGGGAGGTTGTACAATCATACAGACACGGGCCATGTGCTATGGTTGGTGTTCTGGTTGCCAAACGGATTCATGCCATCGGTACTTGGGCCAAGCACGATGTTCCTTGCATCACCTGTTAAATATCGATATTCGGCGTTAAACGCTCTCCACTGGCTTGCATCCGCGAGGTGTCTCAGCATCAGATCATCTCCATCGTCGGGCTTTTTCCTCTCCGCGTGCCAACGCATGAGCTTTGCTTCCTTAGGATCTACGAAATAACATTGCAGACGGGGAGTGATCGGTAAGTACCATACAACTTTCTGGGGGAGATTTCTGTCTGGCCCTCTTGTATCGAGAAGCATTGCACATCAGACAGCTGGTTTTTTCCGCGTGCTCCTTCTGATAAATAACGCAATCGTTGATGCATGCATGGTATCTAATGTGCGGCAGATCAAGAGGGCACATGATCTTCTTGGCCTCATCCACACTAGTAGGACATAGATTTCCCGCGAGAAGAACCTTCTTTAGGTACTTGAGAAGCTCATCCAGGCTTATGTCGGTCCATTTGTTTTTAGCCTTCGTCTTCAGAAGTTTGAGCGTGAAACTCAAGCGAGTCACCTCGGGATCGCAACCATCATACAATGGAGTGTTCGAGTTTGCCTCCAGTTGCTCCAGCTTGGCCTCCTCTCTAGAAGCAGCTCTATCGGTACTCGTCTTCTTGTGAAGCAGGTCTCGAACAAGAGGGTCCCGCACGACTGAACTTAGTAGCGACGAAGGCTGCAGCGTGTCCACATCTTCTCCGCCGCCATGTCTGGCCTCTTCTTCGCCACCATGTCCAGCCTCTTCTCCACCACCATGTCCGGCCTCTTCTCCGTCGCCATGTCCGGCCCCTTCTCCGCCACCATTATCGGTCATCTCTTTGTCTAGCCCCGTGTCATCATTAGCTGCCCCATCGGCGTCCTCATCATCATCATCTTCAATTATCCACCGAGTATAGCCATCCATGAAACCAATCATGAGAAGGCACGCCTTCAAACGACCATCCTCATAGGAGTCGAGCCAAACTCCTCCTTTGCATCTTCGACATGGACATAAAATCTCTATCCGGTTATTTTCATTCATGTCCTGCACCGCCGCTTGCAACCACCTTTCCACCATCATTCAACTGACCATCATGATCGGCTGCTGTAATAATAAGCAAATTGATTATAAAAATGCATGCATGCATCAAAGTCATACAACAATTCGGCATGACCTTCCCTAAAAATAGGACATATAGAGTTTGCCTGAAATTCGCCAAAATGGAAATAAATTGACATTTCGGCAAACCCTAGGCAACTCAAGCACAATTCGGCGGCAACCCATGCCACACGCACAATTTCCCCCGATTAGGTCATATCGCGCGCGCGCACACAAGCACACACACACTAGTTGAAAACGGGCCTTTAGTCCCGGTTCCAGAGGGTCTTTAGTTCCGGTTCTGCAACCGGGACAAAACGATCGGGACTAATGCCCATTACTTTTAGTCCCGGTTGGCTTACGAACCGGGACTAATGGAGCTCCACGTGGCCGCTGCCTGGAGCGGGGCTGGTGGAACTTTAGTCCCGGTTGGTGACTAAAGGCTCCACCTTTAGTCCCGGTTGGTGTTACCAACTAGGACTAATGGCGATACAGGGGGGGGGGGGGTGGTAGAGTTTGAAAATTGGAGAACCCCTTTAGTCCGGGATGGTGTCCATCCAACCCTACCGTCGACTACATCTGCTAGCACCATCCTAGCCAGAGTCACAACTAAGGTTAACCAAGCCAGAGTCACGTTCTATTAAAGTGGCAAAAAGAATTACTATTTAATATAGCAAAACTAATTCTATCAACTATTATTAAATGCTAAACAACTATTAATACAAAATAGTAGCAAAATTAATATTAATTAATTATAAAAATTTATCTACTGTTGTCTAACAGAAGCATACTACAACATGTTAAAATCTACATAAAGAACTAACTAAAAAAATTGAAAACAACAATTAAAGGACTAAAACAACTATATAAGCAAAACAGTACTGTTTTAAGTAAAATCCTAATTTAAATTATTCTAAAAACAACTAAATAAATCTTACTGTGACAACAACCTAACATGTGACTAGGAGCAAAAAGAATTAAATTAAAAACTATTTTTAAACTCAAATTATTCACAATCTAGGGTTTGAAGCAAATTTGAACAAATTCAAATTTAAATCATTCAAATTTGAAAACTAATGGCACAAACAGAAACTAGACAAAATTTTGAATCTAATGCAAAAAGATTCACCAAAAAACATCAAATATCCTAAAAGATATAAGCAATTTAAAACAGAAACTAAAAACAAAAAAAAATGGAAAAACAGAAAAGAAACCCTTTAGTCCCGGTTGGTGGCTCCAACCGGGACTTTAGACCCGGTTGGAGATACCAACCAGGACTAAAGCCTCAACCCCTTTAGTCCCGGTTGGTGTCTCCAACCGGGACTAAAGGTCAAATCTTTAGTCTCGGTTGGAGACACCAACCGGGACTAAAGGGCATCGCACCCTTTAGTTCCGGTTGGAGACCCTTTAGTCCCGGTTGGTGTCTCCAACCAGGACTAAAGGTCCCATTTGAACCGGGATTGATGCCTGCCCGGCGCCCTAGCCGCTCGAACCGGGACTAATGCTCACATTAGTCCCGATTCGTAATGCAACCGTGACTTATGTGTAGATCGAGCTTGGACCAAAGTCATGTTTTCTACTAGTGACACAGACACACACACATTTCCATTCTTACAAAAGCACAAATTTTTAATCACCTATCTTGACATAGAGATCGAGCAAGGTGATGAGGCCGATCGGTGTCGCCACGCACACCTAGGGAGTGATCAAAAGTGGACAAAGGTTAGTTCTTGACATGGCTAGATCGAGTTAGGGAGGTACATAGGTCACTTCATTAAATGGGTAGATCTACCTAGCTAGTTGGGGAAGGAGATGTCTCTAACTAGTGGAGGGGGAGGAAAAGTGAGGGAAAAGAGAAATGAGTTGCATTAGTTAATGAAGGTGGTGTAGTTAGCTAGGAGCATTAAAGAGAGAGAAAGAGAGTAATGGGGGGGAGTAGTGAGGAAGAAGCAAAGTGAGGGAGACAGGAGGTGGGAGATACGGGAAAGTGAAGGAAGAGAGGATGGGGGAGGTGTAGGAGATATGCCCTAGAGGCAATAATAAATGTTATTGATTATCTCCCTGTTCATAATTATGTTTATGTTCCATGCTATAACTGCTATGGTTCTCGAGTCTGCAATAACCACGAGGCTCGGAGGAAGACTCGTATGCATGTGTGGAATAATAAACGGTAAAATGTATTCCTAGTCTGGCCTCTAAGACTAGCTCAAGTATTGCATGATGGTTCTGTTTTCCTGATCATGGGCATGTCTATGCCAGCAATTTTGAGGGCAAAATGTTAGAAGAACATTTGTGTTGAATCGACCCGTATTGATGTTATGCTATGAGATTCATTCGTCACAAGTTAATGGTTAATAACACAGAGATGGTTAATGTTTGCATGATTCCTCAGACCATGAGAGTATCGAGTTTCTTCATGCTTGATTCATGAACTTTGGGGTTTGTTAAACGTCATCCGTAAATGGATGGCTATTACGGCGGCTTACGGGTTCATGGGAAAGTATGTCAAGTAACTTGATAGCTCAAGATTGGGATTTGATCCTCCGACGATGGAGAGATATCTCTGGGCCCTCTCGGTGTTACGGTATCCATCATCGTCTGGCCAGACAAAATGTGATTTGATCACAGGGACGCCGGAACATAGGAACGAGAAAAGAGAACAATACCGGTAACGAGGTAACTGGCATAGTGGACAAGTTGTTGATCCACGGGGATGCAAGTAAATGTCACCTCGGGTATTTGTAACATATCGCGAAGCAACAAGAATAGCACACGGCAACTGGAGGTTCACTCGAATATTCATTCGTGTGGGTATAGGGGTCAATATGGGTGTCCACGGCTCCGATGTTGATCATTGATCAGAAAGTGTTTTGGTCATGTCTATACTTCACCAAACCTATAGGGCACACGCTTAAGGGTCATCTATCTGCTGAATACTAGACAAGGAGTCCGAGAGAAAGTCACTGGAAAAGTTTCAGAGACAACGGAAAAGTTCCGGAGAGAACACCGAAAAAGTTTCGGTAAAACCGAAAAGTTGTTTCGGATAAAAGCATTGATCCAAAAAGGTTTCGGCAAGCATCGGGAATGTTTTGGAGGTTGCCAGATTGGTCTGGTAATTTCTGGAATTTTTTCGGAGATAAAACCGAAAAAAGAGTTTCGGAGCTGCCGGAGTTGTTTACCGCACTACTAGGAAAAGGGCTATAGCTGATATAGACATTAATGGCGCACCATGTATGTGGTGCGCCACTGCTATATAGTATCCTCATTACTAATGGCGCACCAGACACACGGTGCGCCATTACTAGCAAATTTTATTTTTTTTATTTTTCCAAAACTATTAATGGCGCACGAGGGCACAGTGCGCCATTACTAGTTTTAACTATTAATGGCGCACCACACGCTCCGTGCGCCACTACTAACAATTTTTTTTTTACTTTTTTTTTCAA
The DNA here is from genome assembly GCA_011799875.1 of Thinopyrum elongatum. NCBI lineage: Eukaryota > Viridiplantae > Streptophyta > Magnoliopsida > Poales > Poaceae > Thinopyrum > Thinopyrum elongatum. The sequence goes on from CM022303.1 coordinate 720,210,108, forward strand.
AACTAGTAATGGCGCACCTGTGTGAAGTGCGCCATTACTAGTTCAAACTAGTAATGGCGCACCACAACCACGGTGCGCCACTACTAACAAATTTTTTTTTTTGCAAAACTAGTAATGGCGCACCCCTAACTGGTGCGCCATTAGTAACCAGGGTTACTAATGGCGCATTTTTAGGTGGTGCACCATTAGTAACCTGAGACCAGCTAGATATTTTGGACAGCCACCTACCACACTCACTTTCCCCACTTCATTCTCTCCACCTCCTCCTCCAAGCTTGTCTCGGCTGCCTCCTCCTCCTCACCTCATTTGCACCATAGATTCACCCAAATTAAGTGGTTAAATTACCTTTTTTTGATAGGTAAGTAAGGGGAAAGCTTTCTTTAATTATGTTGTAGATCTACTTTTTTCTCCCTCCAACAACGTGCACATGCACTTTTTATGGCCTAGATCTACGTATGTTTGTGGTGTTGCATATGTTTGTGGTGTTGCATATGTTTGTGTTTGCAGGTACCGGTATTTGAAATGCGATAGTTGCCAATATTTTGCCGGAATGTTGATTCATTTCCGTTTCGGCGAGAATTTGGCACTATGCATTCTTTTTGGTCCTATTTTTAGGCAAAGTCATGCCAAATTTTTCTTGGTTCTAAAATATCGTTTTGCTCTACCCCGCAGGCGACCATGGTCCGCACGATGATCGAAGGCATCGTGAATAGGTTTTTGAGCTCCGCGAAGGCCGAGATGCTTCAAAAGAACGAGACGGAGATAAGATGTCCGTGTCGAAGATGCAAGCTGAAGAGCCTTATGGACCCGGATTCCGTACAGGTGCGGGACCACCTGCTCTTGCGTGGTTTCATGGATGGCTATCGGTGGCAAGGTGATGAAGATGATTATGAAGTCGTCCATGGGGGCCGGGCAAGAAATGAGGAAGGGCAGCAAGACAACCGCCGCGAGGGCGGGCGAGAAGACGAAGAATCTCCAGGACATGATCACGAAGTAGATGCAGTACACAGTCATCATGTAGAAGATGACGGACATGATGATGAGGAAGATCAAGACGAAGGGCATGATCATGAAGATGAAGATGCCGGAGCAGACGACGATGGACCATCGATGGGCTGGGTGCAGGACCCTCATATTCAAGAGCTGCTTCTCAAGCAGACAGATAACGCAAGAGCTGCCGCCCGAGAGAAAGCCAAGCTGGATCAACTGGAGATAGACGCGGTTACTCCATTGTATGAAGGATGCAGGCCCGAGGATACCCGCCTGAAAGTAACGCTCATGGCTCTAGAGATGAAGGTAAAACACAAAATGACCGACGCATGCTTCGACGAGAACATGTCATTCTGGCACGAACGTCTTCCCAAGGGGAACAAGTGCCCGACCAGTTTCAAGGAGGCGAAGAAAATCGTGTGTCCTCTGGATTTACCGCACATGAAATACCATGTGTGCATGAACGATTGCATCATTTATCAGGACGAGCACGCGGAGTCTACCATATGTCCGGTGTGCGGCGTCACTCGATACAAGAAGAGGAAGAAAGCTCCTCGAAAAGTGGTGTGGTACTTTCCGATCACTCCTCGTCTACACCGGTATTTCGCGGACCCTAAGGCAGCAAAGCTCCTGCGTTGGCACGCGGATAGGGAGGAGAAGAAGCGAGAAGATGACGGAAATGATCCGGAGATAAATAAAAAAGACAAGATGCTGAGTCACCCTAAGGATGCGAGCCAGTGGCAAGCGTTGAACTTCGAAGACCCAAATTTTGGGGACGATCCAAGGAACATCGTGCTGGGCGCGAGCACCGATGGAGTCAATCTGTTTGGCAGCCAGAGAAGCACACATAGCACCTGGCCTGTGTTTGTGTGGATGTACAACCTTCCCCCCTGGAAGTGCATGACGAGGAAGTACATTCATATGAGTATTCTAATTGAAGGGCCGAAACAACCAGGGAACGACATCAATCTGTATCTGGGGCTGCTGAAAGAGCAGCTAGACACGCTGTGGAAAACGCCAGCCAATACGTGGGACGCCGCAGAGAAAGAATATTTCCCTATGAGAGCCGCACTGCTCACGACGGTGCAAGACTATCTCGGTTATGGATATGTCGCGGGGCAGGTGGTCCACGGATTTCGTGCATGCGTCAGGTGCATGGATGACACAACGTATCGCCAGCTAGATAGAGATCCCGGATCTTCGAAAACCATGTTCATGGGACGTCGAAGGTGGCTTCACGATGATGACTCATGGAGAAAACGCAAGGATCTGTTCGATGGTGAAACCGAACCCCGAAGACGCCCGCGTACGAGGAGCGGCGAGGAAATAGATGAGCTGTTGAAAAATTGGAAAGAGTGCCCACCGCCGGGAAAGAATCGAAAGGCGCCAGAGCCGCTGCTGAAGGTATGGAAAACGAGGTCGGTTTTCTGGGACTTGCCGTACTGGAAGATCCTCCGTGTGCCTCACAGCCTTGATGTCATGCATATCACGAAGAACGTGTGCGAGAGTCTACTTGGTACCCTGCTCAACATGCCAGAGAGGACCAAAGATGGGCCGAAAGCAAGGGCAGACTTGAAATCAATGGGCATCAGGGAGGAGCTTCACGCTAATGATGATGAGGCGATGGACACGGAAAGTCGTCGCAAAGGCAAAAAGGCCAAGAAGATCGGAAATGACTGCCCTCCCACGTGCTTCACTCTAAGTCAGGAGGAGATCGAGTAGTTTTTCACCTGCCTCGTAGGAGTAAAACTTCCTTACGGTTACGCGGGGAAGATAAGCAGATACCTAGACTCAGCGAAGCAGAAGTTCAGCGGGATGAAGTCTCATGACTGTCACGTGCTGATGACGCAGATACTTCCAGTTGCAATCCGTGGGATCATGGACGCGCACGTCCGTGAAACGCTATTTGGCCTATGCAACTTTTTCGACGTCATCTCTCGGAAGTCGGTTGGCGTGAGGCAACTCAGAAGGCTACAGGAAGAGATCGTGGTGATACTATGCGAGCTTGAGATGTACTTCCCGCCCGCATTCTTCGACGTTATGGTGCATCTGCTGGTCCATGTCATGGAGGATATCATCCAACTGGGGCCGACGTTCCTGCATAGCATGATGCCGTTCGAAAGGATGAATGGTGTCATCAAAGGATACGTTCGCAACATGTCACGTCCAGAGGGAAGCATAGCCAGGGGCTTTCTAACCGAAGAGTGCATCTCCTACTGCACGAATTATCTAGGCATCGAGAACCCCGTTGGTCTGCCCGTCAATAGGCACCTCGGCAGGCTCGCTGGATGGGGTCACCGCGATGGTCGCCGCGAAATGCATGTCGACTTCGAGGGTCGACTCGCCGACTTTGAAAGAGCAAACCTAGTCGCACTACAACACATAGACGTGGTCGATCCTTGGGTGGTAGAGCACAAAACCTTTATTGAGAAGACGTATAATGACCGAGGCCAACAGAGGACGGACGGAGATATAATCAAAGAGCACAACTCATGTTTCACGTGTTGGTTCAAGGAGAAGCTTCTGTCGTACCCTTTACATGAGGATTCTTCCGCGGAAGAAAAACTCATATTCGCCTTGTCACAGGGTGCCGAGCACAACCTGATGACCTATGAGGTGTACGATATCAACGGCTACACATTCTACACCGAGGAAAAGGACATGAAGAGCGATGGTTATCAGAACTCCGGGGTAACGATGGAATCCTACACCGGTAACGACAAGGACAGATACTACGGAAGGATCAAGGAGATCTGGGAGCTGAGCTACGCTGGAGAGAAGGTCCTGATGTTCCGTGTCAGATGGGCCAAGAGCGTCCTAAAAGAAGACCGGTATTTCACCACCATGGTTATACCCGAAGCCAAATCCAAGACCGCGGGCGCAAACATCATCGCGAAAAATGAGCCATGGGTACTGGCTTCCCAAGTGGACCAATGCTTCTTCATTACCGACCCGTCAAAGCCCAGTCGTGTTGTCGTGAGGAGAGGCAAAAGGAAGATCATCGGAATGGATGGAGTCGCCAATGAGCAAGACTTCGACAAGTACGGTGACCCGAAGATGGAACATGACGACGACGATAAAGTACCATACACCACAAGAAGAAGCAGGACCACCCTACCTAAAGGACGTCCATTCAACAGAAGAACTCCATTTGCGAAAAAGAAGGGCAAGAAGATTGTGAAAAGATAGCTAGCTAAGATCGATTGTATTTAAATTGTAGTCTTCATTTCTCGATTGTATTTCGACATATTAAAATGATATTTCTTCTGCTCTAGTCCTCATGAATATTTATTTATGTTTATTCTGGTATTGAATTTCTAACTCACAAAAAGTATTGAATTTGTTAATATTTGTTGAACTCATGAATATTAGATGCAACTAAAAATCCAAAAAAAAAGTTAGTAATGGCGCACCAGGGGAAGGTGCGCCATTGCTATCAAGGTACTTATGGCACACCCCTAGGAGGTGCGCCATTGCTAACCTTCCCCCACTAAAATATCCACCCCTCGTCCCTCTCCCATCTCGCCCCTCGCCTACCCGTTCGTCCTTCTCCCCTCTCGCCACTGTCGCCGATCCCCTTCCACCACCACCGCCGCCCCCACCTATCGGCGACCTCGCTCCCGGGCTCCGCCGGCCCCACCCACCCCCTCCCTTGCCTTCGCCGCACCCACCCACCCCCTCCCTCCCCCCCGAGCGCCGCCTCCTCCCCGAGCCCACCACCGGAGCCCTTCCCGAGCGCGAGACCTAGGGTTGAAGCCGCCGCTGCCGGCCCTCCACCGCGGCGCGCCCAGCCGGCTGAACCCTCCGCGGCCCCCGCCTCCCCGCGCGCGGCCGCCGCTCGTCACCGCGGCCACCGACCGCCCCATGCTCCGTTGTCGTTCCTAGGAGCTGCGCCAAGCTCCGCTACACCGTCTTGGAGGATCCGTTCGAGCTCCACCTCAACTCCGGTCTCCGCTCCACCTCAACTCCGGTCTCCGCTTAACTGCTGAAGAATCTGCAAGTGCTCAGGACTACAACTTCGATCATCCTGGTATTTCACTTTTCATGTTGATTGGAAGTATGCTACCTTTGTTAGTGATCAGAGAATGAGCTGTCTATTGTTTCGTGTGTATTTGATGAAATCTCTGATGATGGTATATGATGGATGGTTTCCAATTGATGCGCCAATCTGTTTTTTGTCTTGTAACATGCGTTTGTTTCGTGCACTTGCTGAATGTTCAAGGGGGCTGTGGCTTGTGTCGGACAGCAAGTGCCAAACTTGGAACTGAAACTTGTTTGTAGGTGGACCTGGAGCTTAGATCTTCAAGTATAACCTTTTAAAGAAAAAGTCAATGCACCTTACTGTTAAATTTTTTGTTTAGCCAACTATTTTAAGCACTGTTGGTACGACATGAACTGGACTTCTTGTGCCAAAATCTGTGAACTGCGTATTTTTATATAAAAAAATGTTTGGTTATGTTCTAGAGGAAAATGATCTAGTGGTAGTAGTAGAAGTTCTGAGCATTTAGTTGTTTGTCTATTAAAAAAAAGTTCAACTAAAAAGAAGTGCAAGCCACTTTGGTGCTGAAATGTGACATTGCCATGGCTGATTGTTCTGAATGGTTCACCCACACCCAATGGGCATGTTTAAATGCAATGCAAGTGCAAATTTTGTCACCTGTTTTTTGTTACATATACTGAACTGCACTTTAAAGGAACAGCATCATCACAAGTTAGTTTGAATTGGCAACCCTTGTTTGTTCATGTCAAAAAAAAGAGAGAGAAGGAAACTTTTGTTTGAAGGGGCATCACAATACTTGTGATGATGCTGCTGCTGCTGTACTTTGCTAGTTTGCTGGGTTTTGTCTCCGACCATCGTGTCGTGATGATTTTGCAGGTACCCCGAGAGGCCCTTGAGTTTGCCGGAATGTCGATTAACTTCCGTTTCGGCAAATTCGGGTACTCCATATGTCCTATTTTCAGCAAAGGTCATGCTGAAATTTTCCGTGAATTTTAGCATGAATTTGCTAAAAATAGGACATATGGGGTACTTGCGACTAATGCATGGGCCGGGGTATCTTAGTACTTAATTAAGTAGGATCAACTGCCCCTTTATTCTTGCTGCATTAAACCATAGGTGGCAATAGAGCCAAGTGATTAGGCCCAACTTAGAATTCTCCTTCCCTTTTCTTGATAGGGTATATTATTAGAAGATACCCATATATATCAGTCAACCTAGGGTGCCTCGGCATCGATAAACCCTAAAGGATGAAAACTTAACTTAGCATTTAGGGTGCCTCAGCGTCGACAAACCCTAAATGATAAAATCTTGGCTTTCAGGGTGCCTCGGTGTCGATAAAAACCTAAATGATGAAAGCTTAGGCTTTTAGGGTGCCTCGGCGTCGACAAACCCTAAATGATAAAGGCTTAGCTTTTAGGATGCCTCGGTGTCGACAAACCCTAAATGATGAGACCATGATCTTGTTCCTTGAAAATAACAAACTTTTTGACCAAACTTTTTTCCTATTTAGAGCGAAACATGGCCCACAACGATGAGGCCGGTGGTTCGGGCAAGGCATTCTGGGAGCTGTCCCAGGAGATGGAGGAAGAACCTCACCGCTATGAGGATGCCGCGGAAGACACCGATCCCGACTACACAACCCCTAGTGGCGTCGGGGATGACACCACTGATGGTGCCGCCGAGGATGCCACCACTGATGATGGCGGCGCACGCACAGATGGCAACCAACCGAAGAGGCAACGGAAGGACCGGCGCCCAAACGTGCTCGGCACCGTCAAGGAGGAATTTACTAAAGTGTCCTCCGAGGGGCATCCAACGGCGCCCAAAGAAATAGTCAAGGGGTACGCGGGACAGCTCGGGTGCATTCTCCGGAGCACCGTCTCGATCAACACCGAGAACTTAAGGCATCGTGACCGAGGGAATTTGCACAACCTCCTCTTCACGAAGCTGCACGAACGATACAAGTTCCCCGGTGACTTCGCAAACACACGCCTCTCAGGGAATAAAGTGAACAGTGCCGCCCTCACGAAGATGAGCAAGGCCCTGGCTACTTGGAGAGGCGCGGTGAAGAGCATGATGGAAAAAGGTGATAGTTATGAGAGGATCAAGGAGAAAAATCCTTCGATCAGCGAAGATGACTACCGGGAGTTCAAGATCAAGTGCGAGAGCAACGCATCTGAGGAATCAAGTCAGTGGGGGAAAGATATGCGGGACTTGAACTTAGGGGTCCACAAACTCGGTCCCGGCGGTTACAGAGTGGCGGAACCTATATGGGACAAGGAGGACGCGGAGCGTGCCGAGCAAGGCCTACCGCCCCGCTTCGAGAAATACCGTGACAAGCAGACCAGGAACTATGTCAGGGCCCGATACAAGATTGACCCGATAACCAAGGAGCTTACCACGGATCCGAAGACCAAGGCGCTTGAGCATGTTCTGGTAAGGAATACACCCCCGCGTAATTAGCTCCATATGGTTGCATTCTAATTAATGAAGCCAAATTTCTAAATGGTTCACGTTCCTTCCGCAGGACACTGAAAGCAGTAGCGCGGGGTCGTCTCAGAGCTCCCCTTTCGACACCCCTTTAAATAGGGCGTTGAACATAATGAAAAACAAGGATAAGCTCAGTAAGCCGTTGTCAGCTGGTCGTGTGGCCGGCAAAGGCTTGTCCACGAAATGGTCGGAATACTATACCGCCGGGCGAAAGGAGAGAAAGACCAGCTCGGAAAGCCAGCAGCGCGAGGTTCAACAACTCAAGGCACAAGTGGCACGGATTCCGGAGATGGTCGAAGAGCAAGTGCGAGACCAACTGGGAGCGACGATCACCGCCATTATACCTACCTTGGTATCTGGGCTGCAGGCGTGGGTGGCAGCCGGCCAACAGGGGCCACCCCCGATTCCCAGCTTCACGAGTAGCAACTCGCGCCACGCGTCGGCGGTGCCATTGGTGTCTCCGGCGGAGGCGGCATTGGTGTCTCCCGCGGCGGCGCCGGCATTGCAGCTTAATGCACCCGGGTGTGGGAAGAATACACCGGCCGGCACCTCGGCAGCAAGCGGCCCCTCCGTCAATTGCACGCCGCCGTTGGCGGTGCCTCGACATTAGCCGAGCTCGACGCCATCACGGTAACTAATTAAGCCTCTCGGCCGATGACTTCATCTCCTTGCCTTTGACTGGGCATCCCTAACGCCCTACATGTTTTCGCAGGGCGCCGCCAACATTCCGTGCACTCTCCTGCACTTCGTGAATGACGAGTTGGTCGATGTCGCCAAGGGCAGAATCGTTCAACCGGGCAGCCGCGTGTTCCACGGTAATCAGATGCCACCCACCGTTTATAGGGTTCAACTGGTTCGGGTGCTGCCGGGCTTCGACGACATATTACCTCCGTATCGACCCCATGGGGCCGACGAAGATGATGTGATGACCCTCAGCGCCTGCATAAGCTGGCCCATGCTTTGGCCGAAGAGCCAGATTCGTTTGGGGGCGGGGGACACCACCCCATAGACAACACCGCCAGTCGTGCCGGCGCCAAGCCATGGCAAGACCCCCGCAACACTACCAGACATGCCGGACATGCATATGGCACAGGATCCGGACATGCATATGGCACAGGATCCGGACAACGACGACGACGACGATGGTACATTTACCAACGTCGATAAGTACTTCAACGAACATGGGTACGATGACGAATTCTTGGGGCCTCCTTCTCAAGAACCCAACCCTGCAAAAGACGATCTAGCTGGTACCGCGGAGAAACCCAATTGCAACAGGCGTCGTCTGGCATTCAGTTCTCAGGAGATGCCTCCAGCTGCCGCCTTCACCGAGCCTCAGATAGCCGAGGTGCAAAATATTATCAGCCCCAACACACTCAAGAAGGTGGTCTCTGAGCAGAACTCGATCCCATTACATCAGAAGAAGAAGGGACGGAAAAGAAAGAGTAACAAGGGTGCGAGCCAGCCGGTACCGAGTACGATCCGTGCTCAGGACGGGCCACCTTCACCTAAGGATATCTCGAGGAGGGTGCATGTGCCGGGTAGGCCAATGCTACCGACTAATCTGCTCAATGCTGCAACCGGTGCTATGCGGAGTCTGCATGATAGTGTTCTTTCTTTGGAGAAGCGGCGTCTCTGAGAGAATGATGTGGCATACCCGGTTTTCGTGGCCAAGGTGCCAGAGGGCAAGGGCTTTGTGGATAGCGCCATCGGGGTTATGATCGTCCTGCGGTTTGATGACATCTTCGCTATGTTTAACCTTCATCCGCTGCACTACACCTTCGTTCGGCTATTTTCGCTGAGTATGGAGATGCGGATCATTAGAGACAAGACCCCGGACATCGTGATAGTCGACCCCTTCTACATGCGTGCCAAGATCTTGGGCAGCGCTGGGGACCGGCAAGTCGCGAGTTCATACCTCAAAGGCGTCATTCTGGCAAACCCAGATAAGGATAACTTCCTCGTGCCTTACTTTCCCGAGTAAGTCATCCCCTCACCGCCCCGTAACATATGATTTCTTAGATTTCGATCGTTCTTTTTTTTTCTATCATTCCGTGTTTTGTGCAGTGACACACATTGCACACTCATCCTCTTAAGCCCGAAATATTCCATGGCCACGTATTTCGACTCGGACCGTCAGTCGAAGAAAGACTACACAAATATCAATAAAGTTCTTGATGATGTTCTCCCCGGCTACGCCAGATCTGGAGGCACCTTCAGCAGCCCAATTCGTAGGTACGGCAAGCACGTGTTCACCAACAATACGACGTTCCCCTGCGTCAAGCAGCCGCCTGGCGGTCAGAAGGATGCCTACTACGCCCTCCATCACATGCGGGCGATCGTACGGGACCATAATCACCTTCTGCTACCAAATAATCTCAAAGATTGGGCCGCACGCTTGTCGGCAATCCAGGACGCGGACATCAGACAAGAATTCTTTCGCATCCAGTCGGAGTTTGCGGAAATTATCCATCAAGATGTCCTTCGTACCTCGGGGCAGTTCTACCTCAGATATCAACCGTCCAACAGTGAGATAGAAACAACGCTACAAATGCAGGCTGACAACGCCCACGGTTTCATGACCATCACGACAGACAGCGGCTTCATCCATGCTCCGGTCCCTGAGTCGAGTCAAAAGTAGTGATGCTATGCAGTTCTGAAATATCGATTAGCTCATGTTGTAATTAAACTTTAATGAACTTGTATGTCTCTTTGGTTTGGACAGTCATTCAACTTATATGTAATCGATGCTATTTATTAGTAGGACCATGAATCGTGCTATTAATGTCTTGCTTTTCTCTTTCGATCCTTTTGTTGCGTACTTATATATTGCTTATGTATTATCTGTGAATTTGCTACTAACGTTTTGTTTGGCTAGTGCATAGAGATGCCGTCGTATGTCGTGTACAAGGGTAAGGTTCCCGGAGTCTACGACGACCGGGAGGAGTGTCGGAGACAGGTTCACCGTTTCAGCGGTAACAGTTACAAAGGGTACACCACTAGGGCGGAGGCGGAAGCTAGATACACGCGCTATCTAGCGGGAGAGAGGAGGAACTGGATGAAGACCAGTTTCATCGCGATGATGCTCATCATGATGACCGCAGCTCTCTTCTATGTGATGGTAGTTTAGATGATCGAAATCGACTAGTAATGTGAAGACAAACTCGCTATTCGCGGTCTCGAGACTTGTAATGTTCTAACTTTGTTCGGTCTTTTGAATTCGGAGACTAGCTAATATGATGAATTGTATTCGGAGACTAATCTTCTATTGTATTCGATGAATCTGATGTTTATATGTTTTGCTGTCTATATTCTGTGCAGTAATATATTTTGTAATCTGTGCAAATACCAGAAAACAAAAAAATATATTCCTAATATTCATACTAGTGGCGCACCATACAGCACATTAGTGGCGCACTACTATAAAAAATACTAGTGGCGCATTATCTGTTAGTGCGCCATTAGTAACTCAAAGCACCAGGTAAATATGGCCCCCTGGGAGGCATACTAATGGCGCACCGTGTGACTTACTAATGGCGCACTACCTGGTGCGCCACTATAGTCTGGTATACTAATGGCGCACCAGGGGTGCGCCATTAGTATATGTTACTAGTGGCATGATGATAGTGGCGCACCTGTAGTGCGCCATTAATGGCCAAAACAGGTGCGCCACTAATAAGCCTTTTCCTAGTAGTGCCGGGTAAACAAAGATGGTTTTAAATTAAACCACCATACCGGAAATGTTCCGGAGCGAGTCCAGATAATTTTAGAGGGTGCCGGAAATGTTCTGGGACCTTCCGGAATTTTTCAGAAATAATAGTCGCGGAAAACATCTTGTCCCAGCGTGAAGGGACAAGATCCTACGGATCGTGGGGGCTGTTTTTGGGCTGTTTTGGGGGCGCCCCCCCTTAGGGGGACAGCCCCCTTGTGGCTGGACAAAGTGTTGGGGGGGCCCCCCATGGTGTTGGGGCAGCCCCCACAAATGGTGGAGAGTGTTGGGAGGATGGTGGGGCCCCATGGGGGAACACCATGGACAAGGGAACATGATTTCTCCATGTTTGGTGGGAACATGTTTTCCTTGTTTGGTGGGTGCATGTTTTGTGGGCTGAAATTTCAGCCCCCCCTCACCCCTTCCACCACTATATAAGGAGATGGAGAGGAGCTCTCCATCCCCACTCCAACTCTCTCACACAAGCCATGCATGATCTGGCATTCTCTCTCCCTCCCACGAAATAGTTTCGTAGTGCCGAATGGCTGTCTGGGTTCTGGTGGGAACTAGTTCTGGACAGCGAAGCCCCGCTGGATAGATGACACCGTATGTGTGCAACCCCGTAGAGACGTCGTAGTTTTGTCCTTTTGCCCGAGGGGCTGTTCGAGTGTCCTCCTGGAGGGCTGTCCGAGTAACCGTCCGAGTTTCAAGGGTCCTCCCGGAGGGCTGTCCGTGACACCGTCCGAGGGACTATCCGACCACCTCCCGGAGGGCTGTCCGAGGGGCAGATGAGGGAGTACATCCTCGCGGTTGGGAGGTTGTAAAATCCTAGCTGTGGGGATCTGCACCGCCGATCGTCATCGACTCTACTTCCGCTGCGCTACGAGTCGGTAACGAATATGATCAAACCTTGTATGCATTCTCCATAGTGGTCCTGGGCTAGTGCGTAGGTTGGAAAATTTTTGTTTTCTGCTGCGTTACCCTACAGTGGCATCATGAGCTGTGCTATGCGTAGATGCAGGTTGCGATCTAGAATACATAGAGATGTATGGGTGTTGCACAATATAATTAGGTAGTAGATGAGTTCTATTACTGAAATTATTTTTGCGGGTAGCAGATGAAATCTGTTACCCGATGTTCTTGTTGCTTCCCTGGAATTTGAATATTTCTGATCTTGATAACAGCATGGTGGAGTTCCAATGTTCTGGCAATCCATGATCCTGATTGATCAACGAAGTGCTAACAGTTCATTGAATTCCACCGTAGTTAAAAAGAAAGATGAAATTTCGCAGACGAAAGGGCAATGCAGATATGATCTGCACGGGGGTCATGCGTATGACAAAGTTCAGTATGGGGCTCGAGATTTTATTATCTCGTGTTTCATACACCCCGCGAAGTTAATCTAGCGACTTGAATTATCATACTTGATGATGGACGTTGGTAGCTTCGGTTTGTTTCGAAACCTTAGAAGCCACGTAAAACAAAGTTTTTGCTGGACCGATTAGAGGCGTCTAACTTGGTTTTGCAGGATGGTTTGCATGTGCATGTGATGTGGTATAGCAGTGCTCTTATTAATTTGATTATGTATGAGATGACTATATAATGTAAATTAACATGACCTGCGTGTCATGATTCGGCATGATGGCTGGAGCCATATGATTGTCACTTTAATGACCTGCGTGTCAACCTTAGGTAATGCACTTATTTTATTAGCTATAGAGATAGCAATATTATCTGGTGCATCAACAAGGTGGTGGCAATCTTCGCGAAGGTGAACATCGACGCGAATGCCGAAGACGAAGAAATACAAGACTTCTCCGTCAGAAAGGGCTATACCATATCATGCTATTATGAATTTCCTGAGATGTTTATCCCTTATGATGTAGGAGATATGCCCTAGAGGCAATAATAAATGTTATTAATTATCTCCCTGTTCATAATTAAGTTTATATTCCATGCTATAACTGCTATGGTTCCCGAGCCCGTATATCCATAAAGGCTCTGGGGAAAACCCATGTGCACGTGTGGTATAATAAACGGTAAAATGTATTCCTAGTCGTGCCTCTAAGACTAGCTCAAGTGTTGCATGATGATTATGTTTTTCCAATCATGGGCATGTCTATGCCAGCAACTTTGAGGGCACAATGTCAGGAAGGACATTTGTGTTGAATCGACCCGAATTGATGTTATGCTATGAGATACATTCGTCATGAGTTAATGGTTAATAACACAGAGATGGTTAATGTTTGCATGATTCCTCAGACCATGAGAGTATCGAGTTTCTTCATGCTTGATTCATGAACTTTGGGGTTTGTTAAACGTCATCCGTAAATGGATGGCTATTACGGCGGCTTACGGGTTCATGGGAAAGTATGTCAAGTAACTTGATAGCTCAAGATTGGGATTTGCTCCTCCGACGATGGAGAGATATCTCTGGGCCCTCTCGGTGTTACGGTATCCATCATCGTCTGGCCAGACACTTTGTGATTTGATCACGGGGATGCCGGAACACGGTAACGAGAAAAGAGAACAATACCGATAACGGGGTAACTGGCATAGTGGACAAGTTGTTGATCCACGGGGATACCAACATGTCTAACCTCGGGTATTTGTAACATATCGTGAAGCAACAGGAATAGCACACGGCAACTGGAGGTTCACTCGAATATTCATTCGTGTGGGTATAGGGGTCAATATGGGTGTCCACGGCTCCGATGTTGATCATTGATCGGAAGGGGTTCCAGGTCATGTCTATACTTCACCGAACCTATAGGGTCACACGCTTAAGGGTCATCTATCTGCTGAATACTAGACAGGGAGTCTGAGAGAAAATCACCGAAAAAGTTTCGGACACCGAAAAGTTTCGGACAGCGGAAAAGTTCCGCAGAGAGAGGTCACCGGATGAGTTCCGGTGAAACTGAAAAGTTGTTTCAGGGGATACCATTAAGTCAAAATGGTTTCGACACATGCCTGATAATTCTTGGAGGATGCCAGAATCATTCTGGAAACTTCTGGGAATTTTCTGGAAGAAAAACCGGAAATGTTCCGGGGCTGCCGGAACCGCTTCAGATGCTTTTCGCAGATGAAATCACTAAACTGGAATTGTTCCAGAACGCGTTGAAAATTATTTTAGTGGGTACTGGAAATGTTCTAAGCCCACATAAATATTTTCAGTTTGAACGGACGCTGAAAAATGTCGTCGTGAATAGTAAAAGTGCTTTTTGGGTGGCTTCTTGGAGAAGCCACCTTGAGGGTCCTTTGGTATTTTTCCCCTTGGCTTCTTGGAGAAGCCACCCTTGGGCTTGGCCTATAAATAGGGGTGGAGGGGGCTGCCTAAAGACTCACTCCTTCTCACATACAAGTGCCATGCAATGATCTGGCTTCTCTCTCCCTCCCACGAAAAGAGTTTCGTAGAGCCGAAAGGCCGTCTGGGTTCCGGTGGGAACTAGTTCTGGACGGCGAAGCCCTGCCGGATAGTTGACACCGTATGTGTGCAACTCTGTAGAGAGGTCGTAGTTTCGATCTTAGTGCCCGAGGGGCTGTTCGTGAGTGCCTCCCGAAGGGCTGTCCAAGTGACGGTCCGAGTTCTGTGAGTCCTCCCGAAGGGCTGTCCGAGTGACCGTTCGAGTTTCGAAGGTCCTCCCGAAGGGCTGTCCGCGACACCGTCCGGGGGACTATTCGACCGCCTCCCGGAGGGCTATCCGAAGGGAAGACGAGGGTATACATCCTCGCGGTTGGGAGGTTGTAAATCCTAGCTGCGGGGATCTGCACCACCGATCGTCATCGACTCTACTTTCGCTGCGCTACGAGTCGGTAACGAAAATGATCAAACCTTGTATGCAGTCTCCATAGTGGTCCTGGGCTGGTGCGTAGGTCGGAAAATTTTCGTTTTCTGCTGCGTTACCCTACAGTGGTATCAGAGCCGTGCTATGCGTAGATGCAGGTTGCGATCTAGAATACATAGAGATGTATGGGTGTTGCACAATATAATTAGGTAGTAGATGAGTTCTATTACTGAAAATTATTTGTGCGGGTAGCAGATGAAATCTGTTACCTGATGTTCTTGTTGCTTCCCTGGAATTTGCATATTTCTGATCTTGATAACAGTATGGTGGAGTTTCAAGGTTCTGGCAATCCGCGATCCTGATTGATCAACGAAGTGCTAACAGTTCATTGAATTCCACCGTAGTTAAAAAGAAAGATGAAATTTCGCAAACGAAAGGGCAATGCAGATATGATCTGCACGGGGGTCATGCGTATGACGAAGTTTAGTATGGGGCTCGAGATTTTATTATCTCGGTTTTCATACACCCTGGAAAGTTAATCTAGCGACTTGGATTATCATACTTGATGATGGACGTTGGTAGCTTCGGTTTGTTTCGAAACCTTAGAAGCCACGTAAAACAAGTTTTTGCATGAACCAATTAGAGGCGTCTAACTTGGTTTTGCAGGAGGGTTTGCATGTGCATTTGATGTGGTATAGCAGTGCTCATAATAATTTGATTATGTATGAGATGACTATATGATGTAAAATAATTAACATGACCTGTGTGTCATGATTCGGCATGATGGCTGGAGCCATATGATTGCACTTTAAATGACCTGCGTGTCAACCTTGTTGTAATGCATTATTTTATTAGCTATAGAGATAGCAATATTATCTGGTGCATCGACAAGGTGGTGGAAATCTTCGCGAAGGTGAACACCGACGCGAATGCCAAAGACGAAGAAATACAAGACTTCTCCGTCAGAAAGGGCTATACCATATCATGCTATTATGAATTGCCTGAGATGTTTATCCCTTATGATGCACCCTTTTTTTGATTGCGCGGTAGTCGCTTTTATTAGGGTGATCTCTCACAAAATATCAAGTAGTTAGTGTTCTCCCAAGTGTAGCACCGTCTACAACACGTATCTTTTCGGGGTGCGCCATGTACACATGAGCACGAACGATTAGAGAGGTGTAAGGCGGGTGAAGGTCAGACCTCACTGCGTGATCACTTGGTTGTCTTGACGTTCAGGCAGGACAGTCCTGAGCTCGGAACACATGCATCGAAAGATGGACAAGAGTCACATAGAGATGTGATTGGCAAGTTGGCCTACCGATTGAAATTCACGTCATCAGTGATGAACCCGTCAATGGCGTTGAATTGAAATGCGGATCTTGAATCACTCACAATCAATTATGAGAGATATTGATTTGAGTGGGAGAGCACTGTTGAATTAACTTGTTCAATTCTCAGTGCAATTAAATATGAACACTGTCTAAGTGTGGTTTGCATAATAGTTGTAGAATAAATGGCTCGCATTTCCATCTTCCCTGTTTAAATTGAATAGCTATTAAATATCTGGTTAAAACTTTACGGTTGGTAACGTAATGTGAGGATTGTCCTCAAGAGTGCCGAGAAGGACTTTGTCCTATCGCATACTTTCGGTATTCTTTCGCTTATGCTATGGATCATGTGACTCTCGTCCTTCGATCCAAAAGCTAGAATTCCGTTTCAGTCAAGTGCAATACATTTGCTTCCATGAGACCCGAACTTCGAAAGTTTGGATAGTTATGTGATATTCATGGAAATCTGAAAATCATTTTCAGAGACAGACAAAGGCTAAAAGATATGAGATATCCAAAGCAATGTTTGTTTGCAAACTATTAGTAAAAGAGTTTACTATGCATTAGACTGATAAGAGAGGGATCCAGTAGAACGCCTGTCATATGATGAAAGGTGAATAAAACAACAACTTAAAGAGAAAGGAAGTGTCCGAAGGGTGTTAGTGTGACTTACACACCTAGGAAGTCCGGGGCTAATGCCACTATTAAGTTGAGTGCTTCTTCTGAGAGTAGGAGAAATATTGAAAGTTAAACTGTTAGAAGTATAAAGGCAAAAATAAAGAAGACTGGAATATCCAGCTCATGTATGAATGTCATACAAGTTTTTGATGTATAGAAGGCTGGTAAAAGATATAGTTCTTGGGAATTATGGTTAAAGCATGTTAATCACTAATTCTTGGGTATTGTGAGACAATCACAAAGATACCCGCTCGATTGCATTCTGTTGCAATTCGATGTAAGAACTACTATGGCCTAAAAGACTAGCCAGAAATGAGGTTTAGGTATACACAGGGAACATAGTAAATGTTACTATACCTTCCATCGGTGTATTACCGTCTGTATTCATTTTCATAATTCATTTAAAGTTTCACAAACTCTAGCCCATTGCATAAGGTATCTTGCAAGAAGGTTGTTCATAAGAGAACTTTTGATGTTTGATGTTATGAATAACATAAGGGCCATACTTTCATTATGAATGAGATGTATGTTATGAATATTAATAATAATACATTACCTCTGCGTTTACTTTCATAATTCATTTTAGAGTTTCATACACTCTAGCCCTTTGCACAATGTTTGTTGCAAAATAATTGTTCATAGAAGAACAATTGTTGCTCAGTATTATGAATAACATGAGGGCCATACTTCCATCCTCGATGGGACGTATGTTATGAATATTGATGGTAATATGATACATCCATAACACTGACGCTAAATGTCACAAGACTAAAAGAATACCACACAAGTGTGGCGCTACATTTGGTCACATTGGAGAAACCCGCATGGAAAATTCCATTATGATGGATTTTGAAGTCGTTTGATTTTGAATCATCTGACACTTGCAACTTTCCTCCGAAAAGTGAAGTGACTGAAATACCGTTCACAGGCCATAAGGAACGAGCAAAGAACTTATTGGTGATCATACATTTTGATGTATGTAGTCCAATCAATGTTGTTGCAAGTAGTGGATTTATCTATCTTCAGAAATGACTCAAGTAGATATATGGATATTTACTTGATGAGACGTAAGTCTGGATCTTTTGAAATCCCCGGAAGTCATCTTTTCTCCTACCTCTATAGGTCTCTTTCTTCGGTATTTTTTATATACTCTCCCGTAGCTTATTAGTTTCTAGACTAGTACGTAGAATAATTAGATTTATAATTAGTCCTTATATTTACATTTTAGGACAGAAATTTTTTAGCCATAACTTTTTTTCTTCCGTAAACAGCTTGCCCGAATTTTTCAAATAGCCATAACCTTTTTACACTCTTCATTACCAACTTAGACGAAACCAACGCCAATATTTTTGTCTTGATTCCCACCTTTCTAGTGAATCTATCAAATAAAACTTTTTTTTTTTGCAACTTCAATTTCTAATTTGTTCAGATTCATATTCAACGGGGAAAGGAGCGGGATTTAAGGTTTTGCGTTGGGCTATACTTAGTTTCGTAACTCTCGATTTAATTGATTCTTTTTGCTAATTGAACGTCTTGACCTAAACTTTCTGATAAGAACAAATCCACCCATTTTGGTACTGTTTAAATTGTTTTTCTGTTGCAAAGAGTTAACTTGCTAGTTTTCGAAGTTTTTTTCGAAGATCTTTTGCTCTCGACCTTCATTCTTTTGCATTGAGTGCTTATGAATGCAATTGCTTCTCACTGAGATTGAACGAGTGTGACGAGTAGAACTATCAAAATTATGATGCGCAAGGATCCTTCATCAACCATACAAGGCAAGTAACACATTGGATCATACTTCTTTCGTTACCAGTTTTTTATGATGTATTTCGTTCGATCCTCATACACTACATGACTAGGAGTGATTAACTTGTGGGTTTGGGAAGTAGAGATGAGTAACTATTACCCTTTATTATAAACCCCTTGGGAGTTACTTACTCCACGCTATGCGTATGTTAGCCCATGCTATGCTCGTAAGAGACGTGGATTGGGTTTTGAGTTGTGATCCATGCAGATCGTGAGATTTTAATTAATGGTTCCTAACGTTTACCAGGGTGGGCAGCACCTTGTGGAAGCTTTAGCTAACAATCGGGTGGATTGCTTGTTTGGGCACCTGGGGATATACCAGTGGTTGTCCTAGAATCCCGGGATATACGCCTTGTTCCTCCTATCCTCGCGCCACCCGGCCCTTCACCAGGTGATCATAAGATTATTCATGTCTAAAACGTCGTTGTGCAGCCACAAGCTATTATGGGCTCTAGCATAGTTGAGGTATTGTTACAAACAGTGACCTCTTTCAAGTGTAGGCTAGCAAATGTGGGGAAAGTAAGGGTTAACTGTCTACCCAGATAAAGAGTTAAATGTTTTCTGAAAGACTGTGTCCTCGGTCATCTGTCTTCCTTGTGCTTTCCTCTAAACAACCATGTGGCGGATCCACGTAGGAGATCGAGTCTTTGTGGGGAAAGTGCACCAAAACCTCTGAGAGTTGTACAAAGCATTAGTACATTATCCTGTGTCCCTCCCGCTGTTATGGACATCTTGAGTATCTGGATCTTGGATCAATCATATTGAATCCATCACTCTAAATATTGATTGTTTGGGATTATAATTACTAATTTATTGGGATTGAGAGGGGGATTTAACCTTCTCAAGTTCAAACAACCACACAGATAGGTTTAAATAAAATATATCCCCTTTTTGCTAGGAAAAATATTTGGCTGTTTCGCAAAACAGTATAACACTAGAGCTTTTTCCCCAGCCATATATGGCATGTACGTGATAGCAATTTATTCTGTCATTGCTCTATGTGTTTATCTTCGCGCAGGGTAGTATTTCAATGTACTGACCCATTTCGGGCTTCAAACGCTCTGTTGCAGGATTCTTACGCGAGTAAGTGACGTAGGGTTACATTTCTACACTCAACTTTGCCTGTTGGTGTTCTATGATGGATCACAACCTTGTTGTTACTACGCTTTACCGTTATTTGGATTGATTGTAATGTTAATTTACGTTACTTTATTTAACATGTGATTTACCCCTCTTGTTCATAAATCTCGAGTCCTGTGTGTGTCAGCATACCCGATCCAGGGATGAAACTTAAGCACGAGACTTTGATCCATTCCGGGTCGGGTCGCTACAAAATTGACCTTAATACCGGTTGGTGGGTCCAACCGGTGACTAAAGGCCCCCTCCACTATATTATAGCCACTTTACGAAATTTGGCAGTTTCTTCTCCCACTTCCTCTCCTCCTCGGCTTCGACGTCGCCCGTCTGTACCTCCTGCCCCGTCTCTGCCGTCCCATTCGCTCCCCTCTTCCGCGTTCCTTCCTCCCTTCTCCCATCCTTCTCCCCCCTCCCCTTCCCCCTATCCCTCCCTCCCCCTTCCCTTCCCCCTTTTTCGTACCTTCGCTCCGTGCCTGTCTGCGCATACCTCGCGTTTCTCCCCCTCCTCGCTCCCCTCTCTCCTTCTCCCTCTCTCTTTCTGCCTCTTCTCAATACGGGCTACCCTTCCTTCCCCCGACACCCCGCCGGTCCTTTTTCCAGCTCTCTTCCGTGCTCCTTCCCACCCTCCAGCAACACCACGCACAAGTCACCGAGGGGGAACACACACAAACTATTGACTTTTCTATTTTCTGTTCCTTCTATGTTAGATACCAATTATGCACACATTGCTCTGAGATATATGTCATTGTTATTATGTTCTTGATTGATTATGTCCCATTATCGAATTCAGTGATGTCTCGTGTCGCTACTAGAACTATGATTGCGTAGATATTAATGTTTTATGCCCGTTTTTTACTTTTCCTCGTTCCTATCCTGCCCTCTAAGCATGGACTGCGCGCGTCGAGCCCCCCGTACACACAGCTTCGGTATGTGACGACTCTACCGCTTTTCGTAGCACTGCATCACCAATTTCAACTATTAATGTCTTACTATATTTTTAGTTGTTCTTGAATTCTGTAAGATTAATAGTGCTTTAGTTGAATGTAACGTTTGATGTTTGAAGCTTAGGTGAAGAAATAAAATGTTAATGTTCATTTTTATTCATGATAACGAGAATGGTTAGGAGTTGATAGTTGAGTTAACGACTAGTAAGTTTATTACACTAGAATAATTAGTGTACATGTGATGATTTAGAAGATAGAAATGCTAGAATATTTAATGTAATGTAGATGAATTAGATGAATTCTAGATATAATGTTAGATGAGTTATTTTTATACTTAGTTATAGATGAATTAGATATATTAATGTTAGACGAATTAGATGAATTAACTAAGTGCAACTAGTTAAAATTCTAATGAGATTTGAATAGTAGTGCTTAATTGAATTATAAAGAAAATTAAAGGCTAGTTGAATTAGTAAGTGTTAGTTTGATTGTAAGAAAATTAATTATTTTTATTTATAGTAAGTGCTTAGTGAACAGTGAATTAAAGAACTAGTTTATTTTTTAGTAAGAACAATTAGGTATATAGATTTGATGATGTAATTAAATTTTTACTATAGAACTAATTTTTTTTAGTAAGAAAATTATAGACTAGTTATTTTTAGTAAGTGCTTAGTTGAATAAGTTAAATTATAAACTAGTTGAATTAAGACTAGTTAACTAGTTGATTAGTTAATTAATAGACTGTAGTGATTATCATATGTTCAACTATCAACATAGGAAATGTCTGACGACGAACAAGGATTTCGGTATTGCGAATACTTCGAAGACGAGCGCGGCCTGTGCGACAGAAATTTCCTAGTTGATGGTAGGCGCTTTCAGCATCACTCGAATGAGTGACCTCGAAGTGGATACATAAGTCACAACGACAAGTATTTTTTTTGTAATTAAGCATGACTTCTGCTTCATTGCTTCAATTGTAATTTAATTTTTTACTATTCTAATGTGAGCCCCAGCTCAATCGTGCACTAATCATAACAACCAAACATCACGTATCAAGCACACAGACTCACGGGAAATATCACAACACAACTCTAACACAAGAAGGCTAGCCACAAACAACGACTCTAGATCGAAAGGCGTTGGCCTCTGCCTGGGGCCTCCGATCCCTACTCCTGGTCAACTGGCTCGATCCAGTAGTAAGTACCGTCTGGACCCTCCTGGTAGTAAGCTTCCTGATGTGGTATCTGGCTCAGGGGCTTCCATCGTCTAATGTATCATCAAGGTGGGTATGGGGAAAAGAGAAAGTAAAGGCAAACCGTGAGTACTCGTCCGAAGTACTCAGCAAGCAAGGATCTATACTACATAGGCAACATTATCAATGGAGAAAGGCTTGTATATGTGGAACTGGGCTACAGAAATGCCAGAATAAGAGAAGGCTAGCATCTCACGAAGCCATCATCTGCAGGCAATAAAGAGTGAATAGCATTTATTTAGCAAACATGTTGAAAGCAAGCCTAGAGATCCTTCCCTCGACTCCAGCGAGAAGGATCCCGAAGCTCAGTTAAGTAACAAGTATCCAGTCAAGTAGTAGATGCGGGACACAACTGAGCATCCTTTAAACCGTCGAACCGGCTATTGATAGATCATTCTCCCTGCAGGGGTTGACTACTTTTACCCAACACTCTCGATCACCTCTAGCCGGTACACACTTGCTGGGTACTGCCCGCCTCGGGCAGATCAACACGAAGCAGCGCCCTACCTGGCTCGGCAGAGAGGTCACACACCCGGACTAACCTATGCCCCCAGAGGTCTTGGCCTTCGCCCTGGGCACCCTGCGCGTTGCGAGACTGCCGGGTGCAGGCGCACAATGAACTCGTCAGTGAAGTATCCAGCCCATCCAAATCAGCCCGCACGGTAATCATGACGTCTAACGAGCTTTCGGGAGAAACGTACAATCGTAGAGGGCCCCATAACCATAATCCCGCGTGGTGGTAGTGCGTATAGGGCACGTCGACCCACTCAGATCACACACCCAAATCCAATAGGCTCATTTAGTATCACGCAAGGCAATCAGAGTTTCTAAGCTCCGCCACAATTCACACTTGAGTGCCCTTCGTTCACACCCGATATCATAGATCCCATGCGGGTACCCACCAGGGTCGACCCGCCTGTAACAAAGGTCAAAGTAACCGTGTGGTCATAGACAAGGGGAAACCCTGAGGGAATACCCTCGGTGGATTCCACTCGATGAAATCATCAGGGTGAACGTACGAGGCATCACCCTCGAGGTTCAACTGAGGGTTTGCACGACAGAGTCGTATCGGAAATGGAGAAGGAGGAATCACCTCGGGGACCACGACGAATAGCTACACTGCAGAGTATTCATCAGGAGTGCGTTACGAGGTATCACACCCTCGCACTCGAGAGTAACTATGCAAGTCGTACAACTAAGGGGGGTGTGAAGGGAGGTGTGGTCCTCTGGTCACGATCACATTGATCGAGTCGTCGATGGTCAGCAGGGGGCAACAAGGGTACGGTGGGGGGTCACTGATGGTTCAATACCAACCTATACTAAACAGTTTATCATAGCAAGTAGGTAACAATGAACGGGTTACGAAACAGTCTATGCATCAGAATGGAGCAAACAGTAACAGTGAAAAATCTAATGCAAGCAGGAGAAATGGAATGGCGATATCTGGATGCTCAAAGGGGGGGGCTTGCCTGTTGCTCGGGGCAGGAGAGAGGGTGTCTCAACGGGCTGTCGTCTGTAGTGTAGTCGTACCGGCGCGTCGGGTCGGTATCGGCGTCTATCGAGAGAGAAGGAGGGGGAGAGAAACAATAAATTTCACTCCGGCAATAATGCAAACATATGTACGACATGCCTAAATGATATGCCGGGGTGTTCTACCACTGCCAACTAATGATTTAGTTAATTTAGGAATTTATTCGGATTTGTTTAATTAAGTTGGGCACTTATTCTTTATCGAAATCGGTCTAAAAGTTCAATGTTCAATATAGCTAGGGGCAATCTGACAAGAATACGGAGGGTGTATATTCGGGTTCATATCGAAATTCTGAGAAGTTTCATGTATAAAAGTATTTTCACTGAGTTACGGTTTATTAATATGATTTTTTTAAAGTTTTAATTAATTTCTGGATTTTAATTATTTATTTAAATTAAACATTATCCGAACAGTGTATGCTGACAATCATCATGACATCAGCAGTCAACAGTGCGTTGACGGGGTCAACCTGACAAGTGGGTCCCACCTGTCATACACGTTTATATTAAGTAGGGATTAATTACTTTAATTACTGTTCAATTAGACAACTACTTCATTAGATTAACTTAATCAGAGTTAATTAACTTAATTATTCACAATTAATTAATTAATTGATTATTAATTTTATTATTTCATTTTATTATTATTTTTTGTTTTTTTTATTACGTTCTGGGGGCTGGGGCCCTGTGTCATAGACACATGCGGGGGGGGCCCAGCATCATTGGGCCAGGGGCCCTAATGGGGTGGCGGCTGGCGTAACGAGGCGCGGAGCGCCAGAGGGCGAGCGGGCGCTGGCACGCCGGCGGAGCCTAGAGCGCCTTCCTCTCGACAGTACCGGTTGCCGTCCCGGGTCACTCAGCGCTCGGTCAGGGGCAGGCACGAGCGAGGCGAGGTCGAATGCGTACGTGAGGGAGGAAGCCACGACGAGACGTGGAGCTGCGGTGCGATGGCGGAACAGCAGGAGCAGGGGAGGCACAGCCGAACAGGCGCACAAGGAGGGGCCCAGGGGAGCCGGGCGCGTGACCAAGGGACGAAGCAGGGAACTCGGGGACACAGGTGCGGGCGCGGCGCGTCGACGGTGAGCAAGCGCGGTCAGGTGCGGGGGCGCTCGCGGGATCGGCGCGTGGCACCAGAGGGGGGGAGGAGGAGATGAGGCAGAGGCCGGGGGCCTCACCGCGGGCCGTAGGGTCAAGGCAGCAGGGGTCGAGGAGGAGGATGGGGACGACGGCGGGGCAGCTCCGCGAGCGTGGGGCACGGCGGCGTCGACGGGGGCGCCCCCCGATCCGATCCGACCGAATCGGGGGAGGGAGGAGCGAGGGGGAATGGGGTGGGCTAGGGTTTCGGGGTGGCCGGGTAGGCCATGTAGGAGATATCCCTAGAGGCATAATAAATTTTTATTATTTATCTCCTTGCTCACAATGTTTTTTGTTCCATGCTAAACTGCTGTGGTTCCCGAGCCCGTATATCCATAAAGGCTCCGGGAAAACCCATGTGCACATGTGGAATAATAAATGGTAAAATGTATTCCTAGTCATGCCTCTAAGACTAGCTCAAGTGTTGCATGATGATTATGTTTTCCCAATCGGGCATGTCTATGCCAGCAATTTGAGGGCACAATGTTAGAGAACATTTGTGTTGAAACGACCCGATTGAGTTATGCTAGGAGATTCATTCGTCACAAGTTAATGGTTAATAACACAGAGATGGTTAACGTTTGCATAATTCCTCAGACCATAGAGTTCGAGTTTCTTCATGCTTGATTCATGAACTTTGGGGTTTGTCAAACGTCATCCGTAATTGGATGGCTATTACGGCGGCTTACGGGTTCGTGGGAAAGTATGTCAGTAACTTGATAGCTCAAGATTGGGATTTGCTCCTCCGACATGGAGAGATATCTCTCTGGCCCTCTCGGTGTTACGGTATCCATCATCATCTGGCCAGACACTTTGTGATTTGATCACGGGGATGCCGAAACATGGTAATGGAAAGAGAACAATACCGGTAACGAGGTAACTAGCATAGTGGACATTTTGTTGATCCACGGGAATGCCAACATGTCTCACCTCGGTATTTGTAACATATCGCGAAGCAACAGGAATAGCACACGGCAACTGGAGGTTCACTCGAATATTCATTCGTGGGGGTATAGGGGTCAATATGGTTGTCCACGGCTCCGATGTTGATCATTGATCGGAAGGGGTTCCGTGTCATGTCTATACTTCACCGAACCTATAGGGTCACACGCTTAAGGGTCATCTATCTGCTGAATACTAGACAGGGAGTCTGAGAGAAAATCACCAAAAAGTTTCGGACACCGAAAAGTTTCGGAAGCAGAAAAGTTCCGCAGAGAGAGGTCACCAGATGAGTTCCGTGAAACTGAAAGTTGTTTCAGGGGATACCATTAGTCAAATGGTTTCGGCACATGCCTGATAATTCTTGGAGGATGCCAGAATCATTCTGGAAACTTCTGGGAATTATCTGGAGAAAAACCGGAAATGTTCTGGGCTGCCGGAACCGCTTCAGATGCTTTTCGCGATGAATCACTAAACTGGAATTGTTCCAGAACGCGTTGAAAATAATTTTAGAGGGTACTGGAAATGTTCTAAGCCCAAATAATATTTTCAGTTCGAACGGACGCTGAAAATGTCGTCGTGATAGTGAAAGTGCTTTTTGAATTTTTTTGGAAGCCACCTTTTAGGCTTTTGCTAAAGGCTTCTAGAAGTGATGTGGATGATGAAGCCCCCTTGGGGGGACCCCTAGGGGTGGCCGGCCACATGTGGAGCTCCTCCTTGGAGCTCCACATGTCCTTGTGTTTTCTCTCTTATGCCCTTGGAAAGAGTTTCCTTCATGGGTATTGTGGTATTTCTTGAATGCCCACCTACCCCTTGGTTTCCTATATAAGAGGAGAGGGGCTGCTCAATCCTTGATCCCTTCTCACATACAAGTGCCATGCAATTACTGGCTCTCTCTCCCTCCCAGCGAAATAGTTTCGTAGAGCCGAAAGGCTGTCTGGGTTCCGCAGGAACTAGTTCTGGACGGCGAAGCCCTGCCGGATAGATGACCGGTATGTGTGCAACTCTGTAGAGAGGTCGTAGTTTCGATCTTAGTGCTCGAGGGGCTGTTCGTGAGTGCCTCCCAAGGGCTGTCCAAGTGACGGTCCGAGTTCTGTGAGTCTCCCAGGGCTGTCCGAGTGACCTTTCGAGTTTCGAAGGGCCTCCCGAAGGGCTGTCCGCGACACACGTCCGGGGGACTGTTCGACCGCCTCCCGGAGGGCTGTCCGAAGGGAAGATGAGGGTATACATCCTCGCATTGGGATGTGTAAATCCTAGCTGCGGGATCTGCACCGCCGATCGTCATCGACTCTACTTCCGCTGCGCTACGAATCGGTAACGAAAATGATCAAACCTGTATGCAGTCTCCATAGTGGTCCTGGGCTGGTGCATAGGTCGGAAAATTTTGTTTTCTGCTGCGTTACCTTACATGGCATCATGAGCCGTCTATGCGTGATGCAGGTTGCGATCTAGAATACATAGTGATGTATGGGTGTTGCACAATATAATAAGGTAGTAATGAGTTCTATTACTGAAAATTATTTGTGCGGGTAGCAGATGAAATCTGTTACCCGATGTTCTTGTTGCTTCCCTGGAATTTGCATATTTCTGATCTTGATAACAGTATGGTGGAGTTTCAATGTTTGGAAATCCGCGATCCTGATTGATCAATGAAGTGCTAACAGTTCATTGAATTCCACTTAGTTAAAAAGAAAGATGAAATTTCCAACGAAAGGGCAATGCAGATATGATCGCACGGGAGTCATGCGTATGACGAAGTTTAGTATGGGGTTCGAATTTTTTATTATCTCGTGCTTCATACACCCCGCATGTTAATCTAGCGACTTGATTATCATACTTGATGATGGACGTTGGTAGCTTCGGTGTTTTCGAAACCTTAGAAGCCACGAAAAACAAGTTTGTTATTGTAATGAAGCAGGGCACTTTGCCAGAGAATGCCCCAAGGAGAAGGAGATTTGTGATAATTAGTTGTGTCCGTGAGAAGTATAGTAGTAGTAGTGAGAACATTTCCTTTATATTGAGGTGTTGAGTTGAGGCATGTAATGGAAATGCAGGAGATTGTAATAATTGGAGAATCAATAAAGTTAGCCTCGTTGGTACTGATTTGGATTTTATGAGTTGTTACTCTATGAAGAAAGATTTTGACCATTTTCGAGGATATGAGAAATATGGTCTACGGATGAATTTGTGCAGTTCAAGGGTGGTAGTACCCTGTGAGGACACTTGACCTCTGGAAAAGATAATGATATTCCATGGAGTGGACTTCGGACAAAATAAGTATGAGTTTTGTCTCGATAGGTGGGATATCCCAAGAATATGAAGGGATGAAGTGCTATTGGATATAAAGGAGGTATAATGTTGGTAATATGGAGCAATTGTAACTCCATGATGAGTCTGAGTAATCACGTCTTAGTACCGATAGAAGGAAGTGAGACAGTACAATGGGATGGATTTAAGAATGCTAGGAAGCTGGATGTTGGAATAATGATCAGTTGCCCCGATGATGAGTTCAAGGTTTACAAGTGATGAGATGCGCCATAACCCACAGGCCCCAGGACCTGCCAAGAAGCAAGCACATTCTTGCTGAAGGAAAAACCCTGGAAGAGGATATGCCTTTATCAATAGACGATCTTATAGGAGTTACGCAAAACCTGAGAGCTGTGAAGGAGCGATAGATGTTCGTTTGGCTTGCAGAATCAATGGATTTATCCGAACTTAGTTCGTCGACAAGAGAAATTCTGCAATGCTTGTGAGGATGACCAAGTGTTAGAATGCGAGATTCGCTAAACCGTATACAAGGTAATGATTTGGGTGCGGGATGGATTGATCACCATACCGACTTACTCTTATTATTCGCCTTGCTATATGGGATGGTAAATCTGAGTGACTTACCCATAGTAGAGCGACAACGATCAAAACCTTGTTTAAACCATAGAATGGTGTGACAATTTTCCCCCTTGTACACGGCAGTTGTTGCCAACCGTAGGTTATGCGGTGAGGTTCAACCCAGACCCATTTTCTGCAGGAGAAACCATAAATTGTTGACCACCATGAGATATCGATAGTTGTTTAGTATTGGCGCCAGACCCGTCAGCTAAGAAGACCCGGTAACAGAAGAACCTTACCAAGATGAAAGGACACGGGAATTGAGGAAAATAGTTATGCCCCTACCGGAAGAGCCAGAGTAGGATTTTTCCCGAGGATCTCAGAGGACTGACCCTGTCAACAATAAGGATGGAGTATATAAGTTTTGATGGAACCGTAACAATGCTTCTAAGGGTGGTAGCACCCAAGACCCCCTGTGACGATCGATGGATTTTGAGAAGACCCCAAACCTAACCTATTTCTTTCTAGCCTCTCCGAATCTCGAGGACGAGATTCATTTTAAGGGTGGTAGGTTTGTAACATCCCAAAATTCTAAATTTTGGAATGTTATATTAAATAAATAGTTTTGATTAATTGTTTGATTGTGGTGTGGTTGCTTGTGTGAAATTGAGTGAAATTTGGAAACTTTTTGAAAGTTGAATGAGAGGGAATAAAATGACTTTCCCAAAACTTTCACCTTGCATTTATGATCTCCATGAATTCATATTCATTTCATCACAAACCCTAGAGTGAAGATAACATGACTTCTTCTATTTTAAAAAGGGTTTTGAAAAGATTTGAATTCCATTTGGAAATATTCCAAATTCGAAAACTTTATGCAACTCAATGATTTTCATGAGAGGAGATAAAATGACTTCTTCAAATTAAATGAAATATGAGTTGGAAGTTTAAAACAATCGAATTTAAAGTCCCTTTGAAATTATTTTCAATTTGGAGTTATTTGGTTTTTATTCAAATTGTTTTTATCCAAAAATAAAATATATGGAAATTAGGGTAAAATGATTCCCTTCAATATAAAATTAGAGGGAAATAAATTTGAAATCATTTTGGTATTTTTAAAATGATTTTTATTAGGTTTTATTGCAGCAGTAGCACTGTTTGCTTTATTTAAATTTTTGTGAAATTTATTTGCCGCTGAAAATATGTTCATCTTTTAGGAAATCTTTTTCTGAAAATTTTGATATATAATATGCCTATGGAAATTTTTCTTATTTTCCGTTTACCTTTTTTTTTGTTTTTATTCTAAAAAAAAAACGCACGCACACATGCGCGCACACGCGCAGGCCGGCCGAAGGCCCATGCGGCGTCGTTTCTTTTCTTTCGTCTGCCTTTTGTTTACGTTTAGTCCCACATTGCCTAGCCTTTGACCTCTAAGCCTCCTTTCCACCTATAAATATAGACCCATAGAGCCTCCAAAAATCATCCGATTCGGGTTAAATCAATATATTTTGGTTTGACTAGATTCACTAAATAAAAATATTTTTCTTCTCTCCGGCGGGACTTCTGAAAGTTGTCTTCTCTCTCGGAAGTCATCTTTTCTCTACCTTATAAAGGTATCTTTCTTCGTATTTTTTTATATACTCCCGTAGCTTAGTATTTCTAGACTAGTACGGTAGAATAATTAGATTTATAAATTAGTCCTTGTATTTACATTTTAGGACTAGAATTCTTTTAGCCCTAACTCTTTTTCTTCCGTAAAACAGCTTGGCCCTGATTTTTCAAATAGCCATAACTTTTTACTCGTTCATCCAAATTAGACGAAACCAACGTCTACATTTTCGTCTTGACTCCACCTATCTAGTGAATCTATCCAATACACTTTTTGCAACTTTCAAATTTCGAAATTTGTTCAGATTCATATTCAAACTTGTTTTGGCTATAACTTGAGTTTCGTAACTCCGATTTAATTGATTCTTTTTGCTAATTGAAGCTCTTGACCTAAACTTTCTGATAAGACCAAATCCACCCAATTTTGGTACTGTTAGAAATTGTTTTCTGTTGCAAGAGTTAATTGCTAGTTTTCGAAGTTTTTCGAGATCTTTTCTTCGATTCTTTTGCATGAGTGCTTACGTATGCAATTGCTTGCTCACGTTAGATTGAACGGAGTGTGACGAGTAGAACTATCAGGAATTATGAGTGCGAAGGATCTTCATCAACAGTACAAGGCAAGTAACACATTGATCATACTTCTTCGTTACCCAGTTTTTATGCATTAGTTTCGACCCTCAAATATTGCATGACTAGGATGTGATTAACTTGTGGGTATTGGGAAGTAGATGATGAGGTAGAACCTATTGCCCTTTTATTATAAAACCCTTGGGAGTTACTTCTACGCTATGCTTATATTGCCATGCTATGCTCGTAGACGTGGATTGGGTTTTGAGTGTATCCATGACAGATGTGAGATTGTTAATTAATGGTTAACTTAAGGTGGCTACTTTAATACACATCTGGGTGGATTGGTTGGGGCACCCTGGGGATATACCAGTGGCTTGCCCGGACACCTGGGGATATACCAGCGTTGTCCTAGGAGATCCCGGGGATATACCGTGTGATCCTCCTATGGTTCGCCACCCAGGCTCAAAGGGATCATAAGATTGTTCATGCTAGAAACTTCCGTGTGCAGCCACAAGCTATTATGGGCTCTAGCATAGTTGAGTATGTTACATGACCTCTTTCAGTGGTAGGCTAGCAGATGTAGGGGAAAGTAGGTGTAACTGTCTACCCAGAGTAAAGAGTAAATGTTTCTGAAAGACTGTGTCTCGGTCATCCGTTTCTCAAACACCATGTAGTGCGAGAAATCCAACGGAGGAGATCGAGTCTTGTGGGGAAAAGTGCACAAACCTCTGCAGAGTGTACAAACTAGTCATGATTAGCCGTGTCCCCGGTTATGGACATCTTGAGTATCTGGTTCTTGGATCATCATATTGAATCCCATCACTCTAAATTAATTTGTTGGGATTAATAATTACTTTTAATTGGGATTGAGAGGGGGATTTACCTTCTCAATGTTCAACAACCACCATGATAGTTAAATAAAATATATTCCTTTGTTGTAGGAAAAAAATTGGCTTTTCGCAAAACAGTATAACACTAGAGCTTTTCCACCAGCCATATATGCATGTAGTGATAGCATTTATTCTGTTCATTGCTCTACTGTGTTATCTTGCCAGTATATTCAATGTACTGACCCATTTCGGGCTGCAACGTCTCATGTTGCAGGATTCTTACGACGAGTAAGTGATACGTTAGGGTTACGATTTCTACACTCAACTTTGCCGTTGGTGTTGATGGGAATCCACAACCTTGTTGTTACTTCCGTTATTTGGATTGAGGTAATAGTATTTACGTTACTTTATACATGTGATTTACCTCTGTTATAAATCCTCGAGTACTGTGTGTGTCAGCATACCGATCCAGGGATGACACTTAAGCACAGAGACTTTGATCCATTCGGGTCGGGTCGCTACAAAATTTGACCTTTAATACCGGTTGGTGGGTCCAACCGGTACTAAAGGCCCCTCCTATATATATAGCACTTACGAAATTTGGCAGTTTCTTCTCCCACTTCCTCTCCTCCTCTGCTTCGACGTCGCCGCTGCCCCCGTCCCGCGCCGTCCCCGTCGCGGCCCCCGTCGCGCGCCGTCGCCGTCCCCATCGCCGCCCCCGTCCCCGTCGCCGCCACGGCCCGTCACCGTCGCCGTCCCCGCCGTCGTCGCCGCGTCTCGCCACCGCCCCCTACACCGCCGCCCCGTCGCCGCGCCCGTCGGTCGCCGCCAAATGTCGCCGCCCCGTGCTGTGAGCCCCCTGCGCGCGCCATGGCCGCGCCCCGATCGAGCCCCCGCCCGTACACACACACACACACGTACACGCGCGCGCATACACACACACATATTTTTTACTTATTTTTTGTTTTCTGTTTTTTAGATTAATGTCAAATTGTTAATGTCAAAGTTTTAGCTAGCTAGATGAAATAGATTAATGTCAAATTGTTAATTAGATGATCGAATTAGATTTATTAATGTCAAATGTTAGATGAATTAGATAGAAATGTTAGATATTAATGTCAAATGTTAGATGAATTAGATGAATTAGCTAGATATTAATGTTAGATGAGTTATTTTTTATACTTTTAGTTATAGATGAATTAGATATATTAATGTTAGACGAATTAGATGAATTCAACTAAGTTGCAACTAGTTAAAATTCTATATGAGATTTGAATTAGTAAGTGCTTAATTGAATTAGTAAGAAAATTAATAAGTGCTTAGTTGAATTAGTAAGTGCTTAGTTGAATTAGTAAGAAAATAATTTTATTTTTATTTATAGTAAGTGCTTAGTTGAACTAGTTGAATTAAAGAACTAGTTTATTTTTTAGTAAGAAAATTTAGGTATATGAGATTTGATGATGTAATTAAATTTTTACTATAGAACTAATTTATTTTTAGTAAGAAAATTAATAGAACTAGTTTATTTTTAGTAAGTGCTTAGTTGAATTAGTTAAATTAATAGAACTAGTTGAATTAATAGAACTAGTTGAACTAGTTGAATTAGTTGAATTAATAGAACTAGTAAGTGATTATCAATTAATGTTTCAACTATCAACATAGGAAATGTCTGACGACGAAAAGGATTTCGGTATGTGCGAATACTGCGAAGACGAGCGCGGCCTGTGCGACAGAAATTTCCTAGTTGATGGTAGGCGCTTCAGCATCAAGCTGAATGAGACCTTCGAAGTGGATACAGTAAGTCACAACGACAAGTATTTTTTTGTAATTAAGCATGACTTCTGCTTCATTTGCTTCAACTTGTAATTTTAATTTTTTACTATTCTACTGTGACGCCCCCAGCTCAATCGTGCACTAATCATACACGCAAACATGCACGATCAAGCACAGGGACTCACGGGAAGATATCACAACACAACTCTAACACAAGAAGGCTAGCACAAACAACGACTCTAGATCGAAAGGCGTTGGCCTCCTGCCTGGGAGCCTCCGATCCTACTCCTGGTCAACTGGCTCGATCCAGTAGTAAGTACCGTCTGGACCCTCCTGGTAGTAAGCTCCTGAGGTGGTATCTGGCTCCGGGGCTCCATCGTCTAATGTATCATCAAGGTGGGGTATGGGGAAAAGAGAAAGTAAAGCAACCGTGAGTACTCGTCCGAAGTACTCAGCAAGCAAGGATCTATACTACATATGCAACATTATCAATGGAGAAAGGCTGTATATGTGGACTGGGCTACAGAAATGCCAGAATAGAGAGAAGGCCTAGCATCTTCACGAAGCCATCATCTTGCAGCAATAGAAGAGAGTAGAATAGCATTTTATTTAGCAAACATGTTGAAGCAAAGCCTAGAGATCCTTCCTCGACTCCCAGCGAGAAAGCGATCCCGAAGCTTCAGTTAAGTAACAAGTATCCAGTTCAAGTAGTAGATCGGGATACACAAACTGAGCATCCTTTACCGTACGACCGGCTATTGATAGATCATTCATCCCTGCAGGGGTGCACTACTGTTACCCAACACGCTCGATCACCTCTAGCCGGACACACTTGCTGGGTAATGCCCGGCCTCGGGAGATCAACACGAAGCAGCGCCCTACCTAGGCTCGGCAGAGAGGTCAACACGCCGGACTAACCTATGCCCCCAGAGGTCTTGGGCCTTCGCCCTGGGCACCCTGCGCGTTGCGAGACTGGCCGGGGTGCAGGCGCGACAATGAACTCGTCAGTGAAGTATCCAGCCCAATCCCGACAATCAGCCCGCACGGTGAATCATGACGTCTAACGAGCTTTCGGGAGAAACGTACATCGTAGAGGGCCCCATAACCATAATCCCGCGTGGTGGTAGTGCGTATAGGGCACGTCGACCCACTCAGATCACACACCCAAATCCAATAGGCTCATTTAGTATCACGCAGAGGCAATCAGAGTTTCTGAAGCTCCGCCACAATATCACACTTGAGTGCCCTTCTGGCACACCCGATATCATAGATCCCATGCGGGTACCCACCAGGGTCGACCCGCCTGTAACAAAGGTCAAAGTAACCGTGTGGTCATAGCAACAAGGGGGAAAACCCTGAGGAATCACCCTCGGTGGATTCCACTCGATGAAATCATCAGGGTGAACGTACGAGGCATCACCCTCGAGGTTCACACTGAGGGGTTGCACGACAGAGTCGTATCGGAAATGGAGAAGGAGGAATCACCCTCGGTGACCACGACCGAATAGCTACACTGCAGAGTATTCATCAGGAGTGCGTTACGAGGTATCACCCTCGGCACTCGAGAGTAACTATGCAGAGTCGTACAACTAAGGGGGGGTGTGAAGGGAGGTGTCGGTCTCTGGTCGACGATCACATTGATCGAGTCGTCGATGGTCAAGCAGGGGCAACAAGGGTAAGGTGGTGGGGTCACTGATGGTTCAATACCAACCTATACTAAACAGTTTATCATAGGCAAGTAAGGTAACAATGAACGGGTTACGAAAGCAGGCTATGCATCAGAATAGGAGCAAACATTAACAGTAGAAAAATCTAATGCAAGCAGGAGAAATGGAATGGGCGATATCTGGATGCTCAAAGGGGGGGCTTGCCTGGTTGCTCGGGCAGGAGAGAGGGGTCGTCAACGGGCTGCTCGTCTGTAGTGTAGTCGTACTCGGCTGCGTCGGCGTCGGTATCGGCGTCTATCGAGAGAGAAGGAGGGGGAGAGAAACAATAAATTTCACGGCAATAATGCAAACAATATGTACGACATGCCTAAATGATATGCCGGGGTGTTCTACTGCCTAACTAAATGATTTAGTTAATTTAGGAATTTATTCGGATTTGTTTAATTAAAGTTGGGCACTATTCATTTATCGAAATCGGTCTAAAAGTTCAATGTTCATATAGCTAGGGGCATCTGACAAGAATACGGAGGGTGTATTCGGGTTCATATCGAAATTCTGAGCAAGTTTCATGTATAAAGTATTTTCATCGGAGTTACGGTTTATTTAATATGATTTTTTAAAGTTTTTATTAATTTCTGGATTTTAATTATTTATTTAAATTAAACATTATCCGAAACAGTGTATGCTGACATCATCATGACATCAGCAGTCAACAGTGCGTTGACTGGGTCAACCTGACAAGTGGGTCCCACCTGTCATACACTGTTTAGTTAATTAGGGATTAATTAATTTAATTACTGTTTAATTAGACTAACTACTTCATTAGATTAACTTAATCAGAGTTAATTAACTTAATTAATTCACTAATTAATTAATTAATTGATTATTAATTTTATTATTTCATTTTATTATTATTTTTTGTTTTTTTATTAACGTTCTGGGGGCTGGGGCCCCTGTGTCATAGACACATGCGGGTGGGGCCCAGCCATCATTGGGCCAGGGGCCCTAATGGGGTGGGCGCTGGCGTACGGGCGCGGGCGGCCAGGGGCGAGCGGGCGCTGGGCACGTGGGCGCCGGCGGGAGCCGTGAGCGCGCGGGTGCGCGGCGAAGCAGGGACGCGGTGGCCGACGCGGGGTGCAGGGAGGGCAGCGGGCGCGGTCAGGGGCAGGCACGAGCGAGGCGAGGTCGAATGCGACGTGAGGGAGGAAGCCACGACGAGCGTGGAGCTGCGGTGCGAGTGGCGGAAGCAGCAGGAGCAGGGGAGGCCACGCGCGAACAGGCGCACGAACGGAGCGGGCCCAGGGCGCGGGCGCGTGACCAAGGGACGAAGCAGGGGAGCTCGGGGGCACGAGGTGCGGGCGCGGCCGCTCGACGGTGAGCACGCGCGGGCAGGTGCGGGGGCGCTCGCGAGGATCGCGGCGTGCACAGAGGGGGGGAGGAGGAGATGAGGCAGAGGCCGGGGGCCTCACCGCGGGCCGTAGGGTCAAGGCAGCAGGGGGTCGAGGAGGAGGATGGGGACGACGGCGGGGCAGCTCCGGCGAGGCGGTGGGGCACGGCGGCGTCGACGGGGGCGCCCCCCGATCCCGATCCAGACCGAATCGGGGGAGGGAGAGAGCGAGGGGGAATGGGGTGGGCTAGGGTTTCGGGGTGGCCGGGGTAGGCCATGTAGGAGATATGCCCTAGAGGCAATAATAAATTTTATTATTTATCTCCTTGCTCACAATTATGTTTATGTTCCATGCTATAACTGCTGTGGTTCCCGAGCCCGTATATCCATAAAGGCTCCGGGGAAAACCCATGTGCACATGTGGAATAATAAATGGTAAAATGTATTCCTAGTCATGCCTCTAAGACTAGCTCAAGTGTTGCATGATGATTATGTTTTCCCAATCATGGGCATGTCTATGCCAGCAATTTTGAGGGCACAATGTTAGAAGAACATTTGTGTTGAAACGACCCGATTGATGTTATGCTATGAGATTCATTCGTCACAAGTTAATGGTTAATAACACAGAGATGGTTAACGTTTGCATAATTCCTCAGACCATGAGAGTATCGAGTTTCTTCATGCTTGATTCATGAACTTTGGGGTTTGTCAAACGTCATCCGTAATTGGATGGCTATTACGGCGGCTTACGGGTTCGTGGGAAAGTATGTCAAGTAACTTGATAGCTCAAGATTGGGATTTGCTCCTCCGACGATGGAGAGATATCTCTGGGCCCTCTCGGTGTTACGGTATCCATCATCATCTGGCCAGACACTTTGTGATTTGATCACGGGGATGCCGGAACATGGTAATGAGAAAAGAGAACAATACCGGTAACGAGGTAACTAGCATAGTGGACAAGTTGTTGATCCACGGGAATGCCAACATGTCTCACCTCGGGTATTTGTAACATATCGCGAAGCAACAGGAATAGCACACGGCAACTGGAGGTTCACTCGAATATTCATTCGTGTGGGTATAGGGGTCAATATGGGTGTCCACGGCTCCGATGTTGATCATTGATCGGAAGGGGTTCCGTGTCATGTCTATACTTCACCGAACCTATAGGGTCACACGCTTAAGGGTCATCTATCTGCTGAATACTAGACAGGGAGTCTGAGAGAAAATCACCAAAAAAGTTTCGGACACCGAAAAGTTTCGGACAGCAGAAAAGTTCCGCAGAGAGAGGTCACCAGATGAGTTCCGGTGAAACTGAAAAGTTGTTTCAGGGGATACCATTAAGTCAAAATGGTTTCGGCACATGCCTGATAATTCTTGGAGGATGCCAGAATCATTCTGGAAACTTCTGGGAATTATCTGGAAGAAAAACCGGAAATGTTCTGGGGCTGCCGGAACCGCTTCAGATGCTTTTCGCGGATGAAATCACTAAACTGGAATTGTTCCAGAACGCGTTGAAAATAATTTTAGAGGGTACTGGAAATGTTCTAAGCCCAAATAAATATTTTCAGTTCGAACGGACGCTGAAAAATGTCGTCGTGAATAGTGAAAGTGCTTTTTGGAATTTTTTTGGAAAGCCACCTTTTAGGGCTTTTGCTAAAGGCTTCTAGAAGGTGATGTGGATGGATGAGAGCCCCCTTGGGGGGGACCCCTAGGGGTGGCCGGCCACATGTGGAGCTCCTCCTTGGAGCTCCACATGTCCTTTGGTTTCTCTCTTATGCCCTTGGAAAGAGTTTCCTTCATGGGTATTTTGGTATTTCTTGAATGCCCATCCTACCCCTTGGTTTTCCTATATAAGGAGGAGAGGGGGCTGCTCAATCCTTGATCCCTTCTCACATACAAGTGCCATGCAATTATCTGGCTTCTCTCTCCCTCCCAGCGAAATAGTTTCGTAGAGCCGAAAGGCTGTCTGGGTTCCGGCAGGAACTAGTTCTGGACGGCGAAGCCCTGCCGGATAGATGACACCGTATGTGTGCAACTCTGTAGAGAGGTCGTAGTTTCGATCTTAGTGCTCGAGGGGCTGTTCGTGAGTGCCTCCCGAAGGGCTGTCCAAGTGACGGTCCGAGTTCTGTGAGTCCTCCCGAAGGGCTGTCCGAGTGACCGTTCGAGTTTCGAAGGGCCTCCCGAAGGGCTGTCCGCGACACCGTCCGGGGGACTGTTCGACCGCCTCCCGGAGGGCTGTCCGAAGGGAAGATGAGGGTATACATCCTCGCAGTTGGGATGTTGTAAATCCTAGCTGCGGGGATCTGCACCGCCGATCGTCATCGACTCTACTTCCGCTGCGCTACGAATCGGTAACGAAAATGATCCAAACCTTGTATGCAGTCTCCATAGTGGTCCTGGGCTGGTGCATAGGTCGGAAAATTTTTGTTTTCTGCTGCGTTACCTTACAGTGGCATCATGAGCCGTGCTATGCGTAGATGCAGGTTGCGATCTAGAATACATAGTGATGTATGGGTGTTGCACAATATAATAAGGTAGTAGATGAGTTCTATTACTGAAAATTATTTGTGCGGGTAGCAGATGAAATCTGTTACCCGATGTTCTTGTTGCTTCCCTGGAATTTGCATATTTCTGATCTTGATAACAGTATGGTGGAGTTTCAATGTTCTGGCAATCCGCGATCCTGATTGATCAATGAAGTGCTAACAGTTCATTGAATTCCACTGTAGTTAAAAAGAAAGATGAAATTTCCCAGACGAAAGGGCAATGCAGATATGATCTGCACGGGAGTCATGCGTATGACGAAGTTTAGTATGGGGTTCGAGATTTTATTATCTCGTGCTTCATACACCCCGCATTGTTAATCTAGCGACTTGAATTATCATACTTGATGATGGACGTTGGTAGCTTCGGTTTGTTTCGAAACCTTAGAAGCCACGAAAAACAAGTTTTTGCATGAACCAATTAGAGGCGTCTAACTTGGTTTTGCAGGAGGGTTTGCATGTGCATGTTCTGTGGTATAGCAGTGCTCATAATAATTTGATTATGTATGAGATGACTATATAATGTGAATTTATTAACATGACCTGCGTGTCATGATTCGGCATGATGGCTGGAGCCATATGATTGCACTTTAATGACCTGCGTGTCAACCTTGTTGTGATGCATTATTTTATTAGCTATAGAGATAGCAATATTATCTGGTGCATCGACAAGGTGGTGGCAATCTTCGCGAAGGTGATCACCGACATGAATGCCGAAGACGAAGAAATACAAGACTTCTCCGTCAGAAAGGGCTATACCATATCATGCTATTGTGAATTGCCTGAGATGTTTATCCCTTATGATGCACCCTTTTTGATTGCGCGGTAGTCGCCTTTTATTAGGGTGATCTCTCACAAAAATATCAAGTAGTTAGTGTTCTCCCAAGTGTAGCACCGTCACGGCACCTAACTTTTTGGGGCATCACATGGATACATGGGTGCGAACGATTAGGGAAGTGTGAGGCGGGTGAGTTGAGACCTCGCAGCGAGATCACTTGGTTGTCTTGACGTTCTGGAGGAGCGTCCTGAGCTCAGAACACACCCATCGAAAGATGAACAAGAGTCACATAGAG
Source organism: Thinopyrum elongatum (assembly GCA_011799875.1). NCBI lineage: Eukaryota > Viridiplantae > Streptophyta > Magnoliopsida > Poales > Poaceae > Thinopyrum > Thinopyrum elongatum. The sequence continues at coordinate 720,250,107 of CM022303.1, forward strand.
ATGTGATTGGCAAGTTGGCCTACTGATTGCAATTCTCGTCACTTCAGATGGATACATCCTTGGCGTTGAATTGTAATATGGATCTTGAATCGCTCAGAATCAATTATGAGAGATATTGATTTGAGTGGGAGCGCACTGTAGAATTAATTCTTTTAATTCTCAGTGCAATTAATTATGAACACTGTCTAAGTGTGATTTGCATAATAGTTGTAGAATTATGGCTCGCGTTTCTACCTTCCCTATTAAAATTGAATAGCTGTTAAATATCTGGTTAAAACTTTACGGTTGGTAACGTAATGTGAGGATTGTCCTCAAGAGTGCCGAGAAGGACTTTGTCCTATTGCATACTTTCGGTATTCTCTCGCTTATGCTATGGATCATGTGACTCTCGTCCTTCGATCCAAAAGCTAGAATTCCGTTTCAGTCAAGTGCAATATGTTTGCTTCCATGAGACCCAAACTTCGAAAGTTTTGGGATAGTTATGTGATATTCATGGAATCTAAAAATCCTTTTCAGAGACAGACAAAAGCTAAAAGATATGAGATATCCAAAGCAATGCTTGTTTGCAAACTATTAGTAAAGGTGTTTACTATGCATTAGACTGATAAAAGAGGGATCCAGTAGAACGCCTGTCATGTAAATGAAGGTGAATAAAACAACAACTTAAAGAGAAGGAAGTGTCTGAAGGGTGTTAGTGAAACTTTCACACCTAGGAAGTCCGGGGCTAACGCCACTCTTAAGTTGTGTGCTTCTTTTGAGAGTAGGAGAAATACTAAAAGTTAAACTATTAGAAGTATAAAGGCAAAAGGAAAGAAGACTGGAATATCCAGCTCATGTATGAATGTCATACAAGTTTTTGATGTATAGAAGGCTGGTCAAAGATATAGTTCTTGGGAATTATGATTAAATTGTTAATCACTAATTCTTGGGTATTGTGAGTTAATCACAAAGATACCCGCTCGATTGCATTCTGTTGCAACTCGATGTAAGAACTACTATGGCTTGAAAGACTAGCCAGGAATGAGGTTTTGATACACGCTGGGAATACAGTAATAGTTACTATACCTTCCATCGGTGTATTCCCTATGTATTTACTTTCATAATTCATTTTAGAGTTTCATACACTCTAGCCCTTTGCATAAGGTATCTTGCAAAAAGGTTGTTCATAAGAGAACTTTTTATGTTCGATGTTATGAATAACATAAGGGCCATACTTTCATTGAGAATGAGATGTATGTTATGAATATTGATAATAATACATTACCTCAGTATTTACTTTCATAATTCATTTTAGAGTTTTACACACTCTAGCCCATTGCACAATGTTTGTTGCAAAAGAGTTGTTCATAAAAACAACAATTGTTGTTCAGTATTATGAATAACATGAAGGGCCATGCTTCCATCCTCGATGGGACGAATGTTATGAATATTGATGGTAATATGATATATCCATGACACTGACGCCAAATGTCGCAAGACTAAAAAGAATACCACACATGTGTGGCACTGCATTTGGTCACATTGGAGAAACCCGCATGGAAAATTCCATTATGATGGATTTTAAAGTCGGTTGATTTTGAATCATCTGACACTTGCAACTTTCCTCCGAAAAGTGAAGTGACTCAAATACCGTTCACAGGCCATAAGGAACGAACAACAAACTTACTGGTGATCATACATTTGATGTGTGTAGTCCGATAAATGTTGTTAGTAGTGGATTTATCTATCTTCAGAAATGACTCAAGTAGATATATGGATATTTACTTGATGAGACGTAAGTCTGGATCTTTTGAAATCATTCAAAAGGTTTTCAAAAATGAAGTAGAAGTTATTGTAACAAGAAAATTATGTTTCTACAAATTTGATTGCAGAAAGGAAAATTTGAGTTACAAGTTTAGCGAATGTCTGATGAGTTGTGAAAGGGGTTTCATAACTTGCACCTCCCGGAACACCACTGCAAGTGGAAAGTCCGTGAAGATGTAATCGAACCATTTATGACATGGTAAGATCAAAGATGACATAAATAAATCTGCCATTACCCCTTTTAAAGAGTGATGCTTTAGAGACTGCGGCTTTTACACTGAAAAGAGCTCCATCGGGTCTGTTGAAATGGCGACATGGTATGGTACACCCAACCATGTTATATCTTTTCTTAACATTTGGAATATTGGGCTTGTGTAAAAGGTTACAAACCTATTCCAAATCAGACAAGTGCTACTTTGTAGGTTATCCCAAGTAATTGGGTATTCCTCCCTCACTATACCGAGGCAAATAGGTTTGCCACAAAGAACGGTATGCTTTTTGAAGAAAATGGTTCTTTCAAAAAGGTGAGTGGGAGAACAATGCAACTCGACAAGATAACAGTATCTTCGTCATCAGATCAAAGGAAAGAGACCTTGGAAGTAATTCCAGAGTTTCCTACTGCGACTGATACGGAAGTCTCTACAATAAAATGTATGGACTTCGGTCGAACTTGCAGCTGAACCACGTAGGCAAGGCTCGTGCAAAACCTCTCAGGTGCGCAAATGAGATATTGTTGTTAGACAACAGTATACCTATGATACACAAGGAAGCGTTGATGGGCCCTGACTCCGGAATTGGCTAAATGCCAATACAACCTGAGTTAGTTTCCATATAAGTGATTCAAGATTAAAACCTTGATACACCTTTTCAGAAGACTTGGAGTCTAACGAATATTTATGGAACTTAAAACTGATACGGATAAAAATGTTTTATCCACAAAGCTCGAATTGTTGCAATAACAAGTTCAAGGAATTGACTACGATGAGATTGTCTCACCGTAGCGATGCTTAAAGTCGGTTCGGGTTGAACTAGCAATTAATACATATTTCAATCATGAGATATGAAACAAGGATGACAAAAGGATTTCCATCTGATGGAAATAAAACCAAGGACTTGCATGTGTTACAGTCCAAGGTATTTTGTCAGTCCAGAGGATGCTAGTAAGTAAGCAAACTTCAGAGTTCCAGCAATGGACAGAAGAGAGCAAAATGGAGTTGGAATCTTCGTGTTTTTGATGAAATGGTCAAAAGGTTTTGACTTCATCAATGGGTAATGAAGATGCTTGTGATTCAAGAAAGTAAGTGGGAGCATAATAATATTTCTAAAAACGTTGTGTGCTTGACACATTGTAAATTGGAAATAAAATTCTTGACATGAATTAGGACTTCATTTGAAAATAGTTTTCGATGAAGTGCTTGGGATAAATAGCCTCAATATTAGGCATAATGATCTATGGAGATAGATTTACCTAATGGGGCTAAACAATAATACATATTGACAAGATGCTAAAACTTTTTAGCATTTAAAACGCCAAGGAGTGATTCTTGCCGAAGTCACATGGAAAGAGTTTTTGTAGGACTTGGTGTCCCAAAAACACTGATGAGCAAAATACATGATGGAGTTTCCACACACCTTCGTGTTTGGATTAATCATGTATTCCATGGTATGTAAAACAACCAGATATGTCCAATACACAAAAGTTGTTGCGAGTATAGATACCAAAGTGATCAAAAGTACTGATCATGGGACAACAGTGAAAGATGTCATTGAGTACTAGAGTAGTATTGATGGCATGTTTTCTCGCAAGCAGAGATTATGAAGTACTCCTTGTAAGTAATTACATCGATACAGTCGTCATCAATGCTCCATGCGATTTTCGATTTAAATTAAGGGTTTTGTGTAACACACAATGTGGTGGCACAGTTAGTTGGAAAATGTTCCAAACAAGTTACTGTGGCAAATTCTATAACAGAGGCGAAGTATGATGCCGCTTTTTGAAGCGACAAAGAAGATGTTGAATCATATAGTTCATTCATGAACTTAGTATGGTTCCAAGATGGCTTTTGTAAATGGGACATTACTGCAAGTAGTTGCTCCATAACTCAGTCTGAGGAAACCAGGTTCGACCTGTGATTCGCATACATACCAAGCCAAGTCCACACAAAATATGAATTTTGTGAAAGCGTGAAAACACGAGGATATGCAAAGATACACACGAAGCTAAAGTCGTCAGATCCGTTGGACATTCAGGCTATACCACATGCGAAGCATATTTACACCGGTGTGCCACAGGTGTAAAATGCATTAGTATTAACTAGATTATTGACTATAGTGCGAGTGCGAGTCTGTAGGAGATATGCCCTAGAGGCAATAATAAATGTTATTATTTATCTCCTTGCTCATAATTATGTTTATGTTCCATGCTATAACTGCTGTGGTTCCCGAGCCCGTATATCCATAAAGGCTCTGGGGAAAACCCATGTGCACGTGTGGAATAATAAACGGTAAAATGTATTCCTAGTCATGCCTCTAAGACTAGCTCAAGTGTTGCATGATGATTATGTTTTCCCAATCATGGGCATGTCTATGCCAGCAATTTTGAGGGCACAATGTTAGAAGAACATTTGTGTTGAAACAACCCGATTGATGTTATCCTATGAGATTCATTCATCACAAGTTAATGGTTAATAACACAGAGATGGTTAACGTTTGCATAATTCCTCAGACCATGAGAGTATCGAGTTTCTTCATGCTTGATTCATGAACGTTGGGGTTTGTTAAACGTCATCCGTAACTGGATGGCTGTTACGGCGGCTTACGGGTTCATGGGAAAGTATGTCAAGTAACTTGATAGCTCAAGATTGGGATTTGCTCCTCCGACGATGGAGAGATATCTCTGTGCGCTCTCGGTGTTACGGTATCCATCACCGTCTGGCCAGACACTTTGTGATTTGATCACGGGGATGCCGGAACACGGTAATGAGAAAAGAGAACAATACCGGTGACAAGGTAACTAGCATAGTGGACAAGTTGTTGATCCACGGGAATGCCAACATGTCTCACCTCGGGTATTTGTAACATATCGCGAAGCAACAGGAATAGCACACGGCAACTGGAGGTTCACTCGAATATTCATTCGTGTGGGTATAGGGGTCAATATGGGTGTCCACGGCTCCGATGTTGATCATTGATCGGAAGGGGTTCCGTGTCATGTCTATACTTCACCGAACCTATAGGGTCACACGCTTAAGGGTCATCTATCTGCTGAATACTAGACAGGGAGTCTGATAGAAAATCACCGAAAAAGTTTCGGACAGCAGAAAAGTTCCGCAGAGAGAGGTCACCAGATGAGTTCCGGTGAAACTGAAAAGTTGTTTCAGGGGATACCATTAAGTCAAAATTGTTTCAGCACATGCTTGATAATTCTTGGAAGATGCCAGAATCATTCTGGAAACTTCTGGGAATTTTCTGGAAGAAAAACCGGAAATGTTCCGGGGCTGCCGGAACCGCTTCAGATGCTTTTCGCGGATGAAATCACTAAACTGGAATTGTTCCAGAACGTGTTGAAAATAATTTTAGTGGGTACTGGAAATGTTCTAAGCCCACATAAATATTTTCAGTTCGAACGGACGCTGAAAAATGTCGTCGTGAATAGTGAAAGTGCTTTTTGGAATTTTTTTGGAAAGCCACCTTTTAGGGCTTTTGCTAAAGGCTTCTAGAAGGTGATGTGGATGGATGAGAGCCCCCCCTGGGGGGGGGGACCCCTAGGGGGTGGCCGGCGACATGTGGAGCTCCTCCTTGGAAAGAGTTTCCTTCATGGGTATTTTGGTATTTCTTGAATGCCCATCCTACCCCTTGGTTTTCCTATATAAGGAGGAGAGAGGGCTGCTCAATCCTTGATCCCTTATCACATACAAGTGCCATGCAATTATCTGGCTTCTCTCTCCCTCCCAGCGAAATAGTTTCGTAGAGCCGAAAGGCTGTCTGGGTTCCGGCAGGAACTAGTTCTGGACGGCGAAGCCCTGCCGGATAGATGACATCGTATGTGTGCAACTCTGTAGAGAGGTTGTAGTTTCGATCTTAGTGCCTGAGGGGCTGTTCGTGAGTGCCTCCCGAAGGACTATCCAAGTGACGGTCCAAGTTCTGTGAGTCCTCCCGAAGGGCTGTCCGAGTGACCGTTCGAGTTTCGAAGGGCCTCCCGAAGGGCTGTCCACGACACCGTCCGGGGGACTGTTCAACCGCCTCTCGGAGGGCTGTCCGAAGGGAAGACGAGGGTATACATCCGCGCGGTTGGGAGGTTGTAAATCCTAGCTGCGGGGATCTGCACCGCCGATCGTCATCGACTCTACTTCCGCTACGCTACGAGTCGGTAACGAAAATGATCCAAACCTTGTATGCAGTCTCCATAGTGGTCCTGGGCTGGTGCGTAGGTCGGAAATTTTTTGTTTTCTGCTGCGTTACCCTACAGGCCATATAGGGGAGTGGGGTGGGCCGGCCAGGCTGGGCCGTGGCCCAATTGGGCCAGGTTTTTTTTCCTTTTTCTTATTTTCTTTTCTCTCATTTCCTGTTCTGCAAATAGTTAGGCCACCAAATGCCTTTTACCAAATTAGTGACCTAGCCCATTAGATGCTATGTATTATCTACAACTGCCAAAAATTAGTTTGGAGACAATTGGAGTTAACACAAATTTTATAATAAATAAAATGTATTAAACCTTGCAGTTTTGGTAATGTTAGAGGCACCTAATTAATTTATTAATTGTTGGTTACAATTTTAGAATAGTCTCTGTAATACTTGTTATTTATTGAACATTTTAGTTTCTATCTTGAATAACTTTTATTTTCCACTTTCATTTAAATTTGAATTTTGACTTAATAGTTGAAATGCAATATGATGCTAATGATGATCATGCACTGTTAAACTTGCTGACTTGTCATTATCAAAAGTGATTACTGTGGCTAATGACATGGGGTGTTACAATTCTTCTCATCTATCAAGAATTCTCGTCCCGAGAATTAAGAGGAAGATTGAAAGAAAGCGGGGTATTCTTCACGAAGACGATCCTCGCGTTCCCAAGTGGCTTCATCTTCAGAATGATTCGACCACTGAACCTTGAGGAATTTGATTGACTTCTGACGAGTTCGGCGCTCAGCTTGATCAAGAATACGGATGGGATGTTCTGGATAAGACAGATCTTCCCGTAATTCAAGCACTTCATGATCCACACCTCGAATAGGATCCTTGAAGCAGCGACGGAGTTGGGATACATGAAAGACATCATGTACCTGCGAAAGATTAGGCGGCAATTGCAACTGATATGCCACCTCTCCTCGACGGGCAAGAATACGGAACGGGCCAATGTAGCGAGGAGCTAACTTGCCTTTGATTCCGAACCGATGAGTGCCTTTCAACGGAGTGACGCGAAGGTAAGCTTGCTCGCCAGGCTGATAGACCATTTCCTGGTGCTTTCGGTCATAGTTGCTCTTCTGACGAGACTGAGCAGTTTTCAGATGTTCACGGACAATGCGGACTTGTTCTTCAGCTTGCTGAACAATGTCCAGTCCGACGAGTGAACGTTCCCCAGTTTCTGACCAATTCAGAGGGGTTCGACACTTATGTCCGTAAAGAACTTCAAACGGTGCCATCTTCAGACTAGCTTGATAGCTATTGTTGTAAGAGAATTCGGCATACGGGAGAGATTCCTCCCATTTCTTACCGAAGAAGATGATGCAAGCTCGAAGCATATCTTCGAGCACTTGATTAACTCGTTCGACTTGACCCTGATACTGATGGTGAAAGGCGGTACTGAAGGACAGATGAGTTCCCATAGCTTCTTGGAAACTATTCCAGAATCTGGAGGTGAAGAGGCTGCCACGATCAGAACTGATCTCCAAGGGAACACCGTGGAGTGACACAATTCGGGAAACATACAAGTCTGCTAACTGACTAGCAGTTATTGTCTCCTTAACTGGCAGAAAGTGAGCAACCTTTGAGAACCGGTCAATGACGACAAAAATAGCATCATGACCCTTCTGAGATATGGGAAAACCAGTAATGAAATCCATTTGGACCTTGTCCCATTTCCATTCAGGAATTTCAAGGGGTTGCAGAGTTCCAGCAGGCCTTTGGTGTTCTGCTTTAATGCGGCGACAGACGTCACACTCAGAAAAATAACAAGCAATGTCTCGCTTCATATTAGGCCACCAGTATCTCTGACAAATGTCACGGTACATCTTTGTGCTACCAGGATGAATAGACAGAGGAGTGTCATGAGCTTCTTTCATAACGTGTTCCCTCTCATCCTTGAACTTGGGTACGAAGCGACGGCGTTGGAAGAATAGGATCCCATCATCATCAAGATGGAATTCCGACGGCTTTCCTTTTTTGAGGTATCGCTTGATCCTTTCAACTTCAGAGTCATACCGTTGCATAGTCTTGATGCTGTGTTCTAAATCTGGTTCCACAACCAGGGTATTGAGATAACCCTGTGGAACAATATGGAGGTTCAATTTGCGAAGCTCTTCATGGAGAAGAGGTTGCGTTTCCTGAACCATATGGTTACTGCAATAAGCCTTGCGACTCAAGGCATCGGCCATTACATTAGCCTTGCCAGGGGTGTATGAGATATTCATATCATAATCGGCTATTGTCTCGAGCCATCTTTGTTGACAAAGGTTCAGATCTGGTTGAGTATATAAATACTTCAAACTTTGATGATCCGTGTATATCTCGCAACGGTTACCGAGAAGGTAATGTCGCCATAGCTTCAGGGCATAAATAACCGCAGAAAGTTCAAGACCATGCACGGGATAATTTTCTACATGAGGACGCAATTGTCGGGAGGCATAAGCAATCACTTTGCGTTCTTGCATTAGGACACAGCCTAATCCTTGACGAGATGCATCACAGTATATCACGAAATCCTTTTGGGAATCCGGGGGTGCTAGTACTGGGGCAGATGTTAACTTATCTTTTAGTGTCTGAAAGATTTCTTGACATTTTTGTGTCCACTCAAATTTAACACCTTTGTGGAGCAGATTCATCAATGGTTTTAAAATCTTGGAAAAGTTCTCAACGAATCGACGGCAATAACTAGCGAGTCCGAGAAAACTTCTGACTTGCTTGACATTCTTTGGGGGAGTCCAATAAAGAATAGCCTGGACTCGCTAGGGGTTAACAGCAATGCCATTCTTGGAAATCACATGACCAAGGTAGGTCACTTCAGATAACCAGAACTCACACTTGGAGAATTTAGCATCCAACTGATGTTCTCGTAGCTTCTCCAATACAAGCCGAAGATGTTCAACGTGTTCTTCCTCATTCTTGGAATATATAAGGATATCGTCTAAATAAACCACGACGAATTTGTCGAGGTAGTCCATGAAGATATAGTTCATAACCGGGAGAAAGTTGCTGGAGCATTGGTTAAGCCGAATGACATGACAGTGTACTCATATGAGCCATATCGAGTAACAAAGGCAGTCTTCGGGATATCCTCTTCACGAACATGGATCTGATGATAACCCAACCTCAAGTCGAGTTTCGAGAAGACAGAGGATCCAGCAAGCTGATCATAAAGATCATTGATCCGGGGTAGTGAGTATTTATTCTGGATTGTGGCTTGGTTAATGGGCCGGTAATTCTGGATCCCATCCGGTTAGTTCCATCCTTCTTCCTAACGAAGAGTGAAGGTGCTTCCCAAGAAGAGGAACTAGGGCGGATGAAACCTTTACTAAGTGACTTGTCAATTTCTTCCTTAAGGTCGAGAAGGTGGTGCGGAGGCATCTTATAAGGACGTTTCGCCATAGGGACAGTACCAGGTTTCAAGTCAATGACGAACTCGACAGCTCTAGCCGGGGGTATGCCTGGAAGTTCTTCCGGGAAGACGTCTGGAAAATCTCGAACGACAGGAACGTTCTCGATTCCTCCCAGAGGTGAGGCGTTTAAAGCATTCTGAACATATATCTGAGTTTCAGCGTTCTGAGTAATGCGGGCGGTGTAGTTTACTATCTCTTCGGAGGGGTGAAGTAGTTGGACAACTTTAGTGGCACAATTGATCGAAGCAATGTGAGCTTTCAACCAATCCATTCCGAGAATGAGGTCTATAGTGGAAGACTTCAAGACGATGAGTGAGGCAAGGAATTCCAACCCTTTAATTTCGACGGTAACATCAGGTGCTATCACATCCGCATGACAATGACCTCCGGGAGTTTTAATGACTAACGGAGTATGAATCTTCTCATATCGAATGCCATGCATGAATGCAAATTTTCCAGAGATGAATGGATGTGATGCTCCTGACTCAAATAAAACAGAAGGAGGTACTGAGTTAACAAGAAGGGTACCCATCACGGTAGCAGGTTGATCCTGGACTTCTTCAATGTCAATGTTGTAAGTGTGTCCACGACCATGTGCAGCAGACCCAGTATTATAGTTGCGGGTCTGATTGTTGCCACGGCCAGTACGAGGAAAAGCCAACTGATTCTGAGTCTGGCGGCAGTCTTTAGCCTGGTGACCTGGTTTGCGGCACTTGAAGCACAGACCATCTTTAGGACGAAGAGGAGCATTGTTTTGAATAGGTTGAGCTCTTGGCTGCCTCGGTGGTGGAGGAGGCAGATGTGGTGCAGCATAGTTGTTCTTTGGCGCAGAGGCATTTGGACGGAACACGTTGTTGGGAATCCAGACTCGACGCTTCTGTGCTGAGCTCGAAGATGAGCCAGCATCACGATAGCGTTTCTGCGAGTCCTTATGCTTCATCTGAGCTGTTTCAACCAGAATAGCCTTGTTCACAAGAGTAGAAAAGTCGTTGAAGTCTTGAGCAACAAGGGCAAGCTCGAGGTCTGGGTGTAGTCCATTACGGAACTTCTCTTGTCTACGGGCATCTGTGGCGATGTCTTCTTCAGCATAGCGGGAGAGATCAAGAAATTCCCGCTGATATGCTTCGACAGTCTTGTTGCCCTCAGTGAGGTTGCGGAACTGGGTCTTCATTCGTTCCATAATTGCCTGAGGGATGTAACGTGCACGGAAAGCAGCCTGGAACTCATACCAGGTAATGACTGTTCCAGCAGGCAGCGTACGCTTGTGTGTGTCCCACCATTGAGCAGCGGGACCCTTTAGGAAAAAGGCCGCGAAGGTGACGAAGTTGGCAGGAGCGACATTAGCAGACTCCATCTCATGAGTGATGTCGCGAAGCCAGTCATCAGCATCCAGTGGCTTGTCAGAGTTGCAGAACTGAGTGGGGTTGAGTCGCATAAACTCCGGCAGAGTTATTGAAGGAGGGTTCTGGTTTTGGTTCTGGTTGTTCTGATGCAGAAACTAAGCCATAATTCCAGTCATGAACTGGCGGTTGAGCTCGAACTGTTGCATCATAGCTGCCATATAGTCTGGCGGGGGTGGGTGTTCAGGGCCACGACCACGACCACCTGGTCTACCATCCTGCTAAGTATCAATAGGGGGTAGTTTAGTAAAAGCAATTGCGAGCGTTCAGTGACAAGCATGATGTAACTCGACAACATTTAAGCAGCGTGACTGATACATAATAGTAGTCAATCAAGACATACAGATCCATACACAGAGTCGGGTACATGCGGACAGCATAACGGCGCAAATTAAAAGCTAGACATACTAGGCGGCGCGCAGGCACGCGGTAAGAAAGTACACAACAAGACATAGCAAAGGCTACATCAACGTCGGGGAAAACCACTGAAACAGGGCAACTGCGAGTGCGGACGACGAATGTTCGTCGCGGAAGGATCCTGCGCTCCATGTGCACTCTGATGCAGAACCCGGTCTCAAGCTATAAGAAGAGGTCCACGTGTAGGTGTGTGACCTCCAACAGCAGGCCAATCAATACCAGCATACATCTGAGTCCTGCGCGGATAAAGGATGTGCTCCGGATGTATCCCTGCGCAAACAGCGGGTAGCAACTGCATCATAGCATCGTAGAGACGGGCTCGAGTGGCAACCAACTCGACGGCAAGATCCCGAACAGTGTGATCCAGAGCCTGAGTGCAATGAATCAGAACACGCGGGTCGTAGCGATGAGGCTCGTGCGGGGCACAGATAGCTGTGTAGTATCCAGTAGCATCTCCAGCAGGGGCATAAGGAATGTATCGGAACTCAGAGTCATCCAAGATATCGCTGAACTCTCCTCGGAGACGTGCGACAGCAGAGTAGGCAGCATCATGGACTGCCATCTCAATCGTCACGCCGATACCGTGGAAAAGGTGCAGCTCGGTGTCTGAGTCATTTTGTTGATCATAGATACGAACATCAGCATGGTACTACTCCTGGTTGAACTCGCGGTAATCCTCGTAGACCATGTAGTCAGGGTACAAGCGGTAGCCAAGTTTGGTCATGAGAGCGATCAGGACAGCTGGAAACCCAGGGGCATCACGAGCCCAAGTGCAAAGCACAAGCTGCGTCATAGGACGCGGTGGAAACAAATGGTCCATCTGAAATAGAGGAAATTCAGGTTTGTCAAATGACAATGAGAAGTTTAACACAACTAGGAGAGAAAGGTTAAACAAAACAATGGAAAGGAAAATGATTATCAGACTAATCAGATCAATGACAGGGAAATCGCACAGATATCCAGCTCTTCGGGTAGACGGGATTTACGAGATCCTAAGTGTCAGCATTAGTAAAATTTATTTAACCCGAATAGAAGAGAGATCAGAGTCCCAGAGTATAGACGAGGAATAAAAGATCCTAATACCACCCAGTTGGCGACGTGGGCCCGTAAGCCACACAGTCTAGTTAGTAAATTAGTTTTTCGGTTTCTAGACTCAACTTCGACCAAGGAATTTGCAGGGGGGCTTCCTACAGGCAGTGGGCTCTGATAACAACTTGTGACGCCCCCAGCTCAATCGTGCACTAATCATAAACGCAAACATGCACGATCAAGCACAGGGACTCACGGGAAGATATCACAACACAACTCTAACACAAATAAACGAAGATCCACAATATTACAGACTAGGGATCCGAAGATCCGAATACATAAGTCAGTCATACAAATATTATCTGAGTACAGACATAGTTAGACAGGTTTTGCCTTAAGAAGGCTAGCACAAACAACGACTCTAGATCGAAAGTCGTTGGCCTCCTGCCTGGGAGCCTCTGATCCTACTCCTGGTCGACTGGCTCGATCCAGTAGTAAGTACCGTCTGGACCCTCCTGGTAGTAAGCTCCTGAGGTGGTATCTAGCTCCGGGGCTCCATCGTCTGATGTATCATCAAGGTGGGGTATGGGGAAAAGAGAAAGTAAAGCAACCGTGAGTACTCATCCGAAGTACTCAGCAAGCAAGGATCTATACCACATATGCAACATTATCAATGGAGAAAGGCTGTATATGTGGACTGGGCTACAGAAATGCCAGAATAGAGAGAAGGCCTAGTTCTATCGAAGACTAGCATCTTCACGAAGCCATCATCTTGCAGCAGTTAAAGAGAGTAGAATAGCATTTTATTTAGCAAACATGTTGAAGCAAAGCCTAGAGATCCTTCCTCGACTCCCAGCAAGAAAGCGATCCTGAAGCTGCAGTTAAGTAACAAGTATCTAGTTCAAGTAGTAGATCGGGATACAGAAACTGAGCGTCCTTTACCGTAGGACCGGCTATCGATAGATCGTTCATCCCTACAGGGGTGCACTACTGTTACCCAACACGCTCGATCACCTCTAGCCGGACACACTTGCTGGGTAATGCCCGGCCTCGGGAGATCAACATGAAGCAGCACCCTACCTAGGCTCGGTAGAGAGGTCAGCACGCCGGACTAACCTATGCACCCAGAGGTCTTGAGCCTTCGCCCTGGGCACCCTGTGCGTTGCGAGACTGGCCGGGGTGCAGGCGCGACACTGAACTCGTCAGTGAAGTATCCAGCCCAATCCCGACAATCAGCCCGCACGGTGAATCGTGATGTCTGACGAGCTTTCGGGAGAAACGTACATCGCAGAGGGCCCCATAACCATAATCCCGCGTGGTGGTAGTGCGTATAGGGCACGTCGACCCACTCAGATCACACACCCAAATCCAATAGGCTCATTTAGTATCACGCGGAGGCAATCAGAGTTTCTGAAGCTCCGCCACAATATCACACTCGAGTGCCCTTCCGGCACACCCGACATCATAGATCCCATGCGGGTACTCACCAGGGTCGACCCGCCTGTAACAAAGGTCAAAGTAACCGTGTGGTCATAGCATCAAGGGGGAAAACCCCAAGGAATCACCCTCGGTGGATTCCACTCGATGAAATCATCAGGGTGAACGTATGAGACATCACCCTCGAGGTTCACACTGAGGGGTTGCACGACAGAGTCGTATCGTAGATGGAGAAGGAGGAATCACCCTCGGTGACCACGACCGAACAGCTACACTGCAGGGTATTCATCAGGAGTGCGTTACGAGGTATCACCCTCGGCACTCGAGAGTAACTATGCAGAGTCGTACAACTAAGGGGGGTGTGAAGTGAGGTGTCGGTCTCTGGTCGACGATCACATTGATCGAGTCGTCGATGATCAAGCAGGGGTAACAAGGGTAAAGTGGTGGGGTCACTGATGGTTCAATACCAACCTATACTAAACAGTTTATCATAGGCAGGTAAGGTAACAATGAATGGGTTACGAAAGCAGGCTATGCATTAGAATAGGAGCAAACATTAATAGTAGCAAAATCTAATGCAAGCAGGAGAAATGGAATGGGCGATATCTGGATGCTCAAAGGGGGGGCTTGCCTGATTGCTCGGGCTAGAGAGAGGGGTCGTCAACGGGCTGCTCGTCTGTAGCGTAGTCGTACTCGGCTGCGTTGGCGTCGGTCTCGGTATCTATCGAGAGAGAAGGAGGGGGAGAGAAACAATAAATTTCACGGCAATAATGCAAACAATATGTACGACATGCATAAATGATATGCCGGGGTGTTCTACTACCTAACTAAATGATTTAGTTAATTTAGGAATTTGTTCGGATTTGTTTACTTAAAGTTGGGCACTATTCATTTATCGAAATCGGTCTAAAAGTTCAATGTTCATATAGCTAGGGGCATCTGACAAGAATACGGAGGGCGTATTCGGGTTCGTATCGAAATTCTGAGCAAGTTTCATGTATAAAGTATTTTCATCGGAGTTACGGTTTATTTAATATGATTTTCTAAAGTTTTATTAATTTCTGGAATTTAATTATTTATTTAAATTCAAAATTGTCCGAAACAGTGTATGCTGATGTCATCATGACGTCAGCATGACGTCAGCAGTCAACAGTGCGTTGACTGGGTCAACCTGACAAGTGGGTCCCACCTGTCATACACTGTTTAGAGATTAATTAATTTAATTACTGTTTAATTAGACTAACTACTTAATTAGATTAACTTAATCAGAGTTAATTAACTTAATTAATTAATTAATTAATTTTATTTTTTTATTACCGTTCTGGGGACTGGGGCCCCTGTGTCATAGACACATGGGGGTGGGGCCCAGATGTCATTGGGCCAAGGGCCTTAACGGGGCGGGCGCTGGCGCACGGGCGCGGGCGGCCAGGGGCGAGCGGGCGCTGGGCGCGTGGGCGCCGGCCGGAGCCGTGAGCGCGCGGGCGCGCGGCGCACGTGGCGAAGCAGGGACACGGTGGCCGACGCGGGGCGCAGGGAGGGCAGCGGGCGCGGTCAGGGGCAGGCACGAGCGAGGCGAGGTCGAACGCGGCGCGAGGGAGGAAGCCGCGGCGAGCGTGGAGCTACGGTGCGAGCGGCGGAAGCAGCGGGAGCAGGGGAGGCCACGCGCGAACGGGCGCACGAACGGAGCGCGGCCAGGGTGAGGGCACGTGACCAAGGGACAAATCAGGGTAGCTCGGGAGCGCGAGGTGCGGGCGCGGCCGCTCGACGGTGAGCGCGAGCGGACGGGCGCGGGCCGGTGCGGGGGAGCTTGCGAGGACCGCAGCGTGCACAGAGGCGGGAGGAGGAGGAGATGAGGCAGAGGCCGGGGGCCTCACCGCGGGCCGTAGGGTCAAGGCAGCAAAGGGTTGAGGAGGAGGATAGGGACGATGGCGGGGCAGCTCCGGCGAGGCGGTGGGGCACGGCGGCGTCGACGGGGGCGCGCCACGATCCCGATCCAGACCGGGTCGGGGGAGGGAGAGAGCGAGGGGGAGGGAATGGGGTGGGCTAGGGTTTCGGGGTGGCCGGGGTAGGCCATATAGGGGAGTGGGGTGGGCCGGCCAGGCTGGGCTGTGGCCCAGTTGGGCCAGGTTTTTTTCTTTCTTTTTCTTATTTTCTTTTCTCTCATTTCCTGTTCTGCAAATAGTTAGGCCACCAAATGCCTTTTACCAAATTAGTGACCTAGCCCATTAGATGCTATGTATTATCTACAACTGCCAAAAATTAGTTTGGAGACAATTGGAGTTAACACAAAATTTATAATAAATAAAATGTATTAAACCTGGCTGTTTTGGTAATGTTAGAGGCACCTAATTAATTTATTAATTGTTGGTTACAATTTTAGAATAGTCTCTGTAATACTTGTTATTTATTGAACATTTTAGTTTCTATGTTGAACAACTTTTATTTTCCACTTTCATTTAAATTTGAATTTTGACTTAGTAGTTGAAATGCAATATGATGCTAATGATGATCATGCACTGTTAAACTTGCTGACTTGTCATTATCAAAAGTGATTACTGTGGCTAATGACATGGGGTGTTACATCTACTAGCGTATCCCTTGCCATGCAAGAATTTTTGTCTTGGATATGATTGGTTTCAGTCCTATGGAAACTATGGAGGTAAAGAGAGTTCACTTGAGGACCGAGCATGGTTATACTTTCGACGCAAAATTATACAATGCAGACACCTACACCTATTTTGAATGCAAAAATTGGAGAGCACTATGCAAGGCTTATGCATTTGAGCCTGATATGCTTATCACCTTTGATATTCGTCCGGAAGATGATATTGAAGGTAATATCGACATCTGGGTCGATGTGCAAACACCTCCAGTTCTACCATTATGTTAGTTTCTCAACCATATTTATGTCTTCGATATTGTTTATTCAAAAATAGTTGACAACTAATTTCTATTGACATCTTATTTCCATTCAAGCAAACATGTCCGGCGCTTGGTAGACATGACCTACCACTGTCCCGGGGCTGAACTAAACTGCGAGGAGATAAGTCATTATGTTTCATGGCTTGAGGATCTTGATGCTGTCAAGAGAAATTATTTTTCTGGACTTGAAAATCTTAGTACTCAAAACGTGCGACCAATAGTGTTCATATTGAACTACGGTCACATCTATTTAGGAAAGATGGTAAGATTTTTACTATTTGTCCTCAGTGCATCTTTTGCATACATTATTTTTTAAGCTAAACTTCATTGCTAAGTATGTTACTACGATGTTCTTCAACAGGGACTCCCGATGATAGTTGTGCTTCATTGGATTGAGACTAAAGGTCGCATGGCAATGGTTAGCTTACGGCCAAGACATCCTACATCGCACATGAGTGAATTCAGGATTTCTAAAACCGAGCAAGTCATAATAGTGAAAGACTGGAGCAAAATTGTGAAGGATCGCAGAGAAGTACTAGGGGGCAGCAATCAGAAGCGCATCCCACAATTAGGAGACAGGTTCATCTGCATGCTCCAATATGATGAATCAGGAGAGCTACACATGTTCTATGCTATTTTACCTGAGAGAGAGCAGCAGGAGTGATTAGCTAGTTCCTGCTCTTAGTACTTGTCCTCTCATGTACGTTTTCTTCGTCCTGAACTTAATCTCAAAGTGCTTTGCTTTTGTGGTCTTATGAACGCTTATAATCTCATGACCATCTTGAACTCGATGATATCTTGCTTCTGGTACAAGTGAATGTTTCATCTTTAAGCTAGAACGAGTTTGAAGATGATTATGTGCTACACTATGACTGTGATGATTAAATAGCTAGTGTTGGTGGTAATGACTATGATGATTATTATTAGCTAGTGTTGGTTGTGATTAGATAACGGTAATGACTATGATGATTAAATAGTGGTAATGACTATGATGATTATTAGCTAGTGTTGTTGGTGATGATATGATGCAAGAGTTTTTATATTAATATGATGATGATGATGATGATGATGATGAATTATTATATCATTGGGTGAAAGAACCGCGGATTAGTTTCAAGTGGATGGATCCTAAGTGATCAGGATCCATCCACTTGAAACTAATCCACGGTTCTTCCACCTAGTGATTTAATAACTCATTATAATGAAAAAACAATCTCTAAATTGCTACTGTACGTATATATACATGCGTGTATGTGTGAATGGTGGTGCGAGACATTCGATGATACATATATATATATATATATGATCGGTTCTACGAGAAATTCTATTTATATATATGCATAACGTGTACAATATGTAGTATCGTAAAATACCAGCAAATGAAAAAAACTAAATGGAAAACACAAAATTAAAGGAAAAATAAATAATAAAAGCAAAAACCCTAAACCTTTTAGTACCGGTTGGTGTTACCAACCGGTACTAATGGTCTCCCCGCCCCCGGCGCTGGCTCGTACCACGTGGTGGCCCTTTAGTGGCGGTTCGTGTTGAACCGGTACTAAAGGGGGGGTCCTTTAGTCTCCACCCTTTAGCGCCGGTTGCTGAACCGGCACTAAAGGGCCTTACAAACCGGTGCTAAAGCCCGGTTCAGCACTAGTGCCGGTGTCCGAATATTATCGTCCAATATATCAATCTTTACCTCTCGACCATTTCGAGACTCCTTGTCATGTCCGTGATCTCATCCGGGACTCCAAACAATCTTCGGTCACCAAAACACATAACTCATAATACAAATCGTCATCGAATGTTAAGCGTGCGGACCCTACGGGTTCGAGAACTATGTAGACATGACCAAGACACATCTCCGGTCAATAACCAATAGCGGAACCTGGATGCTCATATTGGTTCCTACATATTCTACGAAGATCTTTATCGGTCAAACCGCAATGGCAACATACGTTATTCCCTTTGTCATCGGTATGTTACTTGCCCGAGATTCGATTGTTGGTATCCTCATACCTAGTTCAATCTCGTTACCGGCAAGTCTCTTTACTCGTTCCTTAATGCATCATCCCGTAACTAACTCATTAGTCACATTGCTTCAAGGCTTATCATGATGTGCATTACCGAGAGGGCCCAGAGATACCTCTCCGATACTCGGAGTGACAAATCCTAATCTCGATCTATGCCAACCCAACAAACACCTTCGGAGACACCTGTAGAGCATATTTATAATCACCCAGTTACGTTGTGACGTTTGATAGCACACAAGGTGTTCCTCCGGTATTCGGGAGTTGCATAATCTCATAGTCAAAGGAATATGTATAAGTCATGAAGAAAGCAATAGCAATAAAACTTAATGATCATTATGCTAAGCTAACGGATGGGTCTTGTCCATCACATCATTCTCCTAATGATGTGATCCCGTTAATCAAATGACAACACATGTCTATGGTCAGGAAACTTAACCATCTTTGATTAATGAGCTAGTCAAGTAGAGGCATACTAGGGACACTATGTATTGTCTATGTACTCACACATGTATCAAGTTTCCGGTTAATACAATTCTAGCATGAATAATAAACATTTATCATGATATAAGGAAATATAAATAACAATTTTATTATTGCCTCTAGGGCATATTTCCTTCAGTCTCCCACTTGCACTAGAGTCAATAATCTAGATTACATTGTAATGATTCTAACACCCATGGAGTCTTGGTGCTAATCATGTTTTGCTCGTGGAAGAGGCTTAGTCAACGGGTCTGCCACATTCAGATCCGTATGTATTTTGCAAATCTCTATGTCTCCCTCCTTGACTTGATCACGGATGGAGTTGAAGCGTCTCTTGATGTGTTTGGTTCTCTTGTGAAATCTGGATTCCTTCGCTAAGGCAATTGCTCCAGTATTGTCACAAAAGATTTTCATTGGACCCAATGCACTAGGTATTACACCTAGATCGGATATGAGCTCCTTCATCCAGACTCCTTCATTTGCTGCTTCCGAAGCAGCTATGTACTCCGCTTCACACGTAGATCCCGCCACGATGCTTTGCTTGGAACTGCACCAACTGACAGCTCCACCATTCAATATAAATCCGTATCTGGTTTGCGACTTAGAGTCATCCGGATCAGTGTCAAAGCTAGCATCGACGTAACCATTTACGACGAGCTCTTTGTCACACCCATATACGAGAAACATATCCTTAGTCCTTTTTAGGTACTTTAGGATGTTCTTGACCGCTGTCCAGTCATCCACTCCAGGATTACTTTGGTACCTCCCTGCTAAACTTATAGCAAGGCACACATCAGGTCTGGTACACATCACTGCATACATGATAGAACCTATGGCTGAGGCATAGGGAATGACTTTCATTTTCTCTCTATCTTCTGCAGTGGTCGGGCATTGAGTCTGACTCAACTTCACACCTTATAACACAGGCAAGAACCCTTTCTTTGACTGATCCATTTTGAACTTCTTCAAAATCTTATCAAGGTATGTGCTTTGTGAAAGTCTAATTAAGCATCTTGATCTATCTCTATAGATCTTGATGCCCAATATATAAGCAGCTTCACCGAGGTCTTTCATTGAAAAATTCTTATTCAAGTATCCTTTTATGCTATCCAGAAATTCTATATAATTTCCAATCAACAATATGTCATCCACATATAATATTAGAAATGCTACAGAGCTCCCACTCACTTTCTTGGAAATACAGGCTTCTCCAAAAGTCTGTATAAAACCATATGCTTTGATCACACTATCAAAGCGTATATTCCAACTCCGAGAGGCTTGCACCAGTCCATAAATGGATCGCTGGAGCTTGCACACTTTGTTAGCACCTTTAGGATCGACAAAACCTTCTGGTTGCATCATATACAACTCTTCTTTAAGAAATCCATTAAGGAATGCAGTTTTGACATCCATTTGCCATATTTCATGATCATAAAATGTGGCAATTGCTAACATGATATAGAATCGCTACAGGTGAGAAGGTCTCATCGTAGTCAACTCCTTGAACTTGTCAAAAACCTTTCGCAACAAGTCGAGCTTTGTAGACAGTTACATTACCATCAGCGTCAGTCTTCTTCTTGAAGATCCATTTATTTTCTATGGCTTGCCGATCATCGGGCAAGTCAACCAAAGTCCATACTTTGTTCTCATACATGGATCCCATCTCAGATTTCATGGCCTTAAGCCATTTCGCGGGATCTAGGCTCATCATCGCTTCCTCATAGTTCGTAGGTTCGTCTTGGTCTAGTAACATGACTTCCAGAATAGGATTACCGTACCACTCTGGTGCGGAACGTACTCTGGTTGACCTACGAGGTTCGGTAGTAACTTGATCTGAAGTTTCATGATCATCATCATTAGCTTCCTCACTAATTGGTGTAGGCATCACTGGAACTGATTTCTATGATGAACTTCTTTCCAATTCGAGAGAAGGTACAACTACCTCATCAAGTTCTACTTTCCTCCCACTCACTTCTTTCGAGAGAAACTCCTTCTCTAGAAAGGATCCATTCTTAGCAACGAATATCTTGCCTTCAAATCTGTGATAGAAGGTGTACACAATAGTTTCTTTTGGGTATCCTATGAAGACGCACTTCTCCGATTTGGGTTCGAGCTTATCAGGCTGAAGCTTTTTCACATAAGCATCGCAACCCCAAACTTTAAGAAACGACAGCTTAGGTTTCTTGCCAAACCACAGTTCATATGGTGTCGTCTCAACGGATTTAGATGGTGCCCTATTTAACATGAATGCAGCCGTCTCTAATGCATAACCCCAAAACGATAGTGGTAAATCGGTAAGAGACATCATAGACCGTACCATATCTAATAAAGTACGGTTATGATGTTCGGACACACCATTACGCTATGGTGTTCCAGGTGGTGTGAGTTGCGAAACTATTCCACATTGTTTTAAATGAAGACCAAACTCGTAACTCAAATATTCGCCTCCGCGATTAGATCGTAGAAACTTTATTTTTTTGTTACGATGATTTTCCACTTCACTCTGAAATTCTTTGAACTTTTCAAATGTTTCAGACTTGTGTTTCATTAAGTAGATATACCCATATCTGCTCAAATCATCTGTGAAGGTTAGAAAATAATGATACCCGCCGCGAGCCTCAACACTCATCGGACAGCATACATCAGTATGTATTATTTCCAATAAGTCAGTGGCTCACTCCATTGTTCTGGAGAACGAAGTCTTAGTCATCTTACCCATGAGGCATGGTTCACAAGCATCAAGTGATTCATAATCAAGTGATTCCAAAAGCACATTTGCATGGAGTTTCTTCATGCGCTTTACACCAATATGACCTAAACGGCAGTGCCACAAATAAGTTGCCCTATCATTATTAACTTTGCATCTTTTGGCATCAATATTATGAATATGTGTATCACTACGATCGAGATTCAACAAAAATGGACCACTCATCAAGGGTGCATGACCATAAAAGATATTACTCATATAAATAGAACAACCATTATTCTCTGATTTAAATGAATAACTGTCTCGCATCAAACAAGATCCAGATATAATGTTCATGCTCAACGCTGGCACCAAATAACAATTATTTAGGTCTAAAACTAATCCCGAAGGTAGATGTAGAGGTAGCGTGCCGACGACGATCACATCGACCTTGGAACCATTTCCGACGCGCATCGTAACCTCGTCCTTAGCCAATCTTCGTTTAATCCGTAGCCCCTATTTCGAGTTGCAAATATGAGCAACAGAACCAGTATCAAATACCCAGGCGCTACTATGAGCATTAGTAAGGTACACATCAATAACATGTATATCAAATATACCTTTCACTTTGCCATCCTTCTTATCCGCCAAATACTTGGGGCAGTTCTGCTTCCAGTGACCAATCCCTTTGCAGTAGAAGCACTCAATTTCAGGCTTAGGTCCAAACTTGGGCTTCTTCTCGGGAGCAGCAACTTGCTTGCTATTCTTCTTGAAGCTCCCCTTATTCCCTTTTCCCTTTTTCTTGAAACTAGTGGTCTTATTAACCATCAACACTTGATGCTCCTTCTTGATTTCTACCTCCGCAGCCTTTAGCATTGCGAAGAGCTCGGGAATCGTCTTGTTCATCCCTTGCATATTATAGTTCATCACGAAGCCTTTATAGCTTGGTTGCAGTGATTGAAGAACTCTGTCAATGACACTATCATCCGGAAGATTAACTCCCAGCTGAGTCAAGTGGTTATGGTATCCAGACATTCTGAGTATATGTTCACTGACAGAACTGTTCTCCTCCATCTTGCAGCTATAGAACTTGTTGGAGACTTCATATCTCTCAACTCGGGCATTTGCTTGAAATATTAACTTCAACTCCTGGAACATCTCATATGGTCCATGACGTTCCAAATGTCTTTGAAGTCCCGATTCTAAACCGTAAAGCATGGCACACTGAACTATCGAGTAGTCATCAGATTTAGCTTGCCAGACGTTCATAACGTCCGGAGTTGCTCCTGCAGCAGGCCTTGCACCTAGCGGTGCATCAAGGACATAATTCTTCTGTGCAGCAATGAGGATAATCCTCAAGTTATGGACCCAGTCCGTGTAGTTGCTACCATCATCATTCAACTTAGCTTTCTCTAGGAATGCATTAAAATTCAAGGGAACGATAGCACGGGCCATTTATCTACAACATTGATATGCAAATACTATTAGGACTAAGTTCATGATAAATTTAAGTTCAATTAATCATATTACTTAAGAACTCCCACTTAGATATACATCCCTCGAGTCATCTAAATGATCATGTGATCCATATCAACTAAACCATGTCCGATCATCATGTGAGATGGAGTAGTTTTCAATGGTGAACTTCTCTATGTTGATCATATCTACTATATGATTCAAGTTAGACCTTTCGGTCTCAGTGTTCCGAGGCCATGTCTGTACATGCTAGGCTCGTCAAGTTTAACCCGAGTATTCTGCACGTGCAAAACTGTCCTGCACCCGTTGAATGTGAATGTAGAGCTTATCACACCCGATCATCACGTGGTGTCTCGGCACGACGAACTGTCGCAACGGTGCATACTCAGGGAGAACACTTATACCTTGAAATTTAGTGAGGGATCATTTTATAATGCTACCGCTGTACTAAGCAAAATAAGATGCATAAAAGATAAACATCACATGCAATCAAAATATGTGACATGATATGGCCATCATCATCTTGTGCCTTTGATCTCCATCTCCAAATCACCGTCATGATCTCCATCGTCACCGACTTGACTGAAGGAAATATGCCCTAGAGGCAATAATAAAATTATTATTTTATTTCCTTATATCATGATAAATGTTTATTATTCATGCTAGAATTGTATTAACCGGAAACTTGATACATGTGTGAATACATAGACAAAACAAAGTGTCCCTAGTATGCCTCTACTTGACTAGCTCGTTAATCAAAGAGGGTTAAGTTTCCTGACCATAGACATGTGTTGTCATTTGATGAATGGGATCACATCATTAGGAGAATGATGTGATGGACAAGACCCATCCGTTAGCTTAGCATAATGATCGTTAAGTTTATTGCTATAGCTTTCTTCATGACTTATACATATTCCTCTGACTATGAGATTATGCAACTCTCGAATACCGGAGGAACACTTTGTGTGCTATCAAACGTCACAACGTAACTGGGTGATTATAAAGATGCTCTACAGGTGTCTCCGAAGGTGTTTGTTGGGTTGGCATAGATCGAGATTAGGATTTGTCACTCCGAGTATCGGAGAGGTATCTCTGGGCCCTCTCGGTAATGCACATCATATGAAGCCTTGCAAGCAATGTGACTAATGAGTTAGTTATGGGATGATGCACTATAGAACGAGTAAAGAGACTTGCCAGTAACGAGATTGAACTAGGTATGTGGATACCGACGATCGAATCTCGGGCAAGTAACATACCGATGACAAAGGGAATAACGTATGTTGTTATGCGGTTTGACCGATAAAGATCTTCATAGAATATGTAGGAGCCAATATGAGCATCCAGGTTCCGCTATTGGTTATTGACCGCAGATGTGTCTCGGTCATGTCGACATAGTTCTCGAACCCGTAGGGTCCGCACGCTTAACGTTCGATGACGATTTGTATTATGAGTTTATGTGATTTGATGACCGAAGTTTGTTCGGAGTCCCGGATGAGATCGGGGACATGACGAGGAGTCTCGAAATGGTCGAGAGGTAAAGATCGATATATTGGAAGGCTATATTCGTACATCGGAAAGGTTCCGAGTGATTCGGGTATTTTTCGGAGTACCGGGGAGTTACGGGAATTCACCGGGAGAAGTAATGGGACTTATTGGGCCATACGGGAAATAGGAGGCAGCAGCCAGGAGGTGGCGCCCCCCCCCCCCAAGCCCAGTCCGAATTGGACAAGGGGATGGGGGCGCAGCCCCCCTCTTTTCCCCTCTCCTTTAGGTGGAATCCTACTAGGACTTGGAGTCCTAGTAGGACTCCCCTCTCCCTTGGCACGCCCCCTCTAGGGCCGGCCACCTCCTCCTCCCTCCTTTATATACGTGGGGAGGGGGGCACCCTAGAACACACAAGTTGATCTTTTAGCCATGTGCGGTGCCCCCCTCCACAGTTACACACCTCGGTCATATCATCGTAGTGCTTAGGTGAAGCCCTGCGCCGGTAACTTCATCATCACCGCCACCATGCCGTCGTGCTGACAGAACTCTCCCTCGGCCTCAACTGGATCAAGAGTACGAGGGACGTCATCTAGCTGAACGTGTGCTGAACACGGAGGTGCCGTACGTTCGGTGCTAGGATCGGTCGGATCGTGAAGACGTACGACTACATCAACCGCGTTGATAAAACGCTTCCGCTTTCGGTCTACGAGGGTACGTGGACATACTCTTCCCGCTCGTTGCTATGCATCACATAGATAGATCTTGCGTGATCGTAGGTAAAAAATTTGAAATACCACGTTCCCCAACAATGGCATCCGAGCCAGGTCTATGCGTAGATGTTATTTGCACGAGTAGAACACAAAGGAGTTGTGGGCGTGGGTGTATACATATTGCTTGCCGTTACTAGTTGTTACTTGGTTCAGCGGTATTGTGAGATGAAGCGGCCCGGACCGACATTACGCGTATGCTTACGCGAGACTAGTTTCACCGCTGCGAGCACTCGTTGCTTAAAGGTGACTGGCGGGTGTCTGTCTCTCTCACTTTAGTTGAATCGGTTTCAATGAAGAGGGTTCTTTTAGAAGATCAAAAAGCAATCACTACACCACGTTGTGGTTTTGATGCGTAGGTAAGAACGGTTTTTGCTCAGCCCGTAGCAGCCACGTAAAACTTGCAACAAACAAAGTAGAGGACGTCTAACTTGTTTTTGCAGGGCTTGCTGTGATGTGATATGGTCAAGACATGATGTGATATAATTTGCTGTATGAGATGATCATGTTTTGTAACAGAGTTATCGGCAACCGGCAGGAGCCATATGGTTGTCGCTTTATTGTATGCAATGCAATCGCCATGTAATTGTTTTACTTTATCACTAAGCGGTAGCGATAGTCGTAAAAGTAATAAGTTGGCGAGACGATAACAATGCTACGATGGAGATCATGCTGGAGCGCCGGTGACAATGGAGATCATGCTGGGGCGCCGGTGACGATGGAGATCATGACGGTGCTTCTATGATGGAGATCAAGAGCACAAGATGATGTTGGCCATATCATGTCACATATTGAATTGCATGTGATGTTAATCCTTTTATGCATCTTATTTTGCTTAGTACGGCGGTAGAATTATAAGATGATCCCTTACTAAATTTCAAGGTATAAGTGTTCTCCCAGAGTATGCACCGTTGCGAAAGTTCTTCGTGCTGAGACACCACGTGATGATCGGGTGTGATATGCTCTACGTTCAAATACAACGGGCGCAAGATAGTTTTGCACATGCGGAATACTCGGGTTAAACTTGACGAGCCTAGCATATGAAGATATGGCCTCGGAACACTGAGACCGAAAGGTCGAGCATGAATCATATAGTAGATATGATCAACATAGTGATGTTCACCATTGAAAACTACTCCATCTCACGTGATGATCGGACATGGTTTAGTTGATATGGATCACGTGACCATTTAGATGACTAGAGGGATGTCTATCTAAGTGGGAGTTCTTAAGTAATATGATTAATTGAACTTTAATTTATCATGAACTTAGTCCTGGTAGTATTTGCAAATTATGTTGTAGATCTATAGATCGCGTATAGCTCCCTTGTTTTATCTTTGATATGTTCCTAGAGAAAACTAAGTTGAAAGATGATAGTAGCAATGATGTGGACTGGTTCCGTGATCTGAGGATTATCCTCATTGCTGCACAGAAGAATTATGTCCTTGATGCACCGCTAGGTGACAGACCTATTGCAGGAGCAGATGCAAATGTTATGAACATTTAGCAAGCTCGATATGATGACTACTTGATAGTTTAGTGCGCCATGATTCATGGCTTAGAACCGGGACTTCAAAAACGTTTTGAACGCCACGGAGCATATGAGATGTTCCAAGAGCTGAAATCGGTATTTCAGACTCATGCCTGTGTCGAGAGGTATGAGACCTCTAACAAATACTTTGCCTACAAGATGGAGGAGAATAGCTCAACCAGTGAGCATGTGCTCAGAATGTCTGAGTACTACAGTTGCTTGAATCAAGTGGGAGTTAATCTTCCGGATAGGATAGTAATTGACAGAATTCTCTAGTCACTATCACCAAGTTACTGGAACTTCATGATGAACTATAATATGCAAGGGATGAATAAGACAATTCCCGAGCTCTTCGCGATGCTAAAGGCTGCGGAGGTAGAGATCAAAAAGGAACATCAAGTGTTGATGGTTAACAAGACCACTAGTTTCAAGAAAATGGGCAAAGGGAAGAAGGGGAACTTCAAGAAGAATAGCAAGCAAGTTGCTACTCCCGGGAAGAAGCCCAAGTCTGGACCTAAGCCTGAAACTGAGTGCTTCTACTGCAAAGGGACTAGTCACTAGAAGCGGAACTGCCCCAAGTATTTGGCGGATAAGAAGGATGGCAAAGTGAACAAAGGTATATTTGATATACATGTTATTGATGTGTATTTTACTAGTGTTCATAGTAGCCCCTGGGTATTTGATACTGGTTCAGTTGCTAACATTAGTAACTCGAAACAGGAGTTGCAAAATGAACAGAGACTAGTTAATGACGACGTGATGATGTGTGTTGGAAGTGATTCCAAGGTTGATAAGATCACCATCGCACACTCCCTCTACTTTCGGGATTAGTGTTGGACCTAAATAAATGTTACTTGGTATTTGCGTTGAGCATGAATATGATTGGATCATGTTTATTGTGATACGGTTATTCATTTAAGTCAGAGAATAATTGTTGTTCTGTTTAAATGAATAAAACCTTCTATGGTCATACAATCAATATAAATGGTTTATTGAATCTCGATAGTAGTGATACACATATTCATAATATTGATGCCAAAGATGCAAAGTTGATAATGATAATGCAACATATTTTGTGGCACTGCCGTTTAGGTCATATTGGTGTAAAGCGCATGAAGAAAATCCATTCGGATGGACTTTTGGAATCACTTGATTATGAATCATTTGATGCTTGCGAACCATGCCTCATGGGCAAGATGACTAAGACTCCGTTCTCCTGAACAATGGAGCGAGCTAATGACTTATTCGAAATAATACATATCGATGTATGCGGTCCGATGAGTGTTGAGGCTCACGGCGGGTATCATTATTTTCTGACCTTCACAGATGATTTGAGCAGATATGGGTATATCTACTTGATGAACCATAAGTCTGAAACATTTGAAAAGTTCAAAAGAAATTCAGAGTGAAGTGAAAAATCATCGTAACAAGAAAATAAAATTTCTACGATCTGATCGTGGAGGTGAATATTTGAGTTACGAGTTTGGTCTTCATTTAAAACAATGTGGAATAGTTTCACAAGCTCACGCCATCTGGAACACCACAGCGTAATGGTGTGTCCGAATATCATAACCGTACTTTATTGGATATAGTGCAATCTATGATGTCTCTTACCGATTTACCACTATCGTTTTGGGGTTATGCATTAGAGACAGTTGCATTCACATTAAATAGGGCACAGTCTAAATCCGTTGAGACGACACTGTATGAATTGTGGTTTAGCAGGAAACCTAAGCTGTCGTTTCTTAAAGTTTGGGGCTGCGATGCTTATGTGAAAAGCTTCAACCTGATAAGCTCGAACCCAAATCGGAGAAAAGTGTCTTCATAGGATACCCAAAGGAGACTGTTGGGTACACCTTCTATCACAGATTCGAAAGCAAGATATTCGTTGCTTAAGATAGATCCTTTCTAGAGAAGGAGTTTCTCTCGAAAGAAGTGAGTGGGAGGAAAGTAGAACTTGATGAGGTAATTGTACCTTCTCCCGAATTGGAAAGTAGTTCACCATAGAAATCAGTTCCAGTGATGCCTACACCAATTAGTGAGGAAGTTAATGATGATGATCATGAAACTTCGGATCAAGTTACTACCGAACCTCGTAGGTCAACCAGAGTACGTTCCGCGCCAGAGTGGTATGGTAATCCTGATCTGGAAATCATGTTACTAGACCATGATGAACCTACGAACTATGAGGAAGCGATGATGAGCCCAGATTCCGTGAAATGGCTTGAGGCCATGAAATCTGAGATGGGATCCATGTATGAGAACAAAGTGTGGACTTTGGTTGACTTGCCCGATGATCGGCAAGCCATTGAGAATAAATGGATCTTCAAGAGGAAGACAGACGCTGATAGTAGTGTTACTATCTACAAAGCTCGACTTGTCGCAAAAAGGTTTTCAACAAAGTTTAAGGTGTTGACTACGATGAGATTTTCTCACTCGTAGCGATGCTTAAGTCTATCCGAATCATGTTAGCAATTGCCACATTTTATGAAATCTGGCAAATGGAAGTCAAAAAACTGCATTCCTTAATGGATTTCTTAAAGAAGAGTTGTATATGATACAACCAGAAGGTTTTGTCAATCCTAAAGGTGCTAACAAAATGTGCAAGCTCCAGCGATCCATCTATGGACTGGTGCAAGCATCTCAGAGTTGGAATATACACATTGATGAGTTCATCAAAGCATGTAGTTTTATACAGACTTGCGGTGAAGCCTGTATTTACAAGAAAGTGAGTGGGAGCACTACAACCTTTCTGATAAGTATATGTGAGTGACATATTGTTGATCGGAAATGATGTAGAATTTTCTAGAAAGCATGAAGGAGTGTTTGAAAGGAGTTTTTCAAAGAAAGACCTCGGTGAAGCTGCTTACACATTGAGCATCAAGATCTATAGAGATAGATCAAGACGCTTGATAAAGATTTTTCGATGAGTACATACCTTGATAAGATTTTGAAGGAGTTCAGAATGGATCAGTCAAAGAAGGAGTTCTTGCCTGAGTTGTAAGGTATGAAGTTGAGTAAGACTCAAAACCCGACCACGACAGAAGATATAGAGAGAATGAAAGTCATTCCCTATGCCTCAGCCATAGGTTCTATAAAGTATGCCATGGTGTATACCAGACCTATTGTGTACCTCGCCATTAGTATGGCAAAGGAGTACAATAGTGATCCAGGAGTAGATCACTGGACAGCGGTCAAAATTATCCTTAGAGGACTAAGGAAATATTTCTCGGTTATGGAGGTGATAAAGAGTTCGTCGTAAAGAGTTACGTCGATGCAAGCTTTGACACCGATCTGGATGACTCTGAGTCTCGATCTAGATACATATTGAAAGTGGGAGCAATTAGCTAGAGTAGCTCCGTGAAGAGCATTGTAGACATAGAAATTTGCAAAATACATACGGATCTGAATGTTGCAGACCCGTAGACTAAAATTTATCTCGCAAGCAAAACATGATCACACCATAGTGCTCTTGGGTGTTAATCACATAGCGATGTGAACTAGATTATTGACTCTAGTAAACCCTTTGAGTGTTGGTCACATGGCGATGTGAACTATGGGTGTTAATCACGTGGTGATGTGAACTATTGGTGTTAAATCACATGGCGATGTGAACTAGATTATTGACTCTAGTGCAAGTGGGAGACTGAAGGAAATATGCCCTAGAGGCAATAATAAAATTATTATTTTATTTCCTTATATCATGATAAATGTTTATTATTCATGCTAGAATTGTATTAACCGGAAACTTGACACATGTGTGAATACATAGACAAAACAAAGTGTCCCTAGTATGCCTCTATTTGACTAGCTCGTTAATCAAAGATGGTTAAGTTTCCTGACCATAGACATGTGTTGTCATTTGATGAATGGGAACACATCATTTGGAGAATGATGTGACGGACAAGACCCATCCGTTAGCTTAGCATAATGATCGTTAAGTTTATTGCTATAGCTTTCTTCATGACTTATACATATTCCTCTGACTATGAGATTATGCAACTCTCGAATACCGGAGGAACACTTTGTGTGCTATCAAATGTCACAACGTAACTGGGTGATTATAAAGATGCTCTACAGGTGTCTCCGAAGGTGTTTGTTGGGTTGGCATAGATCGAGATTAGGATTTGTCACTCCGAGTATCGGAGAGGTATCTCTGGGCCCTCTCGGTAATGCACATCATATGAAGCCTTGCAAGCAATGTGACTAATGAGTTAGTTACGGGATGATGCACTACGGAACGACTAAAGAGACTTGCCAGTAACGAGATTGAACTAGGTATGTGGATACCGACGATCGTATCTCGGGCAAGTAACATACCGATAACAAAGGGAATAACGTATGTTGTTATGCGGTTTGACCGATAAAGATCTTCGTAGAATATGTAGGAGCCAATATGAGCATCTAGGTTCCGCTATTGGTTATTGACCGGAGATGTGTCTCGGTCATGTCTACATAGTTCTCGAACCCGTAGGGTCCGCACGCTTAACGTTCGATGACGATTTGTATTATGAGTTTATGTGATTTGATGACCGAAGTTTGTTTGGAGTCCCGGATGAGATCGGGGACATGACGAGGAGTCTCGAAATGGTTGAGAGGTAAAGATCGATATATTGGAAGGCTATATTCGGACATTGGAAAGGTTCCGAGCGATTCGGGTATTTTTCGGAGTACCGGGGAGTTACGGGAATTCACCGGGAGAAGTAATGGGCCTTATTGGGCCATACAGGAAATAGGATGCAGCAGCCAGGAGGTGGCGCCCCCCCCCCCCCCAAGCCCAGTCCGAATTGGACAAGGGGTTGGGGGCGCAGCCCCCCTCTTTTCCCCTCTCCTTTAGGTGGAATCCTACTAGGACTTGGAGTCCTAGTAGGACTCCCCTCTCCCTTGGCGCACCCCCTCTAGGGCCGGCCACCTCCTCCTCCCTCCTTTATATACGTGAGGAGGGGGGCACCCTAGAACACACAAGTTGATCTTTTAACCGTGTGCGGTGCCCCCCTCCATAGTTACACACCTCGGCCATATCGTCGTAGTGCTTAGGTGAAGCCCTGCGCCGGTAACTTCATCATCACCGTCACCACGCCGTCGTGCTGACGGAACTCTCCCTCGGCCTCAACTGGATCAAGAGTACGAGGGACGTCATCTAGCTGAACGTGTGCTGAACACGGAGGTGCCGTACGTTCGGTGCTAGGATCGGTCGGATCGTGAAGACATACGACTACATCAACCGCGTTGATAAAACGCTTCCGCTTTCGGTCTACGAGGGTACGTGGACATACTGTTCCCGCTCGTTGCTATGCATCACATAGATAGATCTTGCGTGATCGTAGGTAAAATTTTTGAAATACCACGTTCCCCAACATTGACACCTTGATCTCCATCGTAGCATCGTTGTCGTCTCGCCAACTATTGCTTCTACAACTATCGCTAACGCATAGTGATAAAGTAAAGCAATTACATGGCGATTGCATTTCATACAATAAAGCGACAACCATAAGGCTCCTACCAGTTGCCGATAACTTTTACAAAACATGATCATCTCATACAATAACGTATATCACATCATGTCTTGACCATATCACATCACAACATGCCCTGCAAAATCAAGTTAGACGTCCTCTACTTTGTTGTTGCAAGTTTTACGTGGCTGCTACAGGCTTCTAGTAAGAACCGTTCTTACCTACTCATCAAAACCACAATGATTTTTCGTCAAGTGTGCTGTTTTAACCTTCAAGAAGGACCGGCCGTAGTCAAATTCGATTCAACTAAAGTTGGAGAAACAGACACCTGCCAGCCACCTTTATGCAAAACAAGTTGCATGTCTGTCGGTGGAACCGGTCTCATGAACGTGGTCATGTAAGGTTGGTCCGAGCCGCTTCATCCAACAATACCACCGAATCAAAATAAGACGTTGGTGGTAAGCAGTATGACTATGATCGCCCACAACTCTTTGTGTTCTACTCGTGCATATCATCTACGCATAGACCTGGCTCGGATGCCACTGTTGGGGAACGTAGCATGCAATTTCAAAAAATTTCCTACTATCAGGCAAGATCTATCTAGGAGATGCATAGCAACGAGAGGGGGAGAGTGTGTCCACGTACCATCGTAGACCGAAAGCGGAAGCGTTAGCTTAACGCGGTTGATGTAGTCGAACGTCTTCACGATCCAACCGATCAAGCGTCGAACGTACAGCGCCATCGAGTTCTGCACACGTTCAGCTCAATGACGTTCCTCGAACTCTTGATCCAGCAAAGTGTTGAGGGAGAGTTTCGTCAGCATGACGGCGTGGTGACGGTGATGTTTGATGTGATCCGCGCAGGGCTTGGCCTAAGCACTACTACGATATGACCGGAGGAGTAAACCGTGGAGGGGGGCACCGCACACGGCTAAGAGAACAATTGATGTGCTTTGGGGTGCCCCCTGCCCCCGTATATAAAGGAGGAGAGGGAGGAGGCCGGCCACAGGGGGCGCGCCATAAGGGGGGAAACCGACTAGGACTCCTAGTCCTAGTCGGCCCCCCTTTACTTTCTTTCGGAGGGGGAAAAGGGAAGGAGAGGGAGAGGGAGAGGGAGAAGGAAAGGGTGGGCCGCGCACCCTTCCCCTTGTCCAATTCGGACAGCCCATGGGGGGGGCGCGCCACCCCTTGCGGGCTCCCCTCTCTCTCCCCTATAGCCCATATAGGCCCGTTACTTCCCCGGGGGGTTCCGGTAACCCCTCGGTACTCCGAAAAATACCCGAATCATTCCGAAACCATTCCGGTGTCCGAATATCAATGTCCAATATATCAATCTTTACCTCTCGACCATTTTGAGACTCCTTGTCATGTCCGTGATCTCATCCGGGACTCCGAACAATCTTCGGTCACCAAAACACATAACTCATAATACAAATCGTCATCGAATGTTAAGCATGCGGACCCTACGGGTTCGAGAACTATGTAGACATGACCGAGACACATCTCCGGTCAATAACCAATAGCGGAACCTGGATGCTCATCTTGGTTCCTACATATTCTACGAAGATCTTTATCGGTCAAACCGCAATGGCAACATACGTTATTCCCTTTGTCATCAGTATGTTACTTGCCCGAGATTCGATCGTTGGTATCCTCATACCTAGTTCAATCTTGTTACCAGCAAGTCTCTTTACTCGTTCCTTAATGCATCATCCCGTAACTAACTCATTAGTCACATTGGTTGCAAGGCTTATCATGAAGTGCATTACCGAGAGGGCCCAGAGATACCTCTCCAATACTCGGAGTGACAAATCCTAATCTCGATCTATGCCAACCCAACAAACACCTTCGGAGACATCTGTAGAGCATCTTTATAATCACCCAGTTACGTTGTGACGTTTGATAGCACACAAGGTGTTCCTCCTGTATTCGGGAGTTGCATAATCTCATAGTCAAAGGAATATGTATAAATCATGAAGAAAGCAATAGCAATAAAACTTAACGATCATTATGCTAAGCTAATGGATGGGTCTTGTCCATCACATCATTCTCCTAATGATGTGATCCTGTTAATCAAATGACAACACATGTCTATGGTCAGGAAACTTAACCATCTTTGATTAATGAGCTAGTCAAGTAGAGGCATACTAGGGACACTATGTATTGTCTATGTATTCACACATGTATCAAGTTTCCGGTTAATACAATTCTAGCATGAATAATAAACATTTATCATGATATAAGAAAATATTAATAATAACTTTATTATTGCCTCTAGGGCATATTTTCTTCAGTTTTTCCATGCAATAAGGCATTGAGCTCCTGAACATGAATCCTCTCCCGCCCAGAAGAAAGCCCTACGGAGGGAGTCTATGGTTTTGAGGACTTTTTTTGGAATGCGGAAGA
This sequence comes from Thinopyrum elongatum, assembly GCA_011799875.1. Classification (NCBI taxonomy): domain Eukaryota; kingdom Viridiplantae; phylum Streptophyta; class Magnoliopsida; order Poales; family Poaceae; genus Thinopyrum; species Thinopyrum elongatum. The sequence continues at coordinate 720,285,248 of CM022303.1, forward strand.
CCGACGTAAAGTAGGTGAGGAGGGAGTCTAGGACCGCGGAGATAAGAATGAGACGATCATCTTTGTCTAGCAGTTTGGCTCGCCATCCTGTCAGCAACTTGCGAGAGCGTTCTAACAGCGGATCGAAGGCATTGGAAGGTGGTTTTGTAGGGGCGAGAGGTAGGCCGAGGTATGTTTGGGGGAAGGGGGCGCGTGAGCAGCCCATGGCAAGGGCAGTGGCTTTAGCTATGGTGTCATCTGTGTGGCGAGTGGCTAGAGTGGTTTTGGAGAAGTTGATGGTCAAACTTGTAGCATTGGCAAAGTTGTTTAAGATTACTTTGAGAGCTGCGGCGGCAACAGGGGAGGCAGCAGCAATGATGAGCGTATCATCGGCGTACTGAAGAACGGTGGGAGGTATGTGTGAGAAAATGGGGTGGTGGAGAGCGGCCTCCGTGCTTTTGAAGATGAGTTGCTGGAGCAGGTCTGCGATGATGAGAAAGAGGTAGGGAGAGATCGGATCACCTTGCCGCAGGCCATTTTTGCATTCAATCCAATTGCCTGGAACACCATTCAATAGTATGGCAGTTTTGCCCGTGTGAAGAATATTCTGGATCCAATTACGGAAAGTTTGGGAGAAACCACGAGCGAGGAGAATCTTATCAAGGGCAGGCCAAGCCACGGAATCGAAGGCTTTGCGAAAGTCCAGTTTGAAGACCATGGTAGGCCTTTTCCTAGTGTGGCAGGAGCTTATGAGATCGGCTGCAAAGACATAATTCTCAGCAATATTCCTGCCGGTGATAAAACCAGTCTGATTACCATGTACTAACAAAGGTATGAGTGGCTTGAGATGAGAGGTTAAGACTTTTGCGACATCTTTTATCAGGCAGTTCTGGAGCGAGATGGGATGGAAGGCGTCGGGAGAGGTAGGCATATCCTTTTTTGGAAGAAGGACGATGTGTGCACGGTTAATGCGTTTTGTGTGTGCCATGCCTTGATGAAATTGGGAGAAGAAGGGGAGGACGAGGCTTTTTACTTTGGGCCAGTATGTTCTGTAGAAGGAGGGCCCAAACCCATCTGGGCCAGGGCTAGCCTGGCGATTCATTTGGAAGAAAGAATTTTTGATTTCTGCTTCCGAAAAGATTTCGTCTAAGATATGGAGGCCGGCCACAGGGTTAGGGTAGACAGCATTCAGGTCAAAGGACCAGGATGTTTCTGTTGATGTACCAATGAGGGAGACGAAGAAATCACGGAGGATATTGGCTTTTTGGTGGTGAGATGTGAAGTCATGACAGTCCCGAGTGAGGGAAAATATTTTGTTCTTCCTAAGGCATTGCGAGGCAGACATGTGGAAGAATTTTGTGTTTTCTCCCCCATTGATGGCCCGGGAAACCTTGGCACGCCATCGCCAGTACGTCATTTTCTCCTGAATTGTGCATTTGAGAAGCAAGATGATGATCTTGTGAGTGAGGATTTCGGATTGTGATAGAGCTCTGAGCTCTTCAGCATGATCTAAGGCCGAAATGGCCGTTTTGCAACGAGATTCACGGACAGGAGTGGGAATGCGAGAACGTGCCCAATTTTTTAGGCCGGCCCTAGATTTTTTGAGGGAAGAAGCTAGGAGGGCACCTGAGTTGGTTGAAGTGGTCTGGATGGGAGTGCAGCATTTTGTGACGATGTCGTTGCATGGACAGAAATTGGACTAGCCAGGCTCGAATTTGAAAAAGTTAGATCGAGGAATCGTTGTGTTGACGTGTATGAGGAGAGGGACGTGATCAGATGTGAAACGTGTGAGCGAGGATAAGGATGTGTTAGGAAAGGCATCTGCCCAGGTGAGGTTAAAAAAAGAGCGGTCAACCCGTTCTAAGGTGCGCATTGAGCGATTGTTTGACCACGTGAATTGGCGATCGAGGAGTGGCAGTTCGATAAGAGCTAGGTTGTCTAGGGTTTGGTTGAACGCGTTGGCTTCTGACTGGCAAAAGGTATTATTATTTTTGTCGGAGGGGAAGCGCAGGAGGTTGAAGTCTCCAACAATTAGCCACCGGGAATCATCCGGTTGTGCGATAGATAGGAGCTCATCGAGGAAGGATTGTTTGAGAGCCCGTGTGGAGGGGGCGTAGATATTGGTGCTGGCAATGTTATGAGCACATGCAGTTGATCTTAGAATTTGGGTGGAGGAAAAGGTTAGGTGAGAGTATGAGATAACCTGGAGAGAAGATGGGTTGACGGCCGAAATGGTGCCGCCAGCCGTGCCAATGGCGGGCAACGAGAAGACTTGGTCGAGATGGTGTGGTAAGAACGATCTTAGCTTGGCTTTGAAGTAAGTCTCAAGTTTTGATTCTTGCAAGAGGGCAATGTGGGGTTTGGTCGCGAGCAATTCAGATAGGACGTCAGAACACTTGTCATCATCACCCAAACCACGTACATTCCAAGAACAAATAGAGATTGCAGCGTTACTCATAAGGATTTTTCAGACACCGCATGGAGAGGCAAAACTACAAGAGTTCTACGACTGCAACTATTACATAGAGACGCAAGGATAGTTCTGAACCCAACGACAACAGACACGAAGAACAAAAGGGCAACGATACAGATAGCACGTAGGATCTAGCGAAGGCGGTCGTCAACATCAGATGGGGCCCCGACGCCGAGGGGCCAAGCATGGCTGGGGAGCGGATCATGGCGCGTCTTCCTCACCAGAGCCAGAGGCCTCGGAGCCAAGGATAGCAGCAATGTGGCCATCATCAGCGCCGCAGAGTAGCGCTATGGTGGCCAGGTCTTCAGCAGAGGCAGGGGGCCATCAGCAGCGTCGAGGCGAGCATCCTGGATGGCGATGTCAATGGCCGTGCCGACGTCAGCTACAGAGAGGCGAGCGGCCTTGGCTTTGACGGCCTTGGATAGCATGGGGGAGTACTGGGCCTCCTTGCCGTCAAGGCGTGCACTACGGCGCAGCTTGTCCTTGGAGAAGGAGTGGTCACGAGCTGACTTGCGGCACTCCTTGCGTATGGTGCACTCATGGGTGTCAAGGTCCTGGAGAGGGAGCACTGTGTCCGTCACAGTAGCAGCCGAATTAGTGGCAGCAATGGTTATTGGAGTTGATTGAAAAGGGGAAGGGGAGGGGTGAGAATTACCATTGGCACGTGAAGATTCCCCAGCAGAGAACGTGAAGGTGGTGAGTGCGGCGGGGTCGAGGACGGGCGGCACGAACGCAGCAAAAGAGGACGTGTCTGATGGCAGCACAGGGCCATCAGACGGTGCATCGGCCGCTAGGCCAACGGGTTGAGCTGGTGGAATAACAGCAGCAACCCGGGGGACCGGCGGTATGACAGGGGGGGCAACATCTGGCCCACAGGTGCATGCACCACATCCAAGGAGTCGCTAGCAACGCCATGCAGGAGAGGGACATGCATGTCCTCAGAACCGGCAGAGTCATCGTCAGAGACGACGAGAGGAGCACGTGCAGAGCCAGGTGGTGGAAGGGCAGACGACAGAGCGGATTCGATTGTGGCGCCGCTAGGGGAAGCAGAGAGAAGACGTGCACCGGGGTTATGGCGGTGGGCAACCTGCCTGGTGCCGCCAAAGGTGGGGTCGGCAAGCCAGCCGGCTCTGAAGGCAGAGACTACCGGTGCAATGTTGTGTGGAGAAAGAGGGTGTGGTGAGCCGCGCTGGGAAAGTGGTGTAGAGTCGCCGTCAGAGGAGTCGCCACCGAAGGGGTTGGCGCCCTTGCCATGGTGCCAGCGGGAGACTTCTACCACCTTTGCTATTTCTATCTCATTGAGGGGGCGGGGGAGCTGGATGACAAGACCAGGAGGAGCCGGCTTGCCAGACTGAAGCAGGACAAGGGCCCTACAGAGGTGTAGTCGATGCCATGGAGACAGAAGTCGTCGACAGCACAGACGTCCCCGAGGAAAGCAAGCGCAAAGCGGATGCCATCAGTGTGCCAGAGCTCGTGTGGGAATTCAGAGACCTCGATCTCTGCGAGATCGGTGAAGACGGCAATGGCGCGGTCCGCATGCTCTACAGGCTCTATGGAAACCACATTGCCCTCAAAATCAATGGGGTTGTGGCGGATGACGTCGTTTCATGCAGCAGGAGTGTGGAAGGTGATACAGGCAACCCCGCGCCAAGATCCACCGATGATGAAGGCCGGGTTGCCGCAGGTGTGCTGGATAGTGCGGCGGATGAGAGGAGTGGGGTTCGGATCAGGGTTCTGGAGGTGGGCGAACGCGAAGCGGCGTGGGCAGTGAACTAGGCAGGGGGGTGCAGCAACGAGGGGCATGTCACCGTAGGGTGGAAGCAGGCCAGCCTCCCTTTCCGGGCGAGGCAACTCGTCGTCAGACTCGGTTTTCGAGACGTGTGAATCCGCCCTTGCGAGCTGAGATGCGACAAAAATGTCGGAGGGGCGATCTCGCAAGGCTTGAGTGTCGAACGGTGATGAGGTAGTGTGGGTGGGATCATGGTGGGGAGTGGTGGGCGAGGGAGGAGGGGCGGAGGTGCGTGGTGGTGAAGGTGGAGGCAGGGGGGCCCCACTGGTGGTGACGGGAACGCCGTGAAGTATGAACGGGGAGGGGATGCAGACCGCGGGGAAGGGCTCGGGCAGGATGATGGGGATGTCGCCTATCATGAGGGTGCGTGGGTCGCGAGGCGCCGGCGACGAGGAGCTTCCGGGATTCATGCTGCGAAGGCATAAGGCTGGGTTAGGGTTTGAGGAAAAAACGTCTGGGAGAGGAGGGAAGAGAGGCCAGATCCGGAGGTACCTGCAGTCGCGGCTGCGGTGGTCGTTCCGCCAGCACCGAGCACAGCAGACGGGATCACGGCAGGCTTCCACGCAGTGGTCTAGCGCGAGGCACCGGAAGCAACGTCTTTTCTTCTTTGAGGAGGGAGGTGGATGATAGCGATGATGGAGTTGGAAGAGAGGCCGACGAGGTATATATGGGGGGCGTGGCTGCGGGTGACTGTGAGCGCGAGGGGAGGAGAGAAGGGCAACTCGATATGGGGTCGTCGTGGCGCTGTTGGACCGCATGGGCGGCATATCTTGTGTCAACAGAGCGTGATCTATTGCATGTTGCAGTGCCAGAGGCGACTGGGGCGTTTGGCGTGGTGATCGAGCGGACGGGTTAGGCTGCAGGTGTGGATTAGGCGCGATGATGATGGCTAGATGCTGGCCAGGAGTAGCTTGAGGGGGCGGCGTGGGCGAGCGAGAGCGTGACCGTGCGGTTTCGTCGGTTCCCGATGCAGAGTTCTGACAAGGAGCGGCAACAGTGGCCAGGCGGGGGGAGATTAGACGCGGGGGGGGGGGGGTGGTCAAGTGGGGTATCCAGATTTGGCACAGACAGAGAGACAAAAGGGGTGCCTAGGTTCCTATGCGAGCCTCACACGCCTGCACAACCCCGCATGCTGCGTACGGATCCTTTTGCGGATTTGGTCTGCCTGACGCCGCCGCGCAGCCATCATTGTGCATGGGGTGTGCCAGGGAGTCATGCAGAGCTGAATGGACGTGCGGCGAGCCCGTGAGAGGGGGGGGGTGGGGGGGTGGTGCATGCAGATGCGATTTGGGTTGCTCGAAGGGGCCAAGGATGGATACGGGTCGTCGCGACAGTGGGGTGTAAGAAAACGATTTATATAGCGCGAAGAGATGACTGCAGTGAGGAACGGCCGATTCTAGCTGGTCAAAGAGAAAAAGACGAAAACCTGTGAAGTCAAGGGACCTATGCTTGAGGATTTGAAATTTTTCTGAGCGGGAGAAAATGCCAGATTTGAAAATGAGCTCGACTGCATGGAAATCTTGTTTGACCGAGAAACAGTGGTTTAAGGCTGACTCAACCAAAACTTCATTAGGCCTAACACTAATTGGCATAAAAGTAACCCAGAAAATATGAGTGTGTGAGGTGTAATGTAGTTAGGGTGGGAGTTGGTTAAGGCGGTTAACATGTAGCATACGGTAAAAAAAGCTAATACCAGGCCGATAACGCCTCACCTTTGGCAGATCTAGAGCTGTTGACGCTGAGGACAGTGATGCAGTGACGATCGCCAACGGAGAGGACGACGTGGCATCGTCCGAAGGAGCCATGACCTCGCCGGCGAGCGAGCGTCCGACGCCACCCAAGAGTGGCGGCCAGGGGAAACGGATCAGCATGCCTAGTTTGCGGAAATCCCCCATGGAGGCAATGAGCTTGGCAACTGCTGGGTTGGCGACGGTGAACGAGAAGCATGAGTCTCCATCGTCGATGACATTGAAGTGGAGGTACCAGCCACCAAACAGGTGAGCGAGGATTAGGGCCATTGAGTTTGCACAGAGGGAGAACGGGAATTGGATGACGCGCGCATACATGCGGCATCCATGGAGACTGGAGCATGGGTTGATGGTGACTGTCGACCGGAGTTGCGTGGAAACCACGCCTTCGAAGTGAAGGCATAGGTCTTCTGGAATTTGCATGAGGGTGGCAAGCGACATGCATGAGGCAGCCACAAGGGGCGGTGGTGGAAGCAGGGGGAGGGTTCTTGCGAAGGAGAAGGCGTAGTTGCGGTGGCGGATCCTAGTTTGAGCTAGGATGATCTCAGCGACGCGCAAGGATGCCACATGGAAGCGGAAAACGAGGGGGGAGCACATGGCAACGAAGAACTCCGCAGCGCAGCCGCCAAGGGCAGCCTGGAGCAGTGCGGCGACGGTGATGGCGTCGAGGTGGCGGTTGGTGAATTCGGAAACGATGTAGAGAGGCGAAGCAAGGTGCAGCTCCGACGTTGTGACGGCCAGACGGCAGTAGTAGCTGCAATCGTCTTCGAACTCCAGGCCCATGGCGTTCCCGCAGCCCAAGAAGCAGCGAAGAGCCACCTGACCAGCTTTGACATAGGGAAGGTCAAAGAATGGCGATGGCCTGATGGGGGTGGCGTGAGGGGAGCAGCGTGTCCAGGGGGCTGGTGGTGAGTATGTGGCTGGTGGTGAGTGTGTGGCCGAGTGGGGGGAATATGGTGGCCGGAGAGTGGTCAGGGGCGGTGGCCGGAGAGTGGTTGGGGGGCAGTGGAGGGGAGGGAGGTGGAGATGGGAGAGCCATCTTCCAACAGTACTAACTAGATCGGTACCGCGCCTTGGCGCGGTGTGCCGGTCCCAACGATGTTCTCAAGCAGGTAATAATCAAGTTTGTAGGAAGCATGGATCAGCTCATATATTCAACAGGACCACGGATTTTTTGGTTCAAAAGAAAGAACAAACATTCACTTGTACAACATGAGAGGGTGAGTACTCAGAGCAGGAACATAAAAAGAAAGCAAAAGCCAAACACAGTGGCGATAGAGATGGTAAAACATGGTACTACGGGTTCTTCTTCATGTGGAATGTGACCACTTTGTTAAAGAATTATCATAACAGAGGCGGTCAACGACATGATCAAACATTAGTTTCTTTGTGCATTCCTATAACAAAATGCAATCATCATGAAAATAACTTTAAACTGCCTGAATATTATTTCATAAAACCAAATGGTTAAAGCACTGAAGCTTCGAAATAGGCACTTCTCCAACACATGTTCTGCATATTCTAATTCTGATAAAGCCAAGTACAAACCTGAACTTATGGAAATAATATCAGTTTAAAAACATCCAGGAATGTAAGTTAACTAAAATGAATGTCAGTTTAGCTCAAAGCTACAAATTGTAGAATTCACAAAAAAAAACTAAGCACAAAAAGATATCTAATGTAGGAAATTGTTGAGCCAAAACATTTTGAGCCAGATAAAATAACTCTAAATTTTGTTTCTGTGACCTAGAACCCGAATATGTCAACGACCTGGACTGCAAGTTATGTGGCGAACCGGCCAGAAACCTTATCAAGCTCCATGATGCCGGCAACCTGCAAGCCAAACGATGGATGTAGCAGCGGTCAGAGAGAGAGAGAGAGAGAGAGAGGGAGGTGGGTGAACCTGGATTGAGTGGAGCAGCGTGGATCTCGCATCAAAGAGGACAGGCAAAGGCGACGGCTGGCCACCGGATCCAGCACTGCTACATGCCATCCAGCGCTACAACAATAGTAATCACCCTGTAGAATATCTAAAAATGACCCTATCTACATGCCAAATTAGAATGAGCAGTCCATAGGAAAACCGCATGGACAAACAAAGGGTCAACACAGGCACAAAGAGTCAGGACACACACACACATAGAGAGAGAGAGAGAGAGAGAGAGAGAGGCAGAGGATCACCGCATGAACAAATATTGAATTCTGTAGGCAAACACAAAGACACCGGATTCTTTAAACAACCTCTATCTCTCTCCCCCTCTCTCTCTCTGTCTGTATGCATGTATAAGTTGATCCTAGTTCATAACTGTTATGTTAACCGGGTAATCTGTAAGTAATGTAGTGGCTCTGGTCCAATTGCATAAACATGTGATGATCAACTTCAGAGAAGTTAAAAGTGAAGTAGGAAAACCTCAGCACAACATATGCAACATAACATCTCAAGTAAACCTATAGAAGTGACATTGAGAAACTTTTAAAAAAGGGAACAGGCTCGTCAGGGGCTTGGGAGCATTGATGTGAGGTCTTGACCTTGAGGGAAATTGTCCTGTCCTAGAAGTACCTAAATGGATGAATTGAAAGAGTCATAATAAAGCAGAAGGCGACTAAAATGTCACAACAAAGCATGCTAAATTGTTGTCCAGCAGGTCTTTCACAGGTTGTTATGTATTATATTTCCTTCCCATTAGTGTATAAGGTTGTGCACTAAGGTCACCAAGGTAAGAACATGCAGAAATTAAATCGAAGTTGGTCAGATATGCAAATAGCATCCTATATTAGTAAGCAGAGGTGCATACACTACAAGGATCCGGGTCTATTGCAACAAAATCGTTTATTGCAATACATGTTGTTTCGTGGTGATAAGTACCTATTGCCACGAAACGACATTCGTTGGGAGCCGTTGCGACTGGACGCATGGTAATAGGTTATTACCACAAAAAAGCAATCATGGCAATAAAGCATGCTATTGCAACATCCATGTGGGAAGTTGCCACATGTTTTCCTGTGGCAACACTCACCTGATGCCACAATTTGATTTGTGGAGATAGCTTTAATGCAACATGTAACGAATCATGGCGACTGATGTCTCGTAGCAATAGACATTTGTAGCAACAACCTATGCCAACGACGGCCGTTTCGTGGCGCATTACTCTTCCGTGGTAATAAACTATGGCAACAATCCTTACTTTGGTGGCGTTAGGCATGTAGCCACGACCCACTACACTTGTGGCAATAAACTATGGCAACAATATTTGTTTTCGTGGCATTAGGCATGTTGCAACGACCCACTGCACTTGTGGCATTAACTTATGGCAACAAAAATTCCAGTCGTCGTAACAGAAAATTGCAACATACTTGTTTTGGTGGTGATAAATAGGTATCACAACAGGTAAAATCTTTGTAGCGAGAAACTATTGCGACAATTTAAACTTTCCGTGGCGATACTCTATTTCAACAAAACTTACTTTCGTGGCGCCAAACAGTTATCGCATCGTGAAAAAAATTGTGGTGCCAAGCTATTGCGACAATATAAAGTGCTTCGTTGCAACATCCTAGTGCAAAAAAACAGGTAGGCGTAGCGACTGAGATATGACGCAACACTATAGTTTTAGTGGCACTACCATGTGGCAACCGAAAGTGGGTTGTGGTAATAGCCTATTGCAACCGTAAAAAAATACAGGCTTTCAATTACAATATTCAAAACCATACGTATAATATGTAGATTCATAAAATTCATAATTCTCATAGCAAATATCCATCAAATGAAACTCAAATGTAATTTAGCCATCCTAATTAACGGCGAAGACTAAGCTGTCTGTGATCCAACGTTTTCGAGTCGATGAGTCGACGGATCGCTCGGGGGGGGGGGGGGGCGACTCTAGACTAGTCTAGACTCATGGTCCATGAGTCGACATGTCGACGAGTCGACGTGAGTTAAGCAGTAGGTAGTAGGTACAATAAAATTACCATACAATGTAATACAAACCTGGGCATTTCCATAGAATGTCCAGGGCCATCCTCTTCTCCATGAACCAGCAGCCTACACAAGACATTAAAACCAATCAGATTTGCATAAGAATGAAGTTCCACACTCAATAGTCCAGGTCCAGCCCAATGAATAAACATCAACAGAGGACAAATAGGGTAGCAAATAAAGAAGTTCAATGATGAAATTAAAACACTACAGGTCCAATATTAAGTTACATGCAACCAGATCCAAATGCAAGTAAATAAGTTACACCAAATCATGAATGGGATAGAAACAAGAACAACACATCTTCAAGCAATCAAGCCTCAAGATCTGTGTCATCAATCTGGAAATCAGTGTCTTCATCATTTGGTGAATGACCATCATCTTCATCGGTGCTCTCCATGCCTTGATCATATTCTGCCGCTTCTAATTCAGCCCTCAACTCTTCATCATGCACCACCAGCCTTGTTCTTGCATGGTTCCGAGTGTAGGTGATATAAGGGCCTATGGGTCGTGAATAGGCTCGCCAGGATCACCACGAGCTCTCCTAGGATAGTTGCGACCTGCTAGAGAAGTCGACGCACCCATAGCTTCATCAACTTGAGACCAAAGTAGTGGTGTTTCACCGTCCATGACTTGAGCTTGATCTTCATGGACCATTTCAGCATTGATATCAACCCATTCATTATCCCATTGAAATTCTTCTAGGATAAGTGGATTAGATTTTGTTGATTTTGAGCCTTGCTCACGCAAATTTTGAAACCTAGCTTCCATTTTCCGGTTGTACGAGACATATGATAGCTTGTTCAATTTCTTGTACTCTAGACGGTTTCTCCCTTTGGTGTGGATCTGCAAGCACACAAATATGTGAGAAGCTGCTGAAATTGGCCCATCAAACCAGCCAACTAATGGCTACTTAGTAGTTAGTACTTACATGAGCAAATACACTCCAATTGCGCTCGCAGCCAGATGCTGAACAACATAGACTAATGATTCGCTTTGCAAGAGTTTGGAGGTCAAAAGCAAGGCTACCATAAGCATTCCACCAAAGTACTACAAAATCAGCAAGTCCAACATTAAAGAGAAGGCCAAAATAACCAGCAACTAGTGGAGTAATTGAGAAGAAACAAGAAGACACAAGCTGCAATAAAATTTATACTTACAAGGGCTCTTTTTGTCACGGTCTTTAATTGACAATGGCTTCGAGAAACATTCACCTTCCGTCAGCTCATAGTCGTTAGCTTCCCTACTTATAGTTGTTTGTAGGGTATCATCGGGCACCATCTTCCATAGCACATCATTGAACATTGAACGGAGACGGCTAGCTTGTCTTCTGTTGGACTCCTTAATGGCAAAGAATTTATTTGGGTTCAAGAACAATGCAGGCCCATGTAGCTTTTGTTCCATCTGATTATCCCACCTCTTATCAACAATAGCTACCACTTGACCTAGTAGGTTTGGCTTATGTGCCAAAGCATCTTTTATGTGTGTCTTTGCAACATCCATGGCTGCCCACATTTCTGCCATAGCCGGAGTCTCATCACCATCAGCGATCCTCAAAGCTCTAAGAAGTGGTTGTGAAGCTCTCATGCAATTCTCCACCGATTGCCAAAATGCCACGGAGATCACAGTTGCTTCAGCTGCCTTCCCTCCTTCGCTTTCCCTTAATTTGTTTGCATACCATTGTGGGCTAACAAAGAGAGTTTTCAATGTTTGCCTTTACTTCCACATGCTGGCCAAAGTAAGGAATGACGTAGCAAACGAGTTGCTCCAGGCCTCACAATTTCTTGCTTACCATTCAAGCTTCTCATTAAATCAAGAACCTTTCCATGGGAATAAATAAATCTGGTTGTTCTCTTTGCTTTAGCAATGCAACGGCTGAACTCTTTGATCTTCCCAACGTCCTCTAGCATAAGATCCAAACAGTGGGCAGCACAAGGTGTCCAATACATTGTAGGATACTTCTCCATTAGAAGTCTGCCGGCTGCCTTGTAGTTAGATCCATTATCGCTAACTACTTGGACTACCAAATCAGGGCCAATTGCATCAATTTGTTCGCTCAACAACTTTGCCACCAGATTTGCATCAACTGTTTCAGAAGAAACATTGGCTGTCCCTAAGAAGAAGGTACCTTCTGGACTATTGACGAGGAAGTTGATCAAGTGTCGTCCGGTCATGTCCGTCCAGCCATCAGACATGAGTGAGCAACCATATTCTTTCCATGCAACTTCATGCTTCCCTCTCAAGTTGTCGGTCTTGATTTTTGCCCTATCAAGCAATGGTTCCCTCACTTGATGATAAGAAGGAGATATATAATCAGAACCATACTGCCCTATAGATTCCAATAGAATCTCCCAACTCCTTGAATTGATAATATTGAGCGGAAGACAATTCTCATACAAAAAGTCAGCTACATGATCATCTACATCATCTTTTTGCTCCTTTGTCTTGTTGTAATCCTTCCTGGTCTTTTGAGTGCCCTTTGACATATGTCTCTCGGCAACCACCTCTTCCGGTGTCTTCCGAATCTCATCTGCAATGGACTTTCCTTGCTTCTTTGCCACCGTCGTCGGCTGCTTAGTACTCCCCTCTGATTTCCTTTTCTTGGAGGCATTGGTGTTGGAATTGGAAGCTCTTGAACTTGCTTCAGCCCTCTCTTGTCCAGCACCTTCTTCACCACCTTCTTCACCTTCATCTCCATCAAGATTTTTGAAACCATGTGAGTGAGACCTCAAGTAGTCGTGCATCTCCTTTCGAATTTCAGGGGTTGTTTTGGTGCACATGCTCACAATTGTATACCCCCCAGCAAGGTGCTTCTTCATCCTACAAGGTCCAGAGGTAATATGCTTGCCACACAAATTACATTGCAGCAGCAACCTTTTGTTAAGATCTGGCCAGAATGCATATTTCCATGCGGGGTCCTTGGTCTTTGTTGGCCTCCTCTTAGGATCTTTGAATGGATCATAGTGCTCGTCGGCTTCTTCTGCAGCTTGAGCTGAACGAACAACCTGGGATATCTCTGGCTGGGAGGACATGGTGCTTGCTGTGAATCTGTGACAGAACATAGAAGACACTCTAATAAGTTGTTTTTTCACCAAATCACACCCTAAGCAGCAGCAGCAGTAGCCAGGGGAGGAGCCCAAGTGAACAATAGCAGCAATAGCCAGGGGAGGTAGTACTTACCAGCAGCAGCAGCAGCAGCCAGGGGAGACAACAGCAGCAGCAAAGGAGGAGCACACCAGCAGCCACATCAACCATGGGAGGAGGGGAGGAGCACAACAGCAGCAGCAGCAACCAGGGGAGGGGAGGAGAACAGCTGTAGCAGGGGAGGAGGGGAGGAGCACACCAGAGGAGGGGAACAGAGAAGGGGAGGAGCAGAACAGAGAAGGGGAGGAGGGGTGGCGGCTGGACAGGGTTTGATCCAAGGGAGGGGGTGGGGGGATGATAGATTAGGTTTCCAGGAGATGGGCCGGCCCATACATGTTCACAGATGAAAAAACTACTGGGCCCAATTTACATGAGTCGATCGACCCAGAATGTGCGACTAGTCGTGACTAGCCGAGACTAGTCGTGCGAGTCGCTCGACTCATGGTATGAGTCGAGTCGAGAGGCCGAGTCGATCTCGCAGTATCGACTCGTCGACTAGTGGTCGACTAGTCGCGACTAGTCGAGCGACTCGAAAACAGACACTACTAGGAAAAGGCTAATTAGTGGCGTACATGTTTTGGCCATTAATGGCGCACTACAGGTGCGCCACTATCATCACGCCACTAGTAACAAATACTAATGGCGCACCCCTGGTGCGCCATTAGTATACAAGACAATAGTGGCGCACCTGGCAGTGCGCCATTAATATGTCAAACGGTGCGCCATTACTATCTGACTTGGTAATGGCGCACCACATAGAAGTGCGCCATTACTAACAATTTTTTTTCAAATTTTTTTCTGACTTAGCAATGGCGCACCACATAGAAGTGCGCCATTACTAACAAATTTTTTTCAAAAAAAATTTCAAAATTTTTTTTCAAATTTTTTTTCGTTTTTTTCTTAATCTCGGGTCAATATGGCTTAATCTCGGGTCAATATGCTTAATCTCAAGTCAAATCGCACTCCATGGTCAAACTTACCGGAAGGTCACCCATCCTCACACTACTCCAGCCCGAGCACACTTAACTTCGCAGTTCTATCCAACCCAGCACCACCTCACTTAACAGGCACTTGTTGATATATCTATCATATCAATCCTATTAAACCTTGTTGATGTCTAGGACTTTGTTTATGTTCATGAGTATGATGAAATTTTGAAAAAATATTTCAAACTTCCCGGTCATATTACGTATCATATTTTGAAAAAAAATTCCAAAAAAAAATATTCGAAACCAAATTTTTTTTTCTGTTACTAGTGGCGCACCTAGCAAATGGTGCGCCACTAGTAAGTTTGAATTTTTTTCCTTTTTTGCCATTACTAGTTTTTTTTTATTTTTCTAAATTTTCTTTTCTGTTACTAGTGGCGCAGCTAGCAAATGGTGCGCCACTAGTAAGTTTGAATTTACTAGTTTTTTTTTCCAAAAAAAAATTTCTGTTACTAGTGGCGCATCTAGCAAATGGTCCGCCACTAGTAAGTTTGAATTTACTAGTTTTTTTATTTTTCTAAATTTTTTTTCTGTTACTAGTGGCGCACCTAGCAAATGGTGCGCCACTAGTAAGTTTGAATTTTTTTTTCATTTTTTGCCCCTCTAGATCTTAAAAGCCCCGTATCTTTTATTCTGTTAGGTTTTTGGGGATTCTGAAAATCTTCAACGGGGTTCCCCTGGTTGAATTCGGATGTAACTTTTCGAGTAGATGATTTTTTATATAAAAAACTTTTTCATCCGAGTTCGCATGCAAAAGTTATGCCCATTTTACTAAATTCCAGAGAGATTTTGCAAATAAAGTCGAAATTCATATTTGTAAATTTTCCCAACAACTAGACCACATATCACGTGGGAAACTTACTTTCTTTTATTTTTTTTGACATTTCCATCATTTTCTTTTATTTTATTTTTAAACTGAAAAGGCGATCCACCAGGGGGGTGCATTTGTTCAAGTCATACACATAGTCATACCCTGGTTACTAATGGCGCACTTGTTACGTGGTGCGCCACTACTAATTTTTTTTTTCAAAATTAGTAATGGCGCACCAGGAAATAGTGCGCCATTACTAGTTTTAACTAGTAATGGCGCACTATACCCTGGTGCGCCATTACTAGTTTTGAAAAAAAAAGTAAAAAAAAATTGTTAGTAGTGGCGCACAGAGTGTGTGGTGCGCCATTACTAGTTAAAACTAGTAATGGCGCACTATGCCCTGGTGCGCCATTACTAGTTTTGGAAAAATAAAAAAAATAAAATTTGCTAGTAATGACGCACCGTGTGTCTGGTGCGCCATTAGTAATGAGGACACTAATGGCGCACATGTATCTGGTGCGCCACTGCTATATAGCAGTGGCGCACCACATACATGGTGCGTCATTAATGTCTATATCAGCTATAGCCCTTTTCCTAGTAGTGAGAGCTGTGATCTAGAGTCCAGCCCAGCTAGTTCTTTGGATCCTGCAATCAAGAAATAAAAAAAATTTCTAGTTAATGAGTCGAACATAACATACACCATACAATTATTATAGCCCCGTTGTTAAA
Source organism: Thinopyrum elongatum (assembly GCA_011799875.1). Taxonomy (NCBI): domain Eukaryota; kingdom Viridiplantae; phylum Streptophyta; class Magnoliopsida; order Poales; family Poaceae; genus Thinopyrum; species Thinopyrum elongatum. Next base: position 720,300,880 of record CM022303.1, read on the forward strand.
TAGAACTATCACCAGACTAACTGGACTAATACTGTGTCAGCAAGCATGTAACTGAGGGATCAGAACAATTATACAAGTGTAAATGTCTAAAGCATAAGCACAAGTACATCTACTAAAAGCTTCTTTTTTTTTAGAAAAAACATGCTTTATAACTTAACATACAAGTACTAAATATCAACCAATGCACATACTTTTATTACCAGGCAGAGAGATAGCTCAAAACAGAACATATATAATTTGCAAGAAGGAAATCATCCATAATTAACAGGGAGAGATATAGCCAAAACAAGTTCATTTGTCTTCCAAGTATAAAACATTAAGTGCACAAACTCACATCAATTTGACTTCACCTAACAAATAAGCTAACAAATTCAGTACAGAATTTCAGATAACATGTTTAGTGCAGAAATTCAGTTAACATATTCTGCGCACACATTCAGTTAACAGGTTAAGTGCTCTAATTTAGTTAAAACTGCAGCAGATAACAAATTCAGTTAAGTAATCTGTGAAGTCCCAATAAAACAGATAATTATCATTTTCAATTAACAATCTCAGTCACATAATGTGCAACATATTCAGTTAACTTAAAAGCCGCGCGCGCGTCGCACCAAAATGGCATTGGTCGCTGATAGTGGACCCGCGCATGCCACGTTAGCGGCGGATATGCACGCATTCGAACGGAATGACCGTACTTGCACCAAATGACAAGTTTGATGACCAAAAAACCGTATTTTGAAAGATCTAGCACCAAACTGCACATCCAACGCAAGTTTAGTGACTCCCACTGATATTACCTCAAACAAGAATAACACGATCCAACGCATGAATAATCCCAGCTGATGATTAAACATGCCGAATGCACATCATTGAATAACTATAGAATAACCAAAAGTCAGTGTACTCACGTAAACTTTCTGGGACTCTGTGTTAGACCATGTTCCATCGTTCGTGTGGGTGAGTTCCCATAGAGCAATACAATCTGGCTCTTCTCCAGTTTCCAAGTTTCTCTGCAAGTAATATAACAATGAGATGATTGAAACATGAAACCATATTTAGCAGCGAGGCATACATATTTAGTCGGACTCAAACCTTCTCAAAACTTACTTGCGAGTAAGATTTTCATCCAATTCTGTGTTTTGTCTTCTGTTTCTTACGGTTATCGGTGTTCTTTTGGCTGCGTTCATGTCAATTCATTGAAACCAAATATAACCAGTCAGACAAGCCATTTTATCTTAACACATAGTAGACAAATAGTGATCTTAGAGATAACCTGAAATTTTGAATCAGTGCCAAAGTACTCAATCATCCATTCCCACTCTTCTGGTTGTAAATCTTCCGGCAGATTAACCAATCTAACTGCATCTGTTTTGTATGCCTGTTAAGCGGAGCTTAGAGTTGATCGCGAGCCTCTATATCGCTCTTTCGCAATTTTGAGAACTTTTTCTTCCGTTTCTGGTGTATCTTCCAGGTCCCATCAGTCCTGTAAAGCATACAACAAATGAATGTACATAAGCAGTGCATTATCGATGGTAAAATAAGATAACACATGTGGAAAAGGTTGTACGTACTCTCATATCTGCAACAATGAGTCGATGGATGGTAGGGTGAATGTCCGACCACGTCCTCACTCCAATGAGTGGTAACTTTCTTTTCATTATGACTACCACGTCATCCTTGAATGAACGATCCTATTGTACCACCCAATTTTTCAGAGAATGTAATATTTAGCTTTGCAGATCCATTGGCAAAACGCTTCTTAGATGCTTTAAAACCTTTTAGAACACCTCGCCCTTTCTTCTTCTGTCCACCAGCTTCTACAGCCCAAATCATACAAGAAGTATTGTATTACTCGGTATTAGATTGTAAGAAATGATGACACAAATATAAACGAAAGCAAGTACCATCCTGTAGTAGCGCACGATTGCGGCGAGCATGGGATGGCCATTCAAGAAGGGAGCACATGTCATTAGCAGACACTGGAGTGTCAGATTGTTTTGTAGTTCCTGTAAAAGATTTAGTAGTCTTGAAGGTTTAGCAATTTAACCCACACCAAGATTGTATGCATTATAGCAAATGCTAAACAATTTACCAGATCTAGGTTGTCCACGTTGGTTTTTGTATGCTGTTATACTTTCCATCCTTGTTAAGAGAACAGAGCCTTTCTTTACTGCACACAAAAACAATCATGGGACTTAGCATTAACAAAGCATTGATGTTGTGCACCATTCAGATAGATGATTATGAAGTAAGGATGTTGTGTACCAGGAGCATCCTCCGTAAAATTCATCACTGTGCCCTTGTGTAGGTAAAGCAGACATAAAATTTTGAGTCAATTTAAGAAGAAACGTAATACATTAAGCAGGCATAAAATCAAATCAGTTTAACTCATATTAAAATTCGAGGCATCTCAAACTGAATGAAGCTCAAGGTCGAGCTGTAGAACATGACTCATGCTCAGCTTGTAACGATCTCGAGTCGATCTCGAGCTAGTTTCGAGCTAAATGAGACGGCAAAAAGTATAAATCTATGTTGATTATTCCAACTAGATAAGGCACAACACGATATAAGAAAGCAATAAAAAATATATCTATTAAAAACTCATATTATAGTGGTCTGAATAACATGCAGAGGATGCACTAAACCTGAACCCTAGTTTCTCTTGACGTACGTTATTCAGAATTATTAAGCATATGTGAATGAACATGAAAGGCAATGTATCACTGATAGGTTGTTCATGAAAATACTACTCTGAATCTATAGGAAAAAACATTTCCAAAGTGACTCATGTAAGACCAAATATCTATTAAAAATCATCTTATAGTAATCTGAATCAAATGCAATGCAGAGGATGACTAAACCTGAATCCTCTGCTCTGTTGACGCACATATATCATCTAATATATGACATTATGACTTAAAATGTGTTGAAAGAAACTCATCTCGATCTACGCTAATTGCTAAAAAATATTTATTAGAGTAAAACTGACAGACTTTCGTAGATACAACTTGCATCGTATCCAGGAGCATTTTACACATGATCAGTCTAACTATACCTCGGATCTAGAAAAGGAACAGCTAACATATTAATTCCTAAACATGTTCAGGTCTTTTCTGCAGCTCAAGCCATCAAAAAAAGTTTATCTTTGGAAATGCAAGTCAAGGAACCTGGGCAGAGATACTACAAGTGCGATGTGGAGTCCAATCTATCTCTATCTAACATGAATCATTCCGTAGTACTACTTGGCAGTGGGCACCACCACTAAATTGGGGCACTGTACTCAGGAGAACAGACTACAAAAGTGACTGTAGGGTGTATAAGAAGAAACCACAGAGTGTAAGAATGTGGATTTATTTTAGACAAGATGGATAATATTACATCGAAAGTTAGCCAACCTGATTCAGATATAAGAATTAATGTTGTATACAGGGTGACAGCGACAGAGATGGTAGGATTCTGAGTGTAATGTAAAGATTCAGACTGAACCCAGGGGGAAAACAAATGTAAAGTGGATCATGAAAGCATCCATGTATCTAGAAAAAAATCTAGTATTTGGCACCATTATTAGTTGGGGGATTGAACTCAGAAAGCCGGGCTACAGAAGTGAGATTTTTTTTAGATGAACAGGGAGGCAACCTCATTGAAAAACGAAACCAGAATGATACAAGATCTCAGCCTCAGGGTGTCAAGAATTACAAGAGATTAAAGACTGAAAAAGTAAAAGCTAGGACTACATAGTGGTGCTCGAACAGCCTGAAGGTGGAATCACCGGAGAGTTGAAAACTACATAGTGGTGCTCAAACAGCCAGAAGGTGGATCACTGAAGGAGTCGGGCAACCCACAAAACAGCCTGAAGGAAACGGTAAGCTACAGATCCTCCCAGATGCACAGTCGGGGGAATTGAAAACCAAACCAAGGCCTGAAGGTGGAATCACCGGAGAGGATGCCACAGTCCAGGAGCAGAGATGCCGGACAGGCCTGCAGGCACCTCGGGCACGCTGGGGTCGGGCGAGGCAGCAACCAGCGCCTGGCCACCACATCACGACGCCGGCGTGCACAGCCGAGACGGCTGCGGCCATGAACCGGGCCGGGAGGCCCCGTCGAGCCCCAGTTCTAGGCCGAGGCGAGCTCCATGGCGGCGAGCCTCCAGGCCAAGGTGAGGCGCTGCGCCGACCCTCCAGGCCGCGAGCGCCTCCGCCGAGGCGGCCAAATCGAGGCGCGATGGGGAGATGCCACCGGCGGCGGCCATGTCCCCTGCCCGGACTCCTTTTCTACGGCCAAGCGGCGAGCGGAGGAGAGAAGGGGCAGCCCCTCTGAATGGATCGAGAGAGCGGCGCGTCAAGGAGGAGCTCGTGGGGGAGGGGGGTTTGAGCCCGGACGGAGGCGGGCGCAGAGGAGAGGGAGGAGGACTGGATTTTTCAGCAAGGGAGGAGATCGGGAGGATTAGCCGACGCCGTGCAGCTGACTCAGGTGTGGTTCGCTCTGTTGACGCCGTCATGACGCCGGCAGCACAGATGAACAGGGACGAGACCTCAGATCCAATCGCCCGTGAAGACGCCGTGGTTTGGTTTAGAGTTATATATTTGTGGGTTGTTAGGAAGGTATTTAGCGGGAAGTCAATTTTTTGGTGGGAACAAAGACGCTAAGTTGGGACCTTTTAGCGGGAGGTTAAAAAATATAGACGCAAACAACAGTACACCTAAATTAGGTGGTGGGAAAGTAATTCTTTTTGTTTTAAAAAAAGTAAATATTTTTTGAGGGAAATTTGTAGATTGTAAATTTATTTGTAAAAAGTTATATCGTGGTTAAAAAACCACCAAATCCGAGAATTGTGAAGGGGCGATCCGACACCCTCCCCTGTAACGTTCTCGTCGTCGATATTTGTATAGTCGTCGCCATTTGAGTAAGCCAATTAACGAACGAAAAAGAGTTTCCCTGTTTATATTGTGAAACAACCATCACATACATCGAAGCAACCGATACAAAACGGACGCCACACACACCCAAGGCAAGATACACGAATGCCGGACCGAGGACTCCAAGACGATGCCTCCAGAAAGGGCACGACCACGAACATCGCCACTGTCCGATCCGAAGAACAAGTTTTCACCCGGAGTAAGACAAAAGGAGTGGGAGGAACACGACGTCCACGGACGCCTTCACCGTCAACCAGTGCACGGACTGGGTAGGTGATGTACCACAGTGCTTCAAACCCTCCGCCACAACCCCGGTCCGCCAACCACCCGCAGCCTATTAGGAAGGTGTCGTTTCATCATGGATCTACACTTAGGTTGGGATATGTCAAAAATTTGTGCCTTGGTCAATTGTTGGTCAAAGCAGCAAAAATTTGGCCAATTCTGAACTACATGTCACAGAAACCTCATGCGACCCTCACTTTAAAACTATTAGGTTATACTCTTATCTCGAAACATAAGTACTGATGGGATGGGTTGATGAGACGGTTGATCTATGTCAGTCTCGATCTCACATTCCGATCTTCAGATGGGGTGATCTCAGCATCTTTCATTTTATCGAACAGTCTGTCGAGGGTTTGTCCACGCCAGAGTAGGTCCAACATAATTATGCCGCTTTTGTTCAAACGATAAGCATAGAGATTCAACTATGTAAATTAAACAACCCTGCATCGCGACGCCTTTGCCTGTTGGATCCGTCCTACATCGGATCCACACGCAAGGGGGCGAACTAGCCCTGCCGCCGCCACTGCTGGCCGGGCTTCACCTAGTCACGCCCTATAGCGGCGGTAGGGGAGGAGAGGAGCAGGAGGCGGGGCGCTGGGAGGCGGCTAGCGATCTCTCCCTTCGCCTGCTAAGAGCAACTCCAACACGGCGACCCATTTCGTCTGCTACCATTCGTTTGGACCAACTTTGCAGCCAGAAGAGGTGTCTCTAGCCGTAAACTTTGCATCATCGGCTCCGAGGTGGATGGACGGAGAGCTCGGGAATGGAGCGCACGGTCTTGGAAGCTTTGACGGAGCCGCGACTGGAGTCGACTCGGTCGTCGAGGGCGACCCGATCATCGGAGGCGACGTTAGTGGTCACATGGGTGGTGTAAGACGTTGATACGTGTCGATTGTTGGGCGGCATCGGCTCCGGGGTGGATGGACGGAGAGCTCGAGAATGGAGCGCACGGTCTTGGAAGCTTTGACGGAGCCGCGATCGGAGTCGACTCGGTCGTCGAGGGCGACCCGATAATCGGAGGCGGCGTTAGTGATCACATGGGTGGTGTAAGACGTTGATACGTGTCGATTGTTGGGCGGCATCGGCTCCGGGGTGGATGGATGGAGAGCTCGAGAATGGAGCGCACGGTCTTGGAAGCTTTCGACGGAGCCGCCCCGGAGTCTTGGGAGATGAGTTCCCCTGAGCCTCCATAGCGGCGGGGAGGCGTCGATGGGGGGAATTGAACAGCCAGGTGACTCTCCGGGACACGTGGACGGTCAGGGGAAATTGGCTGGTGCCGGACCCCGGGTCGTCGTGCCGACATATGCTACCTACACTACTTAAGTAGGTAAAAATATGCAACCAACTTACTATATAAACTAGAAGATTCCCCGCGCGTTGCTGCGGAAACTTTTGCCTGACTTCTTTGAGACATATTGTAACAGTTGTCATGTATTTTAGAGAGCACATTTTGCAGCAAAACAACCGAATAGACAAATATGGTCCAATGGTATGAATAGGTTTTGGTTGTAGCTTGAACCCTCAAATCTCATGATACATAGGAAAAACAAAGAGGTTTTGGATCCAATGGGCTGATAACCACATGCATGAAATTATTCGTCGATCGAAAGCATGCAATACAAATGGCTAACCCGGAGGTTATCTACAAAACATTTAATAGATAAGGGTGAAGTTTTTTTAGGACATGGACTGATCACGTCAGAAGCTGCAGCATAAAAACCACTCCAGGAAAGAATCGACAACCCAACTCGTTGATATGTGTAGAGAAAAGTAAAGCTCAAAAAAAGAAAATATCATAACAGAGAGCTAGCTTCATTTTAACAGTAGAGGTAGCTTATTCATGTGTTATTCATCACTCTTAGCCAAAGATTTACTCACTCTGTAAAGAAATATAAGAGCGTTTAGATCACTAAATTAGTGATCTAAATGCTCTTATATTTCTTTACGAAGGGAGTATTTCATTAACTGCTCCATGGATGGAGCTTACAAATTACAATACACTAACCAATTAGATGGACAAATGGAGATAAAAGGGACATACATGCTTTGGGTTCTGAAAACCTGCTGATTAGGTAGATTGATTTCAGATACAAAATTTTGTTCTTATGCATTCCATTAAAAATAGGCATGCTACAACAAACTGAATAAATTAAGGAATCACCAAGTGAGTGACAAAAGTGCACAACTGTAGAAATGCAGTGAAAAAAAAAAATTAGGTAGCAGTAACTTCCTGTAGCAGGCAAATTTGAAATCTATAGCACGTGTAGTGACTGAGGACAGTTTAGGAAAGATCATGTTAAGGTAAATTCATTGAGTAATTTAAAGTAGAGCAGACTATCTCCAAGTGAGAGGCAAATGACATGGTTATTGACACCAAATTTCCATGCCGAGAAACTAATCGCATGTTTTGTAAGTCTTCATCATTGAAAAGAAAAGAAGAAGAAACCAACCAGTAAGACACTAACCTGCACCCATGGAGTCGCTAGTGACAGGTTTTGCACGTGAGCTTCCAAGATCTAGGGTGATGTGAGCATACAATGATGCCGATGTTCTATGCAAAGGAAAGCATCACGCTTCAGCTTGCAGCCAAAGTAGAAGTCTGTACGTCGTGACCTATTGCAGGTCATAACGCAGGAAGATGGAGGGAGGGCAACAGAGGAGGCAGCTAGGAAACCTAGGTGTTTCGGAACTGAAAACAAAGATGGTGTGCAGAAGCTAATAAACAGGCGGCCCGTCGCAGCGTTGCTTCAATGCCACGCTGGATTTAATGCTCCCATCAATTCGTTTAAGAACCTGCAGTGGAATGAGAAAATGGCGGCCTATAACTGCCACAATGAGTTGATTTGTTTTCCACGAGTGGAACCAGACGGAGGAGACGAAGAGTATCGTGGACGTCCAGAAAGAAAGATGTCAGGAATAAATGGTTGGAAACTGCTGACACGTCGTGCTAAAGTTATCGGTGGGAGAGAGGCTGTTCGGGTGCACGGATGGAAACAGAATCATTAATGGTGACAAAGCTGCTATTTTGTAAGCTGCTGATGTGGCAACGAGTGCTGAGATGGAATAGTTGCATGTTGAGGTGAGGTGGATAGCTTGCATGTCAAGAGAAATAGAATAGTGAGGATGAACTATTTAGGTATTATATATATCAGTTTAATTTGAAAAAATATGCAAAAATAATGAGGTCATTTGGATTTGTGGTTTAAAAGTTGCAGATAATCTTCTTTCAAACAGAAAAAGAAGGGTCACGTCGATCACATATTTCAGTAATATTTTTTTTGTGTGGACATATTTTGATAATATACGCTATCCGACTTTCAAAAAAATAAGTAATATACGCTTATCGGGTGGAGCGCGTCCGCGTTGGCGCGATGGATCAGACGCCCTGTCTGGTGGAGCGCGTAGGGCTCGCGCGATGGATCAGACGCGCGTCTGGTGGGTTGCGCCGCGCGAGATCTCCTCGCCCTTTCCTTCGATCATTTTTTCTGTTTCCTTCGCTCCTTATTTCCCACGATCCTTTCCTCTTTCATTTTCACGCGCCGGACCCTGATCCCAAAAAAAACTACCCCAGAGTGACCCGAGTCGTACCTCGATCCCCTGTTCCGCCGCCGCGCGACCCGAGCGCTGGCCGCATCCAGCAGCCACATCATGGCGGCGCGACGAAGCAGCCCGCGCCGGCGCCTCCCTGCCGCTCCCCTCTCCCTCTAAACTTGCTCCGCGACCTGCCGCTCGGCGCCTTCCGCCCGTCGGCCTCCTCCTCGTCCGTGGATCTCAGCTGGTCGATCCTGCCCGTGGGCGCGTGGCTGGACCGCCCGACATCTCAACTCCGGCGCCAACCCGCTCTGCTCCGGCTCTTCCGCCATCCTGCTCGCCTGCCTCCCGTGCGACCTACTACCTCCACAACAACAAAAGTATGATTACTCCCCCTGTTTCCCTCTGTATTTTTCATTGCAAGTGCAGCAAATTTAGATTTTGCTGTGTTTGTGAAGAGCCATACCCTTTTATCGAAAAAATGCTGCTTTCTGACATATCTTGTTATTTATTTTGATCGTTTAACCATGCTGAAAAAAGAGAACTAGCTTGATGCTTTCTGCATTGCGATGCATCCCTCTTGTACTTAACTGAGTCTAAATATCAAATGTCATATACTCATATTTGATACACGCTACATTTGTTTTATACTTGTTTTCTTGGATATGATCAAACATGTTTAAGCTTGCTGATTTGCTTCTCTTGGCTTGTTGATCACTACTAGCTATTGGCAGGAGCACAACCAGGAATTATCGATGACTGAGGAAGGGCGGCGGTGCAGCATGTTTAGCCTTTACCTGGGCAATTACACTTCCACTTGTTGTCTGCCAAATTTGTTTAGGGCCCAAATCATTGATGCTGCGACCAGGTTCCAGTTTGATTTCTCTATAGTGCACAAGTATTGGTTCTTTAATAGTCAATGTAAATAAAGGCCTGGTTATATTTGCTTGTCTGTGTTTTCTTTTGCAATCTGCAAGGAACTCAAATACAGCTGTGCATGTGCTCACGTGTTGTAGTTGATCAATAGGTAGAATTGCAAATTAGGAGCCACTTTAGTTGCAAGTATAGTTGACCAATAATCTCATACTTGCTGCTGGTGAACTGAATCAAAACATACTCCTGATTCGCAAAAAAATTTAATTTCGTCCTGTGATAAGTGACCGCCTACCTGTGTATTTCTCTGCTTAGGATATCAAAATTTACTTGTATGTAATAATCATGTGAAAGATCGCTTTTGCCTAGTTGACGTCCACTGAAAATGAGAAGATTTGAGATATAGCGTGAGGGTGAAAACACAGTGGCTAGCAAGAGCCATCTTTATTTGAACGGAAAAGCCATCAAAAGGTGGACAGCTTCCCGGATAAGTAACTAATATTTCTCAATCCTAATCTAACTACTCCCTTGGTGCATGCTGCTTGACTAGTTGCTCCTGTCTTGGATTCTCTGGCTGAAAACACATGTGAATTGATTTAATTGTTGACACATTGACAATAGCTGTTCTCCATCACGTATTAGTACTGCAGAATTGGTTTTGAATAAATTTCCTATTCTCTATTTGGTCCTAAGGGAACATGGTCTTTGAACTGTGAAGGGGTTTATTAATTGGTTAACCATTGACATTGTCTGTTTTTCTTCACGGATCACTACTGTTATATTTATGTTACCAAGAGTCGGCAGTACAGTCAAGGAAATCGCATGATTAAACTAGATAGAAAATAGGCAATCCCTGAAATAGATAGGTAATATTCTGTCTGTTTCAACTTTGTATGGTTTGCTGAAGAAAATAGGCAATCCCTGAAATAGATAGGTAATATTCTGTCTGTTTGAACTCCGTATGGTTGCTGAAGAACTCAGTATGGTGTCTGAAGAATATTGGTTACAGTTTCAAGTAGTGGCCCATGTCTTATTGCCATTTCAAAATACGTGATTCTACACAAGTTCAGTGAAAATCAGCCCGTTTTGTATTCCTGCCCATGAACTCTATATGTGGAAAACAGCATGAAGAAGATGATTCTCATTTGTTATGTGCTCCCTTTGATTATACACTTCTCTCCTCGTGTATTCATTTTGTTATATATACTTGGGATACTTACGGAATACTTTCTGCCATTGTAGGTACAAAAAGAAAATTACTCACCATTGAAATGAGAAATGTATGACTTTGTTCGCAACTGTGCCTGACAAATATAGAAATTCGTAAGAAACTAATCACTTCTGCACTGTATATGAGGCGATACACAAGCTGATCTCATGAGGTGAAATGCAGGCTGAATCCTGGCTGATCTCATGAGTAGCATCCTGTTTTTTCCCAATGTATTTGACTTGATACTTGCTCGAGTTTTGTTAGACATACTTCTGTAGTCCCCTTGGAAGCGGCTCCCCTGACATACGGCGCCTGCCGTTGTGGCACTGGCATGTGGGCCCATTTCCTGATGGGCCCACCTGTCAGCGGCCGAACTGCACCCTGCCGAACGGCAGAGGATCCTCGTCCCTTTGGGTAACGCGGGTGTGCACTGAGTGAAAAGCTGACGTGATCCAGATATTGTTTAGTCTTTTGAAAGGCGGTGCATATATTGGTACAGAAAAAGCCTAGATTGTACTGATTTTGGCAGGCAAGCATATAGTTTTTAGGAGTATACTAACCTGTAAGCCTTTGATCTTTCTTATGTTGAAATTACATTTTCTCTCGTTAATTATTTCTGACAAAAACATGCTTATTTATGTGGCATAATTTTGGTCTCATCTGGTCATTCTGATAGTTCTTACGTTGGGGCAAGTCTTACGTTGCAGTCTCACAAGGTTGATGTCTTGTACAGATTGCTGCAATTTATCATGTCTTAAATATGTTACTTATGTCAGACGTCAGCCCTATATCTATGTTACAGTGTGTAATAAGAAAGTTACAAGAGTAATTTTGCTTTCGGGGTTGAAAAATGTGGGCTGGCTTCTAGAAAAAAAAGGAAAATGTGGGCTGGCTGGAATGGGCGCACACAACGTTTTCTTACTTTAGGCTCGCAGCTTTTTTTACTTTGGTGGCTGGCTGGTCAGAATGGGCGAACGAAGTTTTCTTACCTTTGTCGCAGCTTTTCTTACGGTGGTGGTTATCCAAAATCACGTCGCTGGAAGCCCACGCACGGGTTGGATCTGGATGGTGCGCCCGATCGGTGGGGTGAGGAATAAGCATTCTTCACACAGGATGACAAATAGCGCGACCCAGCCTGTCTAATAATACGACATTGTGCAGGAAGTAATCCATAACAAATCAGACAACTAAACTATGTAGAGAAGCGTGTTGTACCTTGGGTGAGAGAATCTTGGATGCTATATATTTTTATTAACAACACATAAATACATACAGTCACATCAAGCAAGCGACAGAAAAATTAGGAAGGAAGAGAATGTGAGGATTTGCTGCCCAGTGCTCACGACTCACCTTGGCGAGAAGGGCAGCGAGCTTGCCGTCTTTCCGGTGCCGAGGACGACCTTGCTACCAGAGGAGGTCAGTAGGGCGAGTGGAGGAGACCCTAGCGGTGCAAGAAACCCTAAAGTGAAGGGCGTCCGCGAGTGTGCAACGCTTCGCACGCGCGTAAGCGAGCGTTCCTCCAAGTTGTGGTACCACCGATGTCCACTTTGCAAGATATGTGACTAAAATACAACTTAGGTGCAATTTTGTGGTACCAAATGTGTGTTAATACCTCTATGAACTAGTACGCCCCTTTAATCAGATCCTGAGAAATAGTATAATAAATAAATGAAAAAATCAGGGGCACTGTAGAGAATATCGTTGCAATATCGTGCTCCTTTTTTCGCAACACTAGAGGATTGTTGCAATATGTTGTACGTATTACCATGGATGCACAAGTTGTCGGAATATGTAATAGTTATTGCAACACAATGAAGGTGAGGCAAAAAATCGCCCTATTACAACCAATACATGTTTTGTTGCAATAAGAAGCCATGTATTTTGCAACAGTATCTATGGCTAGCGCCACAAGTCAGAATTGTTGCAATATATGTCTAAATATTGCCACAAAGATTTACTTTGTTGCAATACCTAGTCTGTATTGCAACAAAATGACCAATTCACGCAACCGGACGCAACTGTCGCAATATAACTGCCATATTGCAATGCTGATGCAGCTTGTGGCAATACATGGCTTCTATTGCAACAAAATGAGTACCTAGCGCGATGAAACAAAATTGTGGCAATATGTAGATCCTATTACCACGAACTGGAATTTTGTGGTAATATACCATTTTATTGCAACGAAAGATAGTTGTAGCAATAAATTTTGTTGCAATAGACCGGAATCCTTGTAGTGATACTTCCATTTATCAGTAGATTTCAACATACGTTTATTTTTGTATAAAGAATAATAAATGTATATGTGCTGTTAAAAAACTATAAAATCATGTACTACATCAGTAAAATCGATACGATCCAACATAGCACATGCTGTGATAATATGCATAGCCGGTCGACATAGAACCTAACTCGTGCTTACCATCATTTAGATTAAAAAGGACGGGGAAGCTACTACAACTTCCTGTAGTGGTCATCTAATACAAATAAACAATGCAGGAAAAGCCTCTTTTACTTGGACCATACATAACAACGAGAGATGGGATGGTGACCGTGTAAAATAAATTACCGGCAGTGGAGATCAGCGACAATCGTGACTCGTCACCATAAAAGCCATAAGCCCGCCCACACTCATCATACGTAAATACACAAGAACATAAGAAAATATATTTTTTTAGAAAAAAAGTTAAAAAATACACATTTTTTGCTTGTGATGATATACATGCAGCAGTTAATGTATTATCCATAAAACAAAGAATGTATGCCTCATATTAATCATCCTTTCACACATAACTTAACATGGAGCAAAAAGATTTAATCTATAGTTCAAGATTAATGAACGCAAAATGAATGAGTCCTTTACAGTAAGGCAATTATTGATTATAATGGAGTGTGAAGACATCATATATTTACTTGATGGAAATTGCAGTCAAGAAAAGCATAGAATGAGTCAAGTACCTTCTGGTTCGCCCAATTTGCTCGTGGTCATCAAAGGTGTTCTCGAGATCAAACAACCAAGTATGAACTCCTAAACTTCTGACCAAATAGCAGGGTGTACACCTTAAACCACAGAGAATAGAGAGCCGGCCTGTGTTAGAGATTATATGAGGAGAGGTAGGCAAAAAAGTAATGGTCTTAAAATAAAATGAGGGATGTCTCAGATATCTTTACCCTTGTCAAAATCCAGTTTAGAACATAGGGAATATTTAGGGAGCCTTGTTGCAGAAATATAGCATGCCATTTTCAATCACCCAATGTTTTTGAAGCTGAAACTGAACCGATTGGCACTATCGATTTATCACACTTCTCAGAGATCTGAATCCTTCCCATGGCGCCTCATTCCGACGGTACGTGTACCCATGCCAAATTGATCACATTTGTAGGAGAGGGGGAAATAACCGGAGAACATCTGAGTAAGTCAGGAGCCTTAGGTTCAGACGCCAATGAGGACCAATTGAGCATGCCAACCACTATATTCACATAATAAGATGAACTCGACGTCGCACCAAGCGCTCCTACTACATCAACAACTACAATTTCCTAAATATCTTATGAGACAATCAATATATTATGCATCCCACCGAGCAATACTATTATGCATAATTCATTTTAAAAGGCCCTCAGTTCTAATTTATATAAGATCTCGAATCTTTGGAGGTAAGTCTCTTCAAATCCGAGCACATCTTACCATCCAAGCAAACTGAAATAGGAAAGGAAGACTCTAAATTTGATGCGGCAAAAGTTGAAAAAAACCTCGATCGGTCTGCTCACCTCAGCTTTAGCCGGAGCCACCGTGTAAGTGGCCAACACCCGGCAAGCGAACGATTCCCGACGTCTCCCATGGCGGCAGAGCTCTCCTTCCTTCCACAAAGCGTCTCCCTCACGGACTGGGCAGGGGTGAGGTGATGCTCACGAACGAGGCAGGGGCGCGGGCAGCGCCATCGTGGCTCACATAGGCACAACCCCGTGCTACCTCTGCCAAACACCGTGGAGGAGAAGAGGCAGATGTGACGCGCTAGCTTGACAGACCCAGCGACAGTGGGCAACACCTGTAGTATTAAAAGAAAATCAGCTTTGTTTAAGGTAGTAACTTCCACAGTCAAGAAAATAGGAGGATTTGGTAATCATAACACGACTATCTATACACAATCAAACAAAATCGAAGGACCATCTAGCCAAACCATAAAAAGAATACATTCATGTAATCACCTGAAATCAAAGTTTCATTGAAGCATTCAGTTCAACGATAAACCATCCAACCTTGATTCAGGCCTTGTAGGTATATTGAAGGACCAAACAAAGATATCTCACAATTTAGCCCTCCCTTGGTGTGAGCCTCTCTTGCATATGCAGTTTTAAAATAAAGAAAACTTAGACAAATGCACCTTTAAACATCGAGTTGTGCATAATGCTTATTGAAACAAAAGAAATATACTTCGCGGGAAGCAAAATTAATTAATTACATTCTGAAATATGTTGCTCTAACATCCATGAGTGAATCCTACATTGCTTAAGCTAAAATACACACAGTATTCTAGTTCAGTTCGACTGCTGGTTTTTACGGGAGTCTACTACTGTTGTTGTGTTCTGCTGAATGAAAATAAACTTCAATTCCTGTTGTGTTTCCCAATCTATCTATCAGAAAATAAGGTTGCATATGAGGAACAAACCCCTCCACTTATGGGCTCCAGTTACTACAGAGAAAGGGAGTTAAGCCATCTGAAAAGTAGAAACTAAATACAACGTACAATGAAGAAACTAAATAGTACAGAGAAAGGGATCCGAAGGGTGGAGCAGAGGAGCTCGTGCTCTTCCAAATTCATTCTGGAAAGATAAATGGACTACTAAAGGCCCCTTTTATATCCAATGACCTACCATCTACTCTCACACACTCAGGCCTAACGCTTTTGTTACAGACTGTAGGAGAGGCGGAGAATGGGTAATTCACACTCGACATATCACGTCTGATAAGGCGAACAACAACTCCACAAGCTCCATTCACTTGCATTATTCCTCAACTCTGTATGTCTCCAACAGGGGTCCTCACAGAAGTTTGGTAGTAAACATGTAAGCAAAATAATGTATGCAAGAAAAGGAGACCGACATGAGCAGCAGAGTAGTATCCATTCCAAACAATCACTTCCATTCTTTTTATTTTAGATTTGTTGGCAATGACCAAATATTCACAGGAATCCCTCAGAGAAATACTACAATATACTAATCTTAAAACAGCTTCTGCCAAATAAATTCTAAACCTCATCTAGCAACATATTTGTGCATTGCAACTGAAAGTTCGTTTAGAAAATTAGATCCCTAGAAGAATCAACTCGTAGGCGCGCAAGACGTATCTCAGCTGACCTGTGCAAGTGCTTGCAGGCAACTGTTAGTGGAGCCAGCAGAACCTGGTGAATCGTGAACCTGAAGCTCATTGTCAGCCATTGCGACCTGAAAGAAATTCCTCATGATTTTCTAGCAATTCCTATAGACAATCCCTGGATCAATAAAGCTCACTCTGATTTGCTAAAAGAATAATTTACTTTATTCCCGTTTATATGTTTTGCTTACTCAACCTAAATCAGTGGCTTTAAAATTTATTTGTAGTCTCAGTAAAATATACACGGACAATGAACTGCTATATACCACCTCTGAAACGTCTAAAACATGTTTCAAATCTGTCTCAGTTGGTCTTATTGAAATGTCTAATTAATTTTTTTCTTATTATGATAACATACAGGTGGCTTTAGTAAAAGTCTTTCTCCAACAATGTAAAAATGAGCATCAATGACGATACATATAACGACAGGAAGGAAACAAAATATTCAGGTTTCGAAACACCTTGCTAGCTTTAGTTAAACCTTCATTGTAAAACCATAGAAAATGTTAGCTCAGCTCTGAATGATCACTGAGCTGATCAACACATCCGACGATGAAATTTTGAGTTCTATTTTTAAATTAGCTCAGCATCAGCACGCATGAGGAGATCATTATCTCACCTATTAGATGATAATGCCTTCTAGAGACCTACTTTGCAGTAATCTCTAGGAGCAGACAGCCTTAAGACTACTATATATCCTTCGAACTTTTTATCTAATTGACACAAAATCTACTTGGATAACAATGTAAGCCGAGAGTTGCACATCAATTAAAAATGTTGTATGCATGTGGTCGGCCTTAACATTATTTGGGATCATCCAGCTTGGTTACGGCAGGCAGAGGTCAAAGCCATATAAACATAGCCTTTGTCTTTCAGCTAAACATACAAACTGCGTTAGTAACAAAAAGAGTCGATCATGAAAAAATATTTGCTTGATGCATAAGAGATCACCGTATATTTAGATAGTTCAGACTATACTTGGGTGTGGGAAGAACTGAAAGAACAGTCAAGTACTTGTCCGAAGAAGCTGGGTATCAACTTTTGCTGAAATTAGGCATCCAGATACACAAAAAAGACACTGAATTATAGAATGTGATGTTCTCTGGGAGGCAAATGAGTAATGATCATCTCCTATCATCCCCTCTTTCGTACTGTACGCATGTTCTTCAGCTGATACTGATAACTGAATATACAGTCACACAAGGAAGCAGGAAACACATGTAAGCTTAGTATGTACCAACACCATGTGCAGTCCAGCCATGCTCCAACTTTCTACCTGATTTTCTTTCCTAGTCTCATGACAAGGAAGAGATAGATCTGGCTGAATATTAAACATACTAACTGTCCAAAGTAAACGGTCTGTGGAAACTATCTACATAAATAGTGTCTGAATTGTCTATCGTTAGTACAGTAGACCATTGGGCAAAAGGACTTTCTCTTTTCTTAGACCATGAATCTCACTGCCCCAACTATGCATGTACTCCCTCATTGAGAATGCCCAATGGCTACCTCACGAAAATCTCAAATCAAGTATCTCAATATTCTACATAGAACCATTGATTAGGAATGACCAATCAAGACAAAAATCAGCAGTTCTTTCACGCATGTTCTCCCGGTTCCAATCAGCAGTTCTTCCACGCAGTGAAAGGGGGATAAAAATTTCGTGCTTCTCAGCTGTGGGTACAACCTGGGGGGCCTTGTCGATGAGCTCCTGGACGTAGTTCTCGCCGAAGCAGCGGTGGTCGGCGTCGTACACGCCGCGGATGACGCCCACAGGCTTCGTCTTGCTCACCGCCACCACGCGCACCGACTCCGGTGCGCGCCCCGACCGCGCCTCCGCCTGCTGCGCACGCGACAGCACCGAACGGAGCGCCGTGGCCGCGCCCTCCACCACCACCACGGACACCATCGCCGCGCCCTCCTCTATGACCGCTGCCGCCGTTGCTGTGGTTGCCGCAGGCTTGTGTGCGCCGACGTCTGGGTTGGGGATCGGCGGTGAGAGGAGACGTGTTGGGGAAGGAAGAACGCGGGCGTGGGAGCCGCCGCCACCGTTGCCGGATGAGGAGCGAGTGAGGGAGGGAGGCGGCTGCATGGGAGGGAGGGAGGGAGGCGGCTGCGGGAGGAGTGGAAGCCAGTGAGGGAGGAGAAGGCTGCTAGGTTTTTGCACGGGAGCCACCGTCAATTTATAGTAGTATGCGAATTGACCAAAATACCCTCGGTGGGGCACTAAATTAACACGCGGTGGCACGAGTTTTAGGCTACTATTCATTGCCACAGGGTCACGGTTTGATCCGGCGGCTGAGATCATCCGGAAGACGGATCGGACGGTCCAAATCGCATCCAAAAATCGATCCGACGGCCAGGGATCCAAATCGCTGAGGAGCCGGGAGCTTCCCTGTCATTCTTATTTCTCGATTCCAGGTTTGGTTGTCGTGTACATGATCAGAAATTCAAACATTTCAACATTTAATTATTTTTAACCCTTTTTAGTGAAATTTAATTATTTTTACCTGGGAGCTGGTCCAAATATTGACAATTGTTTACTATGAATACCAGAGGAAAGGCCCACGTACATAACCTGAGTCACACAAAACTAACCGTGTCCGATGCGCCGCACGTCGTGCGTACTGCAACACTACGCGAATCGACTCATGAGTCGTGACGGCTGTGGCCCAGCACCAATCACATATGAGCCGGCGACTCTGCCGGTGCGGCGTCGCGGCTGATGCTTTCTATGTCGGCCTGCGCTTTCCGCATTCCAAGATCTATATCCGCCCGCATGACCTGAACCATACCCAGTTGAGACACAACAGCTGCTGCATGTACTCGCAATGCCCGTGAGCCGCCTGCTGCTCCTCTAGCACACCATGCACAGTCGTTGTCCGGCACTGCAGCCACCTCGCTCTCCAGCAGCTTCACGTCGGATGATCCTTCCTTGCTTAACCACGGCCTCCTGCGAGCATGCTTATTCTCATCCTCTTCTTCGTCTTCTCGAGCTAATCTTTCCACGACGCTGCTTGTAGTATATATTGCTGTGTTTCCAGAAGCGATAGTTGTTCGAGCTGGTGGTGGCCGCAATCCCAACATAGCCGGTGGCCCTGCAGACAGCCGGAGCTTCTCGCCTTCCGCCTGTTCGACTGTGAAGATAACAAAGGGTTTGTGGGATACAGTCTCGTCAGCACGCGAGACTCGCTCGATGGTGGCGGTGCGGTGTTGAGTCAAACGAAGCCTCAAGAGGAGACGGTCCACTCCAAGGTTACGGCTACAATGTCAGCCTCACCCTTGCTGGAGATCTTGCACGTATGTGTTTGGATGATGCCCTTTTTCCATAGACCATGCTCCCGTCGGCCTCAGTGGCATTTTTCCGGGATGCCATGATGTTCTTCCTCGGTCATAAGGAGATGGAACTCTTTTGATGTGTCGCTGCGGGCGCTACCACGATGCCATGTTATTCTTCCCCGGTCATATGGAGATGGATATCTCTCAATGTGTCACCGCCGGCCCCGGCAGCTCCACTGGCTCCAATGTGATAGTGGTCATCCTTTTGATGTGTCGTCGCCGGCGCCTGCAGCCCGACCGGCTCCAATGTGATCTTGGTCATGCTTTGCAGAGTTGGAGCTAAGTTTACGTGACTCATGGGTCGCGTGTACATTTGTTGACATCAAACGAAGATGGCTGCAATATAATTCAAATTTAGAGTTAGGTAGGGGTAATACTTACCTTGTCTCCTCTACTTGTTATGCACGGTTACGATGGAGCCCCTTATATTCACAGTCTCCTTTACCTTCGGGAAGAAAGGACGATAATTTTACTAGCTTATCGGATGGAAGTTGTATCCCTTCCTTTTTTTTTTTTGAGGGAAGTTGTATCCCTTCCATAGTCTAAGATATTCATACGTGATGTGGTCCAACTCCCGTTTCCACTTTTATTCCTCACGTTTACATCCTTTTGACAGGTTGTATTTTCACAAACCAAAATTAGACAATTGTACGTGTGGACATATATGTGATTGCGATTGCACTATTCCATCATAGGCACGGTACGTGATAGACTTTTTTCTTTTCTTTTTGACCACATGTACGTGATAGACTTGGCACGTGTAACACAACATATCCCTTTACACAAATATTTGTATGTAACGTTGTATCTTTAAATCACAGCTGTTTATATCTAGGAATTAACGGTAGAGAAAATTTAATCTATGTGGAAGAACGTGAAAGCTCTTTTGTCTTTTGTCTTAATAATATAATAGATCTCATGGAGCAGGTCGTGACAGACAGCCGCCCTTTCCTAGCTACAGTCTACACCTTGCAAAGTCAATGTCTATTTGTTTTAAAACTAATCTCGTGGAGCAGGACGTGACGGCTGCCCTTTCCTAGCTACAGTCTACACCTTGCAAAGTGATGCTCTCGAACAAAGCACACACAACTGCCATTAAACCATGCCATTGCAAGTCAATGTCTATTTGTTTTCAAACTAATCCCGTGGAGCAGGACGTGACGGCCGCCATTCCCTAGCTACAGCCTACACCTCGCAAACATGCCTGTGCGTTGCATCAAGTGGAAAAAAAAAATCCTCGCACCTCGGAGCGGTCCATCCATGATGAGAAGTGCCACTTCTATCCTTCACTACCATTTGTGATGGTTGTTATCTTGTGCATCTATTCACGACAAATGTGATCAATTTCAAGACGACGAGCTTGGTCATCACATTATAGCACAACACTTCTATGAGCCCCTTTCTGCACTAACTTGTAATTCTATGAACAAAGCTCGTGTTTTGCAATGGAATAAATATGAGCCGAACTCAACGCGCATAGGGCATTATTGGGTCACGCAAGGTGGTCTTCTACCCTCTGGCCCTCAACAGATGAGTACGCCAGTGATGGACATGAGCAGGTCGACATGATCATCATCAATGAAGACATGGTGACAACAAAAAAACATATATGATGATGAAGAGGTGGTGTTTCTTAACAATCCAGATCGGAAGGAGGAGTGATCAACATAAAACCCAGTGAAGGGCCGACCCCATCCAACCAATTGAGTCTTTCCATTGGGAACACGTAAGTGGCCTGGCTTCTACCAGTTTCTTTACGACACAAACCCGGTGGATCGATTCTGTCGATGCTAGCTGATGCACGCACAATGAAAGATCGATCGGCTGAAAGCACGAAAACACATGCGAACACAAAGCACATGAGACACGGTAATAGAAACACAATCCTGCTTGTTTATTTCTTCTTATTTGGCTGACAAGGGTAGTCACGTATAGGTATATATAACCCAAATGATAAGTGTCACACGTGTGGCACCAAGCACTCTGGCCCTAACGTTTTTTTACAACTAAAGTTGCCATCCGAAAAGAGAAAACAAACCCAGAAGAACTGAAACTTGTCATCCGAAAAGAAGTTGTCATGCATGACAACTAAAGTTGTCATCCTCATGTCACTAAACTTGCCATAAAAAAGTTCAAAGTTACCATGTGTTCGTGTCACATGTGTGAAACTTATCGGTGTCCATATATAACACCTATACATAGCCGACACGGTCTTGGCCAGTGGCGAAGCCACACTTGAGCTGGGTAGTCAATTGACTACATAGCTTTTTGCACAAAAACAACATACAACAAGCAGAAATTGTGCCAAAAAACTTATAAATGCATCAATCTGACTACACAACACTTAGTTGACCACACATGATCAGATTCCTGGCACCGCCACTGGTCTTGGCTACACCGAACGGGCTAACCTAAACGTGGTTTACTACAACAGCGGACGCATAGAAAAGGCAGGAAGTAATCTTTCCCAGTTGGATAGTGAGAATTCATGAGTTGAAATCCCCCACGTCCCACGCCTATTTTTATACTAGGTGAGTGCCAGGAACATGAAAATTTTCATGTTTACATTACAATAGAGTGGATTAAACTAACACCTACTATTGTAGTTTCGACATACATATTTAGTAGGTTCATGCATGAAGCCCAAGCTCATCTGCTCATGCATGGGAACCGAATAATGGACGCCAAGGAAACAACAATTGCAACCATGTGCATTCAGTAAAATTCCGTTTCATTTCACATATATATGGGACATAACTCTTCAGTTGAAGCAATGCAATTACAACGCGTTGATGGATGGATGGAGTACCACAAAACAACACTGGTCTAAGGTAATGCAGATCTACCTTGTAAACAAATGCATTGCAATATGAGCGGGTATTATCTGTGTATACACAGGGAACGAAAAGTGCTAGTCCTAGCTAAAAATAAGAAAAGGGAAACCTGTTTGACTCATTCTCCTGGATGCTACGTAAGCTCCAAATCTGTCCAGCATATGAATGAACAAGGTAATTTGGTCAAGAAATACCAGCAATTTGTATGTACCAATGTATTGTTGTATATTGGACTGTAGGGAGATCTCTCCACTGTTGTTGTTTAGGAATTAGGACTTGGCCGCCGTGGCCATGGAGTGGCACGTCGGCCCAGCGCACTCAACGCCGCCATCCTACTTATCCACCACGACCCTGTGATGTTCTCGTCCTCCTCTCCACCTCCCCTGTCGGATGGAGCTCCAGGTCATCACAGACACGGACAAGGCGTGGAGCACGACGACGGGAACGCCGACGGAGAGCGCGAAGAGGAGGTTGGTGATGGCGGCGAGGACGACTGTGACAAGGCCTTGACAAACCCCGTATAGGAGGAGCCCTTGGATAAGGCCCATGAGGAAGAGTATGGAGGTGGGGAGCGCCCCGATAATCCTACACCTACGTAATGCCTACGAAGGCCTACGTAATTTTCCATACAACTAAACCTATTGGCCCCCTGATTCTAACGGGGGTGGGGCCGTGCCCTCCTATAGATCCAATAATCTCTCTCCAGGTCACTGTTTACGTAAAACACGTAACACACCGTACGTACGTCTAGCATTGCCCGGAGCGCCCACTGGATCACGGCGTGATTGACGCGGAAGGTGTGGACGTACACTGCTGGATATTTCCAAACATGAAACCTGTGTGCCTGCGGTTTCCATTGGATGGTTTTCTATCTAGCGCGTAAAAAAAAGGAGGCTTACGGAGGGAAAACAAAATAAGGGGGGGTTAGCCAGATTCTTTTCCTCTTCGAGTTTTCCTTTTCGAATTTGCTAAACACGAAAATACTCTACCTACGGAGTGAATGCTACGGAAACTAGTCTACGGAAGGACGTGTCCCCTCATAAATCGCTCTCACCCCTGATTTCAATCGAGGCAGATCCTCCTATTTCCAATCAACGAATGCCATATCAGCCTGTAGGTTTCAATCCGTGAAATTTGTCCGTAAGTCTAGCAAAACTCTTTCCTCTTCCCTCGGCCCCGTGCTGCTCCCTCGAGCAGCCCGGGCGCCCAACCTCCGCCGCCGCCACCAACACCCCCCACCCCCGCCGCCGTCGGGCGAAGCCCGCGCTGCGTCGGCGGCGGCGGGGCCTCCCTCCCTCTCGCGTGGTTCTGGTGGCGCGGGGCGTTGGATCTCGCGAGGGCGCGGCGCTGGCATGGTTCGTCATGGCAAAGCGGATCTGGTCATCTCGCGGCGGCGTGGCGGGGTTTGGCTGCGGCGACGGCGGCCGGTCGTGGCGGAGGCGCGGCTGGGCGGCGACGGCTCCACCCCGCGTGGATCTCGAGCCTCCTCCTCCTTCCTTGCTCTGTTGGTGCGCCGCCGGCTGTGGGGATGGCCTCCTTGTGTGGTGCTCCTCTGCTCTCGTGCCGGTGGACGGCTCCTTCGTCCCAGCCCAAGGGTGGGCTGGTCGGGTCCTGCTAGATCCGGCCCCGCAATGCTACCGCCAATCTGAGGGCTCGGGTCCATGGTTGTAGGCCATGGTCGACGGAACCAGCGCGGGGTCGTCCGGGGGCGTAAAGGTGGTCCCTTTCGTCTCGTTTCTTCGGTGGGCAGTGACCGATGGCTCGGCGGGGCATGGAGGCAGCGAGATCTGGGATGCCGGGGTGGCGGCCCTAGAAGGTGGTCTGCGCGGTCGGCTCTTCGGCGACCGGCGTTGCGGTGGTGGTGGTGTTTCTCCTTGGCTGTGCGGGCAGCGACGAGCGAGGTGATGACCCACAAGTATATGGAATTAATTGTAGACTTTTCGATAAGCAAGAGTGTCGAACCCAACGACGAGCAGAAGGAAATGACAACTGGTTTACAGCAAGATAATGTCTGCATGCGCTGAAATTGTAAATAACAGAGTAGTTTGATAACAAGATAATTTGTAACGAGCAAGTAATGATAGTAGTAATAAAAGTGCAGCAAGGTAGCCCAATCATTTTGAGGCAAAGGACAGGCCAAAACGGTCTCTTATAATAAGCAAAGTGTTCTTGAGGGTACACGGAAATTTCATCTAGTCACTTTAATCATGTTGATTCGATTCGTGTTCGCTACTTTGATAATTTGATATGTGGGTGGATCGGTGCTTAGGTGCTGTTCTTATTTGAACAAACCTTCTACTTATGATTAACACCCTCGCAAGCATCCGCAACTACGAGAAAAGTATTAAGAATAAATTCTAATCATAGCATTAAACTTTTGGATCCAATCGGTCCCTTACGGAATAGAGCATAAACTAGGGTTTAATCTTCTGTCACTCTCGCAACCCATCATCTAATAACTACTCCACAATGCATTTCCTTAGGCCCAAATATGATGAAGTGTCATGTAGTTGACGTTCACATGACACCACTAAGGGAATCACAACATACATACTATCCAAATATCGAACACATATAAAGTTCACATGATTACTTGCAACATGATTTCTTCCGTGACCTCAAGAACAAAAGTAACTACTCACAAATGATAATCATGCTCAATATCAGAGGGGTATTGATGTAGGGTAGAACCCTAGGGCCCGATCTTTCACGTTTGGAGGGATCCTACGAGAAACATGGGGGGCAACACGAGGGGAAACGAGAGAAAACACAAGAGAAATCACTCAAACCAACAAGAACGATCACACATGTGCTAGATCCTCGAAAACACAAAGAGGTACATGATCCACGATCAACTAAGGACGATACATAGGGTAGCTAGTTCATCTCCAAAGGAGGTCTTGATGGGGGTCTTCTCCGTGAGGAGGTCTTGAATCCAACGTGGATCTTCTCCGAAGAGGTGTCGGTCCCTCGCGAAGGAGTAGATCCGGATGGATGAGCGAAGCTCTATCTCACATATGAGCTAACACAACGCTAACCCTAGTCCGTCCAAGTGAAGGAGTATTTATAGTCTAGGGAGAGAGGGGGGATACATGGGTCTAAGCCCGTTACTGCGCGCAGGCAGGCGGAGCCGGACATCCGGGCGTCGGGCCGGATGTCCGGGCATTCCTGGGACGCCGGATGTCCGGTCTATCGGAGGCCGTTTTTCAGGTTCAGGTGTTGGGGGCGCCGGATATCCGGGAAGAAGGCCGGATTTCCGGGCCGGAGGCCGGATGTCCGGGCTGGTCGCCGGATGTCCGGGCCCTGTAGACCTGATGACACTTCCAGGGGCCGGATGTCCGGGGCCTGGGGCCGGATGTCCGGGCCCTGGAGACTTCTCCGGTTCCTTCAGTTCCTTCCGTTGTTCCTCTCCGTCCGTGAACTTGGAGACTTGTCCGTCTTCACGAGCATCTTCTAAGTACCTGAGCACGCATAGCATTTCCGTTTGAGGTAGTAGCCATGTCTCACATGATTCATATGGAAGTTCATTAAGGAGAGATGTCACCTCGGTCTCGAGAGCTCTAGCTCGTGCTCGTGTCATGGGTCCTCTTGGCACTTGGTGAGACGAAGATAGGTCCATGGGGATGACCAAAGGATGCTCCGCATCATCTCCCCTCCCTTGGGAAAGATCCGACCTCGGATAGAAATCCTCATCACCATGGTACGGGGAGAGATCTTTGACCTTGAAGATGTCGCTCACGGAGTACTTGTCGCGGGGGATGTCGATCTTGTAGGCGTTGTTGTTGTAGCGTTCAAGCACCTTGAAGGGTCCATCGGCTCGTGGTAGAAGTTTGGACTTGCGTTCATTGGGGAAGCGTTCCTTGCGAAGGTGTAACCACACAAGATCTTTAATGTTGAATATCATGGGTTGCTTGTTGATGTTGAGCTTGGTCGCGAGTCGTTGTACTTGGTGCTCGATGGTGTGCCGTGTATCTTCATGCATCTTCTTGATGTAGTTTGCTCGGGCACTCGCGTCCATGTTGATGCGCTCTTGGAGAGGTAGAGGAACAATGTCCAATGGGGACAACGGGTTGAAACCGTAGACGACCTCGAAGGGGGACTTGCCGGTAGTTGAATGTCTTGCGCGGTTGTAGGCGTACTCGGCGATGGGTAGGCACTCCTCCCACTCCTTGATGTTCTTCTTGATCAACACACGTAGTAGAGTGGAAAGCGTGCGGTTCGTCACCTCCGTTTGGCCGTCGGTTTGTGGATGGTATGCCGAAGAGAATAGTAGCTTGATTCCGAGCTTGCCGCATAAGGTCTTCCAAAAGTAGCTTAGGAACTTGACGTCGCGGTCCGAGACAATCGTCTTGGGTACTCCATGGAGACGCAATATTTCCCTACAAAAGAGATTGGCAATATGTGAAGCATCGTCTATCTTGTTGCATGGAATGAAGTGAGCCATCTTAGAGAATCGGTCCACAACAACAAACACGGAATCCTTTCCATTTCTAGTTCTAGGCAAACCAAGCACAAAATTCATGCTAATATCTTCCCATGTTTGGTATGGAATTGGGAGAGGCATGTAAAGGCCATGAGATTGAGCTTGGGACTTAGCTTTGCGACATGTCGAACATCGGTTGGTGAAGCGTGAGACGTCGCGGAACATCTTGGGCCAATAATAGTTCTTGGAGAGCGTAGCAAATGTCTTGTCGCGTCCAAAGTGTCCCATTAGTCCGCCTCCGTGAGATTCTTGCAAAAGAAGCAAACGAAGAGAAGACTCGGGGATACACAATTTGTTAGCTCTCATAAGATAATCATCTTTGATGTAATATTGTGCCCAAGATGTATGCGTCAAACACTTGGCATAAGGAGTAGCAAAAGTAGGATCATGTGCATACAAATCTTTTATGTGCTCAAAGCCAATAACATTCATCTCAAGTGTATTAACAAGCATGCATATGCTGGAAAGAGCATCCGCCACAACATTTTCTTTGCCCTTAATATACTTGATGACATAAGGAAATGACTCAATGAATTCACTCCACTTAGCATGACGCTTGTTCAACTTAGTTTGACCCTTAAGGTATTTAAGCGTTTCATGGTCGGTGTGAATGACAAATTCATGAGGGCGAAGATAGTGTTCCCATTCACGCAAAACTCGCACTAAAGCATATAGCTCTTTGTCATATATGGGGTAATTGAGTTGCGCTCCGGAAAGTTTCTCACTAAAGTAAGCAATTGGGCGCTTCTCTTGCGTCAACACGCCTCCTATGCCATTACCACTGGCATCGCAATGAACTTCAAAAGTTTTGTCAAAGTTGGGTAATGCAAGCACGGGAGCATGAGTAAGCAAATTCTTAAGTTCATGGAATGCGGTATCTTGGGATGGTCCCCAAACAAAGGGTGCATTCTTCTTACTCAAAGCATGTAAAATGAAGCAATGGTGCTAAAATCTTTCACAAATCTACGATAGAAACCGGTTAAACCAAGAAAACTACGCACTTGTTGCAAGTTGGTTGGTTGGGGCTAAGTTTTAATAGCATTGATCTTAGATTCATCTACATGAACACCCTTAGAAGACACAACGAAACCTAAGAAAACAAGCTTATCAACACCAAAAAGGCATTTGTCCATATTAGCAAAAAGGCGCTCTTTTCTAAGAGTTTGCAGCACGGTTCTAAGATGGGTGACATGATCTTTGAGAGATTTGCTAAAAACAAGGATATCATCGAAATAGACCACAACAAATACACCAATGTATGGCTTAAGAACAAAATGCATGACTCTCATGAAAGTACCGGGTGCTTCGGATAAACCCATTGGCATAACAAGCCATTCATATAAGCCAAATTTGGTCTTAAATGCGGTTTTCCATTCATCACCTTCTTGTATGCGTATTTGGTAATATCCACTCTTAAGATCAATTTTAGAGAAAATAGTGGCTCCGCTAAGTTCATCTAGCATATCATCTAGGCGTGGAATTGGATAACGATAACGCACGGTAATAGCATTGATAGGTCTACAATCAGAACACATGCGAGAAGTACCATCTTTCTTGGGAACAAGGATTACCGGAACGGCACATGGGCTCAAGCTTTCTCTTACATGACCATTGTCGAGGAGTTTTTGTACTTGCCGTTGGATCTCCTTGGTTTCCTTGGGGTTGACGCGGTAGGGAGCCGTGTTAGGAAGGGGCGCTCCGGGGATGAGGTCGATTCGGTGCTCGATGCCTCATAGAGGGGGTAGACCCGGAGGTAGTTCGTCGGGGAAAACATCTTGGAATTCCTGCAATAGAGAAGATAACACTAAAGGTAGATTGTGAGAGGTGTTAGTGTTTGGCGCCTTGTCTTTGCACAAAAGGACATAGTGCATGACACTTGATGGGTTCTCACACACGTCTCTCATCTCACGTTTGGTGGCAAATAGGACTAGGTTTTTCTTGTCGCTCATCGTGGAGACACTCATTTTGGGCTTGTGGCTCTCACTCACTTTTGGGTGGTTCACTCTCTCACTATTCTCTCCACGATGGGTGGCTTGCTTGTCGGCGATCACTTGACTTGGAGACATAGGTCGTAGCACGTACTCCTTTCCTTTCATCTTGAAGCTATAGTGATTGGTACGCCCATTGTGGATGACACCTCGGTCAAATTGCCATGGCCGTCCAAGAATGAGATGGCAAACAGACATCGGAACGACATCACACTGCAAAGTGTCTTCGTAAGCTCCGATCTTGAAGGAAACTTGTACCATATGCTCGACTAGGATAGTGCCGGAGTCGCTTAGCCATTGAACCTTGTAGGGATGTGGGTGCTTCATCTTGGCTAATTGGAGTTTGGAGCATAGTTCTTCACTTGCCAAATTATGACAACTTCCTCCATCGATGATTACCTTCACGGACCTTCCATTGATGCCGGCCTTGGTGTGGAAGATATGGCATCGTTGGTCTTCGTCTTGTTGATGTTGAAGTGTCAAGACCTTGGAGACAACAAGAGCGGGGCTTGAATCCTCGTCACAAAAGACTTGATCATCTTCATCTTCGTTCACTTGCCGGTGCATGGCTACATTCTCAAGGGCTTCCATTTCTCCTTCACTCATGGAGTCGTAGGTACCGTCGTCGTTGAGGATCATGGTACGCTTGTTGGTACACTCGAAGGATTTGTGGCCTCGGCCGCCGCATGTGAAGCACTTGATGGAACTTGTCTTAACGGTCTCATCGGTTGGGGTTGTGGATGATGAAGCTCTCGGCTTGAAGTTGCTTGTAGTAGGAGGACGACTTGAGGTTGTCGAAGTTTTCTTTGAACTTGACTTGTCGCCGTTGCTTGTAGGTGTTGGAGTCGTTGAAGCTTGCGAGTTGGAGAAGCCGTAGCTCTTGGAAGAGTACTTGGTGTACTTGAAGTCATCTTGCACTTGACGTTCCGCTTTGGTAGCTTGGTGCACGAGCTCGATGAGGTTCGAGTATGGTTGGAAGTCGGCGATCTTCTTGATAGGATGGTTGAGTCCATTCAAGAAACGTGCCATAGTTTGTTCATCATCTTCCGTGACATTGGCTCTTATCATGGCAATCTCCATTTCCTTGTAGTATTCTTCAACGCTCTTGGTTCCTTGCTTGAGGAGTTGGAGTTTCTTGAAAAGGTCACGGTTGTAGTAGGTTGGCACAAAACATGCTCTCATGACATCCTTCATTTGATCCCAAGTGGTGATGGGTAGTTCACCTCTTGCCGCTCGGCGCTCAAGGACTTGTTCCCACCAAATGAGGACATAGTCATGGAACTCAAGGGATGCCATCGCGATCTTCTTCTCTTCCTCATAGTTGCGCAAGCGGAAGATTTTGTCAACCTTCAATGCCCATGAAAGGTACTCTTCGGGATCGTTGCTTCCGTTGAACTTGGGCATGGTGAACTTTAGCTTGCCGTAGCGTTGCTCTTCATTGTGTTGGGGTCGGGGATGATGACGCCCATGTTGTGGAGGATTGTCAACCTCATGTTGCTCTTGGCCCGGAAGATTTCCATTGTCTTCTTGCTCTTGTTGAACTTGAGGTTCTTGTCGAGCTTGTGGAGGAGCTTGTCGACCTTGACGATGCACTCGAGCTTGATAAATCCTCTCTTGAACTTCATCGCGAAGCGCTTCTTGTTGTTCACGAGCTTGCCGGCTGCGTGTGGCTACGACTCGACTTGAATCTCGGAGGGCTTGTTGCGCCTCAAGTGCTTGCGCTTCTCGCCGTTGTTGCGCTTGACGTTGTGCCTCGGCATCTTGTGCATCTTGGTGTTGTCGCGCTTGTTCGTCCTCTTGTTGGCGTAGACGTTGTCGTTCTTGTGCTTCCGCGAAAGTAGCTTGGTTTTGACGATGTCGATGTTCTTTCGCTCGAAGTTTCTCTTGAGAGTCAGTGTCGTGTAGAGGATTGCGGTTTGCTTGACGGTCTTGGTGCGCGGCTCGTTGAAGAGCGTTCGATGTCGGTGTACTTGAGTTGTTGGAGGAATATCGACTCGAATGACTCCTTCTTGAGTCGGACGAAGTGGAAGAAGAGCGGTTGATCAACAAGGCACGAATCTCATCCATTCTTGCATCATTGTCTTGTTTGTGTTCGTCGAGCTTGTGGTCGAGGTAGTCTCTTGTACGTTGCTCGGAAAGTCGCAAGTCGGTGGCGAGATTGTCGATGCGGTCGCTCAATGCTTGTTGTTCTTGATGCAAAGCTCGTTGTGCACCGAAGAGGTGGCTCTTGGTGACGTAGGTGTTCGGGTCGTCGTCTTGCTCGAGGAAGAGTGGGTTGGTAGAAGAACTTGGCCTATCCATCATTCCAAGCAAATATGTGAGTGGGAGAAGGAGAAGAACGATACCAAATGTACCTTGACCGAAGTTGAAGATGGATCAATGATCACTCAAATGTGGAACAAGGAAATAGCACAATTGGTACCAATTCTTGTCGGTTTCTCACACCTACACAAATAAAGCTTGTAGTGGAGCTTGTAGGGTAACGCAGCAGAAAACAAAAATTTTCCGACCTACGCACCAGCCCAGGACCACTATGGAGACTGCATACAAGGTTTGATCATTTTCGTTACCGACTCGAAGCGCAGCGGAAGTAAAGTCGATGACGATCGGCGGTGCAGATCCCCGCAGCTAGGATTTACAACCTCCCAACCGCGAGGATGTATACCCTCGTCTTCCCTTCGGACAGCCCTCCGGGAGGCGGTCGAACAGTCCCCCGGACGATGTCGCGGACAGCCCTTCGGGAGGACCTTCGAAACTCGAACGGTCACTCGGACAGCCCTTCTGGAGGACTCACAGAACTCGGACCGCCACTTGGACAGCCCTTCGGGAGGCACTCTCAAATAGCCCCTCGGGCACTAAGATCGAAACTACGACCTCTCTACAGAGTTGCACACATACGGTGTCAGCTATCCGGCAGGGCTTCGCCGTCCAGAACTAGTTCCCACCGGAACCCAGACAGCCTTTCGGCTCTACGAAACTATTTCGCTGGGAGGGAGAGAGAATGCCAGATCATGCATGGCTTGTGTGAGAGCTAAGGATGGGGAAATGGCTGCCAAGATCACTCCTATATATAGGCTAGCCAAGGGGTAAAATTGTCACACAAAAACCCCAAAGTGCCCTTGGAATATCCCTTTCCAAAAGGGAATATGCCATATGGGAGTGCCATGTGGAGCACCATGGTGCTCCACCTCCTTGGCCGGCCACCCTTGGGGGGGGACCCCCCCCATGAGGTGCCATGCCCTCCTTCCCCTTCTAGAAGGCCCTTTTGGAATTTCCAAAAAGGTGCTTTCCATAAAAATTCCCAAAAAGCACTTTCACTATTCATGACGACATTTTCCAGCGTCCGTTCGAACTGAAAATATTTATGTGGGCTTAGAACAATTCCAGTACCCACTAAAATAATTTTCAACGCGTTCTGGAACAATTCCAGATTAGTGATTTTCATCTGCGAAAAGCATCTGAAGCGGTTCCGGCAGCTCCGAAACATTTCCGGTTTTTCTTCCAGAAAATTCCCAGAAGTTTCTAGAATGATTCTGGTATCCTCCAAGAATTATCAGGCATGTGCCGAAACCATTTTGACTTAATGGTATCCCCTGAAACAACTTTTCAGTTTCACCGGAACTCATCCGGTGACCTCTCTCTGCGGAACTTTTCCGCTGTCCGAAACTTTTCGGTGTCCGAAACTTTTTCGGTGATTTTCTCTCAGACTCCCTGTCTAGTATTCAGCAGATAGATGACCCTTAAGCGTGTGACCCTATAGGTTCGGTGAAGTATAGACATGACACGGAACCCCTTCCGATCAATGATCAACATCGGAGCCGTGGACACCCATATTGACCCCTATACCCACACGAATGAATATTCGAGTGAACCTCCAGTTGCCGTGTGCTATTCCTGTTGCTTCGCGATATGTTACAAATACCTGAGGTGAGACATGTTGGCATTCCCGTGGATCAACAACTTGTCCACTATGCTAGTTACCTCGTTACCGGTATTGTTCTCTTTTCTCGTTACCGTGTTCCGGCATCCCCGTGATCAAATCACAAAGTGTCTGGCCAGACGATGATGGATACCGTAACACCGAGAGGGCCCAGAGATATCTCTCCATCGTCGGAGGAGCAAATCCCTGTAAGGGAACGCGACAGAAAACGAAAATTTTCGGTATAGCGAGCACGCCCAGGACCACTATGGAGACTGCATACAAGGTTTGATCTGATCCGTACCGACTCGAAGCGCAGCGGAAGAAGAGTCGGTGGTGATCGTTGGTGCAGATCCCCACAGCTAGGATTTACAACCTCCCAACCGCGAGGATGTACTCCCTCGTCGGACAGCCCTTCGGGAGGCGGTCGGACAGTCCCTCGGGAGGCGGTCGGACAGTCCCCCGGACGATGTCGCGGACAGCCCTTCGGGAGGACCCTCGAAACTCGAACGGAGACTCGGACAGCCCTTCGGGAGGACACTCGAACAGCCCCTCGGGCAAAAGACCGAAACTACGACCTCTCTACGGGGTTGCACACATACGGTGTCAGCTATCCGGCAGGGCTTCGCCGTCCAGAACTAGTTCCTGCCGGAACCCAGACAGCCTTTCGGCTCTACGAAACTCTTTTCGTGGGAGGGAGAGAAGAAGCCAGATAATGCATGGCATGTGTATGAGAGCAAGGGATGAGGTTTGTGGGCAGCCCACTCTCCTCTATTTATAGGAAAACCAAGGGGTAAAGTTGGCATTCACAAATACCAAAAGTACCCCCACTTTATGTCATTTACATAAAGAATAAAGCAAAAAGGAGTGCCATGTGGAGCTCCATGGAGCTCCACCCTCCATGGCCGGCCACCCCTTGGGGGGGCCCCCCAAGGGGGCTTCCTTAGTGCCCAAGGCTTCTAGAAGCCTTTTGGGAAAATTCCCAAAAGGTGCTTTCCATAAAAATTCCCAAAAAGCACTTTCACTATTCACGATGACATTTTTCAGCGTCCGTACGAACTAAAAATATTTATGTGGGCTTAGAACATTTCTAGTACCCACTAAAATAATTTTCAACGCGTTCTGGAACAATTCCAGATTAGTGATTTCATCTGCGAAAAAGCATCTGAAGCGGTTCCGGCAGCTCCGAAGCATTTCCGGTTTTTATCCCCGAAAATTCCAGAAAGTTTCCAGAATAATTCTGGCACCCTCCAAGAATTATCAGGGGCATCCTGAAACCAATTTGACTTAATGGAATACCCCAAAACAACTTTTCAGTTTCACCGAAACTCATCCGGTGTTCTCTCTGCGGAACTTTTCCGCTGTCCGAAACTTTTTTTGGTGTCCGAAACTTTTTCGGTGATTTTCTCTCAGACTCCCTGTCTAGTATTCAGCAGATAGATGACCCTTAAGCGTGTGACCCTATAGGTTCGGTGAAGTATAGACATGACCCGGAACCCCTTCCGATCAATGATCAACATCGGAGCCGTGGACACCCATATTAACCCCTATACCCACACGAATGATTATTCGAGTGAACCTCCAGTTGCTGTGTGCTATTCCTGTTGCTTCGCGATATGTCACAAACACCCGAGGTGAGATTTATTGCATCCCCGTGGATCAACAAATTTGTCCACTATGCAAGTTACCTCGTTACCGGTTTTGTTCTCTTTTCTCGTTTCTATGTTTTCGGCATCCCAGTGATCAAATCACAAGGTGTCTGGCCAGACGATGATGGATACCGCAACACCGAGAGGGCCCGAGAATATCTCTCCATCGTCGGAGGAGCAAATCCCAATCTTGAGCTATCTCGTTACTTGCCATACTTTTCCGTGAACCCGTAAGCCGCCGTAATAGCCACCCAGTTACGGATGACGTTTAACAAACCCCAAAGTTCACAAAGCAAGTACGAAGGAACTCAATACTCTCATGGTCTAAGGAATTATGCAAACATTAACTATCTCTATGTTAAGAACCATAAACTTGTAACGATAGAAACTCATAGCATAACATCAATCTGGGTCGATTCAACACAAGTGTTCTATCAACATCGTGCCCTCAAAATTGCTGGCATAGCCATGCCCATGATCAGGAAAACAGGATCATCATGCAATACTTGAGCCAGTCTTAGAGGCAAGACTAGGAATACATTTTACCGTTTATTATACCACACGTGCACATGAGTTTCCCTCCGAGCCTCGTGTTATTGCAGACTCGAGAATCATAGCAGTTATAGCATGGAACATAAACATTCATTACAAACTTGGAGATACAAAATAACGGTTGTTACTGCCTCTAGGGCATATCTCCTACAGTGCCACCATCCTAACCAAGCTCTGTAGGAGATATGCCCTAGAGGCAATAATAAATGTTATTATTTATCTCCGTGTTCATAATTAGGTTTATGTTCCATGCTATAACTGCTGTGGTTCCCGAGCCCGTATATCCATAAAGGCTCTGGGGAAAACCCATGTGCACGTGTGGAATAATAAACGGTAAAATGTATTCCTAGTCATGCCTCTAAGACTAGCTCAAGTGTTGCATGATGATTATGTTTTCCCAATCATAGGCATGTCTATGCCAGCAACTTTGAGGGCACAAATGTTAGAAGAACATTTGTGTTGAATCGACCCGATTGATGTTATGCTATGAGATACATTCGTCATGAGTTAATGGTTAATAACACAGAGATAGTTTACGTTTGCATGATTCCTCAGACCATGAGAGTATCGAGTTTCTTCATGCTTGATTCATGAACTTTGGGGTTTGTTAAACGTCATCCGTAAATGGATGGCTATTACGGCGGCTTACGGGTTCATGGGAAAGTATGTCAAGTAACTTGATAGCTCAAGATTGGGATTTGCTCCTCCGACGATGGAAAGATATCTCTGGGCCCTCTCGGTGTTACGGTATCCATCATCGTCTGGCCAGACACTTTGTGATTTGATCACGGGGATGCCGGAACACGGTAACGAGAAAAGAGAACAATACCGGTAACGAGGTAACTAGCATAGTGGACAAGTTGTTGATCCACGGGAATGCCAACATGTCTCACCTCGGATATTTGTAACATATCGCGAAGCAACAGGAATAGCACACGACAACTGGAGGTTCACTCGAATATTCATTCGTGTGGGTATAGGGGTCAATATGGGTGTCCACGGCTCCGATGTTGATCATTGATCGGAAGGGGTTCCGTGTCATGTCTATACTTCACCGAACCTATAGGGTCACACGCTTAAGGGTCATCTATCTGCTGAATACTAGACAGGGAGTCTGAGAGAAAATCACCGAAAAAGTTTCGGACACCGAAAAGTTTCGGACAGCGGAAAAGTTCCGCAGAGAGAGGTCACCGGATGAGTTCCGGTGAAACTGAAAAGTTGTTTCAGGGGATACCATTAAGTCAAAATGGTTTCGGCACATGCCTGATAATTCTTGGAGGATACCAGAATCATTCTGGAAACTTCTAGGAATTTTCTGGAAGAAAAATCGGAAATGTTCCGGGGCTGCCGGAACCGCTTCAGATGCTTTTCGCAGATGAAATCACTAAACTGGAATTGTTCCAGAACGCATTGAAAATTATTTTAGTGGGTACTGGAAATGTTCTAAGCCCACATAAATATTTTCAGTTCGAACGGACGCTGAAAAATGTCGTCGTGAATAGTGAAAGTGCTTTTTGGGAATTTTATGGAAAGCACCTTTTTGAAATTCTAAAAGGGCCTTCTAGAAGGGGAAGGAGGGCATGGCACCTCATGGGGGGGTCCCCCCCCAAGGGTGGCCGGCCAAGGAGGTGGAGCACCATGGTGCTCCACATGGCACTCCCATATGGCATATTCCCTTTTGGAAAGGGATATTCCAAGGGCACTTTGGGGTTTTTGTGTGACAATTTTACCCCTTGGCTAGCCTATATATAGGAGTGATCTTGGCAGCCATTTCCCCATCCTTAGCTCTCACACAAGCCATGCATGATCTGGCATTCTCTCTCCCTCCCAGCGAAATAGTTTCGTAGAGCCGAAAGGCTGTCTGGGTTCCGGTGGGAACTAGTTCTGGACGGCGAAGCCCTGCCGGATAGCTGACACCGTATGTGTGCAACTCTGTAGAGAGGTCGTAGTTTCGATCTTAGTGCCCGAGGGGCTATTTGAGAGTGCCTCCCGAAGGGCTGTCCAAGTGGCGGTCCGAGTTCTGTGAGTCCTCCAGAAGGGCTGTCCGAGTGACCGTTCGAGTTTCGAAGGTCCTCCCGAAGGGCTGTCCGCGACATCGTCCGGGGGACTGT
The DNA here is from genome assembly GCA_011799875.1 of Thinopyrum elongatum. NCBI lineage: Eukaryota > Viridiplantae > Streptophyta > Magnoliopsida > Poales > Poaceae > Thinopyrum > Thinopyrum elongatum. Next base: position 720,337,938 of record CM022303.1, read on the forward strand.
TCGACCGCCTCCCGGAGGGCTGTCCGAAGGGAAGACGAGGGTATACATCCTCGCGGTTGGGAGGTTGTAAATCCTAGCTGCGGGGATCTGCACCGCCGATCGTCATCGACTTTACTTCCGCTGCGCTTCGAGTCGGTAACGAAAATGATCAAACCTTGTATGCAGTCTCCATAGTGGTCCTGGGCTGGTGCGTAGGTCGGAAAATTTTTGTTTTTTGCTGCGTTACCCTACAGTGGCATCATGAGCCGTGCTATGCGTAGATGCAGGTTGCGATCTAGAATACATGAGATGTATGGGTGTTGCACAATATAATTAGGTAGTAGATGAGTTCTATTACTGAAAATTATTTGTGCGGGTAGCAGATGAAATCTGTTACCCGATATTCTTGTTGCTTCCCTGGAATTTGCATATTTCTGATCTTGATAACAGCATGGTGGAGTTTCAATGTTCTGGCAATCCGCGATCCTGATTGATCAACGAAGTGCTAACAGTTCATTGAATTCCACCGTAGTTAAAAAGAAAGATGAAATTTCGCAGATGAAAGGGCAATGCAGATATGATCTGCACAGGGGTCATGCATATGACGAAGTTCAGTATGGGGCTCGAGATTTTATTATCTCGGTTTTCATACACCCCGCATTGTTAAACTAGCGCTTGAATTATCATACTTGATGATGGACGTTGGTAGCTTCGGTTTGTTTCGAAACCTTAGAAGCCACGTAAAACAAGTTTTTGCATGAACCGATTAGAGACGTCTAACTTGGTTTTGCAGGAGGGTTTACATGTGCATGTGATGTGGTATAGCGGTGCTCATAATAATTTGATTATGTATGAGATGACTATATAATGTAAATTGATTAACATGACCTGCGTGTCATGATTCGGCATGATGGCTGGAGCCATATGATTGCACTTTAAATGACCTGTGTGTCAACCTTGTGTAATGCATTATTTTTATTAGCTATAGAGATAGCAATATTATCTGCTGCATCGACAAGGTGGTGGCAATCTTCGCGAAGGTGATCACCGACGTGAATGCCGAAGACGAAGGAATACAAGACTTCTCCGTCAGAAAGGGCTATACCATATCATGCTATTATGAATTGCCTGAGATGTTTATCCCTTATGATGCACCCTTCTTGATTGCGCGTTAGTCGCTTTTATTAGGGTGATCTCTCACAAAAATATCAAGTAGTTAGTGTTCTCCCAAGTGTAGCACCGTCACGGCACCTAACTTTTCGGGGTATCACATGCTAACATGGGTACGAACGATTAGGGATGTGTGAGGCGGGTGAGTTGAGACCTCGCAGCGAGATCACTTGGTTGTCTTGACGTTCAGGCATGAAAGTCATGAGCTCGGAACACACGCATCGAAAGATGAACAAGAGTCACATAGAGATGTGATTGGCAAGTTTGCCTACCGATTGAGATTTTCGTCATCAGTGATGCTACCATCAATGGCGTTGAATTGAAATGCGGATCTTGAATCACTCACAATCAATTATGAGAGATATTGATTTGAGTGGGAGCACACTGTAGAATTATCTTGTTTAATTCTCAGTGCAATTAATTTTGAACACTGTCTAAGTGTGATTTGCATAATAGTTGTAGAATAATGGCTCGCATTTCCACCTTCCCTATTAAAATTGAATAGCTGTTAAATATCTGGTTAAAACTTTACGGTTGGTAACGTAATGTGAGGATTGTCCTCAAGAGTGCCGAGAAGGACTTTGTCCTATCGCATACTTTCGGTATTCTCTCGCTTATGCTATGGATCATGTGACTCTCGTCCTTCGATCCAAAAGCTAGAATTCCATTTCAGTCAAGCGCAATATGTTTGTTTCCATGAGACCCAAACTTCGAAAGTTTGGATAGTTATGTGATATTCATGGAATCTGAAAATTATTTTCAGAGACAGACAAAGGCTAAAAGATATGAGATAGCCAAAGCAATGTTTGTTTGCAAACTATTAGTAAAGGAGTTTACTATGCATTAGACTGATAAGAGAGGGATCCAGAAGAACGCCTGTCATATGATGAAAGGTGAATAAAACAACAACTTAAAGAGAAAGGAAGTGTCCGAAGGGTGTTAGTAAGACTTTCACGCCTAGGAAGTCCGGGGCTAACGCCACTCTTAAGTTCGGTGCTTTTTCTGAGAGTAGGAGAAATACTGAAAGTTAAACTGTTAGAAGTATAAAGGCAGAAAGAAAGGAGACTGGAATATCCAGCTCATGTATGAATGTCATACAAGTTTTAGATGTATAGAAGGCTGGTCAAAGATATAGTCCTTGGGAATTATGATTAAATTGTTAATCACTGATTCTTGGGTATTGTGAGTTAATCACAAAGATACCCGCTCGATTGCTTTCTGTTGCAACTCGATGTAAGAACTACTATGGCCTGAAAGACTAGCCAGAAATGAGTTTTAGGTATACACGGGGAACATAGTAAATGTTACTATACCTTCCATCGGTGTATTACCGTCTGTATTTATTTTTATAATTCGTTTGGAGTTTCACAAACTCTAGCCCATTGCATAAGGTATCTTGCAAGAAGTTTGTTTATAAGAGAACTTTTGATGTTCGATGTTATGAATAACATAAGGGCCATACTTTCATTATGAATGAGATGTATGTTATGAATATTGATAATAATACATTACCTCTGGGTTTACTTTCATAATTTATTTTAGAGTTTCATACACTCTAGGCCTTTGCACAATGTTTGTTGCAAAAGAATTGTTCATAGAAGAACAATTGTTGTTCAGTATTATGAATAACATGAGGGCCATACTTCCATCATCGATGGGACGTATGTTATGAATATTGATGGTAATATGATACATCCATAACACTGACGCTAAATGTCATAAGACTAAAAGAATACCACACAAGTGTGGCACTGCATTTGGTCACATTGGAGAAACCCGCATGGAAAATTCCATTATGATGGATTTTTGAAGTCGTTTGATTTTGAATCACCTGACACTTGCAACTTTCCTCCGAAAAGTGAAGTGACTGAAATACCGTTCACAGGCAATAAGGAACGAGCAAAGAACTTATTGGTGATCATACATTTTGATGTATGTAGTCCGATAAATGTTGTTGCAAGTAGTGGATTTATCTATCTTCAGAAATGACTCAAGTAGATATATGGATATTTACTTGATGAGACGTAAGTCTGGATCTTTTGAAATCATTTGAAAGGTTTTCAAAATAAAGTAGAAGTTATTGTAACAAGAAAATTATGTTTCTACAATTCGATTGCAGAAAGAAATATTTGAGTTACAAGTTTAGCGAATGTCTGATGAGTTGTGAAAAGAGTTTCATAACTTACACCACCCGGAACACCACTGTGAGTGGAAAGTCCGTGAAGATGTAATCAAACCATTTATGACATGGTAAGATCAAAGATGACATAAATAAATTTGCCATTATCCCTTTTAAAAGGTGATGCTTTAGAGACTACGGCTTTTACACTGAAAAGAGCTCCATCAGGTCTGTTGAAATGACACCATGGTATGGTACGCCCAACCATGTTATATCTTTTCTTAACATTTGGAATATGGGGCTTGTGTAAAAGGTTACAAACCTATTCCAAATCAGACAAGTGCTACTTTGTAGGTTATCCCAAGTCATTGGGTATTCCTCCCTCACTATACCGAGGCAAATAGGTTTGCCACAAAGAACGGTATGCTTTTAAAGAGAATTGTTCTTGCAAAAGGTGAGTGGGACGACAGTGCAACTCGACGAGATAACCAGTATCTTCGTCATCAGGTCAAAGGAAAGGAACCTTGGAAGTGATTCCGGAGTTTCCTACTGCGACTGATACGGAAGTCTCTACAATAAAATGTATGGACTTCAGTCGAACTTGCAGCTGAACCACGTAGGCAAGGCTCGTGCAAACCTCTCAGGTGCGCAAACGAGATATTGTTGTTAGACAACAGTATACCTACGATACACAAGGAAGCGTTGATGGGCCCTTACTCCGGAATTGGCTAAATGCCAATACAATCCGAGATAGTTTCCATATAAGTGATTCAAGATTAAAACCTTGATACACCTTTCGGAAGACTTAGAGTCTGACGAATATTTATGGAACTTAAAACTGATACGGATAAAAATGTTTTATCCATAAAGCTCGACTTGTTGCAATATACAAGTTCAAGGAGTTGACTACGATGAGATTGTTTCACCGTAGCGATGCTTAAAGTCGGTTCGGGTTGAACTAGCAATTAATACATATTTCAGTCATGAGATATGAAACATGGATGCCAAAAGGATTTCCATAAGATGGAAATGCAACCTAGGACTTGTGAGTGATACAGTCCAAAGTATTTTGTCGATCCAGAGGATGCTAGTGAATGTGCATACTTCAGAGTTCCAGCAATGGACAGAAGAGAGCAAAATGGAGTTGGAATCTTCGCTTTGATGAAATGGTCAAAAAAAAGTTTTGACTTCATCAATGGGTAACGAAGATGCTTATGATTCAAGAAAGTAAGTGGGAGCATAACAAAATTTCTAAAAACCGTTGTGTGCTTGACACATTGTTAATTGGAAATAAATTTCTTGACACGAATTAGGACTTCATTTGAAAATAGTTTTTCGATGAAGTGCTTGGGCTAAATAGCCTTTATATTAGGCATGATGATCTATGGAGATAGATTTACCTAATGGGGCTGAGCAAAGATACATATTGACAAGATGCTAAAACCTTTTAGCATTAAAAACGTCAAGGAGTGATTCTTGCCGAAGTCACATGGAAAGAGTTTTTGCAAGACTCGGTGTCCCAAAACACTGATGAGCAAAATACATGATGGAGATTCCACACACTCTTGTGTTTGGATTAATCATGTATTCCATGGTATGTAAAAACAACCAGATATGTCCAATACTCCCAAAGTTGTTGCGAGTATAGATACCAAAGTGATCAAAAGTACTGATCATAGGACAACAGTGAAAAAGGGTCATTGAGTACTATAGTAGCACTGATGACATGTTTTCTCGCAAGCAGAGATCATGAAGAGTTCGTTGTAAAAGGTTACATCGATATAGTCTTCATCCATGCTCCAAGCGATTTTCGATTTAAGTTAAGGGTTTTGTGCAATACACAATATGGTGGCACGGTAGTTGGAAATTGTTCCAAACAAGTTACTGTGGCGAATTCTATAACAGAGGCGAAGTATGTTGCCGCTTTTAAAAGCGACAAAGAAAATGTTGAATCATATAGTTCATTCATGAACTTAGTATGGTTCCAAGATGGCTTTTGTCAATGGGACACTACTGCAGGTAGTTGCTCCATAACTCAGTCTGAGGAATCCAGGTTCGACCTGTGATTCACATACATACAAAGCCAAGTCCACACAAAATATGAATTTTGTGAAAGCGTGAAAACGCGAGGATATGCAAAGATACACACGGAGCTGAAGTCTTGAGATCCGTTGGACATTAGGCTATACCACAAGCGAAGCATATTTACACCGGTGTGCCACAGGTGTAAAGTGCATTAGCATTAACTAGATTATTGACTCTAGTGCAAGTGGGAGTCTGTAGGAGATATGCCCTAGAGGCAATAATAAATGTTATTATTTATCTCCGTGTTCATAATTAGGTTTATGTTCCATGCTATAACTGCTGTGGTTCCCGAGCCCGTATATCCATAAAGGCTCTGGGGAAAACCCATGTGCACGTGTGGAATAATAAACGGTAAAATGTATTCCTAGTCATGCCTCTAAGACTAGCTCAAGTGTTGCATGATGATTATGTTTTCCCAATCATAGGCATGTCTATGCCAGCAACTTTGAGGGCACAAATGTTAGAAGAACATTTGTGTTGAATCGACCCGGTTGATGTTATGCTATGAGATACATTCGTCATGAGTTAATGGTTAATAACACAGAGATAGTTTACGTTTGCATGATTCCTCAGACCATGAGAGTATCGAGTTTCTTCATGCTTGATTCATGAACTTTGGGGTTTGTTAAACGTCATCCGTAAATGGATGGCTATTACGGCGGCTTACGGGTTCATGGGAAAGTATGTCAAGTAACTTGATAGCTCAAGATTGGGATTTGCTCCTCCGACGATGGAGAGATATCTCTGGGCCCTCTCGGTGTTACGGTATCCATCATCGTCTGGCCAGACACTTTGTGATTTGATCACGGGGATGCCGGAACACGGTAACGAGAAAAGAGAACAATACCGGTAACGAGGTAACTAGCATAGTGGACAAGTTGTTGATCCACGGGAATGCCAACATGTCTCACCTCGGGTATTTGTAACATATCGCGAAGCAACAGGAATAGCACACGGCAACTGGAGGTTCACTCGAATATTCATTCGTGTGGGTATAGGGGTCAATATGGGTGTCCACGGCTCCGATGTTGATCATTGATCGGAAGGGGTTCCAGGTCATGTCTCTACTTCACCGAACCTATAGGGTCACACGCTTAAGGGTCATCTATCTGCTGAATACTAGACAGGGAGTCTGAGAGAAAATCACCGAAAAAGTTTCGGACACCGAAAAGTTTCGGACAGCGGAAAAGTTCCGCAGAGAGAGGTCACCGGATGAGTTCCGGTGAAACTGAAAAGTTGTTTCAGGGGATACCATTAAGTCAAAATGGTTTCGGCACATGCCTGATAATTCTTGGAGGATACCAGAATCATTCTGGAAACTTCTGGGAATTTTCTGGAAGAAAAACCGGAAATGTTCCGGGGCTGCCGGAACCGCTTCAGATGCTTTTCGCAGATGAAATCACTAAACTGGAATTGTTCCAGAACGCATTGAAAATTATTTTAGTGGGTACTGGAAATGTTCTAAGCCCACATAAATATTTTCAGTTCGAACGGACGCTGAAAAATGTCGTCGTGAATAGTGAAAGTGCTTTTTGGGAATTTTATGGAAAGCACCTTTTGGGAATTTCCCAAAAGGCTTCTAGAATGCCTTAGGCACTAAGGAAGCCCCCTTGGGGGGTTCCCCAAGGGTGTGGCCGGCCAAGCATGGTGGAGCTCCTTGGAGCTCCACATGGCACCCCTTTTATCTTTATTCTTTTGTGGAAAGGCATAAAGTGGGGGTACTTTGGGGTTTTTTTTGTATGACATCTTTACCCCTTGGCTATCCTATAAATAGAGGTGGAGGGGCAGCCCTCCACACTCATCCCTTCTCACATACAAGTGCCATGCAATGATCTGGCTGTAGGGTAACGCAGCAGAAAACAAAAAATTTCTGACCTACGCACCAGCCCAGGACCACTATGGAGACTGCATACAAGGTTTGATCATTTTTGTTACCGACTCGTAGCGCAGCGGAAGTAGAGTCGATGACGATCGGCGGTGCAGATCCCCGCAGCTAGGATTTACAACCTCCCAACCGCGAGGATGTACTCCCTCATCTGCCCCTCGGACAGCCCTCCGGGAGGCGGTCGGACAGTCCCCCGGACGGTGTCGCAGACAGCCCTTCGGGAGGACCTTCGAAACTCGGACGGTCACTCGGACAGCCCTTCGGGGGACTCACAGAACTCGGACCGTCACTTGGACAGCCCTTCGGGAGGCACTCTCAAACAGCCCCTCGGGCACAAAGATCGAAACTACGACCTCTCTACAGAGTTGCACACATACGGTGTCACCTATCCGGCAGGGCTTCGCCGTCCAGAACTAGTTCCTGCCGGAACCCAGACAGCCTTTCGGCTCTACGAAACTCTTTTCGTGGGAGGGAGAGAGAAGCCAGATAACATCTTGGCATATGTATGAGAGCAAGGGATGAGGTTTGTGGGCAGCCCACTCTCCTCTATTTATAGGAAAGCCAAGGGGTAAAGATGTCATACAAAAAACCCCAAAGTACCCCCACTTTATGCCTTTTCATAAAAGAATAAAGATAAAAGGGGTGCCATGTGGAGCTCCAAGGAGCTCCACCATGCTTGGCCGGCCACCCCTTGGGGCCCCCCCCCAAGGGGGCTTCCTTAGTGCCTAAGGCATTCTAGAAGCCTTTTGGGAAATTCCCAAAAGGTGCTTTCCATAAAATTCCCAAAAAGCACTTTCACTATTCACGACGACATTTTTCAGCGTCCGTTCGAACTGAAAATATTTATGTGGGCTTAGAACATTTCCAGTACCCACTAAAATAATTTTCAATGCGTTCTGGAACAATTCCAGTTTAGTGATTTCATCTGCGAAAAGCATCTGAAGCGGTTCCGGCAGCCCCGGAACATTTCCGGTTTTTCTTCCAGAAAATTCCCAGAAGTTTCCAGAATGATTCTGGTATCCTCCAAGAATTATCAGGCATGTGCCGAAACCATTTTGACTTAATGGTATCCCCTGAAACAACTTTTCAGTTTCACCGGAACTCATCCGGTGACCTCTCTCTGCGGAACTTTTCCGCTGTCCGAAACTTTTCGGTGTCCGAAACTTTTTCGGTGATTTTCTCTCAGACTCCCTATCTAGTATTCAGCAGATAGATGACCCTTAAGCGTGTGACCCTATAGGTTCGGTGAAGTATAGAGATGACACGGAACCCCTTCCGATCAATGATCAACATCGGAGCCGTGGACACCCATATTGACCCCTATACCCACACGAATGAATATTCGAGTGAACCTCCAGTTGCCGTGTGCTATTCCTGTTGCTTCGTGATATGTTACAAATACCTGAGGTGAGACATGTTGGCATTCCCGTGGATCAACACTTGTCCACTATGCTAGTTACCTCGTTACCGGTATTGTTCTCTTTTCTCGTTACCATGTTCCGGCATCCCCGTGATCAAATCACAAAGTGTCTGGCCAGACGATGATGGATACCGTAACACCGAGAGGGCCCAGAGATATCTCTCCATCGTCGGAGGAGCAAATCCCAATCTTGAGCTATCAAGTTACTTGACATACTTTCCCATGAACCCGTAAGCCGCCGTAATAGCCATCCATTTACGGATGACGTTTAACAAACCCCAAAGTTCATGAATCAAGCATGAAGAAACTCGATACTCTCATGGTCTGAGGAATCATGCAAACGTAAACTATCTCTGTGTTATTAACCATTAACTCATGACGAATGTATCTCATAGCATAACATCAATCGGGTCGATTCAACACAAATGTTCTTCTAACATTTGTGCCCTCAAAGTTGCTGGCATAGACATGCCTATGATTGGGAAAACATAATCATCATGCAACACTTGAGCTAGTCTTAGAGGCATGACTAGGAATACATTTTACCGTTTATTATTCCACACGTGCACATGGGTTTTCCCCAGAGCCTTTATGGATATACGGGCTCGGGAACCACAGCAGTTATAGCATGGAACATAAACCTAATTATGAACACGGAGATAAATAATAACATTTATTATTGCCTCTAGGGCATATCTCCTACAGAGCTTGGTTAGGATGGTGGCACTGTAGGAGATATGCCCTAGAGGCAGTAACAACCGTTATTTTGTATCTCCAAGTTTGTAATGAATGTTTATGTTCCATGCTATAACTGCTATGATTCTCGAGTCTGCAATAACACGAGGCTCGGAGGGAAACTCATGTGCACGTGTGGTATAATAAACGGTAAAATGTATTCCTAGTCTTGCCTCTAAGACTGGCTCAAGTATTGCATGATGATCCTGTTTTCCTGATCATGGGCATGGCTATGCCAGCAATTTTGAGGGCACGATGTTGATAGAACACTTGTGTTGAATCGACCCAGATTGATGTTATGCTATGAGTTTCTATCGTTACAAGTTTATGGTTCTTAACATAGAGATAGTTAATGTTTGCATAATTCCTTAGACCATGAGAGTATTGAGTTCCTTCGTACTTGCTTTGTGAACTTTGGGGTTTGTTAAACGTCATCCGTAACTGGGTGGCTATTACGGCGGCTTACGGGTTCACGGAAAAGTATGGCAAGTAACGAGATAGCTCAAGATTGGGATTTGCTCCTACGACGATGGAGAGATATTCTCGGGCCCTCTCGGTGTTACGGTATCCATCATCGTCTGGCCAGACACCTTGTGATTTGATCATTGGGATGCCGAAAACACAGAAATGAGAAAAGAGAACAAAACCGGTAACGAGGTAACTTGCATAGTGGACAAATTTGTTGATCCACGGGGATGCAATAAATCTCACCTCGGGTGTTTGTGACATATCGCGAAGCAACAGGAATAGCACACAGCAACTGGAGGTTCACTCGAATAATCATTCGTGTGGGTATAGGGGTTAATATGGGTGTCCACGGCTCCGATGTTGATCATTGATCGGAAGGGGTTCCGGGTCATGTCTATACTTCACCGAACCTATAGGGTCACACGCTTAAGGGTCATCTATCTGCTGAATACTAGACAGGGAGTCTGAGAGAAAATCACCGAAAAAGTTTCGGACACCAAAAAAGTTTCGGACAGCGGAAAAGTTCCGCAGAGAGAACACCGGATGAGTTTCGGTGAAACTGAAAAGTTGTTTTGGGGTATTCCATTAAGTCAAATTTGTTTCGGGATGCCCCTGATAATTCTTGGAGGGTGCCAGAATTATTCTGGAAACTTTCTGGAATTTTCGGGGATAAAAACCGGAAATGTTTCGGAGCTGCCGGAACCGCTTCAGATGCTTTTTCGCAGATGAAATCACTAATCTGGAATTGTTCCAGAACGCGTTGAAAATTATTTTAGTGGGTACTAGAAATGTTCTAAGCCCACATAAATATTTTTAGTTCGTACGGACGCTGAAAAATGTCATCGTGAATAGTGAAAGTGCTTTTTGGGAATTTTTATGGAAAGCACCTTTTGGGAATTTTCCCAAAAGGCTTCTAGAAGCCTTGGGCACTAAGGAAGCCCCCTTGGGGGGCCCCCCCAAGGGGTGGCCGGCCATGGAGGGTGGAGCTCCATGGAGCTCCACATGGCACTCCTTTTTTGCTTTATTCTTTATGTAAATGACATAAAGTGGGGGTACTTTTGGTATTTGTGAATGCCAACTTTACCCCTTGGTTTTCCTATAAATAGAGGAGAGTGGGCTGCCCACAAACCTCATCCCTTGCTCTCATACACATGCCATGCATTATCTGGCTTCTTCTCTCCCTCCCACGAAAAGAGTTTCGTAGAGCCGAAAGGCTGTCTGGGTTCCGGCAGGAACTAGTTCTGGACGGCGAAGCCCTGCCGGATAGCTGACACCGTATGTGTGCAACCCCATAGAGAGGTCGTAGTTTCGGTCTTTTGCCCGAGGGGCTGTTCGAGTGTCCTCCCGAAGGGCTGTCCGAGTCTCCGTTCGAGTTTCGAGGGTCCTCCCGAAGGGCTGTCTGCGACATCGTCCGGGGGACTGTCCGACCGCCTCCCGAAGGGCTGTCCGGCGAGGGAGTACATCCTCGCGGTTGGGAGGTTGTAAATCCTAGCTGCGGGGATCTGCACCAACGATCTCCACCGACTCTTCTTCCGCTGCGCTTCGAGTCGGTACGGATCATATCAAACCTTGTATGCAGTCTCCATAGTGGTCCTGGGCGTGCTCGCTATACCGAAAATTTTTGTTTTCTGTCGCGTTCCCCAACAGTGGCATCAAGAGCCGTGCTATGCGTAGATGCAGGTTACGATCTAGAATACATGGAGATGTATGGGTATTGCATAATATAATTAGGTAGTAGATAAGATCTATTGCTGAAAATTATTTATGCGGGTGACAGATGAAATCTGTTACCCGATGTTCTTGTTGCTTCCCTAGAATTTGTGTTTGCTCAATCTCGAGACAGCATGGTGGAATTTGACAAAGTTCTGGCAATCCATGATCCTGATTGATCATGGAAGTGCTATCAGTTCTTTGGGTTCTGCCATAGTCAAAAGAAAGATGAAATTCGCAGATGAAAGGGCATTGCAGATATGATCTGCACGGGGGTCATGCGTATGACGAAGTTTAGTATGGGGCTCGAGATTTAATTATCTCGTGTTTCATACACCCCGAGATGTTAATCTAGCGACTTGAATAATCATACTTGATGATAAAATGTTGGTAGCTGCGGTTTAAGTCAAAACCTTAGAAGCCACGTAAAATAAAATTTTGCATAAACCGATTAGAGGCGTCTAACTTGGTTTTGCAGGATGGTTTGCATGTGATGTGGTATAGCAAGTCTCATATTCAATTTGATTATGTATGAGATGACTATATGATGTAATTAACATGACCTGCGTGTCATGATTCGGCATGATGGCTGGAGCCATATGATTGCACTTTAATGACCTGCGTGTCAACCTTAAGTAATGCATTTAATTCTATCCGCTATGGAGATGGCGATATTATCTGATGCATCGACAAGGTGGTGGCAATCTTCGCGAAGGTGAACACCGACGCAAATGCCGAAGACGAAGAATACTTGACTTCTCCGTCAGAAGAGGCTATACCATATCATGCTATTATGAATTGCCTGAGATGTTTATCCCTCTTGATGCACCCTTCTTGATTGCGTGGTAGTCGCTTTTATTAGGGTGATCTCTCACTTAAAATATCAAGTAGTTAGTGTTCTCCCAAGTGTAGCACCGTCACGGCACCTATCTCTTCAGGGTGTCACATGCTAACATGGGCACGAACGATTAGAGAAGTGTGAGGCGGGTGAGTTGAGACCTCGCAGCAAGATCACTTGGTTATCTTGACGTTCAGGCATGAAAGTCATGAGCTCGGAACACACGCATCGAAAGATGAACAAGAGTCACATAGAGATGTGATTGGCAAGTTTGCCTAACGATTGAAGTTCTCGCCATCAGTGATGCTACCATCAATGGCGTTGAATTGAAATTTGTGTCTTGAATCACTCACAATCAATTATGAGAGATATTGATTTGAGTGGGAGCGCACTTTAGAATAAAACTATTTATTCACTAGTGTAAATTTCATTATAAACAAAGTCTAAGTGAAACCTGTGTTTTCCGTTGTAGATCAAATGGCTCGCAACACCGCGTTCAACTTAGGCCCATTGTTAGAGAAAGAGAAGTTAACTGCGACTGGAAACAACTATGCAGACTGGGTCCGCAACCTGAGGATTGTCCTCAGGAGCGCTAAGAAACTGTATGTGCTTGAAAATGCTCTTCCAGCTAAACCGGGGGCAGAGGCCCCGGAAGATGAACAAAATGTCTGGGCCACTAAGGATGATGATCACAACTTAGTGCAGTGCCTCATGCTAGCTTGCATGTGTACAGACCTTCAAAAAAGTTTTGAATTCCATAAACCCCGTGATATGATCCGGGAATTGGATGCTCTGTACAAGGAAACCGCAAAGTCTGAACGATTTGATATCATGAAGGCTTTGATGGATTGCAAGATGGCTGAGGGTAGTTCAGTTGGCGAACACGTGGTCAAAATGATTGGCTATGCTGAAAGGCTTAAAACCCTGGAATTTCCACTTCCACCTGGCCATACGATGGACATGTTGCTTTCTTCACTCCCCCCGTCTTACGACGGTTTTGTATTAAACTACAACATGAGTGGGATGGAGAAGGAACCGGAAGAGGTGCTCGCCATGCTGAAAACTGCAGAAGGAGGACTGCGGAAAAATCGCAAGCAAGTGTTGCTTGTGAATAAAACCGCCAGTTTCAAAAAGAAGAAAGGCAAGCCAAAGAAGGGCAAGGGCGCCGGTAAGACCGGATCCCAAAGCAACTCTAAGGGCGGAGCCAAGAATGAAACTGAGTGCTTCTACTGCAAGGGCACAGGACACTGGAAGAGAAACTGCAAGAAGTATCTGGAAGATAAGAAGTCTGGGAAAACCGGAAAAGGTATAATTGTTATACAAGTTAATGTCATTGACGTTTTGCTTGCTAGCGAAAATTCTAAGTCTTGGGTATTTGATACCGGATCGGTTGCTCACATTTGCAACTCGATACAGGGGCTTCAGAAGGTGCGCAAGCTGGAAAAGAATGAAGTCATGATGCGCGTCGGGAACGGCGCTGGGATCGCCGCTCAAGCCGTCGGCATTATGCCTCTACGTCTCCCTTCGGGATTTATCTTAGAACTAAGTAACTGTTATTTTGTTCCACTGTTGTGTAGAAACATTATCTCCGGATCATGTTTAGTACATGATGGGTATTCGTACAAGTCTGAGAACAATGGTTGTTCACTTTATTGTAAGGATATGTTTTATGGATTTGCACCCATTGTTGGGGGCCTTTTCATACTAAATCTTGAATGTGGAAATGATGTCTTTAACGTGAATGCTAAACGCCTTAAGAAGGCTGATTCCACCGCCACTTTCTTGTGGCACTGTCGGCTTGGCCACATTGGAAAGAAACGCATGCAAAGACTCCATAAAGATGGAGTTTTACCGTCCTTTGATTTTGAATCATTTGACACATGTGAAGCTTGCTTAATGGGGAAAATGACCAAGACGCTGTTCACGGGTCATCCTGAACGGGCGGGTGAATTATTGGAAATAATACATAGTGATGTATGTGGTCCAATGAACACAGCCGCACGGGGTGGGTATTTCTACTTCGTGACTTTTACTGATGATTTAAGTCGGTATGGCTATATCTACTTAATGAAGCATAAGTCGGAAACCTTTGAAAAGTTCAAAGAATTTCAGAATGAGGTAGAAAATCATCGTGACAAAAAGATTAAGTTTCTGCGGTCTGATCGCGGAGGCGAGTATCTTAGTCATGAGTTTGGCCAACATCTGAGTGAACGTGGAATCATTTCACAGCTTACGCCTCCCGGAACTCCACAGCGAAATGGAGTATCGGAAAGACGTAACCGAACCCTGTTGGACATGGTAAGGTCGATGATGTCCCTTACAAATCTTTCGATATCTTTTTGGGGTCACGCACTAGAAACTGCCGCTTATACACTAAACAAAGCACCGTCAAAATCTGTTGAGACAACGCCATATGAGTTATGGTATGGGAAGAAACCCAGTGTGTCGCATCTCAAGATTTGGGGTTGTGAAGCATATGTAAAACGTTTACAGCCTCAAAAACTCGATCCCAGATCAGACAAATGTTACTTTGTAGGTTATCCAAAGGAAACCTTTGGGTATTCCTTCTACCACCCATCCGAGGGCAAAGTGTTTGTCGCAAAAACTGGAAGCTTTCTCGAGAAAGAATTTCTCGCTAAAGAAGTGAGTGGGAGGACAGTACAACTTAATGAGATTAGTGAATCTTCGGCAACCGTTGATATGGCTAAGGAACCGGAAGAGATTCCGCTAATTATCCCTACAACTGAGCCAGAAGTTATCGCATATGATGCGGGGACTTCAAACAATGTTGTAACTGAACCGCGCAGATCAGGCAGGGCTATCCAGCCACCTGAGTGGTTTCATAACGAAATCTTCATTCTTGAAGACGATGAACCTGCGCACTACAAGGAAGCGATGGTGGGGCCCAGCTCAAAGGAATGGCACAAGGCCATGAGATCCGAAATGGAATCCATGTACGAAAACCAAGTTTGGAACTTGGAAGAACTTCCAGAAGGCGTAAAGCCGATTGGTTGTAAATGGATTTTCAAAAAGAAGACGGACGCGGATGGTAACATTACTATCCACAAAGCTAGACTTGTCGCGAAAGGGTTTACGCAAGTTCCAGGAGTGGACTACGACGAGACTTCTCGCCCGTAGCTATGCTTAGGTCTGTTCGGATATTGCTAGCAATTGCTGCTTATTTCGACTATGAAATATGGCAGATGGATGTCAAAACGGCTTTCCTAAATGGAAACCTCAAAGAGGATGTATACATGATACAGCCGGAAGGTTTTGTCATTCATGAGGATGCTGGAAAGGTATGCAAACTTCAGAAAGCTATTTATGGTCTGAAGCAAGCATCAAGGAGCTGGAACATTCGTTTTGATGAAGTGGTCAAAGAGTTTGGCTTCATCAGGAATGACGAAGAATCTTGTGTTTACAAGAAGTTTAGTGGGAGCGCAAAAGCATTTCTAATCTTGTATGTGGATGACATATTATTGATTGGAAATGACATGAATTTTCTTAGCGAAATAAAAGAATCATTGAAGAAAAGGTTTTCAATGAAAGACTTAGGCGAAGCAGCATATGTATTGGGCATCAGAATCTATAGAGATAGATCAAAATGCCTGATAGCGCTTAGCCAAAGCACGTACATTGACAAGGTGTTGAAAAGGTTCAACATGGAGAACTCCAAGAAAGGCCTACTCCCCATGTCACCTGGCACAGTGCTTTGCAAGAATCAGAGTCCTCGAACTCTCGATGAGCGAGTACAAATGAATGATGTTCCATATGCCTCGGCAGTTGGTTCTATTATGTATGCCATGCTATGTACAAGACCGGATGTTTCCTATGCGCTAAGTGTTAGCAGCCGGTACCAAAGTGATCCAGGATTGGAACACTGGGCCGCAGTCAAGGGTATTCTTAAGTACCTCAGACGGACCAAGGATTTACTCCTTGTGTACGGAGGTGATGAAGAGCTCATTATAAGTGGTTACACTGATGCAGGCTTCATGACTGACCCAGATGACTTCAAATCTCAATCAGGCTATGTTTTCATGTTGAACGGTGGCGCAGTTGATTGGAAAAGTTCCAAACAAAAGACTGTGGCAGATTCTACGACGGAGGCGGAGTATGTTGCAGCTTCAGAAGCCTCCAAGGAGGCGGTATGGATCAAGCAATTTCTTGAAGACCTTGGTGTGGTTCCAAGTGCTCTGGACCCGGTGGAGATCTATTGTGATAATAGTGGTGCCGTGGCTCTGGCAAGGGAGCCAAGTTCGCACCATAAGACAAGACATATTCAACGCAAATATAAACTCATTCGACATCATGTCGAAGAGGGTTTAGTGAAAGTACGCAAAGTTCACACGGATCTGAATGTGTCAGACCCGATGACAAAGCCTCTACCACGAGCAAAGCATGAGCAACACCGGATAGCCATTGGTGTTAGGGAAGCCATGTAACTGGGTTATGACTCTAGTGCAAGTGGGAGTCTGTAGGAGATATGCCCTAGAGGCAGTAACAACCGTTATTTTGTATCTCCAAGTTTGTAATGAATGTTTATGTTCCATGCTATAACTGCTATGATTCTCGAGTCTGCAATAACACGAGGCTCGGAGGGAAACTCATGTGCACGTGTGGTATAATAAATGTAAAATGTATTCCTAGTCTTGCCTCTAAGACTGGCTCAAGTATTGCATGATGATCCTGTTTTCCTGATCATGGGCATGGCTATGCCAGCAATTTTGAGGGCACGATGTTGATAGAACACTTGTGTTGAATCGACCCAGATTGATGTTATGCTATGAGTTTCTATCGTTACAAGTTTATGGTTCTTAACATAGAGATAGTTAATGTTTGCATAATTCCTTAGACCATGAGAGTATTGAGTTCCTTCGTACTTGCTTTGTGAACTTTGGGGTTTGGTAAACGTCATCCGTAACTGGGTGGCTATTACGGCGGCTTACGGGTTCACGGAAAAGTATGGCAAGTAACGAGATAGCTCAAGATTGGGATTTGCTCCTCCGACGATGGAGAGATATTCTCGGGCCCTCTCGGTGTTACGGTATCCATCATCGTCTGGCCAGACACCTTGTGATTTGATCACTGGGATGCCGAAAACATAGAAACGAGAAAAGAGAACAAAACCGGTAACGAGGTAACTTGCATAGTGGACAAATTTGTTGATCCACGGGGATGCAATAAATCTCACCTCGGGTGTTTGTGACATATCGCGAAGCAACAGGAATAGCACACAGCAACTGGAGGTTCACTCGAATAATCATTCGTGTGGGTATAGGGGTTAATATGGGTGTCCACGGCTCCGATGTTGATCATTGATCGGAAGGGGTTCCGGGTCATGTCTATACTTCACCGAACCTATAGGGTCACACGCTTAAGGGTCATCTATCTGCTGAATACTAGACAGGGAGTCTGAGAGAAAATCACCGAAAAAGTTTCGGACACCAAAAAAAGTTTCGGACAGCGGAAAAGTTCCGCAGAGAGAACACCGGATGAGTTTCGGTGAAACTGAAAAATTGTTTTGGGGTATTCCATTAAGTCAAATTGGTTTCGGGATGCCCCTGATAATTCTTGGAGGGTGCCAGAATTATTCTGGAAACTTTCTGGAATTTTCGGGGATAAAAACCGGAAATGCTTCGGAGCTGCCGGAACCGCTTCAGATGCTTTTTCGCAGATGAAATCACTAATCTGGAATTGTTCCAGAACGTGTTGAAAATTATTTTAGTGGGTACTAGAAATGTTCTAAGCCCACATAAATATTTTTAGTTCGTACGGACGCTGAAAAATGTCATCGTGAATAGTGAAAGTGCTTTTTGGGAATTTTTATGGAAAGCACCTTTTGGGAATTTTCCCAAAAGGCTTCTAGAAGCCTTGGGCACTAAGGAAGCCCCCTTGGGGGGCCCCCCAAGGGGTGGCCGGCCATGGAGGGTGGAGCTCCATGGAGCTCCACATGGCACTCCTTTTTGCTTTATTCTTTATGTAAATGACATAAAGTGGGGGTACTTTTGGTATTTGTGAATGCCAACTTTACCCCTTGGTTTTCCTATAAATAGAGGAGAGTGGGCTGCCCACAAACCTCATCCCTTGCTCTCATACACATGCCATGCATTATCTGGCTTCTTCTCTCCCTCCCACGAAAAGAGTTTCGTAGAGCCGAAAGGCTGTCTGGGTTCCGGCAGGAACTAGTTCTGGACGGCGAAGCCCTGCCGGATAGCTGACACCGTATGTGTGCAACCCCATAGAGAGGTCGTAGTTTCGGTCTTTTGCCCGAGGGGCTGTTCGAGTGTCCTCCCGAAGGGCTGTCCGAGTCTCCGTTCGAGTTTCGAGGGTCCTCCCGAAGGGCTGTCTGCGACATCGTCCGGGGGACTGTCCGACCGCCTCCCGAAGGGCTGTCCGGCGAGGGAGTACATCCTCGCGGTTGGGAGGTTGTAAATCCTAGTTGCGGGGATCTGCACCAACGATCTCCACCGACTCTTCTTCCGCTGCGCTTCGAGTCGGTACGGATCATATCAAACCTTGTATGCAGTCTCCATAGTGGTCCTGGGCGTGCTCGCTATACCGAAAATTTTTGTTTTCTGTCGCGTTCCCCAACAGGCACAAAATTTGATGCAATTGTTAGTGAGCCTCAAAAAATGTTGGAAAAGATTCACAAATTCGCAAATGCAACAAGTAGACCAATAGCAAGTAGTTACATGGAAACACACACGCAAATAGATAGATGGGGCCGTGCAACCAAGGTATGAGCGAAAAATGTGGAATCCACGAAAATGCTCTTGTTGCACAACACTAGAAAGACGCTAGCACGATTGCACAATAGGCGGATACGAGACTTGTGCACAACCTACTAAGCAAAACCGCAACGACTTCTATCCCAAGGATGCTATTTGTATGGTGTTTCGGTGATATGATCCAAGATGATCGAGTATGACAATCTTAAAGTAGTATGATGCTATGGTTCTTGCGTCTAAGGTCTTTGCTTATCTTTCTCTTTTTGCTTAAAAGCTTGGTTGGCTCTTTCTCTTTTGAGCTCTTTTCTCATGCAAAACTTCACGAACTAAGATAGCTATTGAGTATATGCGATGACAACTTGGTGACACAATAGATGATACCAAGATATGCACCACGATGGTATGGTATATGCAAAGATCACTAATGTGCACAAGTCACGTTGCCAGCAATACTCAAAGGCTAGTCTCAATGGGTAAGATACACGAAAGTAAGGATATGGTGTTTATCAATGTAATGGCAAGGAGTAGACCAAGATGTCGTCGAGGTTACCGTCCTTACGTGCGGTTGAAGGTGTCGATGATGAGTCCGTGGCTAAGATGAGCGGCGGTGATGTTGACGTCGCACCGTACCTAAATAGCCGAAACACAATAGGACACGGGAACCGCAACTCAAATTCTCAAAGCAAGATGTGCCAAAAGTGTCGGAGTTGGTAGCGGGTAAGCGATGGTGGTGCTATGCGGAAGTGGTGGTGGTATGCGGAAGTGAAAATGGGCACCGGAACAAAATTGGGCAAAAGTTAGGCGGAAAAATGGGGCGGTGGATGGAGCTGTTGCTGCCAGGGGCCGGATGTCCGGGGCTCACGGGCCGGATGTCCGGGGTCTGGATCCGTGGACGAACTCGATGAACTCCGCGAGGATAGGTCAAATCCGAGGCAAAATTCGGAAGGTTTTGTGGATGGAAAAAGGGGAAAAGGTGGGGGAGAGCTAGATCTACCTGCAACACACGAAATCCGCGGATCAAATCCAACAAAACTTCATCAAACTAACAAATCACAAAAAAATTTGGGGGGGCTATTTTTGTGGGGATTTTCGAAATTGGGGAAGAACACAACAAAATTAGGCTAGAAGACAAGGGTAGGGGCTCCAAAATCGTGATCAACCGAGACTCATGATACCAAAAGATGATGTAGGGTAGAACCCTAGGGCCCGATCTTTCACGCTTGGAGGGATCCTACGAGAAACACGAGGGACAACACGAGGGGAAACGAGAGAAAACACAAGAGAAATCACTCAAACCAACAAGAACGATCACACATATGCTAGATCCTCGAAAACACAAAGAGGTACATGATCCACGATCAACTAAGGACGATACATAGGGTAGCTAGTTCATCTCCAAAGGAGGTCTTGATGGGGGTCTTCTCCGTGAGGAGGTCTTGAATCCAACGTGGATCTTCTCCGAAGAGGTGTCGGTCCCTCGCGAAGGAGTAGATCCGGATGGATGAGCGAAGCTCTATCTCACATATGAGCTAACACAACGCTAACCCTAGTCCGTCCAAGTGAAGGGGTATTTATAGTCTAGGGAGAGAGGGGGGATACATGGGTCTAAGCCCGTTACAGCGCAGGCAGGCCGAGCTGGACATCCGGGCGTCGGGCCGGATGTCTGGGCATTCCCGAGACGCCGGATGTCCGGGCTGGCTCCAGATGTCCGGGCTATCGGAGGCCGTTTTTCAGGTTCGGGTGATGGGGGCGCCGGATATCCGGGAAGAAGGCCGGATTTCCGGGCCGGAGGCCGGATGTCCGGGCTGGTCGCCGGATGTTCGGGCCCTGTAGACCTGATGACACTTCCAGGGGCCGGATGTCCGGGGCCTGGGGCCGGATGTCCGGGCCTGGAGACTTCTCCGGTTCCTTCCGTTCCTTCCGTTGTTCCTCTCCGTCCGTGAACTTGAAGACTTGTCCGTCTTCACGAGCGTCTTCTAAGTACCTGAGCACGCATAGCATTTCCGTTTGAGGTAGTAGCCATGTCTCACATGATTCATATGGAAGTTCATTAAGGAGAGATGTCACCTTGGTCTCGAGAGCTCTAGCTCGTGCTCATGTCATGGGTCCTCTTGGCACTCGGTGAGACGAAGATAGGTCCATGGGGATGACCAAAGGATGCTCCGCATCAGGTATTAAATAGCATATTAGATCTGAACATATAATCTTTCACCAAATAAACCATATATTAATCAATTACAAGATGTAATCAATACTACACT
This sequence comes from Thinopyrum elongatum, assembly GCA_011799875.1. Lineage (NCBI taxonomy): Eukaryota > Viridiplantae > Streptophyta > Magnoliopsida > Poales > Poaceae > Thinopyrum > Thinopyrum elongatum. Next base: position 720,359,336 of record CM022303.1, read on the forward strand.
ACAAAAAAAATACACTTCCGTGATGATACGTGTTTGTCACAGTAGGTCACGTTTTCTGTCATGCATGTACATCCATGACGATTTTATGACAGAATCAAGATAGTCATACCTGTGCTGTTGTAGAAGTGTTCCATGACATTACCAAAATTATCATCACGGAAGTGTCCACTTCTATGACGATAAATGGCGCGCCATGGAAGTGCTTTCGTCAAGGGTGACCGACACGTGGCATCCACCGTAATGGGTCGCCGTTAAGCTATCGGGTCCGGTTTTGGATCCGATAACCCGTTAACAGCCCGGACCAATGAGGATTTTCCACGTGTAAAATTCTCATTGGCCAGAGGAAACACGTGTTGGCTCACCGTTGGGACAGATGTCATCCATTCATTGAATAGGAGGCGCCTATGATACGTCGACACGTGGCACGGCCCAACAGAGGCCCATTCCGGTGAAAAGGCCGGCCCGTTTGACTTGGTCAAAAGGTAACGGGCCGGCCCACGGAAAGCCTGTTAACGGCCTGTTCGTATATAGACCATTTACGGCCCGCTAACTCATGGTCCGTTACGGCCTATCGGAATTAAGCCCAGTAGCTTCATCTGGGCCGTCCAATATGATTCTAACCCGTTGTAACTTCCGGCCCATGTATGGCCCATGATGTCTTTCAGCCCATACGAGGCCATTTGTAACTCTTGGCCCACTAACGGTCCGTGGTGAATCTGGCCCGTAATGAACAGTGTACCGCTTTATACCCATTAACGGCCCATTATTCCATTGGGCCGTTCCCAACCCGTGTTATCTTTCGGCCTTCTCAGGGCTCATTTATTCTTGGGCTCATTTCCAGCATTCGGTTACTTACGGCCCGTTACTGGCCTTTTCTGCTTGTGGGCCAACTTCAGCCAGTGGTTACAATCGGCCCGTTTGCGGCCCGTTAATCCGTTGGACCGTTTTCATAGCGTCATCAAATACGGTCGATTAACGACGACCCATTATGGTCGGCCCATGAACGGACGATTTCAAATCTAGCCCGTTTACGGCCCATAATGCGGTCTGTTATTGGCCCATGTTTGGCCGATCGATCATATGGCCCGTAGAAGGCCCATTGATGCTACGGCCCGTAGAAGGCCCATTGATGCTACGGCCCGTAGAAGGCCCATTGTTTCTACGGCCCTTAGAAGGCCCATTGTTTCTGCGGCCCGTAGGAGGCCCATGGTAACTACAGTAAATATGTAGCCCATAAAAGAACTGCACTGATTACAAGCAAACAAATAAACAAGACAACAAGAAAATAAATAAGCAAGCAACTTACGGGCCACTAGCAAACCGCGGAAAAAGAACTGCACTGACTACAAGCAAATAAATAAACAAGACAACAAGGAAATAAATAAGCAAGCAACTTACGCTAGGCTATCACGGCTATTACACATATTACATCCACTGGGCATGAAAGTTCGCCACCAGTACAAATATAGGGAACAAAGCAGCATAGCATATACACTGGTTGGCAAAGTTGGCGACCAGTGCAAATAAACACCGCAGCGAAACAAGTCCAGAACTGAAACCACTTCAGAAGAGCTCAAGAAACAATATCCTGGGTACCCATAATGCTGGCAAGATGCTTAGCAAGCTTATTAACTTTCTCTTGTTTGGCGCTTAAATCCTCCAGCACTTGCTGTTGCACCAGAAAGTATGCATCTGAATTCTGCAGGGACTTGCTCAGTCCTTCGGTTTCTTGTCGCATAACATCTGATCGATGTCTTTCAACTTGAAGTTGAGACTCAAGAAGCCGAGCTGATTCAGGCAGCGAGTTTGAAGAGCTGGTGCCAGCAGTAGTAACCAGTAACTCGAACACTACATCAAGACAGGACTTTGGGGTTGTTTCAGTGTCTTCAATATAGTTTTTATCAGCTTTCTTGGAGACCAACAGAGATGTCTCACTATCTTGAACCTTATCTGCATTACTTCCTTTACCATTGCATAACGGGGTACTCTTCTCTAATATTTTATCCGCGTTCTAAAAGAGAAACAAACAAACACATCACAGGTTTACCATGTTGTATATGAAACTCATTTTGGTAAACCAGTTCAGTAGTAAGGTGGACAGGATAATAGCATGAAACAAACATATATCTGTGTAGTACGGTCACTGTATGGTCTATATCATTCTAGTTTATGTTGCCAAATCAAGATAGAGATAGTTCGAATCATATCTATTTAAGACAAAACAGCATAGACAGAATATAAGTGTAGGAAACTACACAGCAATAACAACACTTGTAATGTGCATGGCATGAGAACATAACTATTTATTCAATTGAAACTGAAATCAACATAGAGCAAGTTACAACAGCAAACATGTTAAAGAAACAGGTTTAAAACATACTTGTTGCACCATTGGAGTTTTAATTACATCCTTCAAATTTGAAATTAGTTGATATGAGTAAATACAGTGATGCAAGAGCAAAGTAGTATGAACCATAGCTACGGAACCTGACCTGAGAACAATTCTTCTTCTGCTATAAGCGTTGACTTGGGGTTCAGAGTGGTGGTCCTCGTGCTTTGGGCACTGCAGTTGCCTTACTAACTGCTCGTGTTTGGGTGCTCTATGGTGGAGACGGTGCTGTGTCAACTGGAACTGTGTTACTATCTGCTGGGGTTGGGGTTAGAAGAGGTGTAGCTGGTTCTCTGTCCAACTGGGTAGGGGTACAATCTGCGTGAGTCTGGGTTATGTGTGGTGGGGCTGGTTCTTGGACAAGTACAACCGTGGTTCTATCTGCATCGACAGGTAGCACGATCTTTTCTGAAGACCGTGTTTTTACTCCCACAGATACTGCCATCACCCCCTCCAATTGAAATGGCTGATAAATAAAAAAAGTAATTGAATGTACATACATTGTAAGATACACAGGTGCAATGAATAGTAGGGAAGAAAACAGGGCATGAAATAATTCACATTTATGTTGTCTAACCAAACAGAATAGCAGGACATAATTTCACATATATGATGGCTAATTAAACAGGATAGCATGACACAATTTCACATGTATGATGTCTAACTAAACAAGATAGAATGACATACTTCAAAATATGATGACTATGTAAACAGGATGGCATGATATAACTACACGATGTGTCTATTAAAGTGGTTAGCATGCCATAAATCACAAACATACCGTCGATGGAAACATGATGGCATGATATAATTCACAGATAGAATGACATAATTCAAAATATGATGACTATGTAAACAAGATGAGATGATATAACTATATTATCTCCTTAGAAAATGGGTTGGCATGCCATAATTCAGATACATGCTGTCTATGTAAACATCATGACATGATATAATTTAAATATATGATTTATATACTAAGCAAGTGAGCAGAGGGTAATCGCATATATGATGGGTCAACTAAGGAGATGGTATTCAATATTGTGTATATGATATAAAAACTAAGCATTGCAATACAACATATGCATGATATGAGTAATATAACCCTGCCAAGTTTGAGCATACACCTCAGGGGGATAATAGGACTGGTCATCTGCCTCTGAAGAGTTATCTGTAACCAGCAAGATATCTGCTTCAGCAGGTAGCATTGTCTACTCTGAAGACCTTGTTTTCACTCCAGATTTCTTCATCACCAATTCAAATGGCTGATGCACAGGAAGAGCAGTTGAATATACAAACATTGTCGACAAAGACAATGAGAAATACAAAAAAAGGACGGCATGATATAATTCACATATATGACGCTTGCTAAACAGCATGGCATTGCATAATTCACATATAGAATGCCGTGCAACAAGATAGCATTGCATAATCTATTATATTATTAAGACAAGAGACAAACGAGCTTTCACGTTCTTCCACATAGATTAAATTTTCTCTACCGTTAATTCCTAGATATAAACGGCTGTGATTTAAAGATACAATGTTACATACAAATATTTGTGTAAAGGGATATGTTGTGTTACACGTGCCAAGTCTATCACGTACATGTGGTCAAAAAGAAAAGAAAAAAGTCTATCACGTACCGTGCCTATGATGGAATAGTGCAATCGCAATCACATATATGTCCACACGTACAATTGTCTAATTTTGGTTTGTGAAAATACAACCTGTCAAAAGGATGTAAACGTGAGGAATAAAAGTGGAAACGGGAGTTGGACCACATCACGTATGAATATCTTAGACTATGGAAGGGATACAACTTCCCTCAAAAAAAAAAGAAGGAAGGGATACAACTTCCATCCGATAAGCTAGTAAAATTATCGTCCTTTCTTCCCGAAGGTAAAGGAGACTGTGAATATAAGGGGCTCCATCGTAACCGTGCATAACAAGTAGAGGAGACAAGGTAGGAAAGTATTACCCCTACCTAACTCTAAATTTGAATTATATTGCAGCCATCTTCGTTTGATGTCAACAAATGTACACGCGACCCATGAGTCACCTAAACTTGGCTCCAACTCTGCAAAGCATGACCAAGATCACATTGGAGCCGGTCGGGCTGCAGGCGCCGGCGACGACACATCAAAAGGATGACCACTATCACATTGGAGCCAGTGGAGCTGCCGGGGCCGGCGGTGACACATTGAGAGATATCCATCTCCAAATGACCGGGGAAGAATAACATGGCATCGCGGTAGCGCCCGCAGCGACACATCAAAAGAGTTCCATCTCCTTATGACCGAGGAAGAACATCATGGCATCCCGGAAAAATGCCACTGAGGCCGACGGGAGCATGGTCTATGGAAAAAGGGCATCATCCAAACACATACGTGCAAGATCTCCAGCAAGGGTGAGGCTGACATTGTAGCCGTAACCTTGGAGTGGACCGTCTCCTCTTGAGGCTTCGTTTGACTCAACACCGCACCGCCACCATCGAGCGAGTCTCGCGTGCTGACGAGACTGTATCCCACAAACCCTTTGTTATCTTCACAGTCGAACAGGCGGAAGGCGAGAAGCTCCGGCTGTCTGCAGGGCCACCGGCTATGTTGGGATTGCGGCCACCACCAGCTCGAACAACTATCGCTTCTGGAAACACAGCAATATATACTACAAGCAGCGTCGTGGAAAGATTAGCTCGAGAAGACGAAGAAGAGGATGAGAATAAGCATGCTCGCAGGAGGCCGTGGTTAAGCAAGGAAGGATCATCCGACGTGAAGCTGCTGGAGAGCGAGGTGGCTGCAGTGCCGGACAACGACTGTGCATGGTGTGCTAGAGGAGCAGCAGGCGGCTCACGGGCATTGCGAGTACATGCAGCAGCTGTTGTGTCTCAACTGGGTATGGTTCAGGTCATGCGGGCGGATATAGATCTTGGAATGCGGAAAGCGCAGGCCGACATAGAAAGCATCAGCCGCGACGCCGCACCGGCAGAGTCGCCGGCTCATATGTGATTGGTGCTGGGCCACAGCCGTCACGACTCATGAGTCGATTTGCATAGTGTTGCAGTACGCACGACGTGCGGCGCATCGGACACGGTTAGTTTTGTGTGACTCAGGTTATGTACGTGGGCCTTTCCTCTGGTATTCATAGTAAACAATTGTCAATATTTGGACCAGCTCCCAGGTAAAAATAATTAAATTTCACAAAAAGGGTTAAAAATAATTAAATGTTGAAATGTTTGAATTTCTGATCATGTACACATTCATCCCTTGTGTGCGTTAAATTTCATGATTACCGGGTTGTTTCTAGAGCATTCGTTTTTTTCAGGCATAAGAAATATTATTTTTCTAAACAATGTTACACGTGTTTGAAGCATCAAACAACCCATTTGGCAATCCAAACTATTAAAAAAACATTTCGCACTATAACCTTTCTGTGAATTTATACAATCACCTTTTCCTTCCTTGAGTAGCTTCTAGATGGAGGCCATTAATCGGGTAGAGTTATAGGTTTGCAACATGCTGGACAACAAGAGTATGTGGTGATGACGCATGATGACGCATGAAGACCCAAGCAACATGAATGTAGAGAATCAGACGTACATTCTCAATGACAAAAAATCTAGAAAGGTTGCTGCTTGGTAATGGCCGATAAACATTATAGTTACACTACCATGCTTACATCACACATTTGTTACAAGTGGTTTGCACATAACGGAGTGGTTATGCCCAAACCATAGTCACGGTGCACCACTTCCGAGACATAGGACTTGGGGTTCCGAGAATCAAACCAAGTAATATCATAAAATCAGATTTGATGTACTGATTGAACCTTTAAAATATGGAAAACGAGAAGAAAAGTATGTTAGACTACAGCCACAATTGTTTCGTAGTGACGGTTACTGATGACACATGCCACTCTAAGAGAATATCATTGCTTCATGGCTAAAGAGGTCTGTAGAAGAGCAAAGAACCCAAAATAGTGTACATAAATTTAAGCAATATACCTACATTGAAGTAGAACTTAATGGGATCACTGTAATATTAAGTTGTTATCTGTAAATGTGTTTTTCTTTTTGAAATATCATATTTAAATTTAAAGTTTGCAATTATCAGGCATAATGTAAGGTCATATATAATTGTCGAACCAACTTTTAGGGCATGCAACTATTCAACATTTTATGAAACACTATGTTGGTTTTACCACGCAGAAAAACCAATGCTCAAAATGCCAACAAATGGTTGTCTAAAATACAAAAATAGTAGATAAAAATGGTCTAGCCGCGCAAATGCGCGGGTGGACCCGCTAGTTAGTTTTAAAACAAATAGGCGTTGACTTGCAATGGCATGGTTTAGTGGCAGTTGTGTGTGCTTTGGCTGAGAGCATCATTTTGGGATTGAACATGTTCGGAGGCATGCAGTGAGGTGGACACATCGACCATGGTGATGAAGTCAATAAGGACGATTAGCAACAACACGGATGAGGCGCTATGTTCAAATAGATAACATGGACATGTGGAAGGTTCTTGAAACGTGTTTATTGTATTAGGAGCATACAAGTTTTTTCTCGCGTTGCAATGCACAGGCATGTTTGCTATAGCTAAAAACATGTCCTCATAAGGTTTCTCTCCCGCGTATGTGTATAGATTCCAGTAAAGGCTATCTTAGCACAGGTTACACACTGGCTATGATATAGACTGCATACATGTATAGATTACACAAGGTACGAGTGATTCTATTTCAGCACCAAATATAGATTGCATACATGTATAAATGAATTATGAAACCGATATAACAAGTGAAACACGTGACATAGAAAACAAGATAAAGCAGCACATGTAGAATCTGGTGACAAGCTCCTCATAAATATTCTAGATCTTTTATTATGCATAACTAATTATAAACTAGAAAGTTCTACCAAGATATTTGTAAGACCATATGCTTTAAAGATTTCGACCAAGGTATATCTAAGAATACACACAGAGACATATAAACTATGTTCCCCAAAAATACGAAATATATGCAGTTTTGTGTTTCTTATTTTCTTATATTTTAAAACGCAATGTACTGAAATAAAAAGTATATAAATGTAAATTTCATTACAAATATATTTCACATGCAAAAAATACAAAAATAGACGTTCCAGCTCGAACATAAAAACACTCTTAATGATCTAATTTCTTATTATAACCCAACCTCACGAATAAAAAATAAGTAAGAAAAATTGGTATAAATATTTAATTCACTTCGATGGGGGAGAGGGGCATACACGAAAATTAACAGAGCAGAGGAGAAGTGACGAGGGAGACGCCTGGATGAAACATCTATGACGACCACCCCAACGTCCTCACTGCCCGAAGCGAAAGGGCCACCGCTAGCGATGACACTGTCACCTGGTACTATCTACACACTCTACGGCGCATGGAGATCTACATACCCTAAAGTGTAGTCGGATAGGAATTGCCAATATCCCCTTCAAATACCCACCTCCACCGCCCAAAGCCACAATAACCAATTCCCAAACCAACCCGAGCCGATCAAGGCATGGAGAAAAGCGACGAAGAGAGTCAGGTGCCCGCCGCTCTAGGCCCCCTGCCGCTCCCGCCTCCAGGGCCACTACCGTCCCCGGCGATGGACGCCGGCCACCAAGAGCTCCTCGGGGTGCTCCACCTCTGGGTGAGGGGTCTCGCCCCATGGATGCTCCCCGCTACTTCTTCTTCAATGTCGACGTCTACAACTACCATCCGCAAAAACTTCTGGTGACATACCCGACCGCGGCGGACGGGAGCTTGGCCCTGTACTTCATCAATGTGGTCCGCCCCAAGATAGCAACAGACTCGAGGAAGAAGAGAGCTGTCCCCGGGGGCACCTGGAAATTTGAGCGATGCCCATTGCCGCACGTCCCCGAGGGAACTCGGCAGGTGTTCTCCTTCACTATGTTGGGAACGCGGGGAGAGGAAATTCGGCAAGGGTACGTAATCCAGGAACTCACCCTTGCCGGCGAAGAGGGCAAGCTCGACGGCGGAAATGACATGGCGATATCCAAAATATATCGGAGCCTCCGTGGCGACAAGGCCAAGCCCAAATCAAAACCCGTCTGCGCGTCATCAAGAAAGAAGAGGAGGATCCTTGACCCCGCCTATTCGGCCCCTGTCCCCCGCGGTAGCTCTCCGGCTCGGGATCTCTAGTCCGGCTCACCAGGTTCCCTCCCTTGCAGCTCCTCTTCCCCTATGGGCCTCCACCTCCTCCACGCCTCCTCTCGGCCAGGGCGCCGCCTTGACCTCCTCCGCGCCTCTTCTCGGCCAGGGTGACGCCTCGACCTCCTCCATACCTCCACTCGGCCACGCCAGACGGTTTCTTATTCTGGAGTTAGCCCACTTTCCGCTTGCGGGGGAGGATTTCTTGCCTCAGAAAATATTCAGGGCTTCGGAGGTTGTTGGTACAAGAAGAGTGCATGTTGACTGCGACGACATCGTTCTGCTGGAGAAGAAGAAGAGTCTACCAGCAGGTCAGGACTGTTGGTGTTTCAGTCTTCCCTGCTTTGTTTGTTACAGAGTGATGATCAGATAGTTATTGTTTGTTGCATACTTGGAATTGTTCTGTTCCTTTTCGTTAATTCATAATTTCCCATAAAAAGTGTCATTCTAGGATAATGCATGCATTTAGGCTTTTCACTGGTGCTTTTATTTCTGCAGATATGTCAAGCTTAGAGAGCATCTCAAGCCCTGGTGTGCATACCAATCACCTTGCATTCACCTACGAGCAGATGAACTACGAGCAGATGAACGTGGCGACATTGGGCTTCCCACGAGATAACTTCCTGGGAGAGGGTTGGTTCGCAAAGGTTTATAAAGGTGTGCTGGATAGCGAAGAGGTGGGTCCATGTGTTGATCTATGAGCAGTTCAATGATTGCAGTCATGTTCGATGCTTTAGCAGTCATGTTCAAAGATTGGGATTCTAGGATAGACATATTTGTTTAAGAGTATATGACACACAGCTGTATGAGAAATCCAGTTGTTAACCATTGGAAAAAACGGGTTTATGCTCAACGCTTGCCATTGCAATCAAACCTTTTACCGTATAGTATTTCCAAGATGTAAGATCGATACAATTCGTAGAGTTCAGTGATAGTTCCAGTATCAATACGACTACCGGTTGTAGTACAGTAGCACGCCAACCAAAGGATGACAGCCCTTGATTGGTGATAGCAGACATCATGTCATCAGTGAGACAAGGGTGACCTTAGAGGAGTATAGCTCCACAAAAATTACCAACAATTATGCCTCAAGCTATATGTCTGAATTTCCATTCAACGAATTGTGTGGCAACCTTTTTTTAGAGCTTAAATCTCTAGCTTATAAATTCATTGTGTAACACCTGTTTTGAATGTAGCGACTTTCAGTATTGTATAGGGGGTAGTGCTACCGGTATAATCACGTTTGCAGTGATAAAGCGAATGTATTAAACTAGGAAGATATTTTCTTGCTAAAATGTTAGTCATAGGAACGACTGTGTGATGGGAAGTTAAACTGATGTGCTGAGTCAAAGAACAGATTGCCATAACATTTTGTTTTGTATTTTTTAATGTGGTCGACCACCCATGCCATGGCTTACTGAGGTTATTTTCCTATGAAAAGTAAGGCTTTTGAGATGACGATGGTGTAATATATGATTCCCTTGTATGTTGTTGTAACAGGTGGCTATTAAGATGCTGAACCACCATAGATTGCAAGGGAACAGAGAGTTCTGCATAGAAGTTATGGTGTTGAGCAGGATGCATCGCCCGAACCTGGTCAAGGTCGTTGGCTTTTGTGCTGATGATGATCAGAAGCTTTTAATTTATGAATACATGCCTCTGGGTTCACTGGGAACTCACATTTTCGGTATGGTGCTGAACTTCCTTGTATATAGATATAGTTCTTTTCTCCGCTTCATTACGTTGTTGCTGAATAAGTAGAAGCTTGTTTTAACCAGAATTTGGTTTCTTTTTTTATCCAGATCTTTCCCCTGACAAGAAGCCTCCTGACTGGAATGCAAGGATGAAGATACTTGCTGGGGCAGCTGAAGGCCTAAAGCATTTGCATGTTAACTGCAACACTCCTGTCATAAACTGCGATGTGAAATGCGCTAACATTTTGCTTGCCGAGGGATATCATCCAAACCTATCACTACTAGGAATAAGCCTAGTAGTAGCGCGGGTCAAATGCTTAGCAGTAGCGTGGGTGGCCGCGCTACGGCTACGACACTACAGCTAACTTTTAGCAGTAGCGCGTGTTGGCCCGCGCTACTGCTATCTAGAGGTAGCAGTAGCATGTGTTACAAGAACGCGCTGTTGCTAATAGATGTAGCGCTACTGCTAAGCTCTCGCTACTGCTAAAATCATACCCCGCGCTACTGTTATTAGTTTCTGAATTTTTTTCTGCTCCATATTTTCTTTTGTATTTGTACAGGTTTTATACAATAGTCCCTAGCATATCATACACATACAAATCTAATCATATCATACACATACAAAATACAAATAGTTTCATCAAATCATGTCATCATCATATATAATCATCATCGAACACAAAATGATGTCTCTCGTCATCATCTCGAAATAGCGATACAAGTTATGACATGCCTCGGATATTTGCAACTACATCGTCATCCATCTAAACAATGATGTAGAAGAGAAGAGCTATCACTATGAGTGAGAGCGGAACTATGCAGTACATGAGGCGGCGGATCTGATTCCTCTCTCGCGCTAGCGTGAACCTCAAGTAACTAGCTTCTGCTTCTTGTCTACCATCGAACCCTTTGTGGCTGGCGCCCGAGAACTGCTCCACTTGAGCCTGACACTCGGGCCACTCGTCGTACACTCCCGGAACCTTCCCTATTTACATGACATAGCACTTCTTCGCCATCAAGGATCAATGTACATGTTAGAGATGCATCTTCATCAAGGGAATCTACAAAAATATGCAACATAATATAATTGAGCAACACAAAAAGAAAGGGTGTTAGCAAATAGATGCAACATATAGTAATTATAATTAATCAACGCAGGTCCATCGTACCCAAACTAATTAACCAGAGGTACGCAGGTCATCGTACTCAAACTAACAAACTAGCGTTACGCAAGTTCGGCAGGCACCGCTAACATCATAAAGTGTCATCGCTACATAAAGTACCAGTCCAACTGACACATCATCATTGTCATCCTCAATCTTTGAACGGCGTTAGGTCCTGACGTTGTAGGCCTATGCGAGTTCGGACGTCAGCTCGCGATATAGGGCCGTGGTGGAACATCCCCTTCTCTTTGATGACTTGTTTCATGATGATCGTTGCAATGTCCCTCTGGATGCGAAAGAAGTCATCTCTGAGTTTATAATCCGATTCTTCTCCTAGGGATTCTACGCATTTGCGGATATGATCATCGTTTCTGGTTGTCATGCGAAGCTGTTGGTGATCCCTTCTGAACAACATCATGAGATGGAGGAGGTAGAATCCATCGTTCCTGCTTGATGTTGGTTGATGGATGCCGCAGAAGTTAGTTTTATGCGAGAAGCCCGGCTTGCGGTTCCTAATTTGTTTCCTTATCTCGAGGTGGCCACTGCTCATGCTGAAGACTGAAGAAGACTCATGCATGTAGTATGGATCAGCCACACAAATTTGCGCGATTTGTTCTCTCGTGATGACGGAGTTCGTATGTAGCGCAAAATGGCGGACGATTGTAAAATCGAGCCGCCTTGCGAGAATCATCTCAAAGATATGATCACTGCATGAAGAACACCTCCGCGGGCAGTGTATCGACATACCACATCCCCTCAGGCACACGAACCGCCCTGCAAACCTTGACTTTGCTTACTAGACAAATAGTCGAGCCAGTCATGTTCACGGTCATATTGTATCTCGTCTGCACCGTGGTGGTCAGAAGCCCCGGTTTCTTCCTTGTTCGACATGTTTTCTACGATTAATTCTCCTTGTTTAATTCTTAAACTATAATAAAATGAGTAATGACATAAAAAAAGTCTATGGTTTGCTGGAATGTCGTTTCATTCCCATCGCAGCAAATCCCGGCACTCGATATGCCTTCTTTCTAGCACAAGTCATGCAGAAATTCGGGAAATTTTGCCATGACTTTGCTAATAAGTGGACATATCGAGCGCCCGAAATTCGCCGGAACGGAAATGAATCAACATTCCGGCGAAACATAGGCCACTCGGAGTTTCCCTGCATATAGAAAAATGGCTCTGCTTGCAAATTCAGTATCACTCAATGGATAGCATCATCACGTACTGAATGGAGATCATCATGCTCAAATTACAATACAAAAAGTACTAATATTGCACTAAAAAAGCACCTAAAATTCTGTTAACTGGTCTAAACAGGAACAATAGCTTTAACTAAAAAAATCAAATAGCAACAATTATGTTTTTTCTTTAAATAGCAATAAAAATTCCTAGAATAATATTTCTGTCCTAATTTGATACGTAGCTAAATACCAATAAAAATTCCTAGAATAATATTGCTATCCTAATTTGATACCTAGCTAAATATACCAATAAAAATTCCTAGAATAAAATTTCTGTCCTAATTTGATACCTAGCTAAGTTCATGTATATCGAAAGAGCTACCTAGGGTTTATACAAAAACCTAGCTACCTAGGGTTCATACTAAAACCTAGGGACCAGACGGAATCATAGGGTTCATACTAAGACCAAGGTTTCATACTAAAACCTAGGGCAGACAGAGAGGAGAGGAGAGAGAAGGAGGGGCGGGGGACTTACGGGTGGGGGGGGGGGGGAGACGCCGACGGTGAGGTGGAGGTCGGGGGAGATGGGTGCGGGTGGAGGAGGGGGCGCCGACGATGTGGGCGGCGACGGAGGGCGCGCGGCCAAGGGCGACAGACGGGCGGGCGACGGACGGCGAAGGAGGGCACGCGGAGGGCGATGGATGTGCAGAGTGATTGAGGGAGGCCCACGCGCGTCGTTGGTTAAGTCAAATTTAGCAGTAGCGCGGGTCGAGACCCGCACTATAGCTAACTTAGCGGTAGCGCGGGTTACGCATACCCCGCGCTACACCTAAGTTAGCTATAGCGCGTTCCCAGACGCGCGCTACTGCTATTCCTTTCATTTTTATTTTTATTTTATTTTTCTTTTCATTTTATTTTTCCTTTCACTTTATTTTTCCTTTCATTTTATTTTTCTTTTCATTTTCATTTTCATTTTTCCTTTCTCCTTTTTCTTTTTCTTTTCATTTTCTTTTCTATTCCTTGTATTTTTATTTTCATTCTCTTCTTTCCTTTCTCATTTTTCTTTTTCTTTTCTTTTCAGATAGAACACCGAGCCGGAACCAAGCATATATATTACACATCATTTGACCAATAACGATTAAGTGCATGCACAAAATAAATACGTACATAATACTACATACATAATATATATTATATAATATAATATATATATAATATATAATATTATATATATATATATATATATATATTAATATGTATAAATGATGGTTTCTCAACGTCGACGTTTTCGTTTTTGAGTGAGCTTCTTTTCCTTCTTGCTCGTTGTCGAATAATTGGCCTCTCATTATGACTTTTCCTTTCCATGTGATATAGCTTTCTAGGTATAGTTTATTCTTCTTTTGACGTATGATTCATCATCATCGTCATCTTCCCTCATCGGGTTGCCATACTGGTCATAGGCTTCCTCGTTGGCGACTCCATCCATTCCAATGATGTTCCTTTTGCCTCTCCTCACGACAACACGGCTGGGATTGCTCGGGTCGGTTATGAAGAAGCATTGTGTCACGTGCTTAGCTTGTACCCATGGGTCGCTTTTTGCGATGGTGTTCACGGTAGTGATCTTGACGTCGGGTATCGACATGGTAGTGAAATAACGGTTTTCTCTTTCGACATTCTTAGCCCATCTGACATGGAACATCTTCGCACTGTGCAGTCCAGAGTAGTCAAGATCCCAGATCTCCTCAATCCTTCCGTACAATCTTTCAGTTGCGGCGTTGTCGCCAGTCATGCATTCCATCGTCACCCCTGAGTTCTGAAAATCACTGTTTATATCTTTGGCCTCCATGTAGAACGTGTATCCATTGATATCATATGCTTGATCACGAGGTTGGCCGCGAGGCCATGTGCTAAGGCGTACATGAGCAATCCGGCCATAGAGCCCTCTTCCGGGGGATTAGCAAGAATATGCTCTTTGAACCAGTGCTGGAAAGTGGAGTTGTGCTCTCTAATAACTTCGGCGTTCGTCCTGCATAGCCCCTGGTCACGATACTTCTTTGCGATGATTTCTTTGTGTAGTGTCACAAAACGATCTACCACGTCTAGGTGATGTAGCACTTTACTAAGTTTGCTATGTCAAAGTCGTTGCATCGATCCGAGTAACCCACATGCAGTTCCCTACGACCGTTGGAGTGACCTTCTCCTTCAAGCCTCCCAAGGTGCGTCTTAACGGGCAAACCAACAACAGGCCGTCTCCGCCATATATATAATTCTCTCAGAAAGAGATGCACTCTTGTGTCAGATAGCCCTGGACGATGCTTCCATCCGGACAAGACATGTTATGAATGAATCCTTTGATGGCCCCATTCATCCTCTCAAACGGCATCATGTTGTGCAGGAATGTCGGCCCCACGTCTATTATTTCGTCCACAATGTGGACAAACAGATGCACCATGACGTCAAAAGAACACGGGCGGGAAGTACATCTCAAGCTCATTTAGTATCACAATGATCTCTTTCTGTAGCCTTCGTAGCCACTTCACACTAATCGACTTTCGAGAGAGAACGTCGAAAAAATTGCAGAGACCAATAAGCATTTCACGGACGTGCTTGTCCATTACCCCTCTAAGGGCAACAGGTAGTATCTGTGTAATCATCACATGACAGTCATGAGACTTCATCCCGCTGAACCTTTTCTTCTTCGTGTCTAGAAATCTGCTTATCTTCCCACAGTAACCGGAACTAACTTTGATTCCGGTAAGGCACTTCAAGAATTGATCGATCTCCTTCAGACTGAAGGTGAAGCAAGAAGGGGGGCAATAAATTCTCTTCCTTCTTGTTGACTTTTTTACCCCTGTCCCCCGCCTCCATCTTCGTCTCCGTCTCCTCCGACTTTTTACGGACGGCATGTGGAGATCTGCCCTCATGTTCAAATCTTGGAAGTCTTTTCTTGCCTTCGGCCTATCCTTGGTCTTATCCGGCATGTTCAGCACTGTTGCAAGCAAGCTCTCAAGGACATTCTTCATGATATGCATTTGATCAAGGCAATGAGGTGTGTCGAGTATGGGCTAGTACTCCAAGTCCCAGAAAATAGACCTCATTTTCCATACCTTTAGTAGCGGCTCCGACTCCTTTTTCATCGTCTTTCCCAGCGCGGGGCACTGTTCCTAGTTTTTTAATAGCTCATCGATTTCGGCGCCGCTCCGCTTATGTCGAGGTCCTCGATGCTCAGCCTCACCATTGAATAGATCTCCACGGTTTCTCCATGGGTCGTCCTTCGCGAGCCATCTTCGATGCCCCATGTACACGATTTTCCCAGATCCGCCATCTTTCGTTAGATGCTGAGACGTTGTATCATCCATGCACTGCGTGCATCCGCAATATCCGTGGTACACCTGGCCTGCGACATATCCGTAACCGAGATAGTTATGCACAATCGTCACTAGCGCGGCTCTCATATAGAAATACTCGCCTTTGCTGGCGTCCCATGTCTTGGCTGGTGTTCTCCATAACGTGTCTAACTCCTCTTGAAGTAGCCCAAGATACAGACTAATATTTTTCTCGGTTGTTTCGGCCCTTAAATCAGCATGCTCATCTGTATGTACTTTGACTTCATGCACAACAAGGGGGGAGGTTGTACAATCATACAAACACGGGCCATGTGCTATGGTTGGTGTTCTGGTTGCCAAACGGATTCATGCCATTGGTACTCGCGCCAAGCACAATATTCCTTGCATCACCTGTGAAATATCGATATTCGGCGTTGAATGCTCTCCAATGGCATGCATCCACTAGGTGTCTTAGCATCAGATCATCTCCATCGTCAGGCTTTTTTCTCTTCGCGTGCCAACGCATGAGCTTTGCTTCCTTAGGATCTACAAAATAACATTGCAGACGAGGACTGATCCGTAAGTACCATACAACTTTCTGGTGGAGATTTCTGTCTGGCCTTCTTGTATCGAGAAGCATTGCACATCACACAGCTAGGTTTTTCCGCGTGCTCCTTTCGATAAATGACGCAATCGTTGATGCATGCATGGTATCTAATGTGCGGCAGATCAAGAGGGCACACGATCTTCTTGGCCTCATCCACACTAGTAGGACATAGATTTCCCGCGAGAAGAACCTTCTTTAGGTACTTGAGAAGCTCATCCAGGCTTATGTCGGTCCATTTGTTTTTAGCCTTCGTCTTCAGAAATTCGAGAATGAAACTCAAGCGAGTCACCCCGGGATCGCAACCATCATACAATGGAGTGTTCGAGTCTACCTCCAGTTGCTCCAGCTTGGCTTCCTCTCTAGAAGCAGCTCTGTCGGTACTCGTCTTCTTGCGAAGCAGGTCTCGAACATGAGGGTCCCACACGACTGAACTTAGTAGCGACGAAGGCTGCAGCGTGTCCACATCTTCTCCGCCACCATGTCTGGCCTCTTCTTCGCCGCCATGTCCAGCCTCTTCTCCACCGCCATGTCCGGCCTCTTCTCTGTCGCCATGTCCAGCCCCTTCTCCGCCGCCATTATCGGTCATCTCTCCGTCTAGCCCCGTGTTGTAATTAGCTGCCCGGTCGGCGTCCTCATCATCATCATCTTCAATTATCCACCGAGCATAGCCATCCATGAAACCAGTCATGGGAAGGTGCGCCTTCAAACGACCATCCTCATAGGAGTCGAGCCAAACTCCTCCTTTGCATCTTCGACACGGACATAAAATCTCTGTCCGGTTATTTTCATTCATGTCTTGCACCGCCGCTCGCAACCACCTTTTCACCATCATTCAACTGACCATCATGATCGGCTGCTGTAATAATAAGCAAATTGATTATAAAAATGCATGCATGCATCAAAGTCATACAATAATTCGGCATGACCTTCGCTAAAAATAGGACATATAGAGTTCGCCTGAAATTCGCCAAAATGGAAATAAATCGACATTTCAGCAAACCCTAGGCAACTCAAGCACAATTCGGCGGCAACCCATGCCACACGCACAATTTCCCCCAATTAGGTCATATGGCGCACACACACACACACACACACACACACACACACACACACTAGTAGAAAACGGGCCTTTAGTCCCGGTTCCAGAGGGCCTTTAGTCCCGGGACTAATGCCCATTACTTTTAGTCCCAGTTGGCTTACGAACCGGGACTAATGGAGCTCCATGTGGCCGCTGTCTGGAGCGGGGCTGGAGGACCTTTAGTCCCGGTTGGTGACTAAAGGCTCCACCTTTAGTCCTGGTTGGAGTCACCAACTTAGACTATTGGCGATACGGGGGGGGGGGGGGGGGTAGAGTTTGAAAATTGCAGAACCGCTTTAGTCTGGGATGGTGTCCATCCAATCCTACCGTCGACTACATCTGCTAGCACCATCCAAGCCAGAGTCACAACTAAGGTTAACCAAGCCAGAGTCACGTTCTATTAAAGTGGCAAAAAGAATTACTTTTCAATACAGCAAAACTAATTCTATCAACTATTATTAAAGGCTAAACAACTATTAATACAAAACAGTAGCAAAATTAATATTAATTAATTATAAAAATTTATCTACTGTTGTCTAACAAAAGCATACTACAACATGTTAAAATCTACAGAAAGAACTAACTAAAAAAATTGACAACAACAATTAAAGAACTAAAACAACTATATAAGCAAAACAGTACTGTTTTAATTAAAATCCTAATTTAAATTATTCTAAAAACAACCAAATAAATCTTACTGTGACAACAATCTAACATGTGACTAGGAGCAACAAGAATTAAATTTAAAACTATTTTTAAACTCAAATTATTCACAATCTAGGGTTTGAAGCAAATTTGAACAAATTCAAATTTAAATCATTCAAATTTGAAAACTAATGGCACAAACAGAAACTAGACAAAATTTTGAATCTAATGCAAAAAGAATCACCCAAAAACATCAAATATCCTAAAAGATATAAGCAATTTAAAACAGAAACAAAAAACAAAAAACAAATGAGAAAATAGAAAAGAAACCCTTTAGTCCCGGTTGGTGGCTCCAACCGAGACTTTAGACCCAGTTGGAGATACCAGCCGGGACTAAAGCCTCAACCCCTTTAGTCCCGGTTGGTGTCTCCAACTGGGACTAAAGGTCAAATCTTTAGTCCCGGTTGGAGACACCAACCGGGACTAAAGGGCATCGCACCCTTTAGTCCCGGTTGGTGTCCCATTTGAACCGGGATTGATGCCTGCCCGACGCCCTAGCCCCTCGAACCGGGACTAATGCTCACATTAGTCCCGATTCGTAATGCAACCATGACTAATGTGTAGATCGAGCTTGGACCAAAGTCCTGTTTTCTACTAGTGACACACACACACACACACACACACACACACACACACACACACACACACATATATTTCCATTCTTACAAAAGCACAAATTTTTAATCACCTATCTTGATATAGAGATCGAGCACGGTGATGAGGCCGATCGGTGTCGCCACACACACCTAGGGAGTGATCAAAAGTGGACAAAGGTTACTTCTTGACATGACTAGATCTAGTTAGGGAGGTACATAGGTCACTTCATTAAATGGGTAGATCTACCTAGCTAGTTGGGGAAGGAGATGTCTCTAACTAGTGGAGGGGGAGAAAAAGTGAGGGAAAAGAGAAACGAGTTGCATTAATTAATGAAGGTGGTGTAGTTAGCTAGGAGCATTAAAGAGAGAGAAAGAGAGTAATGGGGGGAGTAGTGAGGAAGAAGCAAAGTGAGGGAGACAGTGATGTCTACTACGCAACTTTATTCTTGTAGACACGTGTTGGGCCTCCAAGTGCAGAGTTTTGTAGGACAGTAGCAATTTTCCCTCAAGTGGATGACTTAAGGTTTATCAATCCGTGAGAGGTGTAGGATGAAGATGGTCTCTCTCAAACGACCCTGCAACCAAACTCAATTCACAACAAGATGGAGAGGGGAAAACACCATATGATCCGACTATATTAACAAAGCCCGCCATACATCAAAATCGTGACATCTCAAGAACACGAGAGAGAGAGATTAAACACATAGCTACTGGTACAAACCCTCAGCCCTGAGGGTGGACTACTCCCTCCTCATCGTGGTGGCCGCCGGGATGATGAAGATGGCCACCGGAGATGATTCCGCCCTCCAGCAGGGTGCCAAAACAGGTCTAGATTGGTTTTCGGTGGCTACAGAGCCTTGCGGCGGCGGAACTGCTGATCTAGATTAACCCCGATGGTTTTCGGAATATTTGTGAATTTATAGGGTAAAGAGGGGGTGCGAGAGGCCACCGAGGTGGGCACAACCCACCTGGGCGCGCCTGGGCCCCCAGGCGTGCCCTGGTGGGTTGTGCCCCCCTCGGGGCACCCCCCCCCCCAGGTGCTGCTCTGGCCCATTGTTGGTCTTCTGGTCCATAAAAAATCCACAAAAAGTTTCGCGGTATTTGGACTCCGTTTGATATTGATTTCCTGTGATGTAAAAAACAAGCAAAAAATAGCAACTGGCACTGGGCACTGGGTCAATAGGTTAGTCCCAAAAAATGATATAAAGTTGCTATAAAATGATTGTAAAACATCCAAGAATGATAACATAACAGCATGAATACTTCATAAATTATAGATACATTGGAGACGTATCAGCATCCCCAAGCTTAATTCCTAGTCGTCCTTGAGTAGGTAAATGATAAAAGAAATAATTTATGAAGTGTGAATGCTATCAAAGTGCATAAGTTTGATCAAAGATAATTTCAATTACTTTTTCTAGCATCATAACAGCAATTCTTTCTTATAAAATTTCTCATGTTATAGTAGCAACCAATTCACATCTTAAGGTTCAAACAATGAATTCTCTTGAAACTCAACAATCTATGTTCTTAGTCACCAAGCAATTGCAATTCAACTTATTCAACGGAGTTTAAGTAAGAGCTCCACATACTCAACCATCTTGTAGTCTTCTATGATTGCTAACACTCACCGCATACACATGAGCAAAACGTTTCAACCAGACACATAGAAAGATAGGGGCTTATTGTTTTGCCTCACAACATATTCACCTCAAGTGTGATGTCAACAATAATAACTCATGCTACCCATATTCAACTGGACATATGTGCCTAGATCTTTCCTCACCACAAGATGCTTGCCCAAAGAGAAAATAAAAAGGAATAGGGAGAAAAATTTTGACTCTTTGCATAAAAGTAAATACTGAAAAGTAAAAGATAGGCCCTTCGCAGAGGGAAGCAGGGGTTGCCATGCGTTTATTTGTTTGTATGCTCAACCCCTTAGTGCAAAAGAACATCACGTTACATTGCTCCTTATGATAGCAACCTTTATTATGCAGTCTGTCGCTTTTATTCTTTGCCATCACAAGTTCGTACAACGCTCAATTTTCTCTTACACTAAATGATCTAACACTTTTAGAAACAATTTTTATTACCTTTTTGCACCGATGACAACTTACTGGAAGGATCTTATTCAATCCTTAGGTAGGTATGGTGGACTCTTGAAGATAAGATTTCGGGTTAAGGGTTTTTTTGGATGCACAAGTAGTATCTCTACTTGGTGCAGAATTTTTGGCTAGCAAAGATGGGGTGCAAGCACCACATGTTGAAGGATCTATGACAATATAAGTTCTATGTGAATATGAACAAACATAAACCATTACGTTGTCTTCCTTGTCCAACGTCAATAATTTTGGCATATAATATTTTGATGGGGGTTCACAATCACAAAAGATTTCCAAGATAGTGTATTTATATGTGAAAGTTCTCTTCCTTATACTAATTATTCGTGAATTGCTTGTATGACCAATATTGTGATTGTCAAGCCTCAAAAGATTTCACTTTCTAAAGCCAATGTGAAGCTACCACTAGGCATGATATGATTTCAACTTCATGACATTCAATTTATTCAACAATGTACTCATAGGATATAAGTGAAGCACAAGAGGAAATGACAAGCTACTCATAAAAGATATAAGTGAAGATCATGAGCATAATATTTCTTTCTCTCAAATTAATTTAAGTGAAGCAAGAGAGAATTTCTTCAAAAATACTAAAGCACACCGTGCTAAAAAAGATATAAGTGAAGTACTAGAGCAATTCCATAGAAAAGAGCTTCGTTGACGGGATGTGAGTGCCGCTTACCTAGCCTACCTGGCAACTATTTGATGACGCTATTTTATTAAAAACCTTCAGAACTAAGAATTTTATTAAAACAGAAAGCAAAACAAAATAAAATGACATTCTAAGAATAGCACAACTCATGTGAAGAAGCAAAAACTTAGGCTCAAATGATACTAACCGATAATTGTTGATGAAGAAAGGTGGTATGCCTACTGGGGCATCCCCAAGCTTAGATGCTTTAGACTTCTTGAAATATTATCATGGGGTACCTTGGGCATCCCCAAGCTTGAGCTTTTGTGTCTCCTTAATTCCTCTCATATCACGGTTTTCCTAAATCTCAAAAGTTTCATCCACACAAAACTCAACAAGAACTTGTCAGATAATTTAGTATAAATAAATGCAAAAACCTTACCATTCTCTACTGTAGCAAATCACTAAAATTATTATTCAACATTGCATACTAAATGCCTCTGCATATTTAATACTCTTATCCTCAAATAGAATAATTAAACAAGCAAACATATGCAAACAATGCAAACATAACAGCAATCTGCCAAAACAGTACAGTCTGTAAAGAATGCAAGAGTATCAATACTTATTCAACTCAAAATATTCTGAAAATTTAACACACTGTAGAAAATTTATCAGAGCTTATTTTGAAAACAGTTTCAACATTTTATCATATTATGACTTTTCTAGAGAATTTTTGTAACATCGATAAACTTTCTGTTTTGAAACAGCAACTCATATACTTGCAAGATAAGCATGGCAAAGGCTATCATTGGCACTTTTATTGAAATAAAAGATGCAAAACATTATTCTAAATAACAGCAAGCAAATCCTAACAAAATAAAATGACGCTCCAAGTAAAACTCATATCATGTGACGAATGAAAACATAACTCCAAGTGAGTTTACCGATAATGTTGGAGACGAAAGAGGGGATGCCTTACGGGGCATCCCCAAGCTTAGTTGCTTGGATCTTTCCTTGAATATTACCTTGGGGTGCCTTGATCATCCCAAAGCTTAGGGTCTTGTCACTCCTTATTGTCCTAATTTAAAGGCAGCCCAAGGCCGAATGGAAAGCTGGATTCCAATAGAATGAGCCCGTGTGTGACCAAAACGGGACGAGCGGAGCAGAGCGAGCCATTTTTGTATTGCGATGACATATACGAAGAAACGGGCAGATATTGGGAGGAAAATGCAGTCCTCCTTTTTGGACTGCCTAGCTTCTTTTCTTTACGAACAAATAGCTTGATGAGTTGGTTAATGCATGCGGGCCAATTCCGTGCCACTAAGGTTTGAATCCGCGGTCTACTGCTATTTCCTTTTTTATAAAGGCTTTCGTGCAACTAAGCCTGGGAATAGTTTCAGACCCAGATTAAAGCCATCCCGAACCATACAACTTTACTACTTTTATACAGTCCAACCCAGCCCAACAATAAACATAATCGAGACTAACCCAGACTATTTGCTTTTTCTACCCAATCCCATCAAAAATATTTGTTTATTTTTTTTGAACCAGGCTTTACCCCTTTCTATTGCATAAGAATGGAAATACAACCAGTTCCGGAGAACATTGTTAGGGGAAGGGAGAGAGGCAGAGCGAGCTCAAGCACTGCCAGGAAACCCACTGCCATTCGTTCGTCATTGAAACGAATGCTGTGGGGCAAAAACCTGGCAGCACATACAGTTCAAAAGCACCTAGATCGAACAAAAGAAAAAGCAGTCCTACCAAGATGAATTCCCAGGAGCATTGTCCCCTCGCATCAAAGAGTCTGGAAAGCGCGTTCATCATGTTCCGCCGATCAGACGACATGCAGCATCGCACACCTTCATCAGCTGCATCGTGCTGGCCCTAATCATCTCGGCACTGGATCGTAGCTTGTCGGCGTCGCCTCCATGTTGCAGTCCTGTTTTTGGTTTGAATCCATAGGTTGAAACCCTGGAAACAAGAAGCCAGACGCCCACCATTAGCGACGATGAAGGAGAGCCTGCTCACACCCTCGGCCTCCACGCCCACCACCAGCTTCCGATGCAGACAATGCGGGTAGTAGTTGATCTTCAGCTTCAATCAGCAGATGGCGCCATCTTCGTCGGTGAGGCACCGGGACACCGAGTCCAAGGGAGAGGATGGTGAGGAGCCAGGACACGAGCGCACTGACGTGCACATTAAAGCTTTTGGTCAGTGGTCATGGGGATGTATTGAGCAGGTGGCCCGACCAATAGGCATGGTTCGCAGCTGTAGCCGGCATCGCACAGCTCGTCGACAAGGTTCCCCTAGATGCCATGCCACGGGACATTGCCAGCGTCGCGCAGCATGTCGATGAGGTCCACTGGGATGGCACGCCCGGCCACGTGCATGAAGCTCCAGACAGCCGCGACCATGTAGGCAGCGCTGGCGGGGGAGTTTAGATCGAAACCGGCCATGTGAACGCCGGGAATCTTGCAGCCACCTGGTCGTAGGCGTGGCCCAGGCCGTGGCGTAGCTGGCGGTCCTCCTCCAGCCGCACGTACTCCGCCAGGATCGCTGACAGGCCTAAATGCATGCCATTGTAGTTCTTTTTGGTCCACTGAGCGAGCTTGATGAATGGAATGGATTAAGCTACGTATATATGTGTATTCATACATGTGGAGCCCAACAAAGTCCATGCAAGTTGGCCGTCTCATACGCTTTGGTCGAGATCGCGTTTGGAGGTTGTTGGGGATATTCCCCACGGTTATGAGCCGGCCATAGTTTGACCCGGCCAAGAGCCATGAGGCTCTATGGGTCATCTCATATTCCAGGTTATGGCGAGACAATAAGAAGAGACCAAGGGCCCAGGTCGAGACCCTACAGGAGGCCGGCTTAAGGGGATCCCAATGGGCCGGCTCGTAGAGAAGGTCCAAGAAGGGGAAAGTTCAGTGACAAGGGAAGCGAGACCTGGCGGAGGATTGACCTGGCTAGGGTTGATTGGTTCAAAAGAGGAGACCTGGTTTGCTATTGCCGGCTCAACAGGTCATACACGGGATGGATACTTCCTAACTGGGAAGGCACAGAAGATCAACAAGACTTATAGTAGGACTCCAATTAAGAATTGGAGTAGGACTCGTAACCTATTGTAAACCCCAGGGACCCTACTATCATATAAAGTGGGCTTCTAGGTCGTCTAAAGAAAAAAGTTAGGGATAAGTTTTTAGATTGGTTCAAAAGAGGAGACCCGGCATCGGACAACCCTGGGCAGAGCCGGCAAATTCATCGTTCGGGTTGCGTCGAGTGCGCCGTCATTACTGCAAGTCGAAGATGTGTCCATGATCAAATATAACCATAGATTGATTCTATTGAAAAGCTGGTGCACGCCGCTGATGCAGCCGCGCGTCATCGAGACCGCCAGGAGTTTCGTTCGTCCGCGTACAAATCACCGAGTTGCAGCTGTTCTACGCGATCCGTCAAATTGCCGTTGTTCTGTACTGCTTGAAATCCAAAAGCAACAACAGCAGGGACCACACATCAAGTCCAAGTACATGAGAAAGTACTTTTTCCAATCACGTCAAGCATCAACCCCGATCGTTTCCAGTACTGGTACATCACGTGAAGCCAAATCAGTTTTGTGGCTAAACTCCGATTGCTACGTGCAAACAAGGAACCTACCAGGAGGCTAATTCAATATTCAAAGGAAGGAAAGGTTACTACACACGCGAAACCCATGAGAAAAAAGAAAAGAAAGCAATATATCATCCGGACTCGGATCGATGCGCATCCACATTGCTGGTGCATGTATATCTCAATTAATTCCTAGCGTACGCACAGATCATCTATGGTTCAAATACATCAGGTGAAATCTGGACACCAATATCATTGGATACATCGATCAGATCCCTACTATGTCAGATCGTAGAGGAAGTTTGTGTTCTTGTTAAGTGTGGTAGTCATCCCATGAAAGTCTTCGATACAGACCTTATGGCTACATCCACCAACCATTATCTTTAAGATAATGTTGCTTGTGTTGCTCGGATGCAAACATGTTACGTAATAAGCAATCTCGCTATATTGCATATCTTGCCAGTCAAATCATGTGACTGATTTGTTCTCCAAGTCTCTATCAAGTTCTACATTCCAGAAATATGTTTATGGAATTGGTATGTGACGGCTTCGAAATTTGCAAGAATTAAGGGGGGTATCTTCCTGAATTGTTCCTGTTCAAAGCATCATATTATACTCTTTTTCCCTTAATGAGTTTACTTCTACAGGTTCTCATTAAGGTTTTTAATGAAGTAATATCAACACAAGATCATATGTCATACTTTCTGTTTTTCCCATCGGGGTTTTTAGGAAAGTATACACGACATATTTATTGTCCTCTAAACTCTTTGGATTTTCTCATATTGAGTTAAAAGAGACAATTATAATGATATGTCATATCATTTTCTCCTTATATTTTTCCCACTGGGTTTTAAAGGAGTTTTCAGTGATATATCAGATCGCACTCTTTTCCCTTATGAGATTTCGCTTGAAGTTTCTCATAAAAGGTTTTAATGAGGCGACATATGCAATACTTTTTATTTTTTTTTCCCACTGGGGTTTTTAAAGGAAAGTATACAAAACATATTTATTGTTCTCCAAACTCACCAATGAGTTTTCTCCTTCCTAAAAGGTTTTTCTCATATGAGTTATCAAGGAGACAGTAATCATAATATGTTGCATCTTTTTCTCCTTATTATTTTTTCCATTGGGTTTAAATGAGTTTTAGCAACATATCAGCACTATTCTCCTCATATTTTTCCCACTGGGTTTTTTGGGGAAACTCTCAAGATTATACAAAGGATTTCTCAAGATGGAAGATGAATATACAAGACACCTTCAGTGATGTTCAAGAAGCCTTCAATGATGATCAAGAAGCGGTGTTGTACAAGGGGGAGTGTTATGAATTAATTAGTGGATTAATTAGCACCTGCTAATTAACAAACCGTCATTAGCAAGGGGTGTGTCCAACCCCGAAGAGTATTGTCCCTTCTCTCTCTCTATTGTCAAAAGGCACCTGTTCTGGAGGGATGCCTCCGAACAGGCACCTCTTCTTTCCATCTCTTCCAGATGTATATATACTTGAGAATCAATGGAAACCAGGACTGATCGTCCTTTTGCTTTCAATCTCGTTTTACTTTAACAGTTCGCAAGAGTCTGCGTCTTCACGGGGCACCAAAACATCTCACGGTGCCAACTGGCATGGGCGTCGGTGGCCCTGCCGCTGGCCCGGCACAACGCCACATAGCCCTTCCTTTCTTCATCCCTGCACTGAGCTCCAAGACGGCCGGGCACAATGAAGGTAAGAGCGCAGATGGAGGAGGCATCATGGCCCAGCCGACGACGAGGAAGGGTCGTAGGCGCTCTAACCGGTCGCGCTGCCACAGACGCTGCCGAGGGTGGAGCAGAGGAGGAAGCCCAGGTACATCACGCGGGTGCAGTCAGGGTTCAAGTGGAACAGGTACAACCGCGTGCAGTACGACCATGACCAGCCGCCGCCCAAGATCCTCAAGGTTTTACCAGAAGCCTCCGGAGTACACCATCCACGAGGATGGGGACGGCGAAGAGACCTGCATCATCAGGTTACTTGCCGGGCTACTGTACAAGGCATCGCCTTCAGGATCGTGAACAAGGAGTAAGAGTACTCGCGCAAGCGGGATTCAGGTGCACCTTCGATAGGGGAATCATGAACCTGAATTTTAACTTGAAGCGCTTCTTTTACAAGCAAAGAGAGTGAATTTTTATTTATTGAATTCTTCATGCTCCAATATTGACCAAGTATATATTTGAGTAAAAAAATAGATGTTGATTTTTTTGTTAATCTGCTCTGAACCAAGGAACGTCTGGGGTGGATCTGGAGCTGCTTACCAAGGTCTCTGCGTGCCAGTGATTGGTAGATTGCGATTAGCGATCCACCTACCGCTGACGATTTCACATAGTATGATTGCTTTATGGGTTCTGTAGCGATATCCTCTCATTATTTACTTGGTGCGTCACTTGAAGATTAATTGTGTGTTAAGTATTGGGTGTTGCTCTGTTGACTCATCAAGCACAATTTTGTAACATGACATTTTTTTCGACAAAGGGTAATATATTAATATCAAAATGATATCAAGTACACCCGGCCTCTGCAACAACTCAATGCCACGAGCAACTCGAGGCATCAAGGATGCACACAGCCAAAAAAAATAGAAAAAATAACAAAAGCAAAATAACGAAGATCTAAGGCACGCCGTAACCAACAACGATACCAAGCACTACCGTGACAACACACGGGCTGCGAGTAGGTTCTCCAAAAGCAACGTCTTCAAGAAGATAAGGACACACAAGTGTTACCGTTGCCAGATTCAGTCAAATACTAAATCCTGAGTTTTCACCCTGAGAGAAGAACTGAGCAACATCATGCAATGCCTTCAACAAGGTAACGATATCGAAATACCACCATTGCCAGGTATGACCGGCTAAGGACACACCATTGGTTTTCACCCTGAAACTCCAGTCCCGGTACTGAAGTAGCACCACCAAACGCAACCACGAAGTGTTGTTGCAACCACTGGACCACCCCCTTCATTCCTTCAATCCTTGACAATGCCGAACACAGACAAACGCCCACATGCGTCGTGTTCTAGACCACGGCAACGAATATGCATAATCCTCGTGCACAAGAACCATGGAACATCACATCTCAGAACATCTTCAGCCTGAATGTTTGGCATTCCAACCATTGTCCATTGCTCACACACACAGTTCTGATGGGAAAAGCTGTGCTCCTATGAGCTTCTTGACGGCGATGACACGACTGCCCGGAGCCACCGAAACCCACGATAGGGGCACCTTCGGCAGACCCATGCCATCCTCGCCATCAGCTGATGACGAACTTGGGAAAAGGATCCCTTCAGTTGTCCAGTTGCAGCCGTGGTCGTCCATGTCTCTAATCTGCATATTGGAGTCAGATCGGATCACAGTCATACCGCAAGTGACTGCCGCTACCATGGATGGCATCTCCGTCTTCAAATCTTGATCCAGCGCTGCACAAGTCGCCGCAGCCAGCACCGCCTAGATCCATAGGCGGCCGTCGCGCTGCCCTCGCAGCCGCTCCAGCCATGCCACCACCAGAAGGTTGAGGCCGCCGCCCCATTTCCGAGCTCCGCCAAGCACCAACGCCGTCTAGGGTCGGCCCCCGCGCAAGGCCGGAGGTCCCCTCGGCAGGAGAGGACGAGAGCCCGCCACCGCCGTCCACTGAACGGGCCTTACCCGTCGGTTTCCTCCGGCGGCGGCGGGGTGGATGGAGGAGAGGGGAGACGGGGGCGGCCGCTAGGGTTTCACCCGTACCGCCCCCCTAGGAGCGGTGCGGGCGAGCCTGAGGTCAAGAGAACTAGATACGCCTGTAACATGACATGTCACTCACTCTTCAGATGTTTGTATTTATATATCTATTTACATCTTTTTAACAAACCTAGCTCATCTCTCCATACACTATAATATTGAAATTTTGTTTCAGAAGCTCTACTAAATTGGAGACATGTGTCCATATGTTGCTTTGAAATAAATGAAATATGCCTTTGGACTTCGACAGTGGTTTTTCCATGTGTTCTCATGATTTTTCACTTCTCTTTTCTCTTATGAATCCTAACACAGGTAAGATGTTTGAACAGCTTGGACTTCAGAATATTCAGATGTGAGTTTAGTGCTTATACGAGTTGTATTTTGGATTATTCCGCCGTACCTATATTTATGTGCACTCAATATCAACTTTTTATATAGCTCATGTTTTATAGAATTTTTTCCTCTATTTTCCGCAGCAACGCGTGGGGTATCAACTAGTTTTAATAATGCAGGAGAAGTGTTCACAATAAAAGTGATGTCATGCTGCACATGCGGAGCGTGCGCCGGCATCATCAGCACCGGCGTCTATGCATGCTGCACTGCTGAACGAACACGCGCAAGCCGCCACCCCCGCAATCCGATCTACATCAACATGCCGCAGCCGACTCATGCGACCGCGCCGGCTTCAACACACCACGGCCGACTCGCGCGGCCGTGCCGGCTTCCAACGCTGTGGCCGACTTGCACCGGCTTCAACATGCTGCGGCCAACTCGCGCGTAAGCGCCGGCTTCCAACGATGCGACCGACTCGCGCGTTCGCGCCGGCTTCAACACGCCGCGGCTAACTCGCGTGTCTGCGCCAGCTTCCAACGTCACAGCCGACTCGCACGTCCGCGCCGGTTTACAACACGGCGGCCGACTCATGTGTCCGCTGTCGGTGTCAAAACCGGCGGATCTCGGGTAGGGGGTCCCGAACTGTGAGTCTAAGGTCGATGGTAACAGGAGACGGGGGACACGATGTTTACCCAAGTTCAGGCCCTCTCTATGGAGGTAATACCCTACGTCCTGCTTGATTGATCTTGATGAATATGAGTATTACAAGAGTTGATCTACCACGAGATCGTAATGGCTAAAACCCTAGAAGTCTAGCATGTCTGATTATGATTGCCCCTACGGACTAAAACCCTCCGGTTTATATAGACAGCGGAGGGGACTAGGGTTGTACAAAGTCGGTTACAGAGAAAGGAATCTTCATATCCGAACGCCAAGCTTGCCATCCACGCCAAGGCGAGTCCCATCTGGACACGGGAGAGAGTCTTCTGTCTTGTATCTTCACGGCCCATCAGTCCGGCCCACGTCACGTAGCCCGGACGCCCGAGGACCCCTTAATCGAGGATTCCCTCAGTAGCCCCCAAACCAGGCTTTCAATGACGATGTGTCCGGAGCGCAGATTGTCTTCGGCATTGCAAGGCGGGTTCCTCCTCCGATTACTTCAAAGTACCTGACTTAAGGAGCTGTATTCGGCCTTCCATTTAATGTCGTGCTCATCGGCTTCCACGCCTTCATGACTTCAGTTTCCACGTGTCGAGCGAATACGAGAGGTCGGGGTATCTTTGCACATAACTCCCTGACTATGTAAGAAAGGCGTCTATTTAAAGAGATTGGATCTTCAGATCCATTCCACGCTCTTCCACCCAACTCCACGGCTCCAAAAAAGGCGATTGGGAAAGATGTTTTGTATCCCATGATCAGCTGGTGAAGCTCCAAACACAGGGATTTCTTCCCCCCGCGGATCTGGTCCCTGTTCGAGCAGGTTTGACCTCCTTCTCAGGCGAAGCTTTGGCGGAAAATTTCCCCAATCCAACCAGGGGGGAATGGGTGTGCTTCATTTCTTATTTGCCAAGAGGCGTTGGGTTTCCAATCCACCCTTTCCTCCGAGGACTCCTAGAGTATTATGGCCTCCAACTGCACAACCTCAAGCTGGCCTCTATCTTGCACATCGCGGGTTTTGTTGCCCTTTGCGAGCTTTTCCTAGGCTATGAAGCCCACTTTGATTTATGGAGAAAACTATTATGCCTCATCCCTCGTACCCAGGAGGGATCCATATTCGAGGTGGGCGGCGCCGAAATATGGCGCATAGCCGGGACCGGATACCTACCCGGCACACCGAAGAAGGCATCCGAGGAGTGGCCCTCAGAGTGGTTTTATATTGAGGACGTCGCTCTCCCTGACCCAATCCGAATGGGTCTCCCTGAATTTTCCAGCGCTCCTTTGAAGAAACGCCACAGCTGGCGCCCTAGGAGCCTCGAGGAGGAAGATAGTGCGGAAATCCATCAATTAATGAGTAAGATAAAGAAGCTCGCCCAGTCCGGATTATCAATAATCGAGGTAATGGCGATATCCATAGTGCGGGGTGTCCAGCCACTCCAATTTAGAGGGCTCCCTATGTGGCACTATAATGGGGAAGATGACGCCTCACGCTGTGGCCGGAAAGGTCCGGACACCCCCGCCGCTTTGGCCAAAATATTGGCCGATCTGTACAAAGGGGTGAAAGAAGAATTTATTCGTCTTAAACACCGAGAGGGATTTTCCATGTACAATCCTCCCAGCTGGGTGAGTTTTAATCCCACCACCATACTCAATCCTTTCCATGAGTCACTTTTGACTGATACTAACCCGTCCATTTGTAACAGGAATGGCGAAAGGTCGTCACGGGGATCTACAGCCCCGCCCCACAGCCGGAGGACCATAACCAGGATCTTGACCCCGGATTCGAAGAGGATCCGGACATATTTGTGGAGCTTGAGGAGGGAGTATTTTACCAGGCGAGCTACGATGGCACAGAAGTGGCCATTATAGCCGACTATCCCGGCCTCCTTCCTGCCTCACACGTAAGTAATCAGGAGACCTCTCCTCCGAAAGAGTTTCCTCATTCTGCCTCACCCACCGCACGGTCTCGTGTTCCAAAGGGGAGGCGCTCGGCGCGCCATGTTACACCAGAGGCGACTCAAAAGAGAGCGGCGCCTACATCGGGCAAGCCTTCGAAGAGGAAGGCAAACGAAGTCACGACTGAGTCGTCGTCAAAGAGGTATGGCTTCGTAAATATGCCCCTTGGCAGTCACATCCAACTGTGACATTGTCTGTTTGTGTCTCATCAGGAAGAGCGTTCGCCGGACTATGTCCGGGGGTCCTGCAGGTCACGCTCCCAACAGCCAGACTCCAGAACTTGCCATAAAGACGAGGGCCGATACGAGAGTGATGCCGGGTTGTCCTTCGGCAGAGGATTCGGATGATGTATCCGTCACAAACTCAGAAGTGGAGAGCGCCATGAATCATCGGCGTCGGAGGGCCGCTCTTCGCGACCCCGGCTTTACAAAAGAGGCATTCAATGCCTTCAGCTCGGCTGATGCATACATCCGAGCTGCTCGAGACGGGCTTACCAGAGCCACAGACCAGCATTTGAAAGATATGCGGGTAAGTTCACATCGTACAAACCTGATAATTATATACCAGTAGCCCCCGAGACTTGAAGCAGTTGATACAACTGATTTGAGGATCATTGTATAACCAGGTGCTTACAGAGAAGAACAACCTGTTGTCTCAAGAACTGGAAAAGTGTCGGACTCAGCTAACTGCTGCCACCGCCGAATTGGAGAAATCCAAGAAGGCGTCGCCTGGTAATGTTCCCCTCCATCGAGAAAATATAATCATATACTAGCAATGCTAACAGTGTTGCATATCTCATGGCAGGATCGTCAGATCAGCTGAAGGAGGCACTTGAAATCGCGCAAGCGGATAAACAAGAAGCCAAAAGGCTACTGGCCGCGGGCGAACGTGTGCTGACACGGGTCAGGGAGGATAAAAATAAGCTGCAGGATTCCAACACCCTGCTGGGCAAAGAACTGAAAGATGTGCGAGCCCAGCTAGCTGGCTCCGTGAAGGAAAATAAGAGGCTACGAGGCGGCATATTCAGTATGCTTTCGAACTTACCTCCGTGTAATTCGGCGAGGAAAGGAACTGACAGATTTATGTCTGCAGGTATGCTGACCGGCCGTCCCGAAGAGGAAATGTCCGGATCCTCAGGCGATCTGCTACAAGAGCTGTCGCAAATGCACGGGCGAGCTCGGCAGGCAATGCGGAGTGTTGCCAAGGCCTTGTGGCCATCCGTCTCCCCTCCAGAAAGTATGGAGGAACTTGTGCAGCTATTCAAAGGAGCGCGGAGGCGTTTCTGATTATGGAAGATATCGGCCTGCCGAGAAGGTGCGCGAGAGGCCTGGGCCATGGTGAAAACACAGAAAAGAAGTTCCAGTTAGTTTAGTATATGACCAAGTAAAGGTAGCTGCTGAATTGTCCCAACAGGATTGTAGGCTAGACAGCCTGTTGGACGGCCTAGAGGAAGAAGTTTTTGAGTCTAAGTGACTATGTGCTTCGATTGACAAATTTGTCCCTAGCCGGATTGTAAAACGATTGTCATGGCGGACCTTTTCGCTTCGACCTCCGGACCCGAAGCTCCGGAGTGTTTTCGAATACCAGCACGGTAATATAGACCGGGGTATGCGTGAAAACCAGGCGTAGGGGTCATAGTTGCTTGAACAGACAAGTTGTATCCGGCTAGCTATGTTATATTACATGTGATTGTAAGAAACATCTTCCAGAGAGAATAGTTCCGTTAAAGTTTCCTTTCCCTAGGTGAACATGCGTTAATGTTCATGTCCGAACTGTGATTAAAAAATCGCAGTATACATAGCATCTGGGGGTTCATAGTGTAATGAGTGAAAAAACATCTTTAGTCCGCCGACCGAATATTCCCTTAAGAACGCTAGCTTTCGGCTTCACCCAGTCTGAGATACACATCCGGATGACCCGGCAGTAACAATCGCAGAGATGCTCCCTTTATGCCCTAGTCGAACTAACGGGAACGTAGGGCATAAGCACAGGAGCCAGGCAACCCAGCTTGGCCAAAACTTAAGTCATAAGGATGCATACAATGGCGAAGAAAGGTACATATGAGGAAAAGACACATATGTGGTGAGCTTGATGCTCGGAAAATAATAATAATAAGCTTCTATATAAGAAGCCCCCAGGTATTATGGACGTACCTATTTAAGGATGTGTACGTCATAAGTGCGCGGTTTAGCCGCACAAGAGCTTAAAGCTAGGAAAAAAAACGAAAGAGAGGAAAAAAAGGTAATGGACAAAAAGGGAGAAGAAGACGAACAAAGAGTCCGGCTCTAGGCGTAGAATCTTCGGAGTCTGGCGGCGTTCCATGGGTTTGGCTCCAAGCGATTGTCTGATGCATCACGCAGTCAGTACGCTCCTCCAGTGAGAACTTCGTAAATGATGAAGGGACCCTCGCATTTGGGCTTGAGTTTGTCCTTTTTCTTCTCTGGCAAGTGTAGAACGAGTTCGCCAACATTATAAGTCTTGGTCCGCACTTCTCTGGTTTGATATCTGCGAGCCTGTTGTTGATACAATGCGGAACGGGCCTTTGCAACGTCGCGCTTCTCCTCCAGGGCATCTAAGCTGTCCTGCCGATCAAGCTCGGCCTCCCTCTCTTCATACATGCGCACTCGTGGTGAGTCATGCATAATGTCGCAGGGCAACACGGCCTCTGCGCCGTACACCATGAAGAACGGTGTGTATCCGGTAGTACGGTTGGGCGTGGTCTGCAGCCCCCAGAGTATGGAGTCGAGCTCCTCAACCCAGCGCTTGTCTGATTCTTTCAAAGACCGCACTAGTCTGGGCTTAATGCCGCTCATAATAAGACCATTGGCTCGTTCGACTTGACCATTTGTTTGCGGGTGATAGACGGAGGCATAATCGAGCTTGATGCCCAGGTTAGCGCACCAGGTTTTCACCTCGTCGGCTGTAAAGTTGGAGCCATTGTCTGTGATAATGCTGTGTGGAACACCATAACGGTGTACGACACCGGATATAAAGTCTATCACTGGTCCGGCTTCAGCCATTTAAACCGGTTTGGCCTCAATCCACTTAGTGAATTTATCTACCATGACCAGCAGATATTTTTTCTTGTGGCTTCCCCCTTTAAGGGGTCCGAGCATATCAAGCCCCCAGACCGCGAAAGGCCATGTAATGGGGATTGTTTGTAGCGCAGTAGGCGGCATATGGCTTTGATTAGCGAAAAGCTGGCATCCGACACAACGTTGGACAAGGTCCTGTGCATCTGCTCGGGCCGTAGGCCAAAAGAAACCTGCACGGAAGGCTTTACTCACAAGGGCCCTAGCCGCGTCGTGGTGACCGCCAAGGCCAGCATGGATTTCGGCCAAGAGCTGCCGCCCCTCTTCTTCAGAGATACATCTTTGAAGGACTCCGGTAGCACTTTTCTTGTAGAGCTCACCGTCATGGACCTTGTAGGCTTTCGAGCACCGGACAATGCAGCGAGCCTCATTAGGATCCTGAGGGAGCTCTCGCCTATTAAGGTAGGCCAAGAAGGGTTCGGTCCATGGGGCAATTACTGCCATTATGAGATGGGCCGATGGTGTTGCTTCGGTGGCTGAGCCCCCGATGATATCTGTATTGTGCTCGGACTCAGGGGGTATGATCGGGTCCGGGCTAGTGTTGCCGCTCTCATCCTGCCACACCACGGATAGCTTGAAGAGCCGTTCCAGAAAGATGTTAGGCGGGACGGGGTCGTGCTTGGCTCCCATGCGCGCAAGGACATCCGCCGCTTGATTACTTTCTCGAGCCACATGATGAAACTCGAGTCCCTCGAACCGGGCTGATATTTTGAGTACGGCATTACGATAGGCCGCCATTTTTGGATCTTTTGCGTCAAAGTCTCCGTTTATTTGCGATATTGCGAGATTTGAATCCCCGCGCACCTCTAGACATTGTATGCCCATGGAGACGGCCATCCGAAGACCATGCAGTAAGGCCTCGTATTCGGCATCATTATTGGAGTCTGTATATAAGATTTGGAGTACGTACTGGACTGTGTCTCCCGTTGGGGATGTTAAGACGACGCCCGCTCCCAAACCGGCCAGCATCTTAGAGCCATCGAAGTACATGACCCATTTGGAATATGTGCCGTACTCTTTAGGGAGTTCGGCCTCTGTCCATTCGGCGATGAAGTCAGCCAACACTTGGGATTTAATGGCTCGGCGCGGTTTATACGTTATGTCGAATGGCAGGAGCTCAATGGCCCATTTGGCAATCCGGCCCGTAGCGTCGCGGTTGTTTATTATGTCATTGAGTGGTACTTCGGAAGCCACCGTGATCGAGCATTCTTGGAAGTAGTGTCGTAGCTTCCGGGATGCCATGAAGACCACGTATGCTATCTTTTGGTAATGAGGGTACCGGGATTTGCATGGTGTGAGGACAGTGGATACATAGTATACCGGCTTCTGAAGCGGGAATTTGTGTCCGTCCTCCTGTCGTTCAACGACGAGCACTGCACTCATCACCTGGTGTGTCGCAGAGATGTATAACAACATTGGTTCGCCGATGTTTGGCGCGGCCAGGATTGGGTTGTTTGCTAAAAGAGCCTTTATTTCTTCCAGTCCGGCCGTTGCTGCATCCGTCCACTCGAAGTGGTCGGTGTGTCGGAGAAGGCGATAGAGTGGCAATGCTTTTTCTCCAAGTCTGGAGATAAAGCGGCTTAAAGCTGCCACGCATCCGGCTAGTTTTTGGACCTGTTTAAGGTCTGTTGGTGTAGGCAATTGTGACAAAGCTCGAATTTATGCTGGATTTGCCTCAATTCCTCTACTGGAAACAATGAAGCCCAGCAGCTTTCCAGTGGGAACACCGAAAACGCACTTTTCCGGATTGAGCTTGATGTCATATGCATGGAGGTTGTCGAATGTGAGACGTAAGTCATCTATTAATGACTCGACGTGTCTAGTCTTGATGACGACATCATCCACATATGCTTCAACTGTCTTGCCGATTTGCTTCTCCAGGCATGTTTGAATCATGCGTTGGTAGGTAGCGCCGGCATTTTTAAACCCAAAGGGCATAGTGTTGAAGCAGAAAGGCCCGTATGGGGTAATGAATGCCGTTGCGGCTTGATTGGACTCCTTCATTTTGATTTGATGGTATCCGGAGTATGCGTCGAGGAAACACAGTGACTCGTGTCCTACAGTAGCATCAATGATCCGATCGATGCGGGGGAGGATGAAGGGATCCTTGGGGCAGGCTTTGTTGAGGTCTTTGAAATTGACGCATAGGAGCCAGGATTTATCCTTCTTTGGTACCATCACCAGGTTTGCTAGCCAGTCCGGATGCTTTATTTCTCTGATAAATCCGGCCTCGATTAACTTGGCCAGCTCCTCCCCCATAGCTTGTCGTTTGGGCTTGGAAAAGCGCCGCAGTGTTTGTTTGACTGGCTTGTATCCCTTCAATATATTGAGGCTGTGTTCGGCCAAACTGCGTGGGATTCCTGGCATATCAGAAGGGTGCCAGGCAAATATGTCCCAACTTTCACGTAGGAACGCTCGTAATGTGGCGTCAACCGTTGGGTCCAGCTGTGCCCCGATAGAGGCTGTCTTCTTGGGGTCCGTTGGGTGGACCTGAAGTTTGATGATTTCGTCTGCTGGTTTGAAGGAGGTGGAATTGGGTCACTTGTCCAGGATTACGTCGTCCCTATCCACCGTGGAGCGTAGTGAGGCTAATTCTTCGGCCGCGAGGGCTTCGGACAATGCCTCGAGGGCTAGGGATGCGGTTTTGTTTTTGGCGCGGAGTGCTATGTCCGGATCACTGGCAAGAGTGATAATACCATTGGGCCCGGGCATCTTGAGCTTCATGTACCCGTAATGAGGTATAGCTTGGAAGCGTGTAAATGCATCTCGCCCCAATAGGGCGTGATATCCACTGTTGAAAGGGGCCACTTGGAAGGTCATCTCTTCGGACCGATAATTCTCCGGCGTGCCGAATACCACGTCGAATGTGATTTTTCCCGCGCACCGCGCGTCCCGACAGGGAATGATTCCTCGGAAGGTCATGCTACTTTGCTCAATGCGGCTCCTGTCTATTTCCATTTTGTTGAGTGTGTCCTCATAGATGAGGTTTAGTCCGCTGCCGCCGTCCATGAGTACTTTGGTGAGCCGAAAGCCATCCACGATTGGACTGAGGACCAAGGCGGCTGGTGCCTGGACTGTCTTGGATTTTGGTTCGTTACTGGCGTTGAAAGTTATGGCCGTGTCGTTCCAGAGGGTTTATTACTGCGACTTGGCAGACTTCAGCGAGGTCGCGGAGTGCCCTTTTGCGCCTATTGTTTGAAGCGAAGGTCTCGAAGACCGTCAATACTCTGAGGTCGTCGTCTTCCGGGGGGTGTTGTTCTGAGGTGTTTTTGGTGAGGATATCCTTGCCGCTCTTGGCCACTTGTCGGAGTATCCAACATGCTCTAAGGCTGTGAGTTGGTACGGTATCCGGTGTTGTGTGTATTTTGCATGGCCTATCGAGCCATCCCTCTAGAACGGTTCCGTGCCCCGTAATGGGGTTAGATTTCTTTACTATTGGGTCGGGCATCCCATGGGGGTGCATCCTTTTTGCTCGGACGAGGGGTTGAGTGGAAACCAGTGGTTCCCGACGAGCTGCCTGAGTTTTCCAGGCGCTTTCCATTGCGCAGTACTTCTGTACTATGGTTGCCAAGTCAGCGAAGTGTGATACGCGATGATGGTTGATGGCGTTGAGGATTCCTTCGTCCGTGCAATTGTTGCAGAATGCTGAGATCGCGTCTTCGTCGCGGCAATCTTCAATCTTGTCTTTGACAAGGAGGAATCTGGCCCAAAAGTGATGGACTGTTTCCTGAGACTGCTATCGTACGTACATGAGATAGAGTATATCTGGGTGGGTGGGTGGCTTTAAATCCAAACCCTGACCCAGTTTAGGATCCGGAGTTTGAGAAACTTCCGAGCATAATAATTCGGGCTCCGGGATATCGACTGATTTTTCAGGCCCATCGTCCGATTCTAGGTTCGGAGGACAGGGCGTGCCGTTCCGCAGACAGGTATCCGGCTCTTCAAGCTCGGAAATCCAAACATAGTTCGTCCTCAACACAGGGGAAGAGTTGTTGTTTTGCTCCTCTACCACTGCTATCTGATGGGTGATCGGTGGAGATTTGATTTCTCTCTGATCGGGTTTAAGCCCAATCCGATCGTAGTCTGTAGCAACCCCCAAGGCGGCGATGCGATCCAGGAGTTCGTTTAAAGACGACAACTCCGTCGGATCCATCCGTTTGGAGTATTCGGAGTCAACGCGGAGGCGATTTTCGATGACCCGAGAAGTCATCGTCGGCTTAACGGCCGGACGGGCGGTCATGATAAAGCCGCCCAGCCGGAGGGTTTGGCCTGAGGCCAGGGCTCCTCCGGAGGTGATATTGTCCTTGATAACAAGGCGAGCCATCAACCCTGTCTTCGACGTCACAGCGAAACTCTCAATGAAAGCACCAATGTCGGTGTCAAAACCGGCGGATCTCGGGTAGGGGGTCCCGAACTGTGCGTCTAAGGTCGATGGTAACAGGAGACGGGGGACACGATGTTTACCCTGGTTCGGGCCCTCTCTATGGAGGTAATACCCTACGTCCTGCTTGATTGATCTTGATGAATATGAGTATTACAAGAGTTGATCTACCACGAGATCGTAATGGCTAAAACCCTAGAAGTCTAGCATGTCTTATTATGATTGCCCCTACGGACTAAAACCCTCCGGTTTATATAGACACCGGAGGGGACTAGGGTTGTACAAAGTCGGTTACAGAGAAAGGAATCTGCATATCCGAACGCCAAGCTTGCCATCCACGCCAAGGAGAGTCCCATCTGGACACGGGAGAGAGTCTTCTGTCTTGTATCTTCACGGCCCATCATTCCGGCCCACGTCACGTAGCCCGGACGCCCGAGGACCCCTTAATCCAGGACTCCCTCATCCGCGCCGGCCTCCGATGTCGCGGCGACTGGGGTGTCCGTGCCGGTTACCAACGTCGCGGCCGACTCTCGCGTCCGCGCTGTTTTCTAATGCCGCGGTCAACTCATGCGTCCAAGCCGGCTTCGAATGACGCAGCTCAATGGACGCGCACAGGCTGCCACCCCTGCGGACCGGTCTACTCCGACAAATGATGGAGCAAAAAAACATCAGGTGCTATCCATCCTATGTATTTTACAAGTACATATTGATTCCTCCGAGAACAACTACTCTGCCCTACGGTATTTTTATACGCAAGACAATTATTCATTACAAAAGTGACGTTATATTGTGAATACGGAGATCGCGCCGACATCATCATGCGCCAGCATCCGTCCATGCTGCATTGCTCGACGGACACGCGCGCAAGCCGCCGCACCCGCGGTCTGATCTACATCAACATGCCAGGTCGACGCTCGCCGTGCCGGCTCACACTGTGCCGCCTCGGATTCAACGTTTTTCGGCTGCAGCGCCATCAAATTTCGACCTTTGCCGCCATCTTGAGCTGTCAGCGGGATTCTTGATTTCCGACTCCTACTGCAGCATCTTTTACCTATTCGCGGGCGACCTCGATGGCTTAGGCCGCATCACTAACTGCTAAGTTAGTTTCATACTTACAATTCATATTTATTTTGCTTTCATCAATAAAAGAATGTTGTATCTTGAGTTAATCTTGGGGGCTATCATTTCGTCTCAATATATTTGAGCCAAAAGGTTGCCAAAGAGAACTAGCTGCCATAATGTGTACTGGCGAAAAATTAAATGTTGCCAAAGAGGACTAGCTGCCACGATGCACAATTCAAATATAGGTATCCTGCCTTATTGGCAAAACATAAAAAAGGTTACCAAAGAAGACTAGTCGTCGTGATGCACAGTCTAAACATGGGTATCCTGCTCAATAATGGTCAATGGAATAAAGCCAGCTTATCTGGATCCCAAATGTTTTGCAGTAGTAGCATTGTCTCCTGTATATCTCATGCTGAGCTTTCCCATGATCATATGGTCACTTGGGGGCTTCCAACTCATCGAGTTTAGCTACTAACATCCCTCTTGACCCGGCATATGTCATCATTATACTTGGTTAAACCTGCATGTTAGCTTGATGCATGTCGCCTGTACTCTTGATAAGTCAATCACGCTGATGCCTATCATGGCCTGTATTGACCCTGAACTTGTCGAAGTTAAAACACCGACTTAAGTCACGTGAGAGCCGGCTTTCAGAGATCTAGGACAAATCATAAAAGGCTACAAGGCCTGCTTCCACATGAAGCAAATCAGATTCGAACCTCGAAGCCAGCCTTTATGTCGTGCCTCAAAAGCCGATATTTTTATACTTTGTTATCATACACATACATCATCATACACTACATCATCATACAATGCATATCTATATTCATTTATGTTGCAGGAACCAGTCTATTGGCCAAGTTAACCATTTGCAGTTATTAAAATTTGTTAAGTCAATTACTCTGATGACTATATGGCCCTTTATTATAATACTAATGGCTATCAAGCCGGCTTCAACGTGAAGCACCAATAACTGGCCTCGAAAGCCAACATTTTTTCCATGTTTATTCAAACTTGGTTCATATTGATTTTATATGATATGATTTGTTATAATAACAATTCATTGTCTTGTCAAAGCATATACATTGGTTTCCTGTATTGCAGGAGCTGTCTTCAAAATTGGATTACATTGTAACTATGCAGGAACAAACAAATCCTTGATAGCTAAAATGGCCGGGTCTTATATGGTTTATCAAAAGCAGTTCCAAATAACATGGCCATCACTGCCGATTTTGAAAAAATTGCAGAGTGATGGCTATTCTTTCTAAATCCAAAACGCCATCTTACAGTAAGGAGCATGGTATAATAAATTACTAGTGGCAATTCGTAAATTGGATTATTGCAATGCTACAAAGAAGGACAAAAATTTCACACAACGATATCGTAGCAAAGATCATGGCAACTGGCTTTATTAAAGGTAATGAATGTGAAGTGGTATGCAAGGCAGCACTCTTGATGGATTTAGCAACAAATTCAACATTGATATGCAAAGTACCTAGCAACATTATCCAGATAAGGACATTAAGTTTCCTAGTTTATTACAAAACCATTGGGCTGAATATCAATGTTTTTGCAGAAATATGACTATTCTACTGCAGATTGTCCCTCAGATTCAGGCAAGTTTTTTCGCCACAACTATTAAACCCCGGGTTTCAAGAGTTGGTTTGGCCGGTTTTGCTTGGTTTTCTCCTTAAGTCTTGGGGGCTACACTTTTTTGAAATTGGAAAAGGTTGGAGTGTATATTACAGAAGTCCCGAGCTGTTGCAGGCAATACAGCCCGGCACTTGGGGGCTACAGTGGATATTATTTTATTCTACAATGGAAGGAAAAGTCCCGAGTGGCCGCAGGCACACGACCCAGCATTTGAGTGCTTCATTATTCAAATCAAGATTACATTAAGTGTGAAAGTTCTATGTCGCTTCAAGCATGCACCACGACCCTTGGGGCTAATGTATTGTCATTTTAAACTACTTTCATTGAAGACCCGGCTCACTATAGTGACCCGGCCCTTGGGGGCTACAGTCATTGACTCTACAGATAGTTCATGTTCCAGATTGATGAGGACAGCTAACCCGACCTTGGGGACTACACTATTTGCAGAGATACATCTACAAACATCAAAATCTAAGTTCAAGTCCCAGGTTGCTGCGAGCAAGACAACCCGGCACGTGGAGGCTACAACATTCAGTTGTTTAAACGGATCATAAGGTCCAAATTGAAAGACCCGACCTATCACATACTGATGAGCCGGCTCTTGGGGGCTACACATGTGAAATGCAAAACATTCAGTTTATGATTTCTC
This sequence comes from Thinopyrum elongatum, assembly GCA_011799875.1. Lineage (NCBI taxonomy): Eukaryota > Viridiplantae > Streptophyta > Magnoliopsida > Poales > Poaceae > Thinopyrum > Thinopyrum elongatum. Next base: position 720,402,164 of record CM022303.1, read on the forward strand.
CAAAGCTACAACATTTATATTTAAGCAACTACTAAGCTATCACTAGGTTCTACTCATAGAAGGCTCAGATTTTTGAACTTCCAAATATTTCTATCAAGCAGAAGCACTGGAAGCCGGCTCAACGTCATATGCATTATTTTTCACAATATTTTTCTACGAGGAACCAGTGTCAAGCAAGTTGATAGTGAAGTCGGCCAGGGAAGGAGCGACCATGATGCCGTGCCTCCGTGATGACTTTCATCGGGAGAGACCAAGTGGGGTAGTTGGTCCGCGTGAGGAGAGGGAAGGAGGTACTGGACATGCCCACGTCTCGCACGGAGCATGGCGCACCCAGCTCGCCTCCCGGCCTGCCTCGTAGCACGAGCACGTCCACCGCACGGGCCTCCTCAGCCGAGCTCTACTTGGCGGTCTTGGAGCCGTCGCTGGCGACGCCTTCTTTCGGCATAACCTGAGGTTCTGATGCCAATTGTTAGCCCAACTATAGTCTAGCTAGCTCTCCCGCCAGGACCGAACTACAGACTAGTTAGTACCAGACTGAAGAAATAGCAGAATATCTGGACGAGGATCACTAGCACGAACACTACCAAGCACACACACTCACGTACTAGTGAGGAGACACGGTGGTACTACTAGTAGAAGCTGAATGGTTTTTGCTTCTGAACTGGCTTAATTACAAGTGAAGGAGCCGGGTCCTTTTATAGGCCGCGCTGGACGTGCACACAGCACACACACACTGAAATTCCTACGTACTTGCATGTCACTTACGGGACTATACTACCAAGACCATGCAAAGCACCTTCCTAGCTACTACTACGTAATTGCTTGCACAGCTAAAGTCTACTTCTAGTCAAGTTCCTCAACGTTAAGGAAAACTACAGGAAATAACTAGGAAACTACCTAGTCCTTGCACGCCAAGGAAGCTGTTGGTGCTGCATGCATGCAACCGAAGACCATGGTTGACTCAACAAGCTCCTCGATGGCCTGCTGCGGTTCCAGGGAGAGAGAGAGAGAGAGCTTCGAAGGTGAGGAGGAGATAGATAAGAACAGAAGGAAAGGAGAGGAGGAAGGGCAGGGGCGCGGCAGCCTCGACGGTGAACCTCCGGTGGCGACGGTGTCCGGCGAGTGGCGGCCTCCCTTCCAAATTAGATCCAAAATCTCCACGTGAGGCCATGGCGGGGCTGCGCCCATGGCGGGGCTGCGCGCCCGAGGGCATTTCCCAGCTGTGTGCCAACCATTGTCTACATCGTCGTTGCTTGGGGCTGCGCCGGGAGGAGTAGCGACGGGGCCGAGGGCCGCCGTGCGCTCCAGGACGGAGGCTGTTGTGCACTCGGGGATGGAGGCTGCCGTTTCGTCGAGGGCGGGGCAGCCTCTGGGATGTGGCACTGACAGTGGCTGCACGGGTCAGCTCGTAGCCGGCGTGCGTGCACTTTGGTGGTGGCGAAAATGAGGCCGGCGCACGCCACACCACCATCAAGATCAGATGCATGTACTCTCCGGTAAGGCTTCTCTGCAACTCCCATCTTCTCTTTTCACCTTTATCTCTTGCGATCTGCCCATCTAAATCATGACCAAAATTCAGTTTAGATTTAGCACTTTGCATGAGTCATGGGCCTCCCTGATTGGTGATGACACGCTTTGACTGAATATTGCATCAGCAATACTTGTGTTCACCTTATCAAGATATCTGTCCTGATGTGTAATCCCGTTGCTAGCTTAGTGTTTACATGTAGTTTGTGCTTAGCTGAAATAATCAGGCCGGCAGCGTGTACCTGTCCACGTCCGGTTCCTGTTCGTTTTTCTTCAGTTAGTTCAGTTAGCTTTTTTAGCTGTAGCTGCGCCGGCAAGACCGCTTCATGGGATGGCATGAAACTCCAGTTGGATTGACGGCTGGGTAGTAGCTCGCGCAAGTTCAGCATCGTGGGATGGCACGATCAGTAGGCTGGCCATGCGTGGGTTTGATTTCCTTGTATTCCGCAGGTCGTTCGGGACTTGGCATAAATAACTGAAACAGCAGAAAAGCTGCGAGTGGTTAGCAGCACAAAAACCTCTTCGTCAGTTCAGCCTCCTCCTCTCTACAAGCTCGTCTTCCTCCTCTCTCGATCGGTTGGCTGGCGATCTGCAGCGACAATTGGCATCAGAGCACAGGTGGTGTTCGATCCACCCTGGGCGCCGGCTGTGTCTGATCCGCCGGAGAGATGGCCGGCAACGATGAGGAGAAGGCGAAGAAGCAGCTAGAGGATGAGAAGGCCGCGACAGAGGCGGCGGCGGTGGACAAAGCCCTGGCGCGCCTCTCCACGCAGGAGGGGTCCGGGGTGCGTGTCGTCGAGCGCATCGTGGACAGCGGCGGCGGCGATGCTCCCCCGATGATGCTCACGCGGACGAACTACTCCGACTGGGCCATGATCACTAAGCTGCAGCTGTAGGCCGATGAGCTATGGCAGGTGGTAGAAACTGGCCAAGGCACGGATCGCGACGACCGGCGCACCATGATCGCCCTCCTGAAGGGGGTGCCGCCAGAGCTCATGCGCATCCTGGGTGCCAAGGCCACGGCCAAGGAGGCGTGGGACACCCTGAAGACCATGCGTGTCGGCGTCGAGCGCGTGCGCGAAGCCAAGGCACAGACTCGCCGCTCGGAGTACGAGGCGCTCCGGTACAAGGACGGCGAGGGGATCGAGTCGTACGTGATGCGGCTTAGGATGATCATCGACGAGCTGCATGCGCTCGGCGACCCGGTGGATGAGCACAAGGCTGTCCTCAAGGTGCTCCGGAACGTACCACGGCCCTACCGCGAGATGGCGGTGGCTATAGAGTCCCTAGTGGACACCAAACAGCTCTCCCTAGAAGAGCTCTGTGGCCGACTCCTTGTGGTCGAGGAGCGCGAGCGCGAGCAAGTGCCAGCGTCGGGCGGCCAACTTATGTACACGGCTGAAGAGTGGCTGGCTGGACAGCGACAACAGGAGCTTGGTGGCAGCTCGTCCGGCCTGACACCGGGCGGTGGAGAGCGGCGCGGACGTGGCAACCGAAAGCCGAAGGGAGCTCAAGGCGGCGGTGGTCGTGGCCAAGGTGCAGGTCGCGGCAACGGCGGAGCGGCGGCGCCAAAGTTAAAGGGCAACTGTTGCTACTGCGGCATCGCTGGGCACTGGGCAAAAGAGTGTCGCAGGAAGGCAAGAGACCTCGAGCAACAAGAGCAGCAGGCGAACCTGGCTGTGACAGAGGGCGACATCGAGCAGCCCGATCTGCTCCTCGCCGCCTGTGATGTGGTGGACGCCGTGGACGCGCCCGCCGCGGACACACCACAGCCGGTGCCTGACGAGATCTTCCTCAACGAGGCGCGGGTGCTGCCGGTGGCCACCAACGATGACCGTTGGTACCTGGACACTGGCGCCAGCAATCATATGACTGGGCATCGTGACATGCTCACGTAGGTGGACGAGACCGTGCGCGGCACGGTGCGCTTCGGGGATGGCTCAGTCGTACAGATATGCGGGCGTGGCGTGGTCATGTTCTCCTGCAGAAACGGCGAGCACCGCGCCCTCACCGACGTCTACTACATTCCCCAGCTGCGAACAAGCATCGTGAGCCTGGGGCAACTCGACGAGCACGGGTGCAAATCCGTGATCGAGGATGGTGTGCTCTGCCTCTACGACCGGCAGCGCGTGCTACTAGCTCGGGTGCAGCGGACGAGCAACCGGCTATATGCCGTGGCTCTGAACTTGGCTGTGCCCGTGTGCCTTCTGGCGGGAGGGGACGACGCCGCGGCATGGCGCTGGCACGGACGCTTCGGGCATCTCCACTTCCGAGCGCTGCACGACCTGGCGGCGAAGGCGATGGTGTGGGGCATGCCGGCGATTCGGCACCTAGAGCAGTTCTGCCAAGGGTGCACACTTGGGAAGATGCATCACACGCCCTTCCGTACCGTGCAGAGCAGGGACTCGAGCTTGTCCATCGTGACCTCTGCGGGCCCATCACGCCGGCGACGATGAGCGGTAACAAATACTTCTTGCTCATTGTTGATGACCACAGTCGATACATGTGGCTTGAGGTGCTCAGGAGCAAGGACGAGGCGTTCCGCTTCTTCAAGAAGATCAAGGCGGCCGTGGAGGTGCAAAGCGGTGCCAAACTCAGGGCATTCCGCACGGACCGCGGCGGCGAGTTCAACTCAAACGAATTCGCCGCGTACTGCGAGGAGTTGGGCATCCAGAGGAACACGACAACGCCGTACATGCCACAGCAAAACGGTGTCGTCGAGCGCCATAACCAGTCTGTCGTGGAGATGGCACGCAGCCTGATGAAGAGCATGGGCGTGCCGAGCACGTTCTGGGGCGAGGCAGTGCGCACGGCGGTGCACATCCTAAACAGGTCACCGACGAGGAGCCTGCAGGGCATGACACCATACGAGGCATGGCGCAAGAAGAAACCGACGGTGGACTACCTCCGCACTTTCGGTTGCGTCGCTCACGTCAAGATCGTCGGCCCCGGCGTCAGCAAGCTCTCAGACCGCTCGGTTGCCAGCGTGTTCCTGGGCTATGAGCCGGGCTCGAAGGGGTACAGGGTCTATGACCCGATCGGCAGGCGCCTCTACATCACACGAGACGTCCGTTTTGAGGAGGACCGCCGCTGGGACTGGAGCGGCTTGCAGGCCGACGCCGGGCGCCGCGGCGACACGGAGTTCACGGTGGTGTACACGGATGCAGGCGCACCCGTGACGACCACATACTCTGTGTTGCCAGATCCAGGCACTCCAGGCGCGCCACCATCACCCGCGTCCCCCAGGACACCCACCTCCGTCGGGTCTGGAGTGGCAACACCGGGCACGCCAAGCACACAAAGCCCGGTGGATGCAGGCGGTTCTACTCCAGCGACACCAGACGAGCCTGACGATGGCTCGGTCTCACCACCCATGGGTGAGACGTTCGACTCCGAGGGGGTGCCGCTGTGTTACAAGACGGTGGAGCACCTGATCGATCAAGCACCGGCGCGCACGCTCAAGTACAGCGGCCTGTGCCTGTCTGCTGCAGAAGAGCCCACGTCCGTGGACGATGCCCTGGACGAACCGGCGTGGAGGAACGCTATGGAGGTCGAAATGGAGGCGATCCGCGGCAACAGCACCTGGGAGCTCGCGGCCCTGCCACCTGGTCACCGCGCCATTGGACTCAAGTGGGTGTTCAAAGTAAAGCGTGATCCCGCCGGCAACATCATCAAGCACAAGGCACGTCTCGTGGCGAAGGGATATGCGCAGCGCCAAGGCATTGACTTCGATGTGGTTTTCGCCCCAGTTGCGCGTCTGGAGACAGTGAGGCTGTTGCTGGCGGTGGCGGCGCACCGGGGTTGGAGTGTGCACCACATGGACGTGCGCTTGGCTTTCCTCAATGGCGAGCTGCAGGAGGAGGTGTATGTGTGCCAGCCGGAAGGTTTCATCGACGACAACAATCCCCGGAAAGTACTCAAGCTCAGGAAGGCGCTGTATTGACTCCGGCAGGCGCCGCGTGCTTGGAATGCCAAGTTGGACTCAACTCTGCAATCACTTGGTTTTGCACGGTGTCAGCTGGACCATGCCATGTACCGGCACAGCGACGATGTTGATTACCTGCTGGTGGGGGTGTACGTGGATGACCTCATCATCACGGGCACAACAAGCAGCGCCATTGCCCAGTTCAAAGCTCAAATGCATGAGTTGTTTCAGATGAGCGATCTTGGCCTGCTCAGTTAGTACCTCGGGATCGAGGTGAAACAGGATCGTGGGATGATCACCGTGTGCCAATCCAGCTATGCGTCCAAGATCTTGGAAGACGAAGACATGTCCGATTGCAACCCCAGTCACACTCCCATGGAAAATCGTCTGAAGGTTCCGAAGAACACAGGGGAGGTGATCGATGCCACAAGATATCGCAGCGTCATCGGGAGCCTGCGGTACTTGGTGAACACTCGGCGACATTGCCTATGCTGTTGGGGTCGCGAGCAGATTCATGGAAGCGCCTGGAAAACAGCATTGGGCGCTCATCAATCAGATTTTGAGGTATATCCGGGGAACACTGAACTATGGCTGCACATACAAGGCCGGTGGAGGGACTACTCTGACAGGGTTCAGCGACAGCGACCACGCCGGTGATCTGACTGACAGAAAGAGCACCACTGGCTTGGCGTTCTTTCTGGGTCCCAGTATCATCACTTGGTGCTCACAGAAGCAGAAGATTGTGGCCTTGTCCTCCTGTGAGGCTGAGTATATTGCGGCAGCGATGGCAGCAACACAGGCAGTCTGGCTCAGCGAGCTAGTTTCAGAGATGCTGGGAACATAGAAGGAGAGAGTGAAGCTCAATGTGGACAATTGATCAGCAATTGAGCTTAGCAAAAATCCAGTGGACCATGAGAGGAGCAAACACATTGATCTGCGATATCATTATATCAGAGAATGTGTTGAGGAAGGAAAAGTGGAGGTCGAGCATGTTCGAACTGAAGATCAGTTGGCTGACATACTGACGAAGCCACTTAGTCGCGCAAAATTCACAGAGCTCCGGTGCAGACTTGGAATTGTCCAGGTGAAGGAAGAGCAACAGGATTAGGGGGTGATTTGATGTGTAATCCCGTTGCTAGCTTAGTGTTTACATGTAGTTTGTGCTTAGCTGAAATAATCAGGCCGGCAGCGTGTACCTGTCCACGTCCGGTTCCTGTTCGTTTTTCTTCAGTTAGTTCAGTTAGCTTTTTTAGCTGTAGCTGCGCCGGCAAGACCGCTTCATGGGATGGCATGAAACTCCAGTTGGATTGACGGCTGCGTAGTAGCTCGCGCAAGTTCAGCATCGTGGGATGGCTCGATCAGTAGGCTGGCCATGCGTGGGTTTGATTTCCTTGTATTCCGCAGGTCGTTCGGGACTTGGCATAAATAACTGAAACAGCAGAAAAGCTGCGAGTGGTTAGCAGCGCAAAAACCTCTTCGTCAGTTCCTCCTCCTCCTCTCTACACGCTCGTCTTCCTCCTCTCTCGATCGGTTGGCTGGCGATCTGCAGCGACATGTCCATGCATATCTTCTTGAGGAGCAGAACATAAAACCGTGCATATCTTCTTGCTTTGACAGATTTTATGCATTCAAAAATTCTAACTGCCGGCGCATTATCAGAGAAGGCCAAGCAAAGGTTGCATGGACATGTGAATCAGTAAACATGCCTCATCGTTCTTCTATATATGCGTCCAAGTATAACACTACAATACAAAGCAAACCAAGATACTTGGCATTAGTGAGATCCATAGATCAGCTAGGTAAGTACAAAGCTACGAATTTTCATGTAGCTACGTAAGTTTTGTGAATGTTTTCCTGATGTTTCCTACTTTTCAGTCTATAAGTAAGTTTATTAGTTGATCCAGTGCCGAAAACAATTCAATTGGACATGTTTGTTCTAGCACTTTTTAGGCAACCAGTCACATACATATGCTGTTTGATTCCATGTGAAGTCAATGACTGGTTTTTTTAATGAAATTCTTCATGTTTGCTTGGTCAAGTTTCATTTACAAAAGCAGATATGTTTAATTATGGGGAATATTTGCAGGTAATATCCATCTAGCACTACTTTAGTCGTGCATAACTCTAGGTTTAGAAAATTGATCCCGAATTGGACACACGCCAGCTGACCTTATAATAAATCCTATGAAATAAAGACAGCACATGCTTAGATTTCAGCAGTGCCCACTGTTTTAAGAGTGTTCATGCTACAATTCATTTTAATTTCAACTGGGGACACTAAAAATTCTATCATTATCGACAACGAACATAAAAAGTGGCAACATGAATGAGTCACTAGGAACGTGGAAGGATATTTATTTTTGGCTGTGGATATGAACAATCCTATCATTATCATTGGGGAACATAAAAAGTGGCACTAAATGATATTTCTCCTGGTGCAATGCCCGGGCACATCACTATCAACAAAAGCATGTTCCATCAAAACTTTGTTAGAATGTATAGTGCCAAATACGGGGCATGCATGTTGACTGTCATAACATTTTTTTTCGTGCAACTACGCTGAGAATGAAGCTTTAGACAACATCCATGAGAACTGCATAAGTTTATTGGGAATCACTGAGATAATTTCTTATGTTGTTGTTCTATGCATTCAATGCTAAATTATAGTGTTTCTTGCAACTCATTTAAATTATAGGTTGAATTATAGTATTTTTAGTGCTATCATAATGTATTTTATGCATGTGAATGCTCACATTTGGTTGTAATATTTGTCAAGACGTGTGTTGCACGTGCACGCTTACTAGTGTTATCTCAGAACTCACATGCAAAGCATGTACAACTCAGTTGTAGTATAATAGTATGTTAGCACAAGCTTTGCATCGTTCTGATGAGCAAAAGATGTGTGAATACAGACAACGCCTCTCATCGTCGGACCAAGAGGGGGTGTAAAGATCCTGCTGGGGGAAACATCTCTTACAAAATGGTTATGGCTGGCGATGGGTTGGAGATCCACTAAAAGCGGGAGCCAAATTTAGCATTGGGATAGTTCATTCCTGCTGGATCTGCATGCATGCGTTGCTCGTTCGATCCATTTGTTCTCCCGGGGCGCAAGCATCCCAATCACGAACCCCTTCCCCAATCTCTCTCTCTCCCCTGTTATACAGGATCACATGCACGACATCCATCATGAGAATGCATGGTTCAGGGTCAGCCATCCGAGACTACCGCGTGTTTGCTCGGTTTTGCCACGACACCCTATCGTGCTTAGTACATGCATACACAGCTATGCATGTGCACTTTGCTCACGCCCATCTATGATGGATCGATTGACATGTACTCCCTCAATAGTGTCAAAAATGATGATGAGATGCAAACTAATTTGAGGAACGCTGGTTGTCTAAAAAAAACTTTAAAAAACATGGTACCTGAGCCAAACGCAATCCAAATCGGATGTATTTATCCTCTGTGGAATTCGGTAGCACCTATTCACAGGTGCATGAAAAAAAACATTTTCCGTCGGCCACTTTTCTCCCACCAACGTCCCTCCTATTTTCTTTCTATTATATTATGGGAAAACACAATGTTCAGCTTCGTCCATTAGATTCAGAGAGCGATGACACAACAGGGGCCTCGGCGCTCACCACCAACCTGACAAAGGTCATCCACAGAACGGTGGAACTCCAAGACAATGTCTCCTGATCAAGAGATGGGCTTGCGGGCATACGCAACGTCCACTCGGCAGCAAACTAACCAAGCCTTGACCAATGACAAGGTTCCGTACAAATACCAGAGGTCGTACCAGAAGCGGAGGCCAGAAATCTTCGTTGGCCTATCTCCTCAGTGGCAGCCCATCATAGAGCACCCCCTCCAACATCAGGCTCCGGACGCACACGCCGCCTAGGACACCGCCCTGACCTCCGAGGGCACATGGGGCATTACGGCCACAACTATGAGGCCTCGGTACCACGCTTGACGTCCCTCACATCAGGGATAGCGCCACCATGCTTTGGGTACGAGGTGATCACACACCCATTCCCGTAGCCATTCGTCGTTCGAGGCATTGAGAAATACTCAGGCGACACCAGGACCGACCATTGTTTGATCGCTACCTGACGGCTGTCAAAATGGACAACGGTGACATTGGCAACGCGTTGCGCCAAGTTCCCTTATGCCTCATGGGCTCCATGCGATGTTGGCTGAATGGCCTCCCACCCATCTCCATCCATACTTGGGCGGACTTCGAGCACGAGTTCCTCAACAACTTCGAAGGTACATATCAGTGCCCGAGCAGCGGCTACAACCTCCGTGGCATCATTCAAGGGGACAACGAGTCTGTTTGCAATTTTGTCTCACCATGCCTCAGAAAGAGGAATAAACTGACAAACGTGTCCGATGAGACGGCAATCGATGCCTCGTCAACGCCGCACAAGATCCTTTCTTCCGCCACAAACTTGGCAAGAAACGTGAAGAGGGCAGGCTGACATCCATGGCAGCACTCATGAAGGTCGCAAACGACTACACCACTGGAGAGGAGATCGCAAGAGCAGGCCTCCGTCTTATGCCAGGCATGAAGACCGCGGAGCTGCCAACGGGGATGGTTCCAAGGGTCGCAACAACAAAAGTACGGAGAACAACAAACGTAAAGAGGAACAAAATTTCGAGCTGGTTGCCACAATAAACAAGGAAGAAGATACTTGTGCCAAGAAGAAAAGGTGGAGCGACAAGCCACGAGGATCTCCCCGCATGTATGAAGAGATAATGAGCGGACCATGCCGGTATCACAACTACGAAACCCACAAGGCGGCACACTCCACACAAGAGTGCCAGCTCAAAGATCAGATTGTCAAGGAGAAGAGCGGCCAAGCTAACGGATACCGCGGTGCCAACAACGACACGAGCCCTCCGACTCCTACAGCTTGGCTAGACTCCCAAGCGCGAGGTCCTGCTCAAAAGCCGTTCCCTAAAGACGTTTGTAGGGTCAATATGATATCCTACGAGCTTAAACTAAAGCGCGTACGGAAGCAAGCGAGCCACAAAAAAAAGGGTGTCATACCAAACAACCACGAAAAAAGAGCGACATACAAAGATACATCCTTTTAATCTCAACAATCAATCTTTATAGTTAAAATAAATTTAACGGATATAAAGAGGTGACGAAAGGAAAACTAAGAAATTTTTCTCCCTTTAATATTAGGTATAGATATAAATTTGTATCTTGAACTTCATACATATAATATGTAACTGTCAGTTGTCTGTCAATGTTGTATTGTAATGTTATTCTCAAAACAAAACAAAAACGTTGTATTGTAATGCCATCTCAAACATCATATGCAAAGCACGTACAACTCACTAGTAGTATAATATAGTATGTTAGCATGAGCTCGGACTAGGAGGCCGGGGCGAGCAGAGAGGGGGGAGGGGGGATCCTGCTGGGGGAAACATCTCTTACGTGGTTATGGCTGGCGATGGCTTGGAGATCCACTAGAAGCGGGAGCCAAATTTAGCGTTGGAATAGTTCGTTCCTGCTGGATCTGCATGCATGCTCGCTCGTTCGATCCATTCGTTCTCTCGCGGCGCAAACATCCCAATCACGAACCCCTTCCCCAATCTCTCTCTCCGATGTTATACAGATATTTTTTTTTTTGCGGGGTGCCATGTCATACAGATCACATGCACGACATACATTATGGATGCATTTGGTTCACATCTCTGTTTTTCGGCATTTTGCATACTTCTCCCAATTAGGCCTGGTTGGGCAAATGCAGGCTAAAAATCAATATCTGCATGTATTTTGGTTGCCTGCACTAGGCTCCATGCATGAGTAGAGCAATCAGTTAGCACGCTGTTTGGTTGCCTGCTTTGCTATTGTTAGACAAATAACATGTTGTTTGGTTGCAAAGGCATGTTCCTGACGGGAATGGCCTATTCCTGACGGTTTTCGGCCGTCAGGAAAAACTCAGTTTGGGGTAGTGTGTTAACCGGGCTTCTATTTTAATGAACAGATCCTTATTAATTTTATTTATAGCTTATCTTCTTTTGCTCTATTGTGTACTTGCATGGATCACCCCTGCCATTCCATTCCCAACAAAGCCCCAACTTTCTTGTCTTGCTCAACCATCCCTTCCATTCCACCCAATAAAGCCACAACTTCTTTTATTCTCTTGCACTCGATCAAGCCCATCAGCACCACAACTACTTAAGCCTCCTTGCAGTTTTTGTTCATTATTGCATGGGTGTACACATGGGCACCACAACTTCCTAGGCCACTTTGCAATATATCCGAGCCCACTGTATCATGCAGCCTTCAAAGCACTTCTCATCTTGCATGTAAGATCCCGTCTAATTAGCTCACACCAGACAATCTTGTTAAACATATATAAATTGGTGAGAATCATTTGATTGGATCCATGTGGGACTATTCAACATGGAATATCCACAAACATTAATACCGTGGGGTGCGCTCTTTTTTTTTTTGTACGTTGATGGTTTACGTGGGCGCGCTGGTGCAACTGGCCCAACAGCTGAAGCACTCCAGAGCTCCAGAGCTTATAGAAATATAAGACAACTCGGTTCTGAACACAACATTTAGGTGTCGCAGTTGGTCACTGCGTTACGCCTCCAACTCAAGAAGAGGTCTCTGGTTCGAATCTAGAACACTACAAATATTTTAGCCTTTTTTATTTTGACAGAAACAATCTTTGCTTAGGCAAAGCCAACTCGACCAACTCGGAAAAAAAAGTAGGCGACGATGAACCCGACGGAAGCAATCTTTGCTTTAGTAGTAGGTAAAGATAAAGATTAGTTTTTTTTTTTTGTTATGGAGTGTGAATGTTTATTAAGTGTTAGCTATGGAAAGCACTGTTCTGAAGATCTTTACTTTTGACTGTATTGGAGTGTTTCTTTCAACTTGGTGGATGGTCCCTTACTATGTAGAGACCAAACTAAAAATTTATATAAAAGATATATATTTGCTTATCTAAATTTCCGTGACCAAAACAATTTGCTTTTGAGAACCGTTGGCTAGGGCTGGATTGTTGTCGTCGCCGGACCACGATCGGCAACTGAACCTGACAGACTAACACACTGAAACTGAACACAAAATAAGCAAGAGACAATAGTTGAGCATCCCACACGTCACGCTCGTCCCAGAATAAAAGGAAACGAAAACCGATCCTAAACTGAACCTCCTGCGTAATAGCCGAACAACTTTGACGTGGAGGTAGTCATGGGATGGTGCTGAGATTATCGGATCTAACCCCGTTTCTCTAGTTCTTTCTTTTTTCCGTTCGGCAGAATATCTTTACCTAATAACTCGCAAAAACGACCGTGCATTACAACGGAAGAAAATGTATACTAAAAGAACACAACATGCAACGCGCGAAAATCAGGCTTGAAGGCAAATATGTTCTTATGTCAAACGTGTACTAAATCCTCAAGCACATCAGACAACATTGTTGACCTCTTTTTTTACCGTTAATTGGGAATTACACCGTTTACTTGATTGACGGTACAATCTCATTGAAATCACTGTATGTTTTTGGGCCAATAGCTACTGTGCGACACATTTGAGGTGAAATGGAAGGAGTGCGACGTGGTTGACGAAAATAGCTCTGGTGCAACGTTTCAGAAGCCCAAATAGCCTAGGCCCACTCGGGCGATTAAAATGGTCGTCAATGGGATTAAGTGGTGGGTCCCACATTCATGTGGATAACTGATGGGTCCCGCGTGTCATAACTCAAACCACTAACCCCTTGTGTTTTGCATTTCATGGTTAAACAGGGCCATGTCGCATTGGAGCTATAGTTGGCTGCAGATACGTCGCACCAGAGATATTTTCGTCAACTACGTCGCTCCTCATCCAATTCATCTCAAAGATGTCGCACAGGAGCTATTGACCCGTATATTTTCTAGCCTTTGATCAATAATATGGTCAACTGCAGGAAGCAATATTGTCTCTGTGGCCAACAGATCATCTGCCCCTTTCTCTTATTCTGATGCAGGGACATAGCTATCCGGAAATGGTATTCGAAGAAAAAAAAAGGTATTCGAAAAGGGTGGAGGGGAGGGGCAGAAGGCAGCTGCGAAGAAATATGTCAGATGTTTGATAGTTAATATCAAATGATTGACAAGGCAGTTTGATGAACAGACTTCGGACTCGGCCGCGGAGCCGGACTCGGCATTGAGTCCGCCAACCACCAATTGAGACATATGATGTAATGGGGAGGAGATGTAAATCATATGCATCCCAACATCATACAAAATTGTCCAATCTCTTTCTTGCAGGGGACATATATATTTGTTGTTTATATTACATAGCAGTTTATAGTTTTTTCCTTTCCATTTGAACAAAGTTGTAGGTTGCAGACACTCTAAAACTCCAGAGGCACAGACCTGAGCTCACCTAAGCAATGCATTATCGACATCTGATTCTTCAAAAGGTAAATCAATTCCATGGAGAGGTCATGGAATGTTAGAGAAGTGCTTAATGTTGAGTTATCTAGCAGTGTCTGTAATCATCCAAAGTGCATAAAGTACTTTTGATGGCCACTTGAATACAATGGAGCCGAAACAACTTGACCAACACTAAATGATTTTGCAATGCCTCTAGGAGCCCACACATATCCACTACACACACCCAAGTACATAAGAGTTTAATTATTCTGCAAGAAAACAAAAGAGAACACACATAGAGTACTAATTAGAAGGGCTCATGGACACCAGTCAATGATCTATTGCTACAGTGAAAAATATAGTGCAGAAATGACTCAACATGAACAGTGGTAAGCATCAAGATAGGTTAACTTGTTCCTTGAGTGTGATTTGCTTCATCCTTCAAACCCAAAAAGCAACCACAAATAGCAAAGAAGAAAGGTGACAAATCACCTTCGGATATCAATGAGAGATTCAGAGAAATGCAAAAAATCAACTCAAACCACATTTTGTTACTCGATCGCCAGCTTACTAATCAAGCTCACCTGTGTTGTCACCACTTCATGAACTCACACCAATGGCTCGCCTCCTTGGTGTCCTATGTGATCGCAGGTCATCCGAACACCACCCTCCAAGGTAGGGTTATAACCTGCACCACTACAAGCAAAAAGCAAAGAAGAATGAATGAATTAGAGATGGGGGCTTCCTCACCAAATAAGCATGTAAATACAATAAGAACAACATACATACTATTGCATCCCATCGAAATGCAATGCATGTAGCACATGAAGAAATAAACGAGCATCATCATGATCGCAGGTCATCCCATAGAAAAGAAAAATAAATGCCACCATCTAGCCCTATCATACACTCTGGAAAGAGCATAACCAGCCCGCCCAGGCAACATAAACATCTCGGACCAAGACAAGCCATCCAACATAGGATGCACAAATAAGACTCCAAACCACACAAGTTCCACGGCAACAAAATAGCTCAAAGATAAGGTCAACGCTCGGAGATGTAAGGCATCCAGCTGCTTCCTCGTTTGGGAGGATCCAGAGACGTACGGTCAGCAGCACCAGAGCCATCCCTCCTCTCTGCTACAGCCCCGTTTACTAATCCCCTAAGCGAAGAACACTAGGCCTCCAGGCTCCACCCCTGCAACGCCCAAACGACCTCACTTGCTACTTGTTCTAGTAGCCTTGCTCCCACCTTCAGCATTCTTGACTTGGGCTCCTTTATCTGCAAAACA
Source organism: Thinopyrum elongatum (assembly GCA_011799875.1). Classification (NCBI taxonomy): domain Eukaryota; kingdom Viridiplantae; phylum Streptophyta; class Magnoliopsida; order Poales; family Poaceae; genus Thinopyrum; species Thinopyrum elongatum. Next base: position 720,417,298 of record CM022303.1, read on the forward strand.
GGCCAGTCGGCAATCCAAGTACACATCATTATTACAGTTGTCATTGGATCAGTAATATTTCTTCTATTGAAACATATACCATTTCTAGATCTCCTAAGTGACCATAGAATTGCAGCAATCCCTACCAAGGACCAATTTTTTGTCCTGCTTAGGGAACGTTTTAATCCAACTAGAGAAATAAGTATCTAAGTTTACTGGTGTAGAACGAAGATCAAAGGCACACTTTAGCATATGAGCCTTAGAGTAGTAAAAAGGAAAAAAATATATTAGGAGAATAAAAGTAAAAAGGACTAAAAATAGAATAGGAAAATATTAGGAAAAGGAAAAAACCTTAATTTATTTTTAGTTTTTAGCTTTAGACTTTACATGTTCGCATGTGGAACAACCTGCAAAATAGTAAAATAAAATAATATTGAATAATTAAAATTACAGAAATACTAGTGAAATAAAAGTCAAAAATATTAGGAAAATAAAAAAGGAAAAGATAGTAAAATGAAAATCAAAAAGACAAATGAAAGAAAAACTATATTAGAAAGAAAATCTTAATTTTTATGTAGCCTTTACATGTTCACATATTGTAGAAAAAAAATATTAGGAAAATAAAAAAGGGAAAAATTAGGAAATGAAAATCAAGACTAATAAAAGAAAAGAAAAATATTAGGAAAAAACCCTTAAATTTTATTGTAGGCTTTACATGTTCACATATTGTAGAAAAAAATATTAGGAAAATAAAAATAATAATGACTAATATAAGAAATGGAAAATTTTAGGAAAAGGAAAAAACCTTAGTTTATTTTTAGTTTTTCGTTTTAGACTTTACATGTTCATCTGTTGAACAACCTGCAAAATAGTAAAATAAAAAAAAATGGAAAATTAAAATAATAGAATACAAGTAAAAGAACAGTCAAAAAATATTAGGAAAATAAAAAAGGGAAAAAAGAAATGAAAATCAAAAAGACTAATAAAAGAAAAGAAAAATATTAGGAAAAAACCCTTAATTTTTATTGTAGACTTTACATGCTCCCACCTTCAGCATTCTTGACTCGGGCTCCTTTATCTGCAAAACAGACTAGTCGGCAATACAAGTATACATCATTTTCACAATTGTCATTGGATCAGTAATATTTCTTCTATAGAAACATATACCATTTCTAGATCTCCATAGTGACCATAGAATTGCAGCAATCCCTACCAGGACCAATTTTTTCTCCTGCTTAGGGAACGTTTTAATCCAACTAGAGAAATAAGTACCTAAGTTTACTGGAGTAGAACAAAGATCAAAGGCACACTTTAGCATATGAGCCTTGGAGTAGTAAAAAAAATATTAGGAAAATAAAAATTAAAAGGACTAATAAAAGAAAAGGGATAATATTAGGAAAAGGAAAAAAACCTTAGTATTTTTAGTTTTTAGCTTAGACTACATGTTCACCTGTTGAACAACCTGCATAGTAAAAATAAAAAATATTGGGAAAATTAAAATAATGAAATGAACAACCTATGAAATAGAAAAAAAAAAGTTTGTAAAATAAAAATTTAAAAAAAGTAAGAAATATGAGGAAAATAACAAAAGACTAACATCGCAATAAACGCAAAGTAAAAGCAACGCCCCCCCCCCCCCCCCCCCCCCCCCCCCCCCCCCCCCCGCGATCATCCCGATATCGCCAATTCTTTCCCTCTACTACTTGCAGAGTTGTGATACTATTACTCCTTTATCAGTTGATCCTATATTATTGCATAGCCTGTCCTTGCTACTATTGAGCAGGTGTGCCTCCACATGCACGCTCCGTGTGACTCCCACTGGACCTTGGTGAAGCGTATTCTCCGTTACATACGCGGCACCATGTCTTTGGGACTCACCCTGACGGCCTCCGCCTCCACCGACCTCGTGGCCTACTCGGATGCCGACTGGACTGGCTGCCCCGACACTCGACGCTCCACGTCAGGCTACTGCGTCTACCTTGGGCCCTCGTTGATCTCTTGGTCATCAAAGCGGCAGCCCACGGTCTCCCGCTCCAGCGCCGAGGCAGAGTATCGCGCCGTGGCAAATGCCGTGGCCGAGTGCTCTTGGCTCCGTCAGCTGCTCCAGGAGTTGCTTTGTGATGTTCATAAGGCCACTCTTGTCTACTGCGATAACGTCAGCGCGGTCTACCTTTCCGCTAACCCCGTGCACCATCGACGTACGAAGCATATTGAGCTCGATATTCACTTCGTGCGCGAGCAGGTTGCCCTTGGCCGTGTTCGGGTTCTTCACGTGCCGACGTCGCAACAGTTTGCTGATGTGATGACTAAGGGATTGCCTACTTCCGTCTTCGAGGAGTTTCGGTCCAGTCTCTGTGTCTCTGGCGACGCTTCGACTGCGGGGGGTGTTGAGTTGTATTTTGTGTTGCATGTATATTGGAGTTGTGGCCCACCTCCTAGTCTTGTATAGTTAAGGTAGAGGCCTTCCCTTGTAATTATATATACATGCACCAGCACCTCATCAATACGACGTTCATTGTATTGCAAATCTCTCTGTCTACGGCCATCATGTGAATCATTGCTATTGAGATCGGAAGTTTTTCCAAAAAAAGAATACTGTTAAGGGATTATATATATTATGTGCATGTGCATGTATACGTACCTAGGTACGTGCGTACGTGTGTAATATTAATATAAATAAAGCTGTGTAATGCCCATTGTTTGCAATAAATAAATACAAACAACCAGTGGAACGCTTGGTTGATGTTAGGGAGGTGGGAGCGCTCGTTGTGGAACTCGTTGAGGAGGACAAGAGACGACGTTGATGCTACACATGCATGCAGCGCCGGTGAGGTGTGACGATGCTACACATGCATGCAAGCTGGGAGGCAGGAGGCGTGGTGTGGATTTTGGATCTGAGAGAGGACGAAAGGGCGCAGCAGGCTGGAGAGGAAGCTGCGCACAGCCCGCCGTCCGCCGCGGGGCTTCTCCACGCGGTCTCCTCCGACGACGGCGAGGGGAGGGGTGAGCGAGGGTAGACGGCTGGAGAGTGGCGGCGGGGGCCTTCGGAGTCGCCCGCGAGAGTGACCCGGGAGTCTAGTCTCTTCAGAACGTCAAAATTATGTTTTGAGAGGCGACAAAATTTAGAAAATATAAAGTAAGATTAAACTTTTTATTAACTTTCATAACTAATTAATACTTGAAATCGCTAGTTTGCCCCCGGCCATTTGCCTCAGATCGAACCCTCAAAAACCTTTAACTCCTCAGAAGATTTCGATTTGAGCAATTAAGCCCTAGCTAACGATCCCTCAAATGCTTAACTCCTCAAAAATTTGATGAGTTATGGCATCTCCAATGTCGGCCCCCAAAACGGACGTAGTATTTGTCCGCGGACGCGGACAGTGATACGGGAGCCAGCCATCCAACGCTCGCCGTAAACGTCTGCCCACAATACAAACAAATTCAGACGTATATATTTACATAAACCAAACGATAGTTCATCCGTTCGACTATAAAACCTAAATAAAAAATTAAAGAAGCTTGTAGCGGACAGTGACCTCGTACGCCTGGGCCGGCTGACCGGTGGCACCTCCGTCGTCGTCCGTGCCGCCGCCGCCGTCGTCGTCGTTGTCGTTGGACTCATCCTTCGAGCGGCAAAAGTGAGCGGGGTGCGCGTCAGCCCTGCCCAGCCGCCGTCTGGCGCTCGTGGAGGACCCGCCTCGGCCAACGCCAACCCTGTTCGGGGTGCCCTAGCCTTGCCCCTGCCAGTGGCGGCGGCGGTCTCACTGAGCGACCACTCCTTGCCGATCTTGGCGAGCTCCCTGTTGAGGCGGCGCAGCTGCCGCGCAGATGTCTACGCGGTGGTCACCGACCGGACAAGGGCCCAGACCGCTGTTAGGTCGGGGTCCGCGAGGAGTCAGGTTGGCGCCGCGTCGGACTTCGCGAACGCTGAGCGGCGCGCAGCGTTGCGCCTCTCCCGCCGCGTCGCATGCCTAGCTGCTCTCTCCTCTGCCGTCACGATGGTCCGTGACGACGAGGAGCCGCGGCCGCCGCGGCCACCAAGGTAGTGGAGGAGGTGCCCGTGCACCTTCGCGATTGCCGGGGGCACCTCCTCCTTCACGGCCTTGCCAGGCCAGATGTGGCGCGGAGGCGACGCCGGCTCCTCCTTCATGCTGCATCCAATTTGGACGCCGCGGTTGCACTGGGGGACACCGGCTCCGCCTTGACGGGCTGGTGAGGCGGCGACGTCGGCTCCGACATTACGCGGTATTGTGGCGGCAAAGCCGGCTCCTCCTTCACGCGGGCTGGCAGCGGCGAGGACGGCGCCGGACCACAGTACCGCTGGGACCGCTTGATAATGAGCTCGATTTGCTGCTCGTACTCCTCGTCCGTCCTCGCCGCCTCCACGAGGAGGCGCGGCTGCTATGGCGGCTACTCCTCCTCGTTGTTGGAGGAGATGATGATCTAGAATGGATGGCATCTAAGATGGCCAAAGAGCAAAGAAAAAGATTTACGGAATTAAGTATAGGGGTTCGGTTACCTCCGCTCAGTTTCTTAACTCCTCATATTTGAAGTGTTAAGGTTTGATGAGGAGTTTAGGGAATTATAGGATAGGGGTTTTGGTTAGAGATGCCCTTAGAGAATCTCCAACTGGGTACCTAAATCTCACTCCCTATATCTCCATATAGGGAGCCACTCTATAATTCTATAACTTTCTTTTCTTGTGGCTATATTCGTTGCAGCTTCATGTCTTTTAGGATGGCAATAAAATATCAATAATTATTTTGTTAATATTTGTGGATTTGTTTATGATAGTGAATTTTTATTTAGTTTGCTATTTTGAGCTACTCATTAATCCCAACTTGTTTTGTAAAAATATACATTCACACATATTATATATGCAATAGTGGAGTCAGCTACCAAAACCGAATGAGGGGGTCATGTTTGAACCAGTTGTAAAGGCATGTCCTGTAGTAGTGGTAGGTTCCTTGATACTGATGCATGTCATCAAGAAATGGTAACAAAGATAGCAATGTAATATTGCATAAGGCCATCTTCCCTTATATTTTATGTTGTTATCTCTTAGTTATATCCCTTAACTAGTAACCAACCTGTACAACTGCATGGTCTAAATATTTTGAGAACACATGATTTCTCAAACGGTTTTAATACATGAACTTAGGAAATTCTCTCCCTAAAAGTTTAATAATATTTTCCTTTGTTAGCAATAAATAAAAAAGGAATTATAGTCCTTTAGTTAGGTCATAGTAAGACAATGTACTTGTATTATTTCTTTTATGGAGATACTCTTGTTAGTCAATGTAAAGTGGAAGATTCCCTTTTTGGCCAACCATATATTCTTGTATGTTCCATCAAATCCTTTCTTTCCATCTCTCCGACATGATATAGATAAATCAAAGCCGCGGCTTATAGTTAGAGAACCATGATGATCATGATTAATGTTGGTTTTTACAGTATTACGGAAATCCCTACGACTAGCGTGGACATGGAGGTAACCTACCTAATTAGCTAGCACTAACTCAGCTACTCATCGGTGATGGACTCAGTAACCTAATCAAAATTATTGCAACACTCGCCAGGTAATACGTACGTTCCCCGACCCCACAAGCAGCTAGCTAGCTGCTCCTTCAACCATTAATCCAGCTACTCAGGGCGTCTGGATGGAACCATTCATCATGCACGTTGATGCCAACCAGCACATGACTAATTAATGCATACAGAAACTTGTGCCTTTCAACGTCATCGTCCAAGCAATTAACAGACGAAAGCAAGCGTGGACGTACTCACGTCAAATTTGTGTGTAATAAACTCGATTGTGCAAGAAAGGTTTGTTGGCAAGAAGTCGTATGTATTCACACCCAAACAATTTAAACAGAGAGACCAATTTAGTTGGTGATCTGAGTAATGTGCGTAATAAAAATTGTATCTATGCTTTTTCGGAGAGACTCTTGTTAGAAAAAGCTCATGATTAGACCATGTACTCGTGTGCATGCTTTTCGGGAGAGACTCTTGTTAGAAAAAGGTTTCCATTAGGCCAACCATATGTTTTTGTATGTTCCGTCTTTCCGTGTGTGTGACATCGGATAGATAAATCAAAGCCCCGATTTCTAGTTTGAGAAACATGATGCTGCAGATTTTTCATGATTAATGTTCGTTTTTATAGTATTATGGAAATCCCTAGAGTATTTCTTCTTAGGGGGCTGATGAATCACCAAGCTGAGATGCGCAAATGAAATGACGCATGTCGAATTAATTTGTATATGCATGCCTAATCTATACATCTATATGCATGGGAGTCGGTATACATACGTTCCATGTTGCTAAAATTATATGAGGCGGAAGCATGGAGATTTTGTTGCATCGGCTCTTGCACATAATTAGATGCATGATTGATAAAGCTAGGGCTAGCCGATACATTATGCTCATTAAACGATCCGGCAACAACATATGCATTATTTGCATCTACATAAGTGAATTGGGTATTCATGTTACCTTTGTAGATTGCAAACCCTAGATGACGATCTCTTCGTAGCAAGAACGGGCCGGAGACCGTTCAAATCTTCGTCCCCAGCGGAGTCGCCAAAAAGTGTGTTCGCACATGAACACGTCACCGTGTACCTCCAACGCCGAGGGTGATGCACCGCAGCTCACGTCGAAGGAGACCCGTCCGGAAGGGCGGTACGCAAGCAATCCGGCGGGTGCTTTTCAGGACCAGAAACCCCACGCGCCCGGGAGGGACCCGTCTGGACGCGCGGCGGCTATGGGCTGCCCTAGGTCGGTTCGCCCGCCCCTAGAGCCTCGAGGATCACTGCCCTTCAATGAAGAACGAACGAAGAACGAGAGAGAAATAACAAGGGAGAGATGTAAAACTAGGGTAAAAAGTAGATTGATTGTTCGATTGTGTGTTGTTGTTCAATCGACCGTCACCCCTTAGGTATATAAGAGGCGGATGGACTTTCCGGGCAAGGAAAGGTTAGAATTCATGTTCAAAACCCTAGTTTGGGTCCAACTCGCAATCCAAACTTTCCAAAACGGTTCGGTTTGCAACTTGCGGCAGAAAAATCCAAAACCCAGACAAACATCCCCGGAGTGTCCGGCCATCCTCGGAGAAATCCAAAACTCGGATGATCATTCCCGGAGTGTCCGGCCATCCTGATGTAACTACGCATTTTTGGCTCTAACTTTTGCATACGAACTCCGATTGAGACATTTTTTATATCAAAATCAACCGTTTCAACGAGACGCACAACTTTCATGTTGAAACTTTTTCCATTTGAAGCCATCTTAATTGGGTTTCAAGCCATTCTTTAATCTGGTGTCAACATGAGCATATCTGAATTTGTCATAATTTTTGCATCCTGGCTCCATTCTAGACCATCTTCATATCCATCTTGACCTCTCGAAGAGAGCCATCCCATGGTGACTTTCAATAATAAGTTTGAATTAATCTTGACATAGCTTCAAGCTACTCTTTATGATCGTGTCACTTTTGAGCGTCAACACACTCGCCAGGTAATACGTACGTTCCCCGACCCCACAAGCAGCTAGCTAGCTGCTCCTTCAACCATTATTCCAGCTACTCAGGGCGTCTGGATGGAACCATTCATCATGCACGTTGATGCCAACCAGCACATGACTAATGAATGCATACAGAAACTTGTGCCTTTCAACGTCATCGTCCAAGCAATTAACAGACGAAAGCAAGCGTGGACGTACTCACGTCAAATTTGTGTGTAATAAACTCGATTGTGCAAGAAAGGTTTGTTGGCAAGAAGTCGTATGTATTCACACCCAAACAATTTAAACAGAGAGACCAATTTAGTTGGTGATCTGAGTAATGTGCGTGATAAAAATTGTATCTATGCTTTTTTGGAGAGACTCTTGTTAGAAAAAGCTCATGATTAGACCATGTACTCGTGTGCATGCTTTTCCGGAGAGACTCTTGTTAGAAAAAGGTTTCCATTAGGCCAACCATATGTTTTTGTATGTTCCGTCTTTCCGTGTGTGTGACATCGGATAGATAAATCAAAGCCCCGATTTCTAGTTTGAGAAACATGATGCTGCAGATTTTTCATGATTAATGTTCGTTTTTATAGTATTATGGAAATCCCTAGAGTATTTCTTCTTAGGGGGCTGATGAATCACCAAGCTGAGATGCGCAAATGAAATGACGCATGTCGAATTAATTTGTATATGCATGCCTGATCTATACATCTATATGTATTTGTCTATTCACTTTCCGGTTGTTGAATGCATCGATGTGTCTATATCTATTAACTTTTCATTTGCCGAGAGGCAGACGTACGGTACTATGAGTCCGAATTGAAACGTATCCATATTAGACTGGTCGCTTGTCCCATATATCCCTCGTTTGATCCTAGCCACAAAAGCAAGATCCAACGGTGTCGAAATAGAAATTCTCTTAGGGTTACTGTGCTGGTCTGAAAGGAGCCTCTAATTAGTGTATATATGAAAGATAAGATTGATTGTAGCGTTAAAGTCTTCTCTTAGCCTTCCCTGCGCACGCAAGCTTCTCTCTCCTCCAAGTCAGGCAATATTTAATTTCTATGTGGCGGAATATATGGCTCGTATCTCCTCGGTGTAGATGCATGCACGGACAAGTCCATAGGCCAGGCAAGATATGAGATATACAATGAAAGAAATGAAGTAGGCATATGAAGATGCCAATTAACAAGAAGCAATGCAACCAACTAGGGATTGAACTTGAAGGAACCGGAAAGTAACTAGCTAGGCATGGGGTGCAAATTATAATTCATACGAATCAGATAGGTACTGATCTCGAGTGGAGACGGATGGATGTCAGGTACGCGGGCGCAGCCGACACCCTATAAATAGGTGGCCATCCATGAGCATTGGGTCCATCGCAATTTGCAGAAGCGCGCACACAGACTTGAGGCTCTGTTTTCAGTGAAGTAGCTCGAGAATATGGTATATACATAAAGAAATGCATGTGGTAGCTAGTCTCATGTGGTTTTTTTTTTGTTTCGCGGGTATATTCTCATGTAGTTAACTGACTTGCTTAATTCGTGATGCATGCATGCATGTTGTATGTAGGTCGTGATAAAGGTTGGTCCATCGGGTGCACCGGGGGGACACCCTTGCGACATCCACAGCAAAAGCATGCCCCAATCCCTGGCGAGCATCACCATTTGTAGCTCCGAGTCCTCCTCGAATGGCCGTATCATTGGCATCTCCTTCGTCTACGTCGAGGAGAAGAACGAGGAGCCCATCACCGTTGGGCCCTGGGGCAAAATTGACAAGCAATACAACAGCACGACCATTGAGATGGGGCTAGGCGAGTACATCGTCGAACTGGGTGGCACCGCCGACGGCGCCGGCATCACCTCGCTCACGCTGAAAACCAACAAGTCCGAGTACGAGCGCTACGGGTGGGAGGCAGGGTCCCCCTTCAGCGTGCCGCTGCATCATGGCGACAGCAAGGTGGTCGCCTTCTTCGGCCGCTCAGACGACACCCTCAAGGCGCTCGGCACCTACGTGAGGCCAGTGAACCGCTGGGAGAGCCCGGTCAAGATCGGTCCGTGGGGCCCATTCCACGGCACAGCTACCCCGCCATACAGGTGGGAACCGTGGTACCACCTGCAGAGCATCACCGTCTACAGCACTGAGTCCAGCGATGATGGGCGCATCTATGGCTTCTCCTTCACCTACGTCGACGACCAGAATGGCCAGCCCAAGCCCATCATTGTCGGCCCCTGGGGCACGACCAAAGGACAGAAGCATACCGTACGTACGACGACGTTAATTCATTCTTAATTTCCATTTTACTTATTGATTGCGCGAGTCTAGCTACTTAGTTGTCTCACTTCTGACGAGCTTGAGTACAACATGCATGTGGTGCAGTTATCCATGAGCCGAGGCGAGTGTCTGAACAATTTCTCTGGCACTTTCGACGACGACGGCATGACCTCGCTCAAGTTCACCACCAACCAGGCTGTACTATACGGCCCGTATGGGTGCGAAAGGGGGACTGCCTTTAGCGTGCCACTGCCGGACGACCACGACCGCGATCACGAGGGCGCCGTGGTCGGCTTCTTCGGCACTCACCACCCCGGGGACAAGTGCCTTCCCCTCATCGGCGTCATCTACGCCGTCCACGGCGCCCTCGCCGTCGGCGCCATCATCGCCGGCGTCATCGTCAACCATAATATACAACATCGTGACGCGCGCAAGTCATGAATCAATCACTTGTATACATATATATCGAGCTAGCAGCTAGCTACTCTACCGATCGACCCCGTCCAGACGTACGGACGTACCTGCATGCATGCAGACCTCTACGCGATCTGCATGCTACGTTAAACCCCAGCTAGCTGGCTATACATATGTGTGTAATGAATAAGCACGATGGGATCCAGCAGCAGCATCGTCTGCAGCTTGATCAAATACTGTTAAGGGATTATATATGTGCAGGTACGTGCATACCTACGTGTGTAATATATTAAAGCTGTAATGCCCATGCATGGTTTGCCATAAATAAATACTATCCACCCGTTTGGCTAAAACATGCGTTTGATATTATTTTTATCTTCTTTTGTCTTTTTATCTTACATGATAAAATTCATCCTCCTTTTATCTTTGGGAAAAGTCCGTCCCTGCCACTGACATTCGAGTTCTTCCACTCAAACTTGCTTATTTCGGTCTGTGCCACTATCGCTTGCGAGGAAATTTGGTCCATGCCACTCCGCGCCGTCTCCGCCAGTTTGCCATCAACTTTCCCTGTTTCCTTACATCTGGCACCCACCACTTCGCCACGTCAACCGGGGGAGACGCGTTTGACCCTGGCTTTCCTTTTCTTTGAGAAGAGTTTGACCATAGCTATGAACCATTTTCTCCTCGTCATGTCAACTACAACTGGGGAGACGCGTTTGACCGTAGCTTCCCTCTGGGGCCCGCCGATCACGGAACGTTAAGGAACGGGACAGCGGCACCGGCATGCTCACACGCCACGCCGGCCTGCGCATGCAGGCTCGAGCATTCAATTCTGGCGAGCGGCGCGTCTTCCGCGGTGAGATTCCACGTGGTTGTACGGCGGGCAACATGATAACACCGCAAGTATTAGAATCCAAGAGTGCTTTGTGTCGATCTTCAGGCTTGGCATATCCTGCTCAAAGCAAGAACCTCGTGACCGAGCACTGATGAGAGATGCAACCTCAATGAGGGACGTGCGCACGCTCAACGTAGTGTTCGGACGGCGCTGCGACGCGTGCTCCATTGCGTGGCAATATCAGCGAAGACTTTTCCCTTATCAGGCCTGGCCCACTCGCAAACCTGGATTACGACGCGCTGGAGAAAAAAACAAAGGCAAAAGCAGATGTGCTTTTTTTATAGGCAAAAGCAGATATGCTATGCGCTGTTGTTTACTAGTACAAGTGGTTGCTAGGTTGATCGCTACATAGCTTTGCATCGAAGGCTGTTTTTTTCCGATAAACATCCGAGGCTGCTAGTCTGCTATAGTGTTCATTTCTCTTCAACAGGCGCACGTCTATATTTTTTTTTCCAAAATTGTGTATAAACAGATGGAAAAATTTATGAAATAATGAGACAACTCAACATAATTAATCTGGTAGGCAAGCACAACATATAATTCTGGTAATTGGGTGTAAATTTTTTGGCAAGCTAGATGAAACGAAAATGACAACTCGGCACAATTAAAATGACAACTAGTGTGTAATTTTTTTTGGCAAGCTATATGAAATAAAAATGGCAACTCGACACAATTAAAATGACAAATAGTGCGTAATTTTTTTGGCAAGCTGTATGAAATAAAAATGGCAACTCGGCACAATTAAAAATTGGACAGCTAGAATGTAAAACACAAAACATCCCATTGCACTTGATCACCTCCTATCCCCCCCCCCCCCCCCCCGCCCCCCCCCTCCTAGATGTCACGTAGTTAACAAACACATAACTGTCTGAAAAAGCCATAACACAAATCAGGATAGTATTAAACACAAAAATTGATTTTCTAAAAAAAACATAACACAAGCAGACCTGCTAAGCAAAAAAAAATTTAACTAATACAGTGCACATTCAGGGGTTTAAAAAAATGAATTGTGTACTAAATAAAGAGTAAAATAGCAGGTCATTTGATACATCAGATAATTATCTAGGAAGAAGAGTGTGATTCATCAAAAGAATCTGTTGTACAACACATACTTAACGCCATACTTCGGTGTGTTGTACATGCCATGAACATGAGCTATGTGTTCAGGTGGTGGTAAAAACAAGCTACAAAAAATATATTTAGCAAAATTTGTATCATGCAGGCTAGTGCTAGCTAGCATGATAATCAACTGGAGGGACGGCTCAGCTTGAGAACTGATTAGTCCTAGAGTTGTGGTTTTTTGTTAAAATCCCCTATAGTTGTGGTTTTTTATTACCTCGGCCCCAAATATTGTGTATGTGTGCAATTTCCTCTTTCTATTAATTGCTTGGACGCCGACGTTGAATGGTACAAGTTTCTATATTCATTAATTAGTCACGTGACTTGTACCATTGGTGAAAACAAGTCACGTGACTTGTTTTCATCTATTAATTGCTTGGACGCCGAAGTTGAATGGTACTACCTTCGTCCGGGTGTATAGGGCATGCGCGTAGTTCTAGGTCGACAATTTAACTAGCTAAATATATATTGTATGTGACAAAAAACATATATTTAGAAACTACACCTCCATATGAATCTAATGATATACTTTTGATGACGTATAACACATATTTAGTTAATTAAATTGATGACCTAGAACTACACGCACGCCCTATACACCTGGACGGTGGGAGTACAAGTTTCTATATTCATTAATTAGTCAGGCTCCAGCTGGTTGGCACCAACGTGGTTTCATCTCTCCTCAATGAGTTCCACGACGAGCACCCACCTCGCTAACAACAACCAAGTGTACCTTATCCTGATGACAAACAATGATGAAGGCTTCTACCCTATCGCTTTGCATGGAGAAGAAGAAAATCCACTGAGGATCCGGAATCAAAATATCCACAAAATTTGTGAAACCTAAGAACAAGGACATGTGAATGCATCCGACCCATTTTAGACCACCAATTATTTGGAGTAGTACGAGCACTATTATTAATCCAGCTGTAGCTAGCCTGATAGGTGACACGGGAATGCATTTGACTCATTTTGCGATCGGCCACCAATTAATTGGAGTAATACAATCACCATGATTATTCCAGTTGTAACTTGATAGGTGCCATTGGAATGCATCTGTCTCAATTTGAGATCACCAGCTATTTGTCCACGTATGGCATGCAGCATGAATGCTGCCGCTGGCTGAGCGACTCGTTAGATTTTTTTGCAAGCTGTTGAGACAAAGTTACTAAGATTGTAGACGGTCGTAGCTAGTTGTAGCTTGTTGTCATCATGTGAATCATTGCTATTGAGATCGGATGGTTTTCCCAAAAAAGAATACTGTTAAGGGATTATATGTACTCCCTCCTTTCCAGTTTATAGGGCTCAAATCTGAAATCTCATCAACCAAGGTAGCATGTGAGTGGATGACACGAGTTTTGTGGATATAAAATTGCCCAATGAAATATTCCTCACTTATTTAACTCCAAACGCAATAAGTGCAACACCCTCCTTCTCAATGGATTTGTATGGTAAATTGAAGCATATCGTAAGACTTGCCACAGCAAAAGTTTCTCAAATTTATCAGGAAATGCTAGAACACTGAGTAGGTTTCCCAAATTGATATTGCTCAACCTTAACACATTTTTTTTTAAATACCAGGTTTGGCACGCAGCCGAGAATTTCAAGATTGCAGCAGCCATGTACCATATGATTTGGGCCTTGTTGAAGCTTCCACCACACGCAATGTTTGTTTATTAGGCAATAATGCTTAGTGTACCAATATTACTCCATATAAAAACCTAATTAGGTGGCATCCATATTCCCATGTACATATTTCATAAAGTCACATGAAACCATCATAATACCAAACCAGAAATTGAACTAAAATCAGGAATGAACTAATGATGTATAGGTTACATGATGAGGTAACTAATATAAGGAGCAATTCACCCAAGAAAAAAACTAATAGAATGAAGCCATATCTATATTCATGGAGGTAACTAAACTACCTGATGTCATAATCCAGCATACCACCTAAAGTAACTTGATCAGCCCAGAGATAGAAGATGGTCTTCCTAATCTGGCATCAACATAGAATGAAGCAGAATGTCAAAATGATGATCTAATGCGGATCTAGTCTTTAGAATAATGCATGAGTAAAACTAAGATGAATCCAAACAAAAGCACATGAAAAACCAGGAGAGAGTGAGAGGGATGCGATAGCCGATAGGCATGGCAGGCAGCAACCATATTAGGCAACAGGCTCACCTGACTACCTGAGGCCTGAGGGCATGGACGACGGGCTGAGATGTACAGTTCGGAGGTCACGATGGGCTCGGGGAGTGGCAGAAATAAGAAATCAGCAATGGCGAGTGTAGACGGCGCCGGAGGTGGAGATCGGAAGCGAACGGACGACGGATGTTGAGGCACTCGAAAGGCGGCGGCGATGCGGTTTCGGCAATTGAATCCGCCTCCGGCATCCTTTACGGCTCTGCCACCGAGCCCTATGTCCAGAGAGCCATGGAGGTTAGCGAACGCTAGCGTCGTGATCAGCCATGGATTGGGGCCGCCTCCTTTAGTCATCACGGGTAGAGGAAAAAGTGGCGGAAGCTGCGGCGCAGATTCTTATAAGTTATTTGCAGCATGTGGTGAAAAGTGGCGAAAGGAAGAGGAGAAATAGAAGGATAAGCCACGATGCCTGAAAATATCCTAATAGTTTTGCGTGTTGTTTATGTTTGTGTATCATCATGCATCATGCATCGCATAATTTTGACCACAAAATTATTTTTTTGCTAAACCCTATTTTTGGTTTGCTAATTATCCAAAGGTTAACAAACCTTCCCTCTCCTCTTGCTCCCAGCGCGTTCCCCTCATCCTCGCCCCCCTCCTCTATACACCGCCGCCGCCCTACCTCACTCGCCGCCGTCTGCCCCTCCTCCCTCAGCTTGCCGAGCTTCTTCTCCCTACTAGCTCCGGTCCCCGCCATGGATCCCCTCCCGCGACTCGCCTTGCCCGAGTGCACGCCGCCGCCACCCGACCCCGGCCCCGTCTCGTCGCCGTCCTTCCGCTACAGTCGGCGATCCAGCAGCAACTCGGCGCCAATGCCTCCTTCCGTCCCCGGAACTAGGCCGCCTCCTCCGTGCTTGCTCGACACCACGCGCCGATGAGCCTGAGCTCCTGGACGCCACCCTGGTGCGCCTCCGCCTCCACCTGCACTCGGCCGGCCGACGACCTCCTAGCTCCGGCCGGTGTCCCTCGCCTCACCCCGAGCTCGTCCCCGACGCCACACCGTCCTCCACCTCGACGAAGCGCCAGCCCGGCCCCGACCCCCCTCCTGCTGCCGGCTCCGCCACGGCCAGGGCCACCCCGTTGCCTCTCCGTGAGGCTCTGCCCCGGTCTGCTCACCTACGCGCGTCAGGCTGCTCGGCGCCGTCGCTGAACAGAACCCCTCCATCTCGTGTCCTGTTGTTTGTGTACGTCTTCGTGTTTGTGCGTGCGACCGTGCGAACCCGACGAACCAAATTGATCCGTTTTGGCCAGGGTGATCCTTTCCTCGATCCGTGGCCACGACTCCGTGAACACTCGGAACTGTCAAGATCCTCGTCGCCAAGTCCCGCAACCGTGCCCGTGTTGCGTTGCCGTTTTCCAATGGTGTCGCCATCGTCCCCTTGTGATGGCCGCCTTCGTGTGTGTCCATGAGACCCCGCTCCGTGAACCCCACCGACAAATGGAGCCGGAACCCGAAGACCCCGACTTCGACTACGGAGGACTACCTCGGCTACAAGCCTGGCACCGACAAGCTAGATCTCAATATCCTACCCCAGGCACTGTAAAAAAGCATTCTACTTCAGTGGTAAAAATTATTTGGTTTCGTCTTTTTGTTCTTATCAATATTTGTCCTGTAAGAGCGTCAATAACCTCTCTATGCTGGTTGAGCCACTAATGTCCCGTCGCAACGCGCGAACACGATTCGCCATGCTAAAAAAAGGAACCGGATTTATAGCCTAGGAATCAGGGATTTAATTTGAAGTTTGTTCCCATGCATGGTGCCCCGACTTGAATGATATCGTGGGTACCTCAGGGATTTACGCACAATGTTAACTAGTCTGTTGAGCTTTCCCGTAAGCGATGGCCATTCGTAAAATCGCGGGAGATGAAAAAATTGGTGGGCGCATCTTTGTTTCAAAATTTCAACTCCTTGGCCCGCATCCAAGTCTGGTGTGTATAAATATGAGGGGGTTGAGCTGGCCGCGTGCGGTGTGCGCGTGCGACTTAGACTCGCTAGTGCTGCAAGCAAAATTCAGAGAGCAAAGAACAGTGAAGTCTGAAGATTTTTTGGTGCCGTGTAAACCTTACGGCTTTTCTCGTTTCTTTCTCTCATTTTATTCAACAACAAAGGGAAAACGTGGCCGGTAAGCGATCCTACCTCTACGCCACGATCCGGTAGACTCGCGCCGTCCCACGAGGCCTGATCGTGCAAAACCACGATGCTACTGAAAAACAGAAAAAGACGGAGTCCTGATGCAACAGGCTCGTGCAGGGCTCGTACAGAAACACGGCTCGTGCCTAGCTACTAAACTGAATTAAAGCAAACTAGCTAAACTACGTGACAGACAAGATTAGGATAACAAATCTCCCCCGTAATCTTGTCGACAGATTATTTCAGACATGCCGATTCTGCTCCTCAGCTCCTGAAAACGGATGCGCCCAAGAGCTTTCGTCAGGATGTCAGCGAGCTGGCCCTCCGTGCGGACATAGTCGATCTCAAGATCACCCTGCTCAACATAATCTCGAATGAGGTGATACCGGGTGTCGATATGCTTACTACGATCGTGGAACACGGGGTTCTTGCTGAGAGATATCGCCGACTTGTTGTCCACCAACAGCTTCGGCACTCGTGGTTTCTCATTCAGCAGCTCACCGAGGAGTATGCTGAGCCAGATGCCCTGGCAGGCAGTGGTGGCAGCAGCGATGTACTCTGACTCGCATGACGACGTAGCCACCACTCGTTGCTTCTGAGATTGCCAGCTGACCGGGCTTCGGCCGAGGAAGAAAATCAGTCCAGTCGTGCTCTTCCGATCATTGACGTCGCCGGCCAGATCGGA
Organism: Thinopyrum elongatum; assembly: GCA_011799875.1. NCBI lineage: Eukaryota > Viridiplantae > Streptophyta > Magnoliopsida > Poales > Poaceae > Thinopyrum > Thinopyrum elongatum. The sequence continues at coordinate 720,434,509 of CM022303.1, forward strand.
GTCGCTGTACCCCAGCAACTCAGGTGCTCCATGTCCCTTCCTGTTGGACAAACCAAGGTTCAGCGTGCCTGCCACATACCGTAGTAGGTGTTTCACCGCAGCAAGGTGCACCGTCATGGGCGCCTTCATGAAACGGCTAACGTAGCCGACGTCGTAGGTGATGTCGGGCCTCGTGTGAACGAGGTACCTCAAGCTCCCCACGATGCTGCGGTAGAAGGTGGCGTCGATCGGCTCGCCGTCGCCGGTCTTCCTCAGCTTCAGCCGTGCCTCCATTGGCACAGCGCAGGGGTTGCAGTCCTCCATCCCTGCTTTCTGCAACAGTTTCCGAGCGTACGCGGCTTGCTGGAGCGTGATCAGGCCGCTCTGTTGCTGCACCTCGATGCCCAGATAGAAGCTGAGCTCACCGAGGTCACTCATCCTGAAAAGGTTAGTCATCTCAAGTTTGAACCTTGTCAGCTCCTCGATTGACGAACCGGTGATGATGAGGTCGTCGACGTAGACACCGACGAGGAGTAGCTTGTCACCGCCGCCGTGACGGTACACTGCGTGCTCCGCTTGGCTAAGCTCGAATCCAAGTGCATGGAGGCTGGAGTCGACCTTCGCGTTCCACACCCTCGGCGCCTGGCGCAGCCAGTACATGGCCTTCTGCAGTCGGAGCACCTTGTGCTCCTCTCCGTCGACGGCGAAGCCAGGAGGTTGCTCGACGTACACCTCCTCGATCAGGTCACTGTTGAGGAAGGCGGTTTTCACGTCCATGTGGTGAATCGGCCACCCGTGGTGCGCGGCGAGAGGGGCGAAAACTTCCTCGTAGTCCACCCCCTGCCGCTGCACGTACCCCTTGGCCACCAGACGCGCCTTGCGCTTGATCACCTCGCCATTGGCATCTCTCTTGAGTTTGAAAACTCATTTGAGCCCAATGGCGCGGTGTCCCGGCGGTAGCTGCGTGAGCCGCCAGGTCTTCTTCGTCTCAATGCTCGCCATCTCTTCCATCATAGCGGCGCGCCACTCCTTGTCCTTCTCCGCCTCTGCAAAGCTTGCTGGTTCGTCGGCGGAGAAGAGGCACACGTCGCTGTATGCCGGATCAACCTGGTCGGTCGCGTCGAAGAGATTGTCAAGGGTGCGGTACCGGCGAGGCGCCTCCTCGCCCGGTGACGGCTGCGACGCGTTGGTTGGCGGAGAGACGAACTCCACCGTCGGTGGCGGTGGCGTGGACGGAGTTTCTGGAGGGATGGGTGAGCGTGCTGCCTCAGCCGAGGCAGGCCTGTTGTCCTTGTGCGTGTCCGGCGCGCTCTCCGGCAGGCTGAGTTTGTTAGTTGCATGCCTAGTTAGTAGGAGAGGATTGAGTCACACGCGCGCATGGATAAGTTGTTAGCTGGCTGGAGAGATTCCAGGGTAGTTAGCTTAGTGTGTGCGTACGTGAGGTAGTGGCCGAGTGTGCCGGCCAGCCATGTGCGTGCGTGAGTTAGTGGCTGGGTGTGGAGTCATTTGTACATGGTATTTAAGTTGATCAGATGAATGAAAAAAGGGAGGCCGTGAGGGCCACAGAAAAAATGTAGCCAGCGTGTGCCCACCAGGGAAGTCTCTTTGGCAAAGCCAATGTGTTCCTCTTCCTTGGTGCATGAGCGTGTGTGTGTTTCCAAGTCTTGTGTGTTCTTGAGAGAAAGTACAAGAGAGAAGAAACAGATTGAGAGAAGAGAGAGTTGTGCGAGGCAGCCGAGAAGAAAAAGAGCGGCGCTGCGAGAGGCGGCACCAACAGAATCAGGTGATGGCGTAAGCGCGCAGCCGCCGGCGTCCGGAGGAGGTAGTCCGTGCTCAGAGGCTGGAGCGCGTCTGTGCTAGCCTCAAAGGTGAACCAGGTTGGGCACACATGCGGCCGCCGGCGTCCGGAGAAGGTAGCGCCCCCGGTACGCGATGTTGACGACTTCCGCGAGTCAGGAGAGCAATGCACGACTCGTGATCCGCTGTCGACCCTAAGGAGCAGGTGCCGTAGCCTCCGCTGCTTGGCCTCGATGCTCTGCTCTGCTCCGGCTGCTGGTCCTGTCGTGGGAACGGATCTGACAGTAGAGGATAGGGGTACGTATGAGAGTGCTGAGTCTAGCTACGGTGAGGTTGTACACTCGGATTTTACGAGTTCAGGCCCCTCTCGAAAGAGGTAACGACCCTACGTCTCGGTGCTGCAGGAGCTTTGTTGTGTGGAGTGTTTGAGTTACAGGGGTTGCGAACCCTTGTGCAGGAGCAGAGGGGTGGCTTATATAGAGTCCGCTGGCCCCTCATAACGCCCCGTAGCCCAAGGGTTCGATGGAGAATAAAGGCTAGCGTTACTGCAAACGTACGCAATAAATGCTATTCATGGTGACGAGTTGATCGCCTGCCTGTTGCCATTCCAGGGTGACTTTAGGTCTTCTGTCTTCGAGTGATGCTGGATGCTTCGAGTGAACAAGGTCGGTCGAGTGAAGGAGGAGCTTCCGAGTGGATCCAGCGTTGAGTGACTTACACGTCGTGATCATTTCAGTCGGTAATCCCTTCATAGGTCTTGGTTTTTTCAATGAGGTGTCCTTGGGTGGGGTATGTAGGTCAGGCCTGGGACCCTATCCTGCGTACATGTCCTCGTCAGGTCCAGGAGCTACCCGAAGAGGATGGACATCGCCCTGTCGACCATGTCCGCCATGACACCGGAGACGATGGTCTCGCCGGCCATGGTTGTTCGCGTACGCGTACTTGTGCCTCCAGCGCGTGCCGAGACGAACGCGGTGACGACCAGGGCGGCGTGCGGGAGCCGCGGCGAGGTGGGCGTGCTCGGAGTCGGGCGCGTCCGCGGAGAGGTGGAGTAGGTACTGGTTCCTGGGGTGGTAGATGGCGAGGAGCAAGCGCAGGAGCCTCCTCCCGTGGCTCCCATGGCCGGCTTGCTCGGGCGCCACGATCAACCGAGTCGAGAGCAGGCAAGAGATGCGCGCGCTATGTGCCAATAGTGGCAGCAAAAGGACCGAGCGAGCGAGTGGTCACTAGAGGCGGATGCACAGATGCCGGCGGCGACGGCGGCGGTCAGGATAGGGGAGAAGAGGGATGGGCCACCAAGAGAGTGAGAGAGAGAGAGATGACTCATTGTAAGTAGGGGCAAAAGGGTCCAAAAAATGTTACCTTCATAGTCAAAGGCCTTTGACTGGACGGGTAAAAGCATAAGAGGAGCAATTATGTTTTAAGTGTACCTGGTGTAGAAGAAGGGACATATCTTGATTTTATACATTGGGATTTGATTTGAAGCCACTACTGAATAGGCCCTACAATACTAAGGAAGCCGGCAGACCTTATATTGATTTGATTTACCGGGGCGTGCTTGTGAAACTAGTAAATGTGTACGTGCAATGCACGTTGATATTAGGAAGAAAATTAATTGCACGTTGATATTAGGTAGGATATCAATTACGCGTTAATTACGTGGATAGCGTAGACGTTGATATTTGGTATGATATTAATTGCACGCTAAACATGTTGAGCGCGAGCCATTGGAGCAGTATAGGTCATTGGATTGACATGGTTTGATGGCCGACATTTGTTGGCTCTGCCCCTTTGGGTCTTTTTATATTGGTATAGATATAAATAATTACCCTCCCTAAATTAATGTGATAGCAAACTAACCTCATTTGGAACCACGACCCACATCACATCACTAAACAAAATCAGAATAAAAAAAAACTCCAAGTCATCATCTATTTCTTGTTCCTGATAAATTAAATGAAGGGTCACACAAGACCTTGATCATTGATAGCAAATCAAACGGTACAGACGCATTAGATCGAGGTTGTATTCATCAGTTCATGTATATCCAAAAAATAATAATTAGCACCCTAAAAGAAATTAGTAATTATAGCTGTCAGCAAGAATTGATGAAACCAACGGAAATCAAAGATCAAGTATATTATTTTCATTTTTCTTGTCAAACAACGATTACTAAATAGTTCATCATGCATCAGTGAGTTGATTTGGTACTACAAACTGGACCGCTGGAACTTGTCAACAAACACTAGGATAGCCTTGAGTGTGAACCAATTTCTCTTAAACAGTTAACAAGTAATTCATGCCACCTGAACTCTGAAGAAAAATGCCTGAATTGTCAAGAAAAAACACATAATTCCCCATTCATTCATTCGTCCAGATCGGGGCGCCCCTCCCGTCCGAATCCGACTACTACCGAGGGTAGCAGTCCGGCGAGCGCGCGGGCTCAGTGCCTACGCAGCGGCGCGAGGGATCCATGGAGCGACCGCACGACGCGAGGGGTTGTACGACGGCGGAGGGATCGAGCTGTCGGGCGAGCCACGAGAGGAAGAGAGTGAGACAGTGACATTTAATTTTTTTTGGGGGTGGGAGAGAGAGTGAGGGAGGGTGTGTTTGGTTGGTACACGGAGTAAAAAAAAAATTTGCTCAAGGCCACACTCTAGCCCAAACTCAGGCTCTGTAATACTCCCTCCTTTCCGGTTTATAGGTCCTGCGTGTATATCTAAGTCGTCTATTTTACCAATGTAATACACATTATATATCACAAAAATTATACCATTAAAAAACAGAACATTTGAAGTTTCTAATGACATATTTTTTGTGATATAAAACTCGATCATGTTGCATTGTTTAAATCATAGACTTAGGGACGGTGCCGCCCAAAATCAAACGTGTACCCTGCTTTCCCTTTTAGCCGGTAGACGTGAACAGGCGGTGGACAGGTCGATGGCGGTTTGACAACAACTCAACGTCATGGGCCAATGCACCATGTGCCACATCGAGTCGGCCGCCATACTGAGTTAATCGATCACATGACTACAGATCAATCTTGCTACATTGATCTCCAGGTTTTTTTTTTAATCTCTCTTTGCCCAATTTTCGTGCAGAAAATCAAGAATACGGGCGCAATTAAACCGAATGAGAGTATCACGTTGCTAGCTGCAAGTAGTAGATGAATCCAATTGATCTGTCAAGTTTGGTAGCCAGCTTTATAAGTGTGAGCTACTCCCGGCGAGATCACATCAGAGTAAGATTGGATCCGCATGCACGGCAGAGGAAGCTACACACACCATATTTTGCTTGAGATCACTTGAACAAAGAGGAGAGAGATTGCATGGAGATTTTAATGCATGCAACTTTGTCTAGGAGATCGATCACGTGAAGGCTTTAGCAGTGTAGACTTCAATCACTTAAGCTATTCCTTGTGCTGCTGTGCTTCATCGATCGGCGTGTAAAACAAATTATGTACGTGAAGATGATAATTGCCGCTTGGCTTACATCCTTGAACATAATTGGCAGTGCCGATTGCTATGCTCGACGCAAGTTCTTGTGACGCCGCAGGAGAGATGCAGATCGAGTTCATGGAGAAGAACGAACATGCCGAGGGCATCCAAATCGGACAGGGCGGCAGCGTGCGTGAGGATGTACAGCCTGGAGTTTTTTTTATTTTATCCAATAAGACGTACAGTAGGAAAAATAGGTATGTCATAGATGGGTTAATCCTTTCATCAGTGGCACTCTGCCTGTAATTTGAGCCGCCGATATGGGCAATCATCTATACCCCTTTGATTTCCACTTATTGGTTGCATGGAGGTAAATTTTAACAACTCCAGTGGCAACTCCGATGACGGATGGAGAAACGTTTCTCCCTTCAATATTATACTAGCAACAGGGCCCGTGCGTTGCAACAGGAGAAAAAAAAATTCATAATCTCGAATGGCCATGACCACATTTTGCTGCATCACCGAGATACACTATCACTTTCAATTTCGTGAAATCATGAACATTTTTTTTAAACTCATGCACATATTTGAAATCATGAACATTTTTCAAATTCGTGAACACTTTTACAAATTTTTGAACATTTTCTAAAATTAAGAACACTTTTTGAATTCATGAACATTTTATACTATTTGCAAACTTTTTTTTAAAATTGTGCACATTTTTTTAAACAATTTTCTTGAATTGGCGAACATTTCTAGAATCGACGAACATTTTTTTGGAAATTGGTGGAACAATTTTTGAAATTCATGAACATTTTTTTAATTTAAGGAACATTTTTTTGATTGAACGAACATTTTTTGAAATGCATGATCATTTTTTGAATCAGCGAACATTTTATGAATGAATAAACTATTTTGTAAGTCACAAACAGTTTTTGAATTTTTATGATATTTTTTGATTCATGAACATTTTTTGAATTGGTGAAATTTTGTTCAATTTCATTAACATTTTTTAATACATGATCTTTTTAAAAAATCATGAACATTTTTTGATTTCCCGAACATTTGTTTGCAAAATTTCGAACATTTTTTGAATAAGCAAACCTTTTTTACAAAATCATGAACTTTTTTTGAATCCACAAATATTTTAAGAATTATTAAATATTTTATTTCCAAATTCTCATTTTTTTTAATTTTTGGAACTTTTTTGAAGTCCCAAATTATTTAAAGTAGAAAAAAAGAAAACGGAAAAGAAAATAAAAAAATAAAAAATGGAATTTAAAAAACAGGCCGTCCGGACATGGGCCGGCCTAAACGGGTGCGCTGCGTCTTCTCCCAGCGCGCAGAGCGCAGTATAGGATGTCCCTACTGCATGGGTCGGCCCAGGCGGGGGATTCCCCTGTGTGAAACGTTTTTTATCACTTATAGGTGGCATTGGTGAGTAATATTTTGCAACTTCGGGGGCAATTTTCATGACGAACCGCCAGAAGCAATAGCCCCTTTATTATTAGGTATAGAATATATAGGTAGAGATATGAGACTAGGAAAATAATTGAAGGCCATGGCAACGCACAGGCATTCAACTAGCCACAGTGACTCGGCAAACCAGATGGACAAGTGGCAGGCGCCATCTCCGTCTGCTGGCCGTCAGGCACCTTTATTTTGCCTAGTTCACGCCTTTGACACTCAGCAACGTCTTTGCCGAGTGCCCAACAGATAGGACTCGACAAAGCTCGCTTTGCCGGAGTGCGGTTTGCCGAGTGCAGCACTCACTCGGCGTACCCTTCGCCGAGTGTTTTTCAGTCTTCGCCGAGTATTCCTGGCACTCGGCGTACAGCTCAATTCTAGTAGTGGTTGTTGCTGATGACGATGGTTGCGGCGGTCGTTTTTGCTCCGACCTGTTGCTGCTTCTACCCAGAACGGAGACAACATGGTCGGGTGGCAATGGATGTACAGGGATCTGGGCGATGGATGTGTGGGATGGTGGTGGTGGAGACTGGAGAGAAGGTGGCGCTGGCCGGTGTAGGAGGGGAGAGAAGGAGAGGAAGGGGGAGGCATGGGACGCTCTCTCTCTTTCAGTCACCAGTAGAGACGAAGAAAAAGCGGAAGGGATACGCGCGTGGTGACTGAAGAGGTCGTGGAGATAAAAACAAAGCCAACCGCCCGGTTCTACCGCAATGCAAAACGCACACTGAAGTTTACCCCAGCCCATTCCCGGAATTACACGGGTCACCGTCCCATAAATCACCAGGAAGCGAAGAAAAAACTCAAAAAAAGGAGAGAATAGAAACTCTACGGGAAATAGGTTCTTCTTCTTATTATTATTATACTATATATTATACATACCATTAGTTGCCGGACCTTGTCCGTGGTCTCAACCTCAGTGACATGAGAAAGTTTTCTAATCTTTTGTCTGTGCTGACATCAGCATCACCCGTTGCTGACGTCAGCAAATTTGACCTGGGCATGCTGACGTCATCAACCCGTTCAGCGACAGTGCCCCTGTTAAATCGCTGAAGCGAGCATTAGCACCGGGCCGGTGACAGCCCACGTCGCTCTCTGATGCATGCCCGGTGCTCCTGCTATTGTTATGTTGGGTGCTGAAGCGAGAGTAGTGGAGTTGCTTTCCTGCCGAAGCGACACCATCTTCTCTGGACCTCGATCTCAATCAACTGACTAAAGCCTCCACCTTGAGAATTTGGTCCGAGCTAGCCACCAAGTCAAGACCATTAGCTAGGTACATAAGTACTTTTTTTGTTTTTGCGGGAAGGTACATAAGTACATTACATATATTGCCAACAAGTCAAAAACAAACTCTCTCGCAAAAAAAGTCAAGAACAAACTAAACAAAATTTTATATCCATTTTGCTAATCCTCATGTCATGTGCCTCGGTCAATTTTAATTTGTTGGTTTCCGTTTTTGTTCATGCATGGTAGGTATAAGTATAACTCCAGTTTATTTTTATTTTATTTTTTTGCAAAATGATGGAGGTATAACTCTAGTTCACCCTAAATAACATTGTACATATTGTTCATGCGCCACCAATAAGCTAGAAATTTTCATATATTTTTCTTTATAGCTACATACTGTGTGATTTGTATAATTGGTTATGTTTTTCTCACCAATAAACTGAGAACTTAGTCAACTCTCAATTAGCTGGACAAAGTTTGGCAGCACGTGCCCTCGACCGGACGACCATCCGGTGGAGCAGCTCGCGTCTGGTGAAGCCGCGGCCGCTGTCGGCATGGGTGAGATCGGCGCGCAGGGTCGGCGAGGTGGCCGGCCAAGCCACCAGGACTGTTAGGAGAGGTAAGAACTGGACAATCAATCTGTGCGTGTATTGCCTTAGCTGGAGTAGTTTACATATACAGAGGAGTCCCTACATGCAGGGCACGTCCCAAAGGTGTGGCGCTAGACTAGGAAACTACCTGAAGACTAGGCCTACAGGTTACAACAGCTCAACAAGATATACATCACATGAGATACATAACGTGACCGTTCAACAGTAAGAGCTGCAGCATCCACAAGTAGTGCTTCATCTTCATGGTGCTGCACTGCGCATATGCGCGCTATTGTTGTTCCTTGGGAATCCCAGGTAGCAACCGTGGGTTTATATATATAGCCACCAAAAAATTTAATTACGTAATGCTGACCTAACCTAACCCATAACTACTTGTAACCACGTGGCAAGCACGTAAAGTTTTTGTAAGATTACTGGTTAGTATATGGTAACGGTTTTGCTATTGATTAGCTGCATGAGAAATACTAGTTAATTTTAGTGAGCGGGCAACATCTGTAATTTTGCTATAAATACACTACGAAGCTATTCGAAATGATAATTTTTAGTTGATGATTGCAAATTTGCCGTAATTATTTTTGTACACCTCAATAATGGAAATTGTAAGAAAAATCACAATGAAGTCTTTTTGGTGCGTACAAAAAATGGAAGATCTATTAAAATACCTAAACAAATAGTGATATTGCCGTCTGTAGATTCGACTTCCTAGAAAGCTCAAAAAAAAATAACTTTGACTACTATTATATACAAAAACATTTCGAGTAGTATATCATTGGATTTTTCATGAAAAATATTCTCACAATATAAATTTCATAAGTTTTTAACAACATATGTCCAAAAAAACTAATGGTTAAAGATGTATATTAAAGACCGTGTCAGTGTCCATGATGTCATCTATTCAATTTATGAATGTAAAGTGAGTAATGCACTATACTCTTTCAGTTAAATCTTTCAGCGCCATGTCCATCATAGATTCAGTTCGGTTCAGAACGAAAAGACAAACTTCTTCATAAATAATATATGAATATACCACAACAGTTCTTATCACGTGAGAAAAAAAGTAAAATCGTACATACTTATTTCAGTTAAATCTGAAATGTATCACATGCCTATAATTAAAACAATACACCTATGGAATAGCCACCACGCACATTAGCTTTCTGATTTTGGCAGCCGCCATGAAACTTTGGATGAATTACATGTGTGGATGGTTGTGGTTTTAATTTGTACTGGAGTTTGATTGCAAGGGAGTCTACACTGGTACAACACATATGCACGTATGTGCTCCGTGACCACTAATGATACATAACTTGCCTAACCTTGATTTGCACTGATTCATTAGATAATACATAATTGTATTATTGGGCTTGGAGTGTACACTGGTACAACACATAAAACACATATGTGCTCCATGACCACTAATATACCGTTAAGTTTAGGTAAAAACTATTTGTATGTTAATATTCACTGGTTGATACCATATTAAAAAGATTTAATGGTTGCGATCAGGGTGATTACAACAAATGGCCGGATGATGTATAGGTATACTCCCAGAGATTTATATCATGACCCTTCGATACAAAGAGGTCAACCATATTAATGGTGAGATTCTTTGCATTTTTCGTGAGATTTTATATTATGCTATACATTCCCTCTTCTCCCATTAGAGAGAGGGAGGTCTTATTTTCTTCTCCTCCTAAGGTATAAAAACCAATTACAATCCAGTCTTTCTTTCAGGTTGTTTATAACTATCAATGCCGTATCAATTAAAAATTGACTAACCAAACTCTGCGAAGTAAAAGTTCACTAACCGCACTCAGTTGTTTATGATTGGTTACTATCCGTCCGAGTCATTCGTAATCTTTAATTCAATTTCATAATTCTCCATCTATGACTACTGACAAAGATTTTGTATGATCACTCGTATACTTATTGCCTTCTAAATATATGTTTTCCTCTTACCAACTCTGTAATTTCAATCTACATGGATGAAACTTTTTTTTTCATCCTTCAAATTGTGTTCTTCGTGTGCTATTTCTTTATTTGAATATTCATGTATGTTTTTTCAAGTTTTACATGTTGTCAGAAATTTAAACTATGGAGATAAAATATATGTAGCAAGCAAAAACTGTACTTGTAAATATCAGGGGAACTATTTTTGTATTTAATTCATGTTAGTCATATGTGTTTTGTACGTGTGCTGTCTCTAGTTCCATTAAATAATTGTGTTAATTTGTGTGCTCAGATTATAATTGACTTTATAATAGTGTGTATTTCATCATTTATGTTTCTAGCATTTCATTGTGAGTGTTCAACTTGAAAAGTTTTCTAAGATTACTGGTTTATATAGTAACGGTTTTGCTATTGATTAACTGCATGAGAAATAGTTAATTTTAGTGTGAATATTTGTTCATGGCATAGCAGGTTTTGTTTTGGCTCATCTCGAGCAGGTACAGATGTAGTTTACTACAAACAACTTTTGTGTTTCCTTTAGCAATTTTGTTCATGACTAGCAGAATCAAAAATTTCACCATGGCTTTATTTTTTCATTTTTTACTTGTTTATATTTTTTTCACCAATCAGCTTTGAAACTTATTTTTCAATTGATTTTAAATTTTTTGTTCACTGTTACTCTCTTTATTCCACAATCAGTTCACGGTAAATAATTTGGGTCATCATCGGAGAAATTTCTGGGTCACCTGAACCCTAGACTGTCCGGGGACGCCCCACATGGTCAGAGTAATGTGTACACAACTATACAAGATAGGTTGCCAAGTGCACCACCCAAATATCAAACCGGAGATGAACAATATCAAAGACAGTATGAACCGCGACTAGCACTTTTAGCTGTGAAAAGGCCATAAATAATTAAGAGAGCATTTTGACATGAGAAGGACGGGCATCGGCGTCCTCACCGTTCCTAAGCAACGACATCACATTCTTGGGACTGTGACATATCCACCTTGGGATGCTTTCTTCCACGGATAGGCTTTGAAACTTATTTCTCAATTGATTTTAAATTATTATTTTTACTGTTACTTTCTTTATTCCACAATCAGTTCGCTGTAAATAATTGGGGTCATCAACGCAGAAATTTCTCGGTCACCTGAACCCTAGACGGTCCAGGGACGCCCCACATGGTCGGAGTAATGTGTACACAACTATACAAGATAGGTTGCCAAGTGCGCCACCCAAATATCAAACTGGAGATGAACAATATCAAACACAGTATGAACCGCGCCATTTTTCTTTATTCATCATTGCCTGTGTCATTCACCCGGCCCGGAGCCATTCAAATGTCACCCTCGCCTTTGCCTTTATGGGAAAAAAAAATACAAACCATTACTTAACCTCTGAATTACTAAGATCGCTCCTGCAATTTTATTTATTTATTAAGATCGATCTTAATGATAAGATGTCACAATGTCATCCCGGCCTAAGGTGTCTGTATGCCCCAATGATCAAGCGTATCATTTAGATAGTGCAAAGAGTAATATTTTCTGATAAACCGATAATAAAAATGAAAGTTAAATTGGTTAAAGAGGGTACATGAAACAAGTCTGTGAAGAAGAAGTCGGTCACAAAAATAAATATTTTTTTTCTCTCTCGACACATCAAGTCAGCAACTGATTAACAGAGACTTTACGTCTCAAAAAATAAATATAACAGAGAGTTATCTGTCCTTCCCTAACAACACTCTCTCTGAAAAATGGCAAATATAATCAAAGATCTATATATCTAACCAGTAAGTTGAGAACAAATAGCACTTGCACGTTGAGGAGAAACAGATTAACTCAAGAGCAGATGTTTCAAAAAGTGATCAGCTCAATAAAAATCGCTCGTAAATATTGATTCGAGAACTGATTAACTGAGAACTCGCTCGCACGTACTTCCTCTAACAAATCTTTTCCCGGATGCGGTTCATGCTCCTAGATCCTATGCGCAAGTTCTCAGATCCCCTGTTCAGCAGCCTCAAAATCTTTCTAGATCCGTCTTCGATCGGATCCAATTCCTGGAGTCTCAGGATCATCCTCAGACGGAAACACCTCTGCCAACGGAGCAATCACCAGCGAGAGCGGGATCTCCGGTTATTAAAAATCATCCGTCGGGCTCTGGTGGCCCAGCCAAGATCATGGGTCGGGCCGGCACCGTATGGCCTATTGTGTACATTGTCTCCTCCTATCTGGGCACTGGAGCAGGGCTGACTGCTCTAATCGAACCTGTTGCCGAAATTGCAATCGGTGGGGCCACATTGCCAGTGACTGCTGGAACAAAATCCCGTTAATTCAGCCCAATAATAGCCATCAACCCTTAAGCAATCCTTGGATAATTCTGGTCAAAACGGTGTTTCCTTTCCAGTTAATGACACTAGAATCTCAAACGCCGTGCCCTCCCTTCGCTCCACTATTCTTCTTCCTCAGAAGGCGCCTCCTCGTCTCCTGCACCTAGCAACAGTAACCTCATGCAACTACCTTCAAGATCTTCACCGGTGAGATCTACTGGCGTGCCGCCCATGGCCACCATTCCTTTTGATCCGGCTCCCTTCCTCCCGCCAAATCATCAAGCCATTGAGGTGGCAGGTCGCCCTGCTAGGGTTCGAGTGATCATGTCTTCGGAGGTGTTGTCGCAGAGGAATTCGCCATCGCCACCATCGTGCCCATGCCAGAGGTTCAGGCACCATTTCAGAAGGTTTAGGAGATATTGGGGGGATTTATCTGAAATGCCAAGCATATAGGATTTTCAAAAATAAGCAAATGTCCTTTTGGTCAAGCTTATGTCATGTTAAATAATGTGTTTGACCGTGATGATCTGGTCAAAAATAGCCCGCATCAATATGATGATGTGCACATCATTTTTCAAAAGCATAACCAAGGGCTGAATTGGAGGGGTTTCACTCTGAACAGAGAATGCTGGTTACTGCTTGTAGGCTTTCCTTTTGACAATAGATCAATTATACAGCTTGCAAACTCTGTCAAAAGTTTTGGCAAACTACTTCTCTGGGACAGAGTCAAGAGTTCAAGGTCAGGGTTAGCTGTCAAAGTTAGTGGTTGAGCTTTCTGATATCCCTTCATGCATTGTCATTGGAGAGGGGAATGATTTCCAAAATGAATCTTGGTCAAGCCCTGTTGTGATTATATAGGAGGAAATGCTTGGGGGAGGTCCGCCTGATGAGGACCCCATCCCTGTTGATGGAAATCCACACCCACTGCCTCTTGAGCCACATTTCCATCCCAACCAGGAGAACCACATGGTAGGCATGTTGCCTGCTCTTCAGACCAATGTCAACCTACAGCATTCACAACAGGGTAATAACCAAAACAAGCCATACAAATGCAGCCTCTGATTCGTCACCTTGGGAATTTGATTCCTTCACGAGGAATTTGGAAAAGGAGGCGCGAAGCGGTCTTGGCTTGCCCTAACTCAGTGGAGCACGGCTATGGTCCATAATCTATTTGTATTAATTCGATATCATTGAGAAATGAAATTTGGAAGGGGGGGAGGGGGGGGGGGGATCCCCTTATGTAAAAAAAAAGAGAATTATTAAGATCGATCTTAATGACAAGATGTCACAATGCCATCCCGGCCTAAGGTGTCTGTATGCCCCAAAGATCAAGCGTATCATTTAGATAGTGCAAAGGGTAATATTTTCTGATAAACCGCGAATAAAAATGAAAGAGAAGAAGTTGGTCACAAAAATAAATAAACGTATTTATTTTCTCTCTCAAACATCAAGTCAAAGCAACGCAACAACACTACAAGAAATACGTCAACTTGCGACCATCACTATTGGTCACTGAATGGTCATTGTTTTTCATTTGCGACATTTTTTTGACCAAAAACAGATGGTCAAAAGCTGGCCGTCGTAAACTGAAATTAACGACCTTCTTCGGGATTAGGTCGTGGAAGGCAACGACCAAAACAAAAGGTCGTTGATCCTACGACCTTCTGTTTTGGTCGCTAGCTGTGTGCCCAGGCCACGTCGGATCCGACGTGGCTAGCTGACGTGGCAAAATTGCGACCAAATGAAAAGGTCGTTGATAAGAATCAGTCCGGTCCAGTTCGGTGTTTTACATGGGCCAAGCCCAACAATTCGGCCTTTTTTATATTTTTTTTTCATCAATTTTTGGTCAGGCTCATGGGCCAAGCCCAATATGGCAGCCTTTTTTATTGATGGGCCGTGGCCATTTTGTCTAAACAATTTCATTTTCTTTTTTTTATTAAATGGGTTCACTAGTCAGATGGGTCCCAGTTGTCAGGTTCTGGTAACAGGTTTCCATTTGTCATGTTGTGGTAAGTGGGTCCCATCTATCAGACTCATATTCTTCATATTTCAAGCAGTATTTAGATTGGCAGAGACAAAAAACACACATAATACTTAAACAAGAGCAACCAGATCACATAATACAAGCTCTATCCGTGCCACTACAAAGGGCCATGTGTAATACAATACTTTACAAGCTCTACAAGTGTAACAAGCTCTACAATTGTAATACAGTACTGCTTCACAAGCTCCTGTCATGAACAACATACTTGACTCGCTGGACTCGCTCGTATTTCTAAGAAACTTCAATAGGACAAAAACTTCGGTAGTCAGGGCTGGGACCATAGTCAGATGAACAACACGCCAGACTCGCTCGACGGCGATAGTCAGGACTGGGACCAAACAAAACATCAACATGGCTTCCTCTGTCATCCTGTTACATGAATCAGAGAAGAATGAGAAAAACTGGGGCAAATATATTATGAACAGACCATTCAAGAAAAGGACATTTATTTAGAATGATAACACAAATTCAGCTAGTACCATGCTTTTTGTTGTCGAGCTAGTTAAAATGAGATACTAGTTCATATAAGAAACAGAGACACAATATGAATATGCATGTCACATGTGCAGGTTGTGCAAAAAACTGCACTACAACACATTGCGCCTAAAACAAAATACCATTCTACTATCACGACCATACATTCAACTGGCAAGATCTAACAATACTCGTCAGCACACGCATACTAACATCACAAAGGCAGGAGAGAATAAAGGGAACCAAGGGAGATACCTGTGGATGATAGCGTCGACGCTGATCTGGATTGAGTTAGCATTGATGAGGAAGTGGATGATGTCCATGGTGTGCTTTAGATGCACACAGCCATGAGCTTCTTGCCGCTGTTGCATCCGTTCGCTCGATGATGGGTACCAATGCATCCAAGTAGAACAAAACCACCAACATTAACCCACAGCTTCAAGTACAAGCAAGTATATATCAAGTGACAATGAAAACAAGTTGAGAAAACACTGTAAATATCTATTTCATGTCATGCAAAGTTCAAACCGAATAAACCTATGCATACGAAGGTGAAATATTACAAAGAAAGCACTCATCAGGTAGCATGCATACAAAATCTCTGTGTCGGCAGTAATAAATACTATCTGTGTTAGCAGTAGTAAAACTCATGCAGTACCAAGTTAACAACTTTGAGTCAGAAAAGCTAGAAGTGTCTCTTAAGAGAGACCAGAACTTAGAATTAAGGCACATATAATATTCTGAACAGCATCAGCACCATGGTAGTAACAATTAACAGTAGTAGGACATCAATGGGGCACAACTTAGTTAACTGTAGACGGACGGACAGACGGACAGACAATTACCTTCTCGAGGCAAGGGCGGGCGTCCTTGAAGTCGAGGAAGATGAGCGTGAGGGCTGCGCTAATGGCACTCCAGGACATGTTGAGGCCGAGCAGCAGCGCCACGAGCATGCCCAAGGTGATGGAGTACATGCCGAAGGTGATTTTCTCCCCGGATTCGGTGCATGGAACAGCTCCCTTCTGTTACCAATAGCAGCAAGGTACTGGTGCTGCGGCCGTGCAAAGAAAAATCTTGTAAGCACGATAGAAGGTTGGGATGGCAGGATAGCAGCATGCAGAGTTCCTGATGCACTGGTGTGGCCCAACTCGGCTGCACCACATGAGGCACTGTTGTTCCATCGAGCTCGACCATGTGCAGGGCTTCATCATCGCCGTGGAGGTCCCGGTGGTCGTCCTGGTACATGGAGTCTGAACCTTATTATTTCATTTCAGAGAAAGCGTGAAACACAAATGGCATGTATATGGATCACTGTGGACAAGCAAACTTCGCTAATAAATATGAACAAGGCCTACTATAGCATAACAGGTAAGGAGTTAGATTCACTCAAGTATTGGTGACTAATAGACCTATTATTTCATTTCAGAGAAAGCCTAAAACACAAATGGCATGCATATAGATCCCAAGGACAAGCAAACTGTAACAAACAGACTTAATTGAACAACTGGTTGCCGATGGAGCGTCAAAGCTGAACCTAGATATATCACACAGATGCACATATGATCAAAATTAACTTCAAAGGTTTGATAATCGAACAACATACTACCAACACCCAATCACAGCAGTTAGAACTTCTGAATAATACATATAAAAATATCAATGTTTAACAATTTATACAGATCCTACGGAACACAACAAGCAAGCAATCGGCATATTGGTAATGATGAAACATAAAAAGAGAGGTATATCCAACACCGTGCAAAAACTATCAGCACACATGCAGCAGGCAAAAACAGAATCCAAGAGGGCATGCAATCAATTAATATAACACAATCATATATGTTTATGCTCTTGTTCAGAGTACTACTGACTGACCCCAAAACAAAGCATCACAGCAAAGTACTTCGACAGGAGATATGATGCATCATGAACATTATGTGGCAAATCAGTACCAGAAAAGGGGACAGAAGACTAAATACTCATGAAACTAGCTGCGCAATAGGTAGCTAGTCGGAACCAAACAGACCAAGACAAACAGGAAGTAAGCTACATCCAAAATCTACCAATTCAGCGCCGAGGACCGAATGTAACTGTTAAAGTGTTAAACAACACTGTCCAAAATACAGTACCCAGCTAGCCTAGCAAATGTAGTGTTAAGTTGCTGCCAATCTTCCAAAATTTTACTGTCATCCATGCATGATTTGGTCAGTGTGGAAAGGAACTGGAGTAATGAAGAGAGAGAGAGAGAGAAGCAGAGTTAGTTACCTTCATGTCATCATCCATCTTGGCGACCTGGGACTGGATGCTGGCGATGGTCTCCTTGAGCGGGGCGTTGACGGGGTACTTGCCCTCGTCCCACACGAACCTGCATCCATCCGGCACAGCCAGGGTAAGCAAGCAGTGGTGGGTGTGAGGAAGAAAGAATGTAAGCAGCGGCACAGGGCAAGGGCAGAGACGGACCTGGTGAGGTAGCTGTCGATGGGGACGCCGTCGACGGTGAGGGTGCCAGGCTCGACCCCTCCGGCGCGCTCCAGGTCCTCGATCTACCGGCGGATCTTGTGGGAGACGCCCTCGATGAAGATGTTGGACTGCAGCCAGAGGCCGGATCAGGCCTGGGGCAAGAAGAGGGGTGGGAGACAAGATCGGGATGGGAGGCCAGGAAGTACCTTGACGAGGTCATCGCTGAGCGCGAGCAGGGAGTCGAGCGTGCCGGGGCGGAGATCCGGGACGGTGAACTGCGCGCGGAGGAGGGAGTGAGCCCCCCGGCCCCGGCGGCGTAGAAGAGGTCGGCGCCCTGCCGGACGGCGTCGCCGACCGCGTTCCCCTCGGGCAGGAACGCCCCCGAGGTGGCCACCAGGATGGACGCGGCGGCCGTGACCAGCCCGGCCCGGTACAGCAGCACCTCGCGCACGTCTGCGTCATCCACGGACCATGGCCTGTACATGCCGTTGTAGACCGTCTGGTCCGCGAGCTCGTCGCCGGCGGCCCTCGCGAGCCGCAGGGCGTGGCGGCCGCTGCCGAGGGGCGCGGGGAGGGCGGGCTTGCTGGAGCTCGGGGTGAGGAGCCAGGGATGCGGCGGCTGCGGCGCGAGCCGGAGGAGGGCGGTGGTTGCCATGGACATGGTGGAGGTTGCTGAGTTCGGGGCCGGGGTCGCTGGGTTGGGGCTGGGGGAGGTGGCGGCGGCGGAAGGGAGGGATGATCTGAATCGGGATAGGAGAGGATGAGAGGGGATAGGAGTTAGGGTTTGAGCGATGGGGATGAGGGTTTCGGCTTAGGTGGGCTTGGGGTGAGGACTACCGTTGGATCCGCGAGCATCCGATGGTGTTCCATGCACGATCCGCGTGAAGCGCTAACGGACCAATCAAAATGCAGTACACGCGAACGATGTTATGACCTTCTAAATTGGTCGTAGTTGACTAAAAAATTGGTCGTGGTTGACTAAAAATTTATTTTTCATTTTTCAAGTGCTCAAAATGAGTTTTTTTGTGAAAGATCTACCATATATTTGTTGCAAAGTGGGACCAGATCATTTTTATAATATATTAGGCCATATTTAATGCACAATTGACCAAATGGTTGGGTGTCAAAAGATTTTATCCACCTCTGGTGAAAAAGACAAATTTCCGCTGATCCAGGTGGAAGCGGGTCAAATTTGAACTACAACTGCCTTATAGTTTGCTCTTTATTTTTTCCAAAAATCATTTCTAGGTACATAAGTATCTATTTAATCAGAGAAACACCAAAAGTTTTCCAAGATTCATCCACTAGCTAGGAACGGTCATGCCCGCCGTTTTGACCGCATTTTGAAACAGGGATAAAAAAATCAAAAAATTGGAAAACCTTCACATTGTGTCATTATATGTGACCAAGTTACCAGGAAAAATAATAAACTTCTAATACGGCAATTCTTTTAAAAAAGTGTTCTCAGAAATGAGCTATCATGTGTGAAGAATCATGGCTTTCAAGTCAAATGATCAATCTTATGGCCACATTCATGGCATAGTTTGTTCAAATGATCTCATATTGTGCATAAGGGTGCATCTTGAAATGGCAAACAGTTTTGCCCAAGTGAGTTTTCATTTTCTTTGGACTAAAAATCAATTGTCCATTTTTTGAGTGCCCAAAATGAGTTTTTTTGTGAAGGACCTATCATATATTTGTTGCAAAATTGGACCAGATCATTTTTATAATATATTAGGCCATATTTAATGCACAATTAACCAAATGGTTGGGTGTCAAAAGATTTTATCCACCTCTGGTGAAAAAGACAAATTTTTGCCGATCCAGTTGGAAGCGGGTCAAATTTGAACTACAGCTGCCTTATAGTTTGCTCTTTATTTTTTCCAAAAATTATTTCTAGGTACATAAGTATCTGTTTAATCAGAGAAACACCAAAAGTTTTCCAAGATTCAACCACTAGCTAGGAACGGCCATGCCCGCCGTTTTGACCGCATTTTGAAACGGGGATAAAAAATTCAAAAAAAATCAAAAAATTGGAAAAACCTTCGCATTGTGTCATTATATGTGACCAAGTTACCAGAAAAAATAATAAACTTGTAATACAGCAATTCTTTTAAAAAAGTGTTCTCAGAAATGAGCTATCATGTGTGAAGAATCATGGCTTTCAACCCAAAAGCTCAATCTTATGGCCACATTCATGGCATAGTTTGCTCAAATGATCTCATATTGTGCACAAGGGTGCATATTGGAATGACAAACAATGTTGCCTAAGGAAGTTTTCATTTTCTGTGGACGAAAATTTCATTTTCCATTTTTCAAGTGCCCAAAATGAATTTTTTTTTGTGAAGGACCTACCATATATTTGTTGCAAAATTATACCAAATCAATTTTCTAAAATACTAGGACATATTTAATGCACAATTGACCAAATGGTTGGGGTGTCAAAAGTTTCGATCCACCTCTCGTGAAAAAGACAAATTTCCGCCGATTCAGTTGGAAGCGGGTCAAATTTGAACTGCAGCTGCCTCATAGTTTGCTCTTTATTTTTTCCAAAAATCATTTCTAGGTACATAAGTATCTATTTAATCATAGAAACACCAGAAGTTTTCCAAGATTCAACATCTAGCTAGGAACGGTCATTCCCGCCGTTTTGACCGCATTTTGAAACGGGCATAAAAAATTCAAAAAAAATCAAAAAAATTGTAAAACCTTCACATTGTGTTATTACATGTGACCAAGTTACCAGGAAAATTAATAAACTTGTAATACGACAATTCTTTTAAAAAAGTGTTCTAAGAGACGAGCTATCATGTGTGGAGATTCATGGCTTTCAAGCCAAATAATCAATCTTATGGCCACATTCATGGCATAGTTTGTTCAAATGACCTCATATTATGCACAAGGGTGCATATTGGAATGGCAAACAATGTTGCCTAATGGAGTTTTCATTTTCTTTGGACGAAAAATTCATTTTCCATTTTTTGAATGCCCAAAATGAGTTCTTTTTGTGAAGGATCTACCATATATTTGTTGCAAAATTGGACCAAATCAATTTTATAAAATACTAGGCCACATTTAATGCACAATTGATCAAATAGTTGGGTGTCAAAAGTTTTGACCCACCTCTGGTGAAAAAAATAATTTTCTGCCGATTTAGTAGGAAACGGATCAAATTTGAACTACAGCTGCCTCATAGTTTGCTCTTTGTTTGTTCCAAAAATCATTTTTAGGTACATAAGTATCCATTTAATCAGAGAAACACCAAATTTTTTCCAAGATTCAACCACTAGCTAGGAACGGTCATGCCCGCCGTTTTTACCGCATTTTGAAACGGGCATAAAAAAATTCAAAAAAATTCAAAAAATTGGAAAACCTTCGCATTGTGTCATTGCATGTGACCAAGTTACCAGGAAAAATAATAAACTTGTAATACGACAATTCTTTTGAAAAAGTGTTCTCAGAAATGAACTATCATGTGTGAAGATTCATCGCTTTCAAGCCAAATGATCAATCTTATGGCCACATTCATGGCATAGTTTGTTCAAATGATCTCATATTGTTCACAAGGGTGCATCTTGAAATGGCAAACAATGTTGCCTAAGGGAGTTTTCATTTTCTTTGGACGAAAAATCAATTTTCCATTTTTCGAGTGCCCAAAATGAGTTTTTTTGTGAAGGACCTACCATATATTTGTTGCAATATTGGACCAAATCATTTTTCTAAAATACTAGGCCATATTTAATTCACAATTGACAAAATGGTTGGGTGTCAAATATTTTGATCCACCTCTGGTGAAAAAGACAAATTTCTGCCGATTCAGTAGGAAGCGGGTCAAATTTGAACTGCAGCTGCCTTATAGTTTGCTCTTTATTTTTTTCAAAAATCATTTCTAGATACATAAGTATATATTTAATCATAAATACATGGTTTGGTGGCGATACGTCGAGGTTTGGACGGTGGCCGAGGGCCCCAACTCCAGAGCGCGTAAACTCGCATGACCGCCGCGTGGTCACTGCGTGACCGTGGCATTGCCCTGCATTCTGGATGGCATAGGCATGTCTAGTGGGTTGGGAACTCCCCAGGTAGGTGCTAGGTAGAAAATGACAATAGAAGAATCTAACGAGGAGACCGAACTATGCTCAAACATGAATTAGCAGCCAAGGGTTTGATTAGCGGTACGGGAAATGCACATGACCAATGGGCGTGAGTTTTGGCTGAGTATGATCATCTACTAAGAAGATTGTCTTCACAAATTTTTAGCTCAAATGGAGGAGCCTAGGTGTCACTTGCTTTGCAACGTACCACACTGGACAAAAATATGAATGTTGAAGCTAGACTCAAATGAATGAATGGATTGATCTGAAATTTGGAGGAGGATGATAATTTGGGCATATGAAGGCACTTTAAAAATTTCATACTATTTGGATAAATAAAAATGGTACTTCCTTCACAGTGCTCTCCACTGAACAGAAAATTGGAAAAAATGCTGAGGGAAATTGGCTAGAATAAATGAGCTAAAATTTGGTGGAGGGACGTTCTATGGGCAGGGTCATGTCGTGGTAAATTTTCAGCAATTATAAATTAACATAAAATATAGTTGCTTCACAAACTGAAAATATCACCAGAAACAAAGATTGGATGCTGAGCTCACATGTATTGTTAGATGTTGCTAAAATTTTGTGGACAGCTATGATTTGGGAATATAGAGAGTGTGGCAAAAATTCAGCTCATTAGGATATGCCTAGCTAGTACTTCCTTCACAACAGTTCGAGCTGAACAAAAACTTTGGAAATTTGCGGAGGAAGATTTACCAGGCAAATCGAGTTGAATATTGTCATGAGGCAATGATTTGGATAGTAAAGAATGCCCAATTTTTTTGGGAATTTTGGGAATGACAGAAATATAGGTTGCTTCACAACCTAGGGCAAAAATTGACACATGGACATGACACATAGGCAAAACTGATGAGGTGGCACCTAGTCATAGCAATCCACCACAATTTGTAAGGTTATGACCATCTATATTGGTCGTGATCAGCTGGAAATAAGGCAGCGGACCAGTGTTGTCTGCTTTATGACCATTTCGTGTAAGGAAATTACGACCTTTCTGACCAAAATGGTCGTTATAGTTTAGGGTTTGGAGTCCCCCGAACAGCTTTTGACCAATTGGTCTCAAATGGTCATAGATTTATGACCAATTCTTCCAGGGTCACTGACAGAAGGTCACAAGTTGACATATTTCTTGTAGTGCAAGTCTGTGAAGAAGTAAGTCACAAAAATATTTTTACCGCTGTGTATTCATACCAGTATTTTTTTCTCCAGCGGCAAAGCAACGCAGAACAGCAACACACCCAGCCTGGCCCCTGCGACCCTACTCACAAGCAGCCCAGTAGTCATTGACCTATGGAGACAACCCAGACGTGAGGAACAAAGTAACATGACTAGATGGTGCAGGATATTCCAAACGGTGAAAAATTGCTGTAGTTACTGCATCGAACGGCTAAATCACGGGAGGGGCTCTCAAGAGGAGGGACATGGAGTTTTTGCTCACGAGCTCAAATGCTCCCTCATGAACAGTAAAATCAAAATATATAGTAAAAAAAATAAAAATCCTGAATTTTTTTGGCAACAAACATTATTGAATTTTCTATATACATACATATTTTTTGTGACGAAAAAACATTCCTCAATCGATGCTACAAAAAGACTATTTTTTAAGCATTTTGAAGATTGAATTTTTTTTTCAAAGCATTTAGGAATGTTTTTTCTTCACAAAAATTTGTATGTATGTAGACAATTCATCAATGTTTGTTGCCAAAAAAATTCAGATTTTTTAACTAATTTTTTTCATTTTTACGATTCATCATGGGTGCATTTGAATTCGCGAGTGGAAGAACACTTTCAGTAGCCCAGCGTTTATAGGAGCAATACTTTCCTACCGCTCGCTTGTGGGGCATGTTTGTTTGCACTGACGTTAGCATCACGTGTTGCTGATTCCAGCATGACACCAACAAATTTTGCATAGGGAAAATATGTTTTCATCTTTTAAATATGTTTATTTTACAAGTAGTTTTACATGAAAAAAAATGTCACTACCGTGCACTGACCACACGTCGCTCTCTGATGCATACCCGGTGCTGTTATGTTGGGGTCTGCCACTCGCAGAAAGTATGCAGCTCAGACCATATATATATATATATATATATATATATATATATATAGGTAAATTATGTGGGGCACCTAGGTGCCTGGCCACCTTGTTCGGGTCCAACCTGTTATGCATTTTGTTGCAACCAACATGCATCATTGTTGATTTGTTTCCTTATACATTTGCATGCAAAACTGTCCATATATGAGATAAGATCAAGCATTTATAATTTGTTTCCAAATTTACTTGCATGCTCTATTTGGATGCACTTGCCACGCATGCAAAACCCAAATCCGTGATACGCAAAATGTACATGTTATTAGACCGCGACATTGGTTATTATGATACACACGTGTACATGGTATTAGACCGTGACACCAGTTTGTGAGTATTATACCTACTAAAAACAAGTAGTAATCAGAACTCTGGGTATATACCTAGGTGACTTAAAATAAATACAATATATGTAAAACAACTAATTGGCACGCCTCACAAAAATGATATAGCAGAAAATTACGTTATTTTGAATTAGACAGTGTGGCATAACTAGAAATGATATAGCCAAAATCTACTTATTAAACACATGGGACTAATACCCATTTTTTCTCGAAACAGAATATTATTCTGTTACTATTCTTGAACTGACGACTTCGGGCAGTTGAATTGATGCTGTCATTTTGTCGAACTGATCGTCTTCTTAGTTCAAAAAAATTTTGCAATTTTTTTTCGTCGGAACGGTGCGTGTAATATACCGTTGGAAAGCTCTAGATAACACGATTACAAGTCATATTGAACTTTTTTACAAAATCCTCATGGTTTAAGAGCACTTCTAAAAAAACCTTTTTTTCAAATTCAAAAACACGAATCGTATTTTGACTTCATTTTCCAACGGTTTTTCAAAATTGAGCAAAAGCTGATGAAAATCTGCTCCTTATATGTATAGAAGGTTTTTTCAAAAAAATTATGGTTTAAGAGTAATTTGGAAAACAGTGAAATTATGGGCGAAAGGTATTTTTGTATTTGTTTGCAAATGGTTTATTGGATTGATGCAAATGATATGACATTCGAAAACTATGGAGAATGTGAAACTTTTTCATGTAGAAAGTTTTTCCTAATTCCTTACTATTTAAATTCAAATTTGAATACGATGAAAATTTGTTTCGAATGTGGTTTTTAAAAAAGTTTGTCGGAATGGGAAAATAATATACCGTTGGAAAGATATCGAAAATGCGAAACTTTGCCATGTTGAACGTTTTCTTGAATTCACAACTGTTTAAGAGTAATTTTGAATACGGTGAGATCGAACGTGCTGTTTTCTCGTCTGAAAAACAGAGTACTAGAACTGATCTCCGTGCGGGTTCGAACTGAGATTTTGTATGACCTAGTGAACTTTTCTCTTTTTTTGGGTACTGTTTTCCTCATAACTTTTCAACGGTAAAGGCGCAACTTTTTCATGTTGAACATTTTTGGAAATTCACCACAGTTTAAGTGCAGTTTTGAATTCGATGAAATTTATATCATACAACGGGCATCGAATTTTTGAACCATTTCTCGAAACGAAGCATGTAATATACCACTGGAAAGCTGTTGAATAGGGTCAACTTTTACACGTTGAATTTTTTTTCAAATTCATAATGGTTTACGAGCAGTTTTGAAAATGGTAGAAATATCAAATTTTTTGTTTTTTGAAATCCCAAATCAAAATTGGATTGATCTGACTGAACATTTTGAACTTATTCAGGATGAACACATGGACTTTTTTAATGAGGGAATGAACACGTGAACTTACATCAGTGATTTTTTTGTTTTGTTTTGTTTTTACTTTTTTTCCGCACCTGAACTTACAATGTCATCATCTCCGAACTTGTAGCGTTTATCTACATGAGCGGACCAAAATTTTCATCATCAAACATTATAGGGATAACATACAATCCCCAAAATTATGTGGTTTTATCTACGTAAAAAAGTAGATTTTGAACTGAACCATAAATAAGAAACTGAACTGAACTAAACAAAGAAGACTGAACTGATTGTACTTTCTTCAAAAGAAAATGTTTTATGTGTGTTTTATTTTTTCTTTTTGAACTTTTAAATTTTTTCGCAACAAAGGTCTGCACTTCTTTCTTTCTACAACTTGAACTTTTTATGCTCTGAAGTTTCACAAGGTATGTTTTTTCTATCGATAAGTGTTCTTTTCTTCTAGGCATTCATAATTTGTACATTTACATAATAATACTCGAACTTATGATACTAGAGAATTTGTACTTCTCAAAAAATAATCACTCGAAGTTCTTTTTGTGAAATAAACAATTTAGAGGTCTGATTTTGAAGTTCTTACAAAAAAATCCTGTTACCGCGTAACACAAACAATAGGAGTACAAGCATTCCGTTCTCACATGCATTACAACAAACATCTTCTAAGCATCAGTTTTTGCAACCAGAAAGCATGTGTTTTTTGATTGACAATGGCCGACGTGGTGTCACGGGACCTCCTGTGCACCTCAATAGCATGAGGATGGGGGGGCCGCGGTAAGTAGCAAAAAAAAATCTGATGAAAAAAATTGTGTTGAGCGGTCACTGCTCCATGTATCATCTTCAACTAATGGAAGTATGTCGTGCACTACACCATCTGATGAAGAAAGTGTCTCGATCGGCCAATGCTTCACTGATCCTTTTGTCAAATCAACATCTTGGGGCGGGGGCGGGGCGGCGGCGAGAGCCGGGGGAGACGGGTGCATGGCTGCGGCCGGAGCCGGGGGCGGGGCGGCGGCCGAAGCCGGGGAGACGGGGCGGGGTGGCGGCCGAAGCTGGGGGCAACGTGGGACGGGGCGGTGGCCAGTGCCGGGGGAGACAGAGGCGGGGCGGCGGCCGGAGTTGGGGTTATGTGTGCGGTGGGAGGACGGGATAGAGGATAAGGTCTGCCTTTTTACCTTTTTTTACTAGTGTATATACCGGTTCGGGAATTCCACCGCGCCCTATATAGGGCTCGAGAGTAACATAATATTATTTTGTTTCTAGAAACATAATAGCGTTGTCCTATATATATATACATAAAAACTATTCTGATCACGGGATCAGAATAATATTCTGATAACTATCCGAACTTCTGTCCAAATACGACATGAACTTCACCCCGAGAAAAAGCCGACCTTCTTACTATTTTCACAAGCGGCTATCCCCGCCGTATTCACGGCGCTGGATCGTGTTCCTAGGAGTCCTACTGTAAACCTTATATACTTTGTAGCATCTAAATTATGTTTTTGGTTCGCATCTCGCGTGGTTGGCGGATTTGGCTTCGGGACGTGACTGCCGCGAGTTGGTGAGAGTCCCAATCGAGTGGGAAACATGTTGCTATCTCCCAATATGTTCGCAATTGGGTTTTAGTCTGAGATGCATGTTCAATTTCAGGTTATTTTTGTTAGTTTGTGTTTGGAGCCCTTTTCTTGGTCCATCGGTATGGTTTGCAGCCGCTTTTGTGGATTTGCGGTTTTCCGCTCAAATTGGTGGCTGATCTGCTTATATTATTGAAATTGAAGACATTCTATAGCGTTAATTTTGGTCGAGCGGCTGCGTAGACTCGTTTTTTGCACCATCTGTTGTCGTTCAGCCCGCCCTGTTCCAACGCACGGGAGTTCCATGACTAATAGAGCAGTGGCGCAGCAGTATTTCGAGAGCAGGGAGTAGAGGTGGTGCGGAATGTGGGTCGGATGTGTTGTATTACACGAAAAGTATTAAAGCTGTGTATCGATTTTGATCGTGTGTAGTTTTATGAGCCCTAACGGCCCAAGCTGTAGTAGTTGGACTGAGAGCGCAGTAGTAGTAGTACTTCTTTGTTTTCACATTTGTTTTTTGGAGTCTGGCTACTTGATGTCTTCTTTTTGCTTTTGTCATACTGATTTTTGGCCTCTGTGCTTTGTTTCTTAGTTTTGTTTATTTTTTGTTTTC
Source organism: Thinopyrum elongatum (assembly GCA_011799875.1). Classification (NCBI taxonomy): domain Eukaryota; kingdom Viridiplantae; phylum Streptophyta; class Magnoliopsida; order Poales; family Poaceae; genus Thinopyrum; species Thinopyrum elongatum. The sequence continues at coordinate 720,462,376 of CM022303.1, forward strand.
ACATTCCCTGTACACACATGCAACATCTTTTTCATCAAGGCTATTTTTATGCTCGGTATTGTAGTTGAACTTCAGTTGTTTATCATGGTGAACTTACAGTTATTTTTCACTTTTGGTGTGGGGAATGCCAATAATGACATTTTTTTTGTTTTTTGAAGATGTAACTCCTAGGTTTTAAAAACTACTGACTTCTTTGTCTTTTTAATTTGAATGTCATATTTTTTATTTTTTGAGTGAAGATTTTTTTTATTTTTAAGTAATCATCGAACTGATCTATTTTTTAAATTTGAAATTCATGGTTGTATTCATTAATAACATGGGATACCTAAGTTTTTAATAAACATAAAATTGGTCATTTTTTAATTTGAACTTTATTAGTTTGATTCTTTACTAACGGAGAAATTTTGTAGTTTTCTAATAAGCATCGAACCGCCTTGTTTTTTAATATGAACTTCTAAGTTCTTTATGAAATGGGAAAATCATTTTTTATAATCTATTTACAATCTTTTCATTATTTTAATTTGGACTTCTCCCTTTTTTTAGTAACGAGGAACATGTGATTTTTTTTTATTACTTCGAACTTCTCTGTTTTTTTACTTTGAACTTCTTTGTTTTATTTTTAGAAAAGAGAAAATTGTTTTTTAAATGGACATCGAATATTTAAAAAAAATTAACTACATACTTTCATTTTTCCAAGGAATGGAAAGAATTGTGAGGTTTTTAATAAATCAAACCGCTCCGCTATTTTTATTTGAACTTCTATATTTTTTAAGAAATGTGGAAATCCAATTTTTTATATAAATAATGTTGAACTGTTCTTTTTTATTGAACTTCTTGATTTATTGTTTAGTAAGGAGGAAAATCCAACTTTCTGTGTTTTCAAAAATCTTTTTTAGAACTGATCTGTGCTTTTTAATTTGACCTTCTAGGTTTTGTAATAAACATTGAACGTCTTTGTTATTTAAATTTGAACCTTTGTGGGTCTTTTAGAAACGGGAAAAATTCATTTTTATATCCGTTTGAACTCCTCTGTTTATTTAATTTGAACTTCATGATTTATTCTTTACTTACGGGTGAAATTCCAAAATTTTTAATAAACATCGAACCTCCCCTGTTATTTAAATTTGAACTTCTAAGATTTTTTAGAAAGAGGGTAAGCCCTTTTTTGTAAAAAAAATTTGAACTTCTCTATTTTTCAAATTTGACATTATATGTTTTGTAATAAACATTGAACTTCTAGGTTATTTAAATTTGAACTTCTAGGTTTATTATTTTTAGCAACATGGTAAATCTTGAAAAAACCAAGGGACAAGCCATGGCCCCACTATCTATCTTTGGGGTGGGGGTGCATGTGAAGGAAATATGCCCTAGAGGCAATAATAAAGTTATTATTTATTTCCTTATTTCATGATAAATGTTTATTATTCATGCTAGAATTGTATTAACCGAAAACTTAGTACATGTGTGAATACATAGACAAAACATAAGTATCCCTAGTATGCCTCTACTTGACTAGCTCGTTTATCAAAGATGGTTATGTTTCCTAACCATAGACATGTGTTGTCATTTGATGGACGGGATCACATCATTAGGAGAATGATGTGATGGACAAGACCCATTCGTTAGCTTAGCATTATGATCGTTACAGTTTCATTGCTATTGCTTTCTTCATGACTTATACATGTTCCTATGACTATGAGATTATGCAACTTCCGTTTACCGGAGGAACACTTTGTGTGCTACCAAACGTCACAACGTAACTGGGTGATTATAAAGGTGCTCCACAGGTGTCTCCGAAGGTACTTGTTGGGTTGGCGTATTTCGAGATTAGGATTTGTCACTCCGATTGTCGGAGAGGTATCTCTGGGCCCACTCGGTAATGCACATCGCTATAAGCCTTGCAAGCATTGTAACTAATGAGTTAGTTGCGGGATGATGTATTACGGAACGAGTAAAGAGACTTGCCGGTAACGAGATTGAACTAGGTATTGAGATACCGACGATCGAATCTCGGGCAAGTAACATACCGATGACAAAGGGAACAACGTATGTTGTTATGCGGTTTGACCGATAAAGATCTTCGTAGAATATGTGGGAGCCAATATGAGCATCCAGGTTCCGCTATTGGTTATTGACCGGAGACGTGTCTCGGTCATGTCTACATAGTTCTCGAACCCGTAGGGTCCGCACGCTTAAAGTTCGGTGACGATTTGTATTATGAGTTTATGTGTTTTGATGTACCAAAGGTAGTTCGGAGTCCCGGATGAGATCGGGGACATGACGAGGAGTCTCGAAATGGTCGAGACATAAAGATCGATATATTGGACGACTATATTCGGACATCGGAAAGGTTCCGAGTGATTCGGGTATTTTTCGGAGTACCAGAGAGTTACGGGAATTCGCCGGGGAGTATATGGGCCTTATTGGGCTTTAGGGGAAAGAGAGATGGGAGGCTGTGCGCCCCCCCAAGGCCTAGTCCGAATTTGACTAGGGGGAGGGGCGGCGCCCCCTCCTTCCTTCTCTTCTCTTTTCCCTTTCCTTCCCTCCTACTCCTACTACTTGGAAGGGCTCCTAGTTCTACTAGGAAAGGGGAAATCCTACTCCCGGTGGGAGTAGGACTCCCCTATGGGGCGCCATAGAGAGGGCCGGCCCTCCCCCTCCTCCACTCCTTTATATACGGGGGAAGGGGGCACCCCATAGACACAACAATTGATCATTGATCTCTTAGCCGTGTGCGGTGCCCCCTCCACCATAATCCACCTCGATCATATCGTAGCGGTACTTAGGCGAAGCCCTGCGTCGGTAGCATCATCATCACCGTCACCACGCCGTCGTGCTGACGAAACTCTCCTGTGAAGCTTTGCTGGATCGGAGCTCGTGGGACGTCATCGAGTTGAACGTGTGCTGAACTCGGAGGTGCCGTGCGTTCGGTACTTGGATCGGTCGGATCGTGAAGACGTACGACTACATCAACCGCGTTGTGCTAACGCTTCCGCTTTCGGTCTACGAGGGTACGTGGACACACTCTCCCCTCTTGTTGCTATGCATCACCATGATCCTGTGTGTGCGTAGGAATTTTTTTGAAATTACTACTTTCCCCAACAGTGGCATCCGAGCCTGGTTTTATGCGTAGATGTTATATGCACGAGTAGAACACAAGTAAGTTGTGGGCGATACAAGTCATACTGCTTACTAGCAGGTCATACTTTGGTTCGGCGGTATTGTTGGATGAAGCGGCCCGGACCGACATTACGCGTACGCTTACGCGAGACTGGTTCTACCGACGTGCTTTGCACACAGGTGGCTGGCGGGTGTCAGTTTCTCCAACTTTAGTTGAACCGAGTGTGGCTACGCCCGGTCCTTGAGAAGGTTAAAACAGCACTAACTTGACGAACTATCGTTGTGGTTTTGATGCGTAGGTAAGAACGGTTCTTGATCAGCCCATAGCAGCCACGTAAAACTTGCAACAACAAAGTAGAGGACGTCTAACTTGTTTTTGCAGGGCATGCTGTGATGTGATATAGTCAAGACATGATGCTAAATTTTATTGTATGAGATGATCATGTTTTGTAACAGAGTTATCGGCAACTAGCAGGAGCCATATGGTTGTCGCTTTATTGTATGCAATGCAATCGCCCTGTAATTGCTTTACTTTATCACTAAGCGGTAGCGATAGTCGTAGAAGCAATAGTTGGCGAGACGACAACGATGCTACGATGGAGATCAAGGTGTCACGCCGGTGACGATGGTGATCATGACGGTGCTTCGGAGATGGAGATCACAAGCACAAGATGATGATGGCCATATCATATCACTTATATTGATTGCATGTGATGTTTATCCTTTATGCATCTTATTTTACTTTGTTTTGACGGTAGCATTATAAGATGATCTCTCACTAAATTTCAAGGTAAAAGTGTTCTCCCTGAGTATGCACCGTTGCCAAAGTTCATCGTGCCGAGACACCACGTGATGATCAGGTGTGATAAGCTCAACGTTCATCTACAACGGGTGCAAGCCAGTTTTGCACACGCAGAATACTCGGGTTAAACTTGACGAGCCTAGCATATGCAGATATGGCCTCGGAACACTGAGACCGAAAGGTCGAGCGTGAATCATATAGTAGATATGATCAACATAGTGATGTTCACCATTGAAAACTACTCCATCTCACGTGATGATCGGACATGGTTTAGTTGATTTGGATCACGTGATCACTTAGATGATTAGAGAGATGTCTATCTAAGTGGGAGTTCTTAAGTAATATGATTAATTGAACTTAAATTTATCATGAACTTAGTCCTGGTAGTATTTGCAAATTATGTTGTAGATCAATAGCTCGCGTATAGCTCCCCTGTTTTATTTTTGATATGTTCCTGGAGAAAACTAAGTTGAAAGATGATAGTAGCTATGATGCGGACTGGTTCCGTGATCTGAGGATTATCCTCATTGCTGCATAGAAGAATTATGTCCTTGATGCACCGCTAGGTGACAGACCTATTGCAGGAGCAGATGCAAACGTTATGAACGTTTAGCAAGCTCGATGTGATGACTACTTGATAGTTTAGTGCGCCATGATTTACGGCTTAGAACCGGGACTTCAAAAACGTTTTGAATGTCACGGAGCATATGAGATGTTCCAAGAGCTGAAATTGGTATTTCAGACTCACGCCCGTGTCGAGAGGTATGAGACCTCTGACAAATACTTTGCCTACAATATGGAGGAGAATAGCTCAACCAGTGAGCATGTGCTCAAAATGTCTGAGTACCACAGTTGCTTGAATCAAGTGGGAGTTAATCTTCCGGATAAGATAGTAATTGACAGAATTCTCTAGTCACTATCACCAAGTTATTTGAACTTCGTGATGAACTATAATATGCAAGGGATGACAAAACGATTCCCGAGCTCTTCGTGATGCTGAAATCAACGAAGGTAGAAATCAAGAAAGAGCATCAAGTGTTGATGGTTAACAAGACCACTAGTTTCAAGAAAAGGGCAAAGGGAAGAAGGGGAACTTCAAGAAGAATAGCAAGCAAGTTGCTAATCCCGGAAAGAAGCCCAAGTCTAGACCTAAGCCTGAAACTGAGTGCTTCTACTGCAAAGGGACTGGTCATTGGAAGCGGAACTGCCCCAAGTATTTGGTGGATAAGAAGGATGGCAAAGTAAACAAAAGTATATTTTGATATACATGTTATTAATGTGTATTTTACTAGTGTTCATAGTAGCCCCTGGGTATTTGATATTGGTTCAGTTGCTAACATTAGTAACTCGAAACAGGAGTTGCAAAATGAACAGTGACTAGTTAATGACGAGGTGACGATGTGTGTTGGAAGTGATTCCAAGGTTGATAAGATCACCATCGCACACTCCCTCTACCTTCGGGATTAGTGTTGGACCTAAATAAATGTTATTTGGTATTTGCATTGAGCATGAATATGATTGGATCATGTTTATTGTGATACGGTTATTCATTTAAGTCAGAGAATAATTGTTGTTCTGTTTAAATGAATAAAACCTTCTATGGTCATACACTCAATATAAATGGTTTATTGAATCTCGATCGTAGTGATGCACATATTCATAATATTGATGCCAAAAGATGCAAAGTTGATAATGATAATGCAACATATTTGGTGGCACTGCCGTTTAGGTCATATTGGTGTAAAGCGCATGAAGAAACTCCATTCGGATGGACTTTTGGAATCACTTGATTATGAATCATTTGATGCTTGCGAACCATGCCTCATGGGCAAGATGACTAAGACTCCGTTCTCCAGAACAATGGAGCGAGCTACTGACTCATTGGAAATAATACATATCGATGTATGCGGTCCGATGAGTGTTGAGGCTCACGGCGGGTATCGTTATTTTCTGACCTTCACAGATGATTTGAGCAGATATGGGTATATCTACTTGATGAAACATAAGTCTGAAACATTTGAAAAGTTCAAAGAATTTCAGAGTGAAGTGGAAAATCATCGTAACAAGAAAATAAAGTTTCTACGATCTGATCGTGGAGGAGAATATTTGAGTTACGAGTTTGGTGCACATTTGAAACAAAGCGGAATAGTTTCGCAACTCACGCCACCCGGAACACCACAGCGTAATGGTGTGTCCGAACGTCGTAATCGTACTTTACTAGATATGGTGCGATCTATGATGTCTCTTACTGATTTACCGCTATCGTTTTGGGGTTATGCTTTAGAGACGGCTGCATTCACGTTAAATAGGGCACCATCTAAATCCGTTGAGACGACTCCTTATGAACTGTGGTTTGGCAAGAAACCAAAGTTGTCGTTTCTTAAAGTTTGGGGCTGCGATGCTTATGTGAAAAAGCTTCAACCTGATAAGCTCGAACCCAAGTCGGAGAAATGTGTCTTCATAGGATACCCAAAAGAGATAGTTGGGTACACCTTCTATCACAGATCCGAAGGCAAGACTTTCATTGCTAAGAATGGATCCTTTCTAGAGAAGGAGTTTCTCTCGAAAGAAGTGAGTGGGAGGAAAGTAGAACTTGATGAGGTAACTGTACCTGCTCCCTTATTGGAAAGTAGTTCATCACAGAAACCGGTTCCTGTGACTTCTACACCAATTAGTGAGGAAGCTAATGATGATGATCATGAAACTTCAGATCAAGTTACTACCGAACCTCGTAGGTCAACCAGAGTAAGATCCGCACCAGAGTGGTATGGTAATCCTATTCTGGAGGTCATGTTACAAGACCATGACGAACCTACGAACTATGAGGAAGCGATGATGAGCCCAGATTCCGCGAAATGGCTTGAGGCCATGAAATCTGAGATGGGATCCATGTATGAGAACAAAGTGTGGACTTTGGTTGACTTGCCCGATGATCGGCAAGCCATAGAGAATAAATGGATCTTCAAGAGGAAGACAGACGCTGATAGTAGTGTTACTATCTACAAAGCTCGACTTGTCGCAAAAAGGTTTTCGACAAAGTTCAAGGTGTTGACTACGATGAGATTTTCTCACTCGTAGCGATGCTTAAGTCTGTCCGAATCATGTTAGCAATTGCCACATTTTATGAAATCTGGCAAATGGATGTCAAAAACTACATTCCTTAATGGAATTTTTAAATAAGAAGTTGTATATGATGCAACCAGAAGGTTTTTGTCAATCCTAAAGGTGCTAACAGAATGTGCAAGCTCCAGCGATCCATCTATGGACTGGAGCAAGCATCTCGGAGTTGGAATATACGCTTTGATGAAGTGATCAAAGCATATGGTTTTATACAAACTTACGGTGAAGCCTGTATTTACAAGAAAGTGAATGGGAGCTCTGTAGCATTTCTAATCTTATATTAGGATGACATATTGTTGATTGGAAATGATATAGAATTTCTGGATAGCATAAAAGGATACTTGAATAAGAGTTTTTCAATGAAGGACCTCGGTGAAGCTGCTTACATATTGGGCATCAAGATCTATAGAGATAGATCGAGACGCTTAATAGGACTTTCACAAAGAACATACCTTGACAAGATTTTGAAGAAGTTCAAAATGGATCAGTCAAAGAAGGAGTTCTTGCCTGTGTTACAAGGTGTGAAATTAAGTAAGACTTAAAGCCCGACCATGGCAGAAGATAGAAAGAGAATGAAAGTCATTCCCTATGCCTCAGCCATAGATTCTATAAAGTATGCCATGCTGTGTACCAGATCTATTGTATACCCTACACTGAGTTTGGCAAGAGAGTACAATAGTGATCTAGGAGTAGATCACTGGACAGCGGTCAAAATTATCCTTAGTGGAATAAGGATATGTTTCTCGATTATGGAGGTGACAAAAGGTTCGTCGTAAAGGATTACGTCGATGCAAGTTTTCACACTGATCCAGATGACTGTAAGTCCCAATCTGGATACATATTGAAAGTGGGAGCAATTAGCTAGAGTAGCTTCATGCAGAGCATTGTAGACATAGAAAATTTGCAAAATACATACGGATCTGAATGTGGCAGACCCATTGACTAAACTTCTCTCACAAGCAAAACTTGATCACACCTTAGTACTCTTTGGGTATTAATCACATGGCGATGTGAACTAGATTATTGACTCTAGTAAACCCTTTGAGTGTTGGTCACATAGCGATGTGAACTATGGGTATTAATCACATGGTGATGTGAACTATTGGTGTTAAATCACATGGCGATGTGAACTAGATTATTGACTCTAGTGCAAGTGGGAGACTGAATGAAATATGCCCTAGAGGCAATAATAAAGTTATTATTTATTTCCTTATTTCATGATAAATGTTTATTATTCATTCTAGAATTGTATTAACCGGAAACTTAGTACATGTGTGAATACATAGACAAAACATAAGTATCCCTAGTATGCCTCTACTTGACTAGCTCGTTTATCAAAGATGGTTATGTTTCCTAACCATAGACATGTGTTGTCATTTGATGGACGGGATCACATCATTAGGAGAATGATGTGATGGACAAGACCCATTCGTTAGCTTAGCATTATGATCGTTACAGTTTCATTGCTATTGCTTTCTTCATGACTTATACATGTTCCTATGACTATGAGATTATGCAACTCCCGTTTACCGGAGGAACACTTTGTGTGCTACCAAACGTCACAACGTAACTGGGTGATTATAAAGGTGCTCTACAGGTGTCTCCGAAGGTACTTGTTGGGTTGGCGTATTTCGAGATTAGGATTTGTCACTCCGATTGTCGGAGAGGTATCTCTGGGCCCACTCGGTAATGCACATCGCTATAAGCCTTGCAAGCATTGTAACTAATGAGTTAGTTGCGGGATGATGTATTACGGAACGAGTAAAGAGACTTGCCGGTAATGAGATTGAACTAGGTATTGAGATACCGACGATCGAATTTCGGGCAAGTAACATACCGATGACAAAGGGAACAACGTATGTTGTTATGCAGTTTGACCGATAAAGATCTTCGTAGAATATGTGGGAGCCAATATGAGCATCCAGGTTCCGCTATTGGTTATTGACCGGAGACGTGTCTCGGTCATGTCGACATAGTTCTCGAACCCGTAGGGTCCGCACGCTTAAAGTTCAGTGACGATTTGTATTATGAGTTTACGTGTTTTGATGTACCGAAGGTAGTTCGAAGTCCCGGATGAGATCGGGGATATGACGAGGAGTCTCGAAATGGTCGAGACATAAAGATCGATATATTGGACGACTATATTCGGACATCGGAAAGGTTCCGAGTGATTCGGGTATTTTTCGGAGTACCGGAGAGTTACGGGAATTTGCCGGGGAGTATATGGGCCTTATTGGGCTTTAGGGGAAAGAGAGATGGGAGGCTGCGCGCCCCCCCAAGGCCTTGTCCGAATTTGACTAGGGGGAGGGACGGCGCCCCCTCCTTCCTTCTCTTCTCTTTTCCCTTTCCTTCCCTCCTACTCCTACTACTTGGAAGGGCTCCTAGTTCTACTAGGAAAGGGGGAATCCTACTCCCGGTGGGAGTAGGACTCCCCTAGGGCGCGCCATAGAGAGGGCCGGCCATCCCCCTCCTCCACTCCTTTATATACGGGGGAAGGGGGCACCCCATAGACACAATAATTGATCATTGATCTCTTAGCCATGTGCGGTGCCCCCCTCCACCATAATCCACCTCGATCATATCGTAGCGGTGCTTAGGTGAAGCCCTGCGTCGGTAGCATCATCATCACCGTCACCACGCCGTCGTGCTGACGAAACTCTCCTGTGAAGCTTTGCTGGATCGGAGCTCGCGGGACGTCATCGAGTTGAACGTGTGCTGAACTCGGAGGTGCCGTGCGTTCGGTACTTGGATCGGTCGGATCGTGAAGACGTACGACTACATCAACCGTGTTGTGCTAACGCTTCCGCTTTCGGTCTACGAGGGTACGTGGACACACTCTCCCCTCTCGTTGCTATGCATCACCATGATCCTGTGTGTGCGTAGGAATTTTTTTGAAATTACTACGTTCCCCAACAGCATGGGGGCGTGAATAGAAGTGAACCGCACTACCGCGTTAGTGCGAGGCCGAGCCGGGGGGGCCTCGCGGCGAGCGGATGTGAGTCCGCGGGGACCCCCGGCAAGGCCGAGCCAGGAACAAGCCGGAGCAGGTGACGACGCGGCGTGACACGGCGTCGCATGCGGAGGCGAGTCCGTGATATGACTTGGTGGGGGTGGAAGCCATGGCCCCACTATCTATCTTAGGGGTGAGGTGCATAGGGGGAACAGAAGCGAACCGCACTGCGCCTGTCAACCAAGCGCACTACCGCATTAGCGCGAGGCCGAGCTGGGGGGCCCCGCGGTGAGCGGATGCGAGTCCGCGGGGACTCCCGGTGAGGTGGAGCCAGGAACAAGTCAGAGCAGGCGATGACATGGCATGCCACGGTGTCGCATGCAGAGGCGAGTCCGTGACATGACTTGGTGGGAGGGGGGAGCCATGGCCCCACTATCTATCTTAGGGGTGGGGTGCGTGGGGGGAACAGAAGGAAACCGCACTGGCCTGTCAACCAAGCGCACTGCCGCGTTAGCGCGAGGCCGAGCCAGGAACGAGCGGGAGCAGGCAACGACACGGTGTGTCGTGGCATTGCATGCGGAGGCGAGTCCGTGACATGACTTGGTGGGGGGAAGCCATGGCCCCAGTATCTATCTTAGGGGTGGGGGTGCATGAGGGGAACAAAAGGGAACCGCACTACGCCTATCAACCAAGCGCACTGCCATGTTAGCGTGAGGATGAGCCGGGGGGGCCTAGGTGAGCGGATGCGAGTCTACGGGGACCCCCAGCGAGGCCAAGCCAGGAACGAGCCTATTCAAAGTTGGACTTAACGCGTCCGTGAATTTGAACTTCTTTTGTTTTGAGTTGTGTTGTCAGCGTAGTTGGACTTAACACGTTTGTGAATTTGAACTTTACCTTTTGTTTTTGTTTTTGAGTTGTGCCTTTAGGTGTAGTTGGACTTCATTATGTCTGAATTTGAACTTCTTTTCGCCTTTTGTTCTTTGTTTTTAAGTTTTGCCATCAGGTGTAGTTTGACTTTTACTTTGTTGGTGTGTGAACTTATTTGTGTTTGCTCCTTCCGCGGTAGCGCGATACCAACTCGGGTGTGCCCGCGGGGACCCATTGTGATGCTGAGCAATGGGTCGAGTTGGGGCAGATGAAGACGTGGCTTGCTGCCAGCGTTGCATGCGGAGGCAAGTCCAAGGTTTTTGTTATTTGTTTTGAGTTTGTGTAGTTTTTTCTTTACTTTTTCATTATATCTTTTAGTAGTACATAGATATTATTTTTACATTTTTATAAATATGGTCCTTTTTTCCCTAAAAGTTTGTGGCAGTAGTTACTTGTATAAAGAGTTATTTAAGCTTTTTTTATTACATGTAGTTTGCTGTCTGATTGTATTCTTAATTTTAGTGAGTGTTTTATTGCAGCATTTATATTGTAGTGGAGGCAGGCAGCTTAATTTTTCCTTCTCCCACACCTGTTGTCAGAAATCCCCTCCCTCTCTTCTCTCCCTCGCATCGCCCCTCCGCTACCAACGCTCCGCTTTCTCCTCGGCAACTTCTCCTGTTGTCGTGGGGGTTGAGGAACCGCCACCGCCTCCCTATTTCTTCTCCCCCGTGCTGTCAGAAATCTCCTCCCCTTTCTTATCTCCTTGGAAATCAGACCTCTTAATGGGCGCTCCGCCCAAAACTGCTCCTGGCGTCGTGGGGTGGAGGAACCGCCGCGCGCTCGTTCATTATTGCCGTCTGGAGAGCAACTTGAGGTAACTGCTACTTCGCCCCCACGCCCCCTCTTATTTTTTTAGATCCATCTAGTGTCCTCTTCATTCTCCGCCCATCTGTCTCGGCTGCGCTCTCCCATTCCCCTCCCCTTTTTTTCCTAATGCTGGTATCCATGACTAGGTAGGGTTCGTCTCCAGGCTGCTTATTTGTTGCGTATGCATCTCCTTGTCAAAGTTTTTGCTTGGGCATCTGCGGCTTACCATTTCCCGTGTGTGTGTTGTTTTCATCCCCATGTAGCTAGTAGTCATCGCCCTCTTAATTTAAGCCATGATTTAGTTCTTAGATCCTAGGGAACTGCCCTTCTTTGCAGTGGATGTTTGTCAGTGGTTTGTGTTGTGATTTGAATCTCTGGTATATGTTTCTAATCTGTTCTTTCTTTTTGTATGTTTGTGTTTGTCAGGTGAATCTAGGGTTTCAACCATCCTGCAGTAGGAAGGGGTGTTCTAATGGCTTCAGGCCCTCCATCAGGTGATGCCTTGTTTATTTTTAGTTTTTTAGTTTTAAGCTATAACATAATGCATAGCCTTTATGTAGTTGTTCTGATTGCTTCATGCCCTCCGTCAGGTGATACCTTGTTTGTCTGTGTTTGTACCATGTAGGTTTGTTTCCATTTTCTTGCCTGTAGATGAATCTAAGTTTTGGCCCTGTTAGTAAGTAGTCTACATTTTTGTTCAGCCCTGGTCTTCCCTTGTTTGTCTAGTTGAACTGAGCATGTTTGTTAGTGTGAACTGCTTAAGTAGTTGCTGAGAAGTATTGTTCTAATATGGGCAGTTCTTTTAGGTTGTTTTTGTTTTGCAGTTGTTATGCAATTTCTTTTGTAGTTGAACTAAGCAGTGGTTGTCATTGTGAATGTTGTATGTATTTTTATGAACTGTCACAACAAGTGTGTTTGGACTTCCCAATTTTTTTTATTTTTGTTTATATCTTTGATTTTGTGTTTTTCATTTTTTAAGATCATTTTCTTTGTATTAAATGAAAACACATCTGCCTTCTTTGTTTATGTAGTTGCTGATATCAGTAAGATTTCTAAAAAATCTTTGTGTGATCAAGATGGGGGTTCGGAAGTAAAAGGCGATGTTCCAAAATCTGATGCAACTGCATCGCCTGTGTCTTTGAGTGTTGTTGCTGAGGTTGCTTGTAGTCTTGAAAGATCTTTAACTCTTGGAGATCTTGCGTCTGCAGCTGTTGCTTCATCTGGTAGGTGCAACTCCTTTTATCATCTTTTTATTTTTATTTTTGTAGCTATGGTTTTGAACTTGTGCTTATCATGTATTTTACATCTGTTTTTACTCCTCTTTTGTTTTGTTTTTGTGTGTGTGCAGATGCAGCCAGAGAAGAAGCTATTAATACTATCGACGATGTTCTATCTGACTTGGCTGGGGCTGAGAACACTTCTGAGCCTGAGCAGGTGGCTCCAACTGCTAAAGATTGTGATTCCATTCCAGAGCCTTCTTGCTCTCTCTAGTCAAATATGCAGTCCCAATCCATTGATGGCACTGAACCTGTCACACAAGTTGAGGATGTGCCCCTGCAGCTTCTTCTAGAGGATGAATGCAAGGCGAAAAAGTTAGTAGTTTTTGAGAGGAAGAAGGCCATCCGCCGTGAAAAAGCTTCTCATGTCCCTGGATCTGGTGATCTTTTTGAGCCCACAGCTGGGCATGTGGCCGGTGCTGAAGAAGATGTGCCCTGTGATGGTGATAGCACTATTGTCCCTACGAAGAAGAAAATCAAGTGGGCTATAATTAAAAAGCATGTTCTTGGTGATGTTACTCCTCGTAGGAGCCCACAAGTTTGTAAGGTTGCAGGTTCAAGTGTAGGTGAACTTCCTGAAGTTGATGGACAAGCTGCTGGTGGTACCCCACATCGTAGTCCACGTGTTCTAGGCTATGCGAATCCCACAACATCTCCACTTGGTCCTGTTGTATCTGGCAAGGGCAAGAAATGTGGCATTAAGCGTAGGGGTCGGCCTGCAAACGTTAACAAGGGCTCTAAGAAGCATTCTCATGTTAATACAGATGACCAGGATGATGTTGATTTTGACGCTGATGACGAGGATGCTAATGATGATGCTGATCAGGTACAAATCATTTTTATTTCTTGTTGTTTTTGTTCTTTATATTTAGTTTTTCATGTTCTTAGTTGTTTTGTCCCATGCTCTATTTGTTTTTGTAGTACTGCCTTGTTCTACATTGTTGAACTTCTGGTTTATTATTATTAACATGATGTTCTACCATGGTTTCTTTTTTGCATTGCAGTATGAATTTGTGAAGAGGCTTGTGAGGAGGAAAAGAGGAGGCAAACCAGAGTAAGGAGCTGTTGAAGGAGAAGACGATATGAAACATTTTAACAAGGCGGTTCACTGCTCACTGAAAGAGCTCAAGGTGTGTGCAAAATTGCTTGAGCCTAGGCACAAAGAGCAGGTTGTGAAGTCTGGTTTTGGAGCTGTTTTTGATTGGAAGGTTGATTTGAACATTTCTCGTCCTTTGATCGGCCACATTTACACCAAGATTGACCCTTCCACTATGATTCTAGACATGGGCCACCCAGACAAGGTTATTCGTATTACAAGTGATGTTGTTCACCTTCTTTTTGGGTGCCCTCAAGGTGATCGTGTTGGGGAACATAGCATGCAATTTCAAAAAAATTCTACGCTCACGCAAGATCTATCTAGGAGATGCATAGCAACGAGAGGGGGAGAGCGTGTCCACGTACCCTCGTAGACTGAAAGCGGAAGCGTTAGGTTAACGCGGTTGATGTAGTCGAACGTCTTCATGATCCAACCGATCCAAGTACCAAACGTACGGCACCTCTGTGTTCAGCACACGTTCAGCTCGATGACCTCCCTTGAACTCTTGATCCAGTAGAGGGTCGAGGGAGAGTTCCGTCAGCAAGACGATGTGGCGACGGTGTTGGTGATGTGATCCGCGCAGGGCTTCGCCTAAGCACTACGACGCTATGACCGGAGGAGTAAACTATGGAGGGGGGCATCGCACACGGCTAAGAGAACAATTGATGTGTCTTTGGGGTGCCCCCTGCCCACGTATATAAAGGAGGGGAGGAGAAAGGCCGGCGGCCAGGAGGGGCGCGCCATGGGGGGAGTCCTACTTGGACTCCTAGTCCAAGTAGGATTCGCCCCCCCCCCCATTTCCTTTCTTCCACTGGAGGGAAAAGGAAGGAGAGGGATAGGGAAAGGGAAGGGGGGCGCCGCCCCCTGCTCCTGGTCCTATTCGGACTCCTTAGGAGGGGGGCGCGCGGCCACCCCCCCGCGGGCTTCCCTCTCTCTCCCTTAGGCCCATGTTGGCCCAACACTTCCCCGGGGGGTTCCGGTAAACCCTCGGTACTCCGGTAAAATACCCGAATCACTCGAAACCATTCCGATCTCCGAATACAACCTTCCAATATATGAATCTTTACCTCTCGATCATTTCGAGACTCCTCGTCATGTCCGTGATCTCATCCGGGACTCCGAACAAACTTCGGTCACCAAAACACACAACTCATAATACAAATCATCATCGAACGTTAAGCGTGCGGACCCTACGGGTTCGAGAACTATGTAGACATGACCGAGACACATCTCCGGTCAATAACCAATAGCAGAACCTGGATGCTAATATTGGCTCCTACATATTCTACGAAGATCTTTATCGGTCAAACCGCATAACAACATACGTCATTCCCTTTGTCATCGGTATGTTACTTGCCCGAGATTCGATCGTCGGTATCATCATACCTAGTTCAATCTCGTTACCGGCAAGTCTCTTTACTCGTTCCGTAATGTATCATCCCGTAACTAACTCATTAGTCACATTGCTTGCAAGGCTTATAGTGATGTGCATTACCAAGAGGGCCCAGAGATACCTCTCCCATACACGGAGTGAGAAATCCTAATCTTGATCTATGCCAACCCAACAAACACCTTCGGAGACACCTGTAGAGCATCTTTATAATCACCCAGTTACGTTGTGACGTTTGATAGCACACAAGGTGTTCCTCCGGTATTCAGGGGTTGCATAATCTCATAGTCAGAGGAATATGTATAAGTCATGAAGAAAGCAATAGCAATAAAACTTAACGATCATTATGCTAAGCTAACGGATGGGTTTTATCCATCACATCATTCTCCTAATGATGTGATCTCGTTCATCAAATGACAACACATGTCTATGGTCAGGAAACTTAACCATCTTTGATTAACGAGCTAGTCAAGTAGAGGCATACTAGGGACACTTTGTTTTGTCTATGTATTCACACATGTATCAAGTTTTCGGTTAATACAATTCTTGCATGAATAATAAACATTTATCATGATATAAGGAAATATAAATAACAACTTTATTATTGCCTCTAGGGCATATTTCCTTCAGTCTCCCACTTGCACTAGAGTCAATAATCTAGATTACATTGTAATGATTTTAACACCCATGGAGTCTTGGTGCTGATCATGTTTTGCTCGTGGAAGAGGCTTAGTCAACGGGTCTACAACATTCAGATCCGTATGTATTTTGCAAATCTCTATGTCTCCCTCCTTGACTTGATCGCGGATGGAGTTGAAGCGTCTCTTGATGTGTTTGGTTCTTTTGTGAAATCTGGATTCCTTCGCTAAGGCAATCGCTCCAGTATTGTCACAAAAGATTTTCATTGGACCCGATGCACTAGGTATTACATCTAGATTAGATATGAACTCCTTCATCCAGACTCCTTCATTCGCTGCTTCTGAAGCAGCTATGTACTCCGGTTCGCACATAGATCCTGCCACAACGCTTTGCTTGGAACTGCACCAATTGACAGCTCCACCATTCAATATAAATACGTATCCAGTTTGTAACTTAGAGTCATCCGGATCAGTGTCAAAGCTAGCATCGACGTAACCATTTACGATGAGCTCTTTGTCACCTCCATAAACGAGAAACATATCCTTAGTCCTTTTCAGGTATTTCAGGATGTTCTTGACCGCTGTCCAGTGATCCACTCCTGGATTACTTTGGTACTTCCCTGCTAAACTTATAGCAAGGCACACATCAGGTCTGGTACACAGCATTGCATACATGATAGAACCTATGGCTGAGGCATAGGGAATGACTTTCATTTTCTCTCTATCTTCTGCAGTGGTCGGGCATTGATTCTTACTCAACTTCACACCTTGTAATACAGGCAAGAACCCTTTCTTTGACTGATCCATTTTGAACTTCTTCAAAACTTTATCAAGGTATGTGCTTTGTGAAAGTCCAATTAAGCATCTTGATCTATCTCTATAGATCTTGATGCCCAATATATAAGCAGCTTCACCGAGGTCTTTCATTGAAAAACTCTTATTCAAGTATCCTTTTATGCTATCCAGAAATTCTATATCGTTTCCAATCAATAATACGTCATCCACATATAATATTAGAAACGCTACAGAGCTCCCACTCACTTTCTTGTAAATACAGGCTTCTCCAAAAGTCTGTATAAAACCATATGCTTTGATCACTTCATCAAAGCATATATTCCAACTCCGAGATGCTTGCACCAGTCCATAAATGGATCGCTGGAGCTTGCACACTTTGTTAGCACCTTTAGGATCGACAAAACCTTCTGGTTGCATCATATACAACTCTTCTTTGAGAAATCCATTAAGGAATGCAGTTTTGGCATCCATTTGCCAGATTTCATAATCATAAAATGCGGCAATTGCTAACATGATTCGGACGGACTTAAGCATCACTACGGATGAGAAGGTCTCATCGTAGTCAACTCCTTGAACTTGTCGAAAACCTTTTGCAACAAGTCGAGCTTTGTAGACAGTAACATTACCATCAGCGTCAGTCTTCCTCTTGAAAATCCATTTATTCTCTATGGCTTGCCGATCATCGGGCAAGTCAACCAAAGTCCATACTTTGTTCTCATACATGGATCCCATCTAAGATTTCATGGCCTCAAGCCATTTCGCGGAATCTGGGCTCATCATTGCTTCCTCATAGTTCGTAGGTTCATCATGGTCTAGTAAGATGACTTCCAAAATAGGATTACCGTACCACTCTGGTGCGAAACGTACTCTGGTTGACCTACGAGGTTCGGTAGTAACTTGATCTGAAGTTTCATGATCATCATCATTAACTTCCTCACTAATTGGTGTAGGCATCATTGGAACTGATTTCTGTGAAGAACTACTTTCCAATTCAAGAGAAGGTACAACTACCTTATCAAGTTCTACTTTCCTCCCACTCACTTCTTTCGAGAGAAACTCCTTCTCTAGAAAGGATCCATTCTTAGCAACAAATATCTTGCCTTCGGATCTGTGATAGAAGGTGTACCCAACAGTTTCTTTTGGGTATCCTATGAAGACGCACTTCTCGGATTTGGGTTCGAGCTTATCAGGCTGAAGTTTTTTCACATATGCATCGCAACCCCAAACTTTAAGAAACGACAGCTTAGGTTTCTTGCCAAACCACAGTTCATATGGTGTTGTCTCAACGGATTTAGATGGTGCCCTATTTAACATGAATGCAGCTGTCTCTAATGCATAACCCCAAAACGATAGTGGTAAATTGGTAAGAGACATCATAGATCGCACCATATCTAATAAAGTACGGTTACGACGTTCGGACACACCATTACGCTGTGGTGTTCTAGGTGGCGTGAGTTGCAAAACTATTCCGCATTGTTTTAAATGAAGACCAAACTCGTAACTCAAATATTCGCCTCCGCGATCAGATCGCAGAAACTTTATTTTTCTTGTTACGATGATTTTCCACTTCACTCTGAAATTCTTTAAACTTTTCAAATGTTTCAGACTTATGTTTCATTAAGTAGATATACCCATATCTGCTCAAATCATCTGTGAAGGTCAGAAAATAACGATACCCGCCGCAAGCCTCAACACTCATCGGACCGCATACATTGGTATGTATTATTTCCAATAAGTCTGTAGCGAGCTCCATTGTTTCGGAGAACGGAGTCTTAGTCATCTTGCCCATGAGACATGGTTCGCAAGCATCAAGTGATTCCAAAAGTCCATCAGCATGGAGTTTCTTCATGCGCTTTACACCAATATGACCTAAACAGTAGTGCCACTAATATGTTGCACTATCATTATCAACTTTGCATCTTTTGGCATCAATATTATGAATATGTGTATCACCACGATCGAGATTCAACAAAAATAGACCACTCTTCAAGGGTGCATGACCATAAAAGATATTACTCATATAAATAGAACAACCATTATTCTCTGATTTAATTGAATAACCGTCTTGCATCAAACAAGATCCAGATATAATGTTCATGCTCAACGCTGGCACCAAATAACAATTATTCAGGTCTAAAACTAATCCCGAAGGTAGATGTAGAGGTAGCATGCCGACGGCGATCACATCGACCTTGGAACCATTCCCGACGCGCATCGTCACCTCGTCCTTAGCCAATCTTCATTTGATCCGTAGCCCCTGTTTCGAGTTACAAATATGAGCAACCGAACCGGTACCAAATACCCAAGCACTACTACGAGCATTAGTAAGGTACACATCAATAACATGTATATCAAATATACCTTTGTTCACTTTGCCATCCTTCTTATCCGCCAAATACTTGGGGCAGTTCCGTTTCCAGTGACCAGTCCCTTTGCAGTAGAAGCACTCAGTTTCAGGCTTGGGTCCAGACTTGGGATTCTTCCCGGGAGTGACAACTTGCTTGCCATTCTTCTTGAAGTTCTCCTTCTTTCCCTTAACCTTTTTCTTGAAACTAGTGGTCTTGTTAACCATCAACACTTGATGCTCTTTCTTGATTTCTACCTCCGCAGCTTTGAGCATAGCGAAGAGCTCAGGAATTGTCTTATTCATCCCTTGCATATTATAGTTCATCACGAAGCCTTTGTAGCTTGGTGGTAGTGATTGAAGAACTCTGTCAATAACACTATCATCCAGAAGATTAACTCCCAGCTGAGTCAAGTGGTTATGGTACCCAGACATTCTGAGTATGTGTTCACTGACAGAACTGTTTTCCTCCATCTTGCAGCTATAGAACTTGTTGGAGACTTCATATCTCTCAACTTGGGCATTTGCTTGAAATATTAACTTCAACTCCTGGAACATCTCAGATGCTCCATGACGTTCAAAACGTCTTTGAAGTCCTGATTCTAAGCCGTAGAGCATGGCACACTGAACTATAGAGTAGTCATCAGATCGCGTTTGCCAGACGTTCAAAGCGTCTACATTAGCGGGAGCGGGCTTGTCACCTAGCGGTGCATCAAGGACATAATTCTTCTATGCGGCAATGAGGATAATCCTCAAGTTACGGACCCAGTCCGTGTAGTTGCTACCATCATCTTTCAACTTAGCTTTCTCTAGGAACGCATTAAAATTCAAGGGAACGGTAGCACGGGCCATTGATCTACAACAACATAGATATGCAAAAACTATCAGGACTAAGTTCATGATAAATTAAAGTTCAATTAATCATATTACTTAAGAACTCCCACTTAGATAGACATCCCTCTAGTCATCTAAATGATCACATGATCCATATCAACTAAACCATGTCCGATCATCACGTGAGATGGAGTAGTTTTCAATGGTGAACATCTCTATGTTGATCATATCTACTATATGATTCACGTTCGACCTTTCGGTCTCAGTGTTCCGAGGCCATATCTACATATGCTAGGCTTGTCAAGTTTAACCCGAGTATTCCGCACGTGCAAAACTATCTTGCACCTGTTGTATGTGAACGTAGAGCTTATCACACCCGATCATCACGTGGTGTCTCGGCACGACGAACTGTCGCAACGGTGCATACTCAGGGAGAACACTTATACCTTAAAATTTAGTGAGGGATCATCTTATAATGCTACCGCCGTACTAAGCAAAATAAGATGCATAAAAGATAAACATCACATGCAATCAAAATATGTGACATGATATGGCCATCATCATCTTGTGCCTTTGATCTCCATCTCCAAAGCACCATCATGATCTCCATCGTCACCGGCTTGACACCTTGATCTCCATCGTAGCGTCGTTGTCGCCTCGCCAACTATTGCTTCTACAACTATCGCTAACGCATAGTGATAAAGTAAAGCAATTACATGGCGATTGCATTTCATACAATAAAGCGACAACCATAAGGCTCCTGCCAGTTGCCGATAACTTTTACAAAACATGATCATCTCATACAATAACGTGTATCACACCATGTCTTGACCATATCACATCACAACATGCCCTGCAAAAACAAGTTAGACATTCTCTACTTTGTTGTTGCAAGTTTTACGTGGCTGCTACGGGCTTCTAGTAAGAACCATTCTTACCTACGCATCAAAACCACAACGATTTTTCGTCAAGTGTGCTGTTTTAACCTTCAACAAGGACCGGCCGTAGGCAAACTCGATTCAACTAAAGTTGGAGAAACAGACACCCGCCAGCCACCTGTGTGCAAAGAACGTCGGTAGAACCAGTCTCATAAACGCGGTCATGTAATGTCGGTCCGGGCCGCTTCATCCAACAATACCGCCGAATCAAAGTAAGACGTTGGTGGTAAGCAGCATGACTATTATCACCGACAACTCTTTGTGTTCTACTCGTGCATATCATCTACGCATAGACCTGGCTCTGATACCACTGTTGGGCAACGTAGCATGCAATTTCAAAAAAATTCTACGCTCACGCAAGATCTATCTAGGAGATGCATAGCAATGAGAGGGGGAGAGTGTGTCCACGTACCCTCGTAGACCGAAAGCGGAAGCGTTAGGTTAACGCAGTTGATGTAGTCGAACGTCTTCACGATCCAACTGATCCAAGTACCGAACGTATGGCACCTCCGTGTTCAGCACACGTTCAGCTCGATGACGTCCCTCGAACTCTTGATCCAGTAGAGGGTCGAGGGAGAGTTCCGTCAGCACGACGGTGTGGCTACGGTGTTGGTGATGTGATCCGCGCAGGGCTTCGCCTAAGCACTACAACGCTATGACCGAAGGAGTAAACTATGGAGGGGGGCACCGCACACGGCTAAGAGAACAATTGATGTGTCTTTGGGGTGCCCCCTGCCCACGTATATAAAGGAGGGGAGGAGAAAGGCCGGCGGCCAGGAGGGGCGCACCATGGGGGAGTCCTACTTGGACTCCTAGTCCAAGTAGGATTCGGCCCCCCCTTTTCCTTTCTTCCACCGGAGGGAAAAGGAAGGAGAGGGAGAGGGAAAGGGAAGGGGGCGCCGCCCCCTACTCCTTGTCCTATTCGGACTCCCTAGGAGGGGGGCGCGTGGCCACCCCCCGCGGGCTTCCCTCTCTCTCCCTTAGGCCCATGTTGGCCCAACACTTCCCCGGGGGGTTCCGGTAACCCCTCGGTACTTCGGTAAAATACCCGAATCACTCGGAACCATTCCGATGTCCGAATACAACCTTCCAATATATTAATCTTTACCTCTCAATCATTTCGAGACTCCTCATCTTGTCCGTGATCTCATCCGGGACTCCGAACAAACTTCGGTCACCAAAACACACAACTCATAATACAAATCGTCATCGAACGTTAAGCGTGCGGACCCTACGGGTTCGAGAACTATGTAGACATGACCGAGACACATCTCCGGTCAATAACCAATAGCGGAACCTGGATGCTGATATTGGCTCCTACATATTCTACGAAGATCTTTATCGGTCAAACCGCATAACAACATACGTCATTCCCTTTGTCATCGGTATGTTACTTGCCCGAGATTCGATCGTCGGTATCATCATACCTAGTTCAATCTCATTACCGGCAAGTCTCTTTACTCGTTCTGTAATGTATCATCCCGTAACTAACTCATTAGTCACATTGCTTGCAAGGCTTATAGTGATGTGCATTACCGAGAGGGCCCAGAGATACCTCTCCGATACAGGGAGTGCCAAATCCTAATCTTGATCTATGCCAACCCAACAAACACCTTCGGAGACACCTGTAGAGCATCTTTATAATCACCCAGTTATGTTGTGACGTTTGATAGCACACAAGGTGTTCCTCCGGTATTCGGGAGTTGCATAATCTCATAGTCAGAGGAATATGTATAAGTCATGAAGAAAGCAATAGCAATAAAACTTAACGATCATTATGCTAAGCTAACAGATGGGTCTTGTCCATCACATCATTCTCCTAATGATGTGATCTCGTTCATCAAATGACAACACATGTCTATGGTCAGGAAACTTAACCATCTTTGATTAACGAGCTAGTCAAGTAGAGGCATACTAGGGACACTTTGTTTTGTCTATGTATTCACACATGTATCAAGTTTCCGGTTAATACAATTCTAGCATGAATAATAAACATTTATCATGATATAAGGAAATATAAATTACAACTTTATTATTGCCTCTAGGGCATATTTCCTTCAGATCGTACCCCTCCTAGGCCATCAGAGGACGGATACGATGACGCTGTTATGAGGCTGAAAGCCAAACTTGGCTACCAGAGGAGTGATGATATCAAGATAAAGGATCTGCGTAAGATCCTTGAGAATCTTGTGAAGGATGACACGAAAGATGATCTGGCTCTGCAGGTGTTTTACCTAATAATTTTCATGAAGGTTGTTATTCCTGGTACATCTACACGAGTGTCCAGGGAGGCAGCAATGGCTGAGAATCTTGTTTTGGAAGATATGGCAGATATGGACTATTGCCAGTTGCTTTTTGATGATCTTCAAAGGACTGTAATTAGGTATCGCCAAGGGACTACCAGGGGAAAAGCTGTTACAAGCTGTGGCATTACGCCCCTTCTTATGTATCTGGACTGCCTTATCCTTGGCAAGAAGGCTGTTGTTGATTTGACAACTCCACGCATCAGTTTCATGGAGCAGGCCAAGCTGTGTGAGCTTGCTTCTGCTGACTTGATTAAGAAGGGTGATGATGACCCAGCCAATTGGGTTTATGGGAAGCTACCTGTGTATTTAATTATCCATTTTTCTTTCTGAGATAGTATTACTTGAACTTCTGATCATATTTTCACTTTGTTGCTTGTCTCTTTATTATTTTTGACCCTTTTACTTTTATTGTGTGTAGTGGAAGACATAGGCTGAGGTTGTGTTCTTTAGGCATATCGAACGACCCGTTCTTACTATTCCTCGTGCCGCTGCTTTTGGCAGTGAAGCTACTCCCAGATTTGAATGCTCCCAGGATGTGAACACTTGTACTCTCCCTGAAGTAGCTGGAGGTTCTTCTGCTGATAGGAATGCTGTAGCTGGCATTTCCTCAGAGTCTACGAAGGGTACCTTCGATGCTACCAGTGTTTCACTTAGTAGGATTGATGGTCTCTTAAGCACTGTTTGCGGGAAGATTGCCCGTGTTCCAATGATAGTTGAGCGTCTTAGTTGTGTCGATGAAATTCTTCCACCTGGGCATGGTTTTGATGCGGAGTCTTTGAAGGAGGCTTTAACAATGGAAGCTAAAATTCTTTCTGAGATTGGTCAGAGCACGGTTCACCTCTGTACTTGCTTTGGCATGTTCAGGGAAATGCAGGATGCTCGTTGCAAGCCCTTTGAAGTTGAGGCTAGTGTTGTTATCACCCAGATGGAAAGGCATGATTTTGTTGAGTTGGGTCATGATGGAGGCAGTGAGGCGCATGCTGATGAGGTTTGTTTCTTGTTTATGATTTGTTTCTTGTTTTAATGTGCATATCTGACCTTCTTTATTTACTGTCTTTGAACTTCTTAGTGATCAGCCCCTTTTTCTATGCTGTTTAATAGGTTTTCCATTTTCATGTTTTTGTATGATTTTGTAGGCTGCTGTCGATGGCCATAGTCACGATGGTACTCTACCTGAAAGTGGAACTCTCCCTGTACGTGAGTCCCCTCCTCGAAGCGATTTCATTGCGGCTGGAGTTGATGGCAATGTTTCCAATGTACTATCTTTCTCGTCCATTGTTTTCCCTGTCAAATTTATGTACCTACATTTTTTTGTTTCCTATTTGTTTTACTTTACTATCTCTTTTTGTTGCTATATGCTCTTTGTTATTAAGTTCTGTTGTTGTTGCAGTTTGACGGCGTTAATGTTGATTCAGAAATCCTTCCAAACAAAGATGTATTAATCATTGGCTGCTCTGATGACCTTGATTGAATTGAAGAACGTTCGCCCATTGGCGATGGCGGTTTTCATGCTAAGGAGGGCAAGTCGGTAGGAGGTGTCACTGATATGTTTTCCAATAATACGGGATGCACTGCTCCAACATCTATTCCCATTGGTAGTGTTACCATGTTGAATGCCAGCAGTACTGACAAAGCTTCCATGGAGCCAGTTGTTGAAACTGTTAGCGCTCGTGCAGGACTAGCAAAGTCTCCTGCAACGCAGCCAACAGTGGATGCTGTTGCTGATTCTCTAGCTCCTCCCACTACACGTGCTCCTGTCAATGCCCCATTTGCTGGTTTCCTAGAAGAGTAGAATGTAATATCTACTGGAGATGGCGACAATTCAGAGACTGAAAGTGATGGCGGGAAGCAGGATTTGTCCAGTTAGGCCCCGGCTTTAGGCAAGAACACATAAAAGAGAGGAGCTGGCTTCTCTCCTTTTTTCCACATCCACATCCCTTTTGTTTTTATGTGCCTTTTGATATCTATGTACTATCTATATGCTACAAGTTGAACTTCTGTCTATACGTACTGTCTATATGAAATGTGTTATGTGCTGTAAAGACACTGAAGTGCTATAGTTTTTATGTGGGGGAAGATGAGTACTGAATGGGTTGTGATGTTTTCTATCTGGTGGGTTCTCTTTGATGTAGCACCTGAATGTTTATCTGTTGTTTGTATCCGTGTTGTTTGTATCTATGTATTTTGGTAGATCCCCCTGGCATGTCATGATCTGTGTGTGTGAAACTGAGTTGTTGTTGTGTGTATGGCAATATCCTTATTTCACGCAACTCATGTGTTTATGTGGTGTCAGGTTTTTTCCATACCCCCAAATTTTAATATATTTTTGTGTTTTCTGTTTTATATTCAACCCTTCTTCCTATCATCCTATATATATTTATGTATTATTGTATTCTTTCCACAGCAGATAGTGAAATTGCGGTTGTTGCAAAGAAGATTGATGACTTCTTTTTCAGTGTAACTAGGCTTAAGAATGATCGTTCTAAAAGGTTAGTCGAATCTGACTTTCTGTGCATCTAACTTTTGCACTGCCTGTGGTGCTAGAGCTGAACTTCTGGACTATTTTGGTTGTTACTATGTAGTTGTTATTAAAGCGCATCTAGAGTATAAGTGAAGCTGCATAGTTCAATGGGTGGACATTTCATTGTATTTTTTTTGTTTTAGATCGAAAGTTATGTTCTGAAACAATGAGTGTGAAGCTATTGTTGAAGATGTTGCATCATCTTTCGTTTCTCGAGGAATGCTTAGATCTACTATCGCAGAGGTTGCCCTTTATTGTCTACGTTGCAAGTACCAAGGGTTAGACAAGCTTATTCTTCCATATTGGATTTGTGTAAGTTAAACCAATACTTTTTTATTTCTCTTGTTCTTCCAAATTTGTTTAACGTTGTTGGTTTTGTTATATTTATAGATATCCTTTATTGTCCCTTATATTTTTATTTGCTGCTATCTGTTTATTAGGACAAGATTTACAAAGGACATTTTGATTCCCGTGTGAGGAAGTTTTTCAATGCGACTGGTCCTGATAGCATGGATGCCCATGATTGTGTAAGCAATTTTTGTACTTGTCTCTATTAGTTTGTACTTTGAACCACTCTCTTGTCCTGATAGTTTGTGTAATTATTATTAATTTTAATAACTATGTGTTTATCTTTTTGATTGTTTGCCTCAGGTTATTTTCCCTACTTTTGACCCACCTATAATTGCTGCTCACATGGGTGGTGTTGGGCATTGGGTTGCAATTTTTCTTGACTTGAAGAATCAAAGGTTTCAGCTTCTCGATTCTTATTATGGACCAGCTGATGAAGATGTTGTGTGTCTTTTTCGGGGGATGACTAATAACATCAAGAGGCTTTGGAGCGATGCCAGCAATGACAGGGAGACACCCTTCAGCCCTATTTCTATTGACCACTTTCCGTTGGATTGGATTGATGTCCCCAACAGAATAACAAGTATGAATGCCAGTTTCTTTTTCTATTTATTTATTGTTTTATGTATGAGTATATAAGCTTCACCATTTTGCTATGCGTTGGCTTTTTTGTTTTTACATTGTTTGTTTGTTCCTTTGCAGTTCCGATTGCGAGTTCTACATGCTTACGAATGTAAATTCGTTTCATGATGGGGTTCTCATGAACTATTCCCATGAGAATATCTTGGATATCAGGAAGACATGGTTGTATTCAATTGCGTCTTCTGACTTGTTTGAAACTGATTTCATGGATCTATTCAGCTACTATACATGTATGTTTTGAAACTTGCAGTTTTGGCTATTTATATCTTTCTTACTGCATCCTGATATATGGTCTTTTTTTGCATGTATATTTCTTTTTAACTTGATTTTTATCTCATCACATTCTTGTACTGAAGCTTGTATTGTACCTGAACTTCAATGATTTTTTATTTTACATGTTCTTGACAGTGGAGAAGTTGGATTTGAACGACTACAATTACGCATTTTTCGGGACACAAGTTTTCCAGCCTAGGGAGGAATTGATCAGTCCAAGCCATGATGAGAGTGCTCCAATGCAGGTTCCTTGCAAGGCTGGCAAGCAGCCTGTTGGTATTGGTGTGGCCAAAGCCTCAGAGAGTGCCGCTCCAAAAAACCCTTGCACAGGGAAGTTGGATGCATTTCAAGTTGAAGAGATTTCATCTGATGATGATTTCGAGAAGATTGCTGGGATGAGGAAGGGTAAATCTGTGAATCCATCAACTCACAGTTCAGCTCCTGCTATTGTTGATGGGAGAGGTGCCATGAATGCTGTCATCACCGGGAGGAATCACTACAGGAAACAGCTAATTTGCCGTCAGTGGGCATCTTTGCCGTCAGCGTTTCGTCGGGGCAGACGGCAAAGACAAGGTTTTCTGTCATCAGCTGACGACAAAGTAAGGCTGACGGCAAACAAACGTCGTTTGCCGTCTGTGGGCAGAATGGCTGACGGCAAAGATAGAGAAAGGATGACGGCAAAGAAATACAGACGGCAAACTGATACTTTGCCATCAGTGGTTTTGTTCGCTGATGGCAAAGGATGAACACGTGTCCAGTCTAACATCAGGTAACGGTGCCCTGGCTTTGCCGTCACATTTTCTGAAAAACTGACGGCAAAATGAAGTGCTTTGCCGTCTGCCCTTAATCCAACTGATGGCAAAGTAATAGGAAAATAAAAAAAAGAAAATACCCACCCGGCCGCGTCGAAGCCACTCTCCCCCGCACCCGCATCCGCATCTCCTCTCTGCTCTCCCGCACCCTAGGGTTAGCCGCCGCCGCCGCCGACCTTATTTCGGCGAGCTCCGGCGTCCATGGCCAGCGCGCAGCACGCTGGCGAGCTCACCTCGCTACGTTGCGTTGATCCCTCTGGCCAGATCCGTCCCTCCCCGCCTCCAACGCTAGCGCCCAACCCATCCCCAACGGCTAGGGTTTGGGGCGCGGCCTCATCTCCGCCGCCGGCATGCCTTCGGCGGTCCTCTATGTCGCCTAGCATGGCTCCTCGCGCGGCTGCGCCTGCTGGACGCCGCTTCTCCACCACAAGGCAGCGGCAGAGGAGGGTCTTCTCCACCACCACGTACCGGCAGCCAAGGTCCTCCTCCCCCATCTCGCCCCTCTCCCTCTCTCAACCCCCTGTTGCTTTCGATTTGGGAAGAAAATTTTATTTTTCCCTTGTGCAATTTCTGATCTGACTGGGTTTGTTTTTAGGGGCATCAATTTGGTGCTTTCCCTGTCGAGAGAAAAGGATTAGAAGGGGATGAGGAAGGAGGAGAAGGTGTAGAAGGAGGAGAAAGACCAGAAGAAGGGCAAGGGAAGTGGGGAGATGTGTTGTTGTCGTGCTCTCTGCTGAATTCAATTTTCACATCGCATAGTTTAATATAGGTTTTTACTGCTTTGCCATAAGAAAAGTTTTAGAAATATTGCAAGACATAACATTAGTACGTTAATTAGAAGGGATACATTTGGTACTATAAGAACGTGGTAGCACAAATAAAATAAAATAATTTGTTGCACAATGCTAGAAATTAATTGTTTAGACCTAAATTGATAAGACACACAACGTCATGGATTTTCTTGAAGGCTTGTCATGCTTAGCTTAGTAACATATATGTATGCTTTGAATCGTATTACATTTTGTGAAAAGATCACTATAGTAATTTACAAACAGAACTTGTCGAGACTAACGATTTCAACATTACCTGGCATTATTGCATCAAGGCCGTGAGTGTGTAGTTTGTCCGCCAAGCTAAGCCAGCTAACCCGAATCTGTTTCATCCCCGCCAAAAACAAACCAGAATCTTTTTCATGCCCTCCGTAGCTTTGACTGTTGACTGTATCATCATGTAGATAATAATGAAGAGTTAAAAAAGTACTGACAATTTCATTGCCTTCTTGCAGAGCAGAGGTGTCTAACTGCAGAAAAGATGTTCTATTATCCAAAATTGGGAGTACGCCCGACTTACTGTATGTTGCTCGAGAACTTGCTTATGCTGCCAACGGGACGATAGGATGGCTTCACGTCTGCGTGTGAAGTTGATGCCATACTCACTCGAGAGGCTACTGATGAAGATAGAAGGCCACCACGCCTGCGCCAGGTCAGGGCCTTCATTCTGCACTTGAACTTGCTGCGATGTGCCTTCTCCAATATACATGCATCTGTATAGCCGATGAAGTCGTCCATTGAGGTTCTATTTGTCCACTGTTGAACAATCTGGGATACTTGTGATATAACTCTTGTTCCTGATGAGGTCGTGTATATACTAGGCTAGTTGCACTTTGGTTCTATCTATTTCAAATTATATTTGGTCCTGTATGTATGTATGATGCATGTGTGCTTCGATTTAGAGCAGCAGTAGGACGACGATGAGAGGACGAGGACCTCGACGGCGATGACAACCAGGAGGATGAACCCACCCACAAGGGCGCCGGCGCCGGCCATGAGGACGACGACTCCTCGTCCTGCACCACCTCGTGCTGCGGCAGCTACAGGTATTTTTTTTGGGATTGCCTCTGTTTCAATCCTATGGATCCGCTGCATGCTTGGTACTACCTGCAATCTGCCTTTCAAGTCGATCCAATCAACATCCAAATTTCTGAAAATCCAGTTTAGAATTCTATGGAATTCCATCAGCAGAGAGATGGAGAAAGGGGTCCATGGTCTAAACCTACACTTCATCTGCAATGCAATCGAGAGAGAGAGGCATCAGCTGAGTGTGGATGAATTTCCTGAGCCTAATAGGCAATGCCAACTAGTTTCCTGAGCCACATGCTTTCTGGTAGATAAACTCAAGAAAGTTCCGTTAGTCTTGGTAGTCTGCACTTGTTTTATTCAAGAGGGTGTATTATTTTGAGAAGGCAAGAGGCTGTATTTACAGTATGTTTCGTACATCCTACAATATGTACAGCTTCTTCCCATCTCGATTATTTTCAGGATTGCGATCCTTTTGACATATGTAATTTTCCTTTAATCATTAGGACTGGGCATGGGTTTGAGTGCTCTGTTTTGCGCACTGGTTTTAGCTCATTTACTCTGCCTATATTCTGCTTTAGTTCCGAATGCAACACACTAATTAGTGCTTGTACAGGGTTAGTAAAGGAAAGTTTGCAGTTGCAGCCGTCACTCTAGATGATTATCTTTTGATGCGAAGTACTGAAGTGAAAAATTGGTGACCTGCTTTCTAAAATATGAAAGCATTAGTTTCTTGTTCTATTCATTTCATCCTAGATTTGGTAGCACTTTTAGGTTGATGCCATTGAACAAGCCATTAAGTTTGTCCTATACTGTAAGCTAAAAAAATGAACTCTCTTTTGTACTGCTGTTCTCATGGTCCACAACTGAATGTTTCTGTTGCTTCTTTGCCGCGTTATCTTATGAACTGCGATGCATAGGACTTGAACATCATGAAGAGTGAACTTGTTAACAAGCATGATCAGTAGTGCATCATCTCTTTGTGCAATTAGCAGTTCACTAGTTCCTTGATATTCAATGACGCGGCTGTACCGAAGCCGTACAAATCAATGTGAACGAGCTATGTTATTTGTTACCGGTCTCTACATATTTGAATGCGCTTTTGATGGGCGCACACATGCGCTAATTCTGTTTTTAAATTGCTTACATTACTTTTGTATCTGCTCTTTAGTTGCATCTGATTGTTACATTACATTTAGTAGTAGGTGTTGCATACTCTATTTGGAGGAGTTCAAAGAAAATGGTTGATCTTGCTGCACACCCCATCAGATAAAAGTATACAAGCAATGAGTGTACCGCCCAGAGGTGCTTCTTTCTCTACTCTTATCTATTTATCAATAGAAATCTCTATGCTTTTCAAGTGTTGTAATCTGCTAGAGGTTGCTCTTTTCGCCTCTGCATCACTACCATTGCTGCTCGAAACTTGTAAGTAGAGACCATTTGAACCATTTGAAGATCAAACTTATAAGTAGAGACAAGTAGCGACCATTTGAACCATTTTAACCATGATCTTAATTAGCTATATGCATTCTTGAAGCTATTTATTTTCATGATTTAGAGAGCACTCAAGATATTCATGATTTAGAGTATTAAATTGAATCAAACTTATAAGTAGAGACACGTAGCTATTTATTTTCATGATTTATAGACCATTTGAAGATCTCCATGATTTAGAAACTTGTAAGTAGAGACCATTTGAGCCATTTGAAGATCAAACTTACAAGTAGAGACCATTCTTAAAGATCTTCATGATTTAGAGTGTTAAATTTGACATGTTCAAAATTTGACAAGGTCTTCAAGTACTTTCTTTTGTCTACGTAGCATTTTGATGATTTAAAGCCCTTTATTTCATTGTTGTGCCAAAATTTGACATGTTGATGATTTCATCTTGTAGGTTGCCACACAGATGCTCTTTGGACTACGATACGGACATGAAGACATTTGTTGTAGTGCCAAATATTACGTAGTGATGCCCGCTTTGTTCATTGTGTATTATATTTGCTATGGATGAACTTTGCTATGGATCTTTGCTATGGAACTTTGTTATGGAACTTTGTTATATGGATCATCTTTGCTATGGATCTTTGTTATGGAACTTTGCTATATGGATCATCTTTGCTATGGAACTTTGCTATATGGATCATCTTTGTTCAGTCTGTATTATCTTGTTATGGTTCTTTGCTATGGATCAGGGGAATTGTTTTGATATATATTGCTGTGGATCTTTGCTATGTATCAGTGGAATTATTTTGATATATATTGCTGTGTATTGAACTGTTGAATTTTAGTTTTTTTTTAAATAGTGCCAAGTTTGCCGTCTATGGGCTGATGGCAAAACTGCCATGTGTCGCCGGCCTGTGTAACATGGCGTCGTGGGCGTCGCTTGGCTGTCTGTTTTTTACACGGCTGATGGCAAAATTGCATGTCGCTTTGCTGTCTGCTTTTAACATGGCTGACGGCAAATTGGGGCTCGCTTTGCTCGCTTTGTCGTCTGTTTTTCCAACGGCTGACAGCAAATTGGCGCTTGCTTTGCCGTCTATTTTTTATACGGCTGACGGCAAAGCAGTTAACTCTGTTACCCAGCGCCGGAGCCGTGAACTACTTTTCTTTGCCGTCTGCCCATTGAAATGCTGACGGCAAAGATTGTTTTTGTCGATTTACGCTTTGCCGACACACTTTGCCGTCTTCTAGTTGACGGCAAACTCGTTGCCGTCATCTTTTCTGTCTTTGCCGTCTGTGGTTTACACACGACAAACTAGCTGATTCCTGTAGTGAATCCGGCAGTTGAGTCTGGAAATATCACTTCCTCGAAGAGAGCAGCAAGATTACCTCTAAAGTGGCGTTCTTTGAGTCTGGAAATATCACTTCCTCGAAGAGAGCAGCAAGATTACCTCTAAAGTGGTGTTCTTCGGTTCATCCCCTATAGAAATACAGGTACCCAGATCTATCGAAGGCCCGTAAGTTGAAAGAGTTTGTGCTAAGTGAATATGGTCTCAAGGAGCATATGGAGTGAGTTTTTTATTTGTTTTGTTGCATGATATGCTCTTATGTGAACTTGCATATTGATAATGTCTGAACTTCTCTTTCTTTTCTGTCTTTCTTTCTTT
Source organism: Thinopyrum elongatum (assembly GCA_011799875.1). Classification (NCBI taxonomy): domain Eukaryota; kingdom Viridiplantae; phylum Streptophyta; class Magnoliopsida; order Poales; family Poaceae; genus Thinopyrum; species Thinopyrum elongatum. The sequence goes on from CM022303.1 coordinate 720,495,279, forward strand.
TCTAGTTGTGCTTCTAATATTTTCCACCCTTTTTTTCCTGCAGTACAAGCTACTGCTTGTTTAGTCTCCCTGGCAATGTGATGGACCTCAGTGGTCGTGTCCTTCATTGTCTTTTCGGTGAAGGGCAGCAGATGGAAGGAGACGTAATGGACTTTCTCCTAAACCAGTGGAAGGATAACCCAGAGACCTCTGAAATTTTCTCTTGTGCGGATAGGGTTGTTCTGAGTCCTTACTTTATACAGGTTTTTGTATATATCACCCTATCACCCTTTTTTGCGCTTGTTTGGATAAGGGGTATTGTGAGGTCATTTTATTTCTCTTGTATTTATATTCATATTTTTGTTGTTGGTTCATTTCTATTGCAGTACTGCCTGGAATATGATGTGTTGGGTTCATCTATTCCAAAATTTGATGCAAAAAAATCAGAGAGTCTGCTTCCAATGTTTGTTCGTGAGGGAGAAGACCTTCGTAGTTCAAAGCTGGTTAGGTTTTATAACTCTTGCTTTTTATTACGTAAATCCTTTTCCGAGATTTCAAACTTTTATGTTCATTTGTGTTGTTCACTACTTATGGTTTATAATTTTTGTTCACCATCTTTGTAATCTTGGCAGGTTTTTATGCCATTCTTCAAGCCCATTGAAAAAGTAGCGCACTACAGTATGTATGTGCTGAATAGATATCATGGGAGCATTGACATCCTTGATTCACTTCCTTACTCTAAGAAGAACAAAACTTCACAAACCCGATTCCACGAAGACTACGCAAATATCGTGAGTTTTGATAATTGAACTTCCCATCATATGCACTTTTTTTCTTCTGAATTTCCTTTTTCTGCCTCCCTTTGACAAACATTATATTCAGTTCATAATATACCATGATGTTTGTGTGTTTGAACTCAGTAGTACTTGATAGTTGAACTTCTGGCTTTTAATTTGATTTTCTACAAGTGTCAAGATATGCACCTGCACTTAGCTATTGCTTAATATGTTTTTTGATTTAGTTTTCATTTCATGTATGGCAGTTCAAGAGATTTATTGGGTTGCTGGAGGAGCTACACGGCAAGGCTGAGTACGAAGCGAGCAAGCAGCCAAACTGGGTGACTATTGCAAAGAGGCTGACTTTTGTTGAAGTCCCAAAGCAAGGTGCTAATGAGTGCGGTTTTTACAACCTCAAGTTCTGCTCTACATATGACGGCGATGACCTTATCGAAGATATTGCTGATCTAGATGTATATGTTTTTCTTATTTTTTTTCCATCATCTTTTCATGTCTTATTGTTTGTTTTCCATGCTCCTGCTGTGTCTTAGGTCATGTTCTTTATTTTGCCTATTTTCATTTTACATTCTTTTGTCTGCAGGGTGCCGTAGTGTTGGGGAACGTAGTAATAATTCAAAATTTTCCTACGTGTCACCAAGATCAATCTATGAGAAGCTAGCAACAAGTGAGAGGGAGTGCATCTTCATACCCTTGAAGATCGCTAAGCGGAAGCCTTACAAGAAGGCAGTTGATAGAGTCGTACTCGCGGCGATTCAAATCGCGGAAGATCCGATTCAAGCGCCGAACGGACGGCGCCTCCGCGTTCAACACACGTACAGCCCGGGGACGTCTCCTCCTTCTTGATCTAGCAAGGGGAGAGGAGAAGTTGAGGGAGAGATCCGGCAGCACAACGGCGTGGTGGCGGTGGAGCTCGTGGTTCTCCGGCAGAGCTTCGCTAAGCACTACGGAGGAGGAGGAGTAGGAGGGGGGAGGGCTGCGTCAGGGGCAAGGGGTGCAGCTCCCATTCACCTCCCCACTATATATAGGGGTGGAGGGGGCTGGTTTCTTGCCCTCCAAGTCCATTGGGGTGTTGGCAAAGGTGGGAGGAAAGAAATCCCATCCTTTCCCTTCCCCACCGATTGTTATCCCCCCTTTTTAGGGATCTTGATCTTATCCCTTCAGGACATGATCTTATTCCTTCTAAGGGGGGATCTTGGTGCGCCTTGACCAGGGGTGTGGGGCCTTGCCCCCACTACCCACGTTCATGTGGGTCCCCCCATGCAGGTGGGCCCTACTCCGGAACCTTCTAGAACCTTCCCGGTACAATACCGAAAAATCCCGAACATTTTCCGGTGGCCAAAATAGGACTTCCCGTATATAAATCTTTACCTCCGGAACTCCTCGTGACATCCGGGATCTCATCCGGGACTCCGAACAACTTTCGGTAACCACATACAATTCCCATTACAACTCTAGCGTCACCGAACCTTAAGTGTGTAGACCCTACGGGTTCGGGAACCATGCAGACATGAGCAAGACACCTCTCCGACCAATAACCAATAGCGGGATCTAGATACCCATATTGGCTCCCACATGTTCCACGTTGATCTCATCGGATGAACCACGATGTCGGGGATCCAATTAATCCCGTATACAATTCCCTTTGTCCATCGGTATGTTACTTGCCCGAGATTCGATCGTCGGTATCCCTATACCTTGTTCAATCTCGTTACCGGCAAGTCTCTTTACTCGTTCTGTAACGCATGATCCCGTGGCTAACTCCTTAGTCACATTGAGCTCATTATGATGATGCATTACCGAGTGGGCCCACAGATACCTCTCCGTCATACGGAGTGACAAATCCCAGTCTCGATTCGTGCCAACCCAACAGACACTTTCGGAGATAGCTGTAGTGCACCTTTATGGTCACCCAGTTACGTTGTGATGTTTGATACACCCAAAGCATTCCTATGGTATCCGGGAGTTGCACAATCTCATGGTCTAAGGAAATGATACTTGACAGTAGAAAAGCTCTAGCAAACGAACTACACGATCTTGTGCTATGCTTAGGATTGGGTCTTGTCCATCACATCATTCTCCTAATGACGTGATCCCGTTATCAACGACATCCAATGTCCATGGTCAGGAAACCACAACCATCTATTGATCAATGAGCTAGTCAACTAGAGGCTCACTAGGGACATGCTGTGGTCTATGTATTCACACATGTATTATGGTTTCCGGTTAATACAATTATAGCATGAACAATAGACAATTATCATGAACAAGGAAATATAATAATAACCATTTTTTTATTGCCTCTAGGGCATATTTCCAACAGTCTCCCACTTGCACTAGAGTCAATAATCTAGTTACATTGTGATGAATCGAACACCCATAGAGTTCTGGTGCTGATCATGTTTTGCTCGTGGAAGAGGTTTAGTCAACGGATCTGCGACATTCAGATCCGTATGTACTTTACAAATATCTATCCAGATCTGTGTCAAAGCTAGCATCGACGTAACCCTTTACGACGAGCTCTTCGGCACCTCCATAAACGAGAAACATATCCTTAGTCCTTTTCAGGTACTTCAGGATATTCTTGACCGCTGTCCAGTGTTCCATTCCGGGATCACTTTGGTACCTCCCTACCAAACTTATGGCAAGGTTCACATCAGGTCTGGTACATAGCATGGCATACATAATAGAGCCTATGGCTGAGGCATAGGGGATGACACTCATCTTTTCTCTTTCTTCTGCCGAGGTCAGGCGTTGAGCTGCGCCGAATCTCACACCTTGCAATACAGGCAAGAACCCCTTCTTGGACTGATCCATATTGAACTTCTTCAATATCTTGTCAAGGTATGTGCTTTGTGAAAGACCAATGAGGCGTCTCGATCTATCTCTATAGATCTTGATGCCTAATATGTAAGTAGCTTCTCCAAGGTCCTTCATTGAAAAACACTTATTCAAGTAGGCCTTTATGCTTTCCAAAAGTTCTATATCATTTCCCATCAACAGTATATCATCCACATATAATATGAGAAATGCTACAGAGCTCCCACTCACTTTCTTGTAAATACAGGCTTCTCCATAAGTCTGTATAAACCCAAACGCTTTGATCATTTCATCAAAGCGAATGTTCCAACTCCGAGATGCTTGCACCAGCCCATAGATGGAGCGCTGGAGTTTGCATACTTTGTCAGCATTCTTAGGATCGACAAAACCTTCTGGCTGCATCATATACAATTCTTCCTTAAGGAAACCATTAAGGAATGCCGTTTTGACGTCCATTTGCCAGATCTCATAATCATAGAATGCGACAATTGCTAACATCATTCGGACGGACTTCAGCTTCGCTACGGGTGAGAAGGTCTCATCGTAGTCAACCCCTTGAACTTGTCGATAACCCTTAGCGACAAGCCGAGCCTTATAGACGGTCACATTACCATCCGCGTCAGTCTTCTTCTTAAAGATCCACTTATTCTCTATGGCTTGCCGATCATCGGGCAAGTCCGTCAAAGTCCATACTTTGTTTTCATACATGGATCCTATCTCGGATTTCATGGCTTCAAGCCATTTGTTGGAATCCGGGCCCGCCATCGCTTCTTCATAGTTCGAAGGTTCACCGTTGTCTAACAACATGATTTCCAGGACAGGGTTGCCGTACCACTCTGGTGCGGAACGTGTCCTCGTGGACCTACGAAGTTCAGTAGCAACTTGACCCGAAGTTTCATGATCATCATCATTAACTTCCTCTCTAGTCGGTGCAGGCACCATAGAAACATCTTCCTGAGCTGTGCTACTCTCCGGTTCAAGAGGGCGTACCTCGTCAAGTTCTACTTTCCTCCCACTTACTTCTTTCGAGAGAAACTCTTTCTCCAGAAAGGATTCATACTTGGCAACAAAGATCTTGCCTTCGGATCTAAGGTAGAAGGTATACCCAATAGTTTCCTTAGGGTATCCTATGAAGACGCATTTTTCCGATTTGGGTTCGAGCTTTTCAGGTTGAAGTTTCTTGACATAAGCATCGCATCCCCAAACTTTCAGAAACGATAGCTTAGGTTTCTTCCCAAACCATAATTCGTACGGTGTCGTCTCAACGGATTTTGACGGTGCCCTATTTAAAGTGAATGCGGCAGTCTCTAAAGCATAACCCCAAAATGATAGTGGTAGATCGGTAAGAGACATCATAGATCGCACCATATCCAATAGAGTGCGATTACGACGTTCGGACACACCATTACGCTGAGGTGTTCCAGGCGGCGTGAGTTGTGAAACAATTCCACATTTCCTTAAGTGCGTGCCAAACTCGTGATTCAAGTATTCTCCTCCACGATCTGATCGTAAGAACTTTATTTTCCTGTCACGTTGATTCTCTACCTCGCTCTGAAATTCCTTGAACTTTTCAAAGGTCTCAGACTTGTGTTTCATTAAGTAGACATACCCATATCTACTTAAGTCATCAGTGAGGGTGAGAACATAACGATAGCCACCGCGAGCCTCAACGCTCATTGGACCGCATACATCAGTATGTATTATTTCCAACAAGTTGGTTGCTCGCTCCATTGTTCCAGAGAACGGAGTCTTGGTCATTTTGCCCATGAGGCATGGTTCGCACGTGTCAAATGATTCATAATCAAGAGACTCCAAAAGTCCATCTGCATGGAGTTTCTTCATTCGTTTGACACCAATGTGACCAAGGCGGCAGTGCCACAAGTATGTGGGACTATCATTAACAACCTTACATCTTTTGGCATTCACACTATGAATATGTGTAACATCACGTTTGAGATTCAATAAAAATAAACCATTGACCAGCGGGGCATGACCATAAAACATATCTCTCATATAAATAGAACAACCATTATGCTCGGATTTAAATGAGTAGCCATCTCGCATTAAACGAGATCCAGATACAATGTTCATGCTCAAAGCTGGCACTAAATAACAATTATTGATGTTTAAAACTAATCCTGAAGGTAAATGTAGAGGTAGCGTGCCGACGGCGATCACATCGACCTTGGAACCATTCCCGACGCACATCGTCACCTCGTCCTTCGCCAGTCTCCGCTTATTCCGCAGCTCCTGTTTTGAGTTACAAATGTGAGCAACTGCACCGGTATCAAATACCCAGGAGCTACTACGAGCGCTGGTAAGGTACACATCAATAACATGTATATCATATATACCTTTGGCGTTGCCGGCCTTCTTATCCGCTAAGTACTTGGGGCAGTTCCGCTTCCAGTGACCATTTCCCTTGCAATAAAAGCACTCAGTCTCAGGCTTGGGTCCATTCTTTGGCTTCTTCCCGGCAATTGACTTACCGGGCGCGACAATTCCCTTGCCGTCCTTCTTGAAGTTCTTCTTACCCTTGCCTTTCTTGAAACTAGTGGTCTTATTCACCATCAACACTTGATGTTCCTTTTTGATCTCCACATCCGCTGATTTCAGCATTGAATATAACTCAGGAATGGACTTCTCCATCCCTTGCATATTGTAGTTCATCACAAAGCTCTTGTAGCTAGGTGGAAGTGACTGGAGGATCCTGTCAATGACCGAGTCATCTGGAAGATTAACTCCCAGCTGAGACAAGCGGTTGTGCAACCCAGACATCTTGAGTATATGCTCGCTGACAGAACTGTTTTCCTCCATGTTACAACTGTAGAACTTGTCGGAGACTTCATATCTCTCGACCCGGGCATGAGCTTGGAAAACCATTTTCAGCTCTTGGAACATCTCATATGCTCCGTGTTGCTCAAAACGCTTTTGGACCCCCGGTTCTAAGTTGTAAAGCATGCCGCACTGAACCAGGGAGTAATCATCACTACGCGACTGCCAGGCGTTCATAACGTCTTGAGTTGCTGGGAAAATGGGTGCATCACCTAGCGGTGCTTCAAGGACATATGCTTTCTTGGCAGCTATGAGGATGATCCTCAAGTTACGGACCCAGTCCGTATAGTTGCTACCATCGTCTTTCAGCTTGGTTTTCTCTAGGAACGCATTGAAGTTGAGGGCAACATTAGCGTGGGCCATTGGATCCTTGAAGATAGGTTGTAAAGACAATTTTAGACTAAGTTCATGATAATTAAGTTCATCTGATCAAATTATTTAATGAACTCCCACTCAGATAGACATCCCTCTAGTCATCTAAGTGATACATGATCCGAATCGACTAGGCCGTGTCCGATCATCACGTGAGATGGACTAGTCATCAACGGTGAACATCTCCATGTTGATCGCATCTACTATATGACTCATGTTCGACCTTTCGGTCTCTCGTGTTCCGAGGCCATGTCTGTACATGCTAGGCTCGTCAAGTCAACCTAAGTGTTCCGCATGTGTAAATCTGGCTTACACCCGTTGTATGCGAACGTTAGAATCTATCACACCCGATCATCACATGGTGCTTCGAAACAACGAACCTTCGCAACGGTGCACACTTAGGGGGAACACATTTCTTGAAATTTTTAGTGAGGGATCATCTTGTTTATGCTACCGTCGTTCTAAGCAAATAAGATGTAAACATGATAAACGTCACATGCAAATCATAAAGTGACATGATATGGCCAATATCATCTTGCGCTTTTGATCTCCATCTTCGAGGCGCGGCATGATCACCATCGTCACCGGCATGACACCATGATCTCCATCATCATGATCTCCATCATCGTGTCTTCATGAAGTTGTCTCGCCAACTATTACTTCTACTACTATGGCTAACGGTTAGCAATAAAGTAAAGTAATTACATGGCGTTTTCATTGACACGCAGGTCATACAATAAATTAAGACAACTCCTATGGCTCCTGCCGGTTGTCATACTCATCGACATGCAAGTCGTGATTCCTATTACAAGAACATGATCAATCTCATACATCACATATATAATTCATCACATCCTTTTGGCCATATCACATCACATAGCATACCCTGCAAAAACAAGTTAGACGTCCTCTAATTGTTGTTGCATGTTTTACGTGGCTGCTATGGGTTTCTAGCAAGAACGTTTCTTACCTACACAAGAGCCACAATGGTGATATGCCATTGCTATTTACCCTTCATAAGGACCCTCTTCATCGAATCCGATCTGACTAAAGTGGGAGAGACAGACACCCGCTAGCCACCTTATGCAACAAGTGCATGTCAGTCAGTGGAACCTGTCTCACGTAAGCGTACGTGTAAGGTCGGTCCGGGCCGCTTCATCCCACAATGCCGCCGAATCAAGATAGGACTAGTAACGGTAAGCAAATTGAACAAATCATCGCCCACAACTACTTGTGTTCTACTCGTGCATAGAATCTACGCATAGACCTAGCTCATAATGCCACTGTTGGGGGACGTAGTAATAATTCAAAATTTTCCTACGTGTCACCAAGATCAATCTAGGAGATGCTAGCAACAAGTGAGAGGGAGTGCATCTTCATACCCTTGAAGATCGCTAAGCGAAAGCGTTACAAGAACGCGGTTGATGGAGTCGTACTCGCGGCAATTCAAATCGCGGAAGATCCGATTCAAGCGCCGAACGGACGGCGCCTCCGCGTTCAACACACGTACAGCCCGGGGACGTCTCCTCCTTCTTGATCCAGCAAGGGGAGAGGAGAAGTTGAGGAAGAGCTCTGGCAGCACAACAGCGTGGTGGCGGTGGAGCTCGTGGTTCTCTGGCAGAGCTTCGCTAAGCACTACGGAGGAGGAGGAGTAGGAGGGGGGAGGGCTGCACCAGGGGCAAGGGGTGCAGCTCCCATGCACCTCCCCACTATATATAGGGGTGGAGGGGGCTGGTTTCTTGCCCTCCAAGTCCATTGGGGCGTTGGCAAAGGTGGGAGGAAAGAAATCCCATCCTTTCCCTTCCCCACCGATTGTTATCCCCCCTTTTTAGGGATCTTGATCTTATCCCTTCGGGATATGATATTATTCCTTCTAAGGGGGGATCTTGGTGCGCCTTGACCAGGGGTGTGGGGCCTTGCCCCCACTACCCACGTTCATGTGGGTCCCCCCATGCAGGTGGGCTCCACTCTGGAACCTTCTAGAACCTTCCTGCTACAATACCGAAAAATCACAAACATTTTCCGGTGGCCAAAATAGGACTTCCCATATATAAATCTTTACCTCCGGACCATTCCGGAACTCCTCGTGACGTCCGGGATCTCATTCAGGACTCTGAACAACTTTCGGTAACCACATACAATTCCCATTACAACGCTAGCGTCACCGAACCTTAAGTGTGTAGACCCTACGGGTTCGGGAACCATGCAGACATGACCAAGACACCTCTCCGACCAATAACCAATAGTGGGATCTGGATACCCATATTGGCTCCCACATGTTCCACGATGATCTCATCGGATGAACCACGATGTCGGGGATCCAATTAATCCCGTATACAATTCCCTTTGTCCATCGGTATGTTACCTGCCCGAGAATCGATCGTCGGTATCCCTATACCTTGTTCAATCTCGTTACCGGCAAGTCTCTTTACTCGTTCCATGACGCATGATTCCGTGGCTAACTCCTTAGTCACATTGAGCTCATTATGATGATGCATTACCGAGTGGGCCCAGAGACACCTCTCCGTCATACGGAGTGACAAATCCCAGTCTTGATTCGTGCCAACCCAACAGACACTTTCGGAGATACCTGTAGTGCACCTTTATGGTCACCCAGTTAAGTTGTGACATTTGATACACCCAAAGCATTCCTATGGTATCCGGGAGTTGCACAATCTCATGGTCTAAGGAAATGATACTTGACATTAGAAAAGCTCTAGCAAACGAACTACACGATCTTGTGCTATGCTTAGGATTGGGTCTTGTCCATCACATCATTCTCCTAATGATGTGATCCCGTTATCAATGACATCCAATGTCCATGGTCACGAAACCACAACCATCTATTGATCAACGAGCTAGTCAACTAGAGGCTCACTAGGGACATGTTGTGGTCTATGTATTCACACATGTATTATGGTTTCCGGTTAATACAATTATAGCATGAACAATAGAGAATTATCATGAACAAGGAAATATAATAATAATCATTTTATTATTGCCTCTAGGGCATATTTCCAAAACGTAGAGGACTGGAAGGCCGAGTACATGCCTAGTCTAGTCTTTAACCCGAAGTATGAAGTTCTATGTGGCGAGCTGCTAGCTGAGATCCGGAACTTGGCGCCATGAATTCTGCTTGTACAAACATTGGTTTAGTATATATTTGGTTTAGTAATGATTGGAACGAAGTATTTGCATCAGCTATTAAAGATTGCTTTAGTAATTTGTATATTTAGATCTGCACGGTTTTTATGTGATTGAGGACCAATATATTTGTCAGCAAAAAAATTTGGTTTGTGATATTCAATATACTGTATGGCTTCAGTTTTTTCTCCACACAATTTTGTGTGTTTTTATGCCCTCTGTTATCTATTTGAACTTCTGCCTGTGGATTGGTTGACCTGCAATTAACCAGTGCACATTTTCTCCACACAATTTTGTGTGTTTTTATGCCCTATGTTATCTATTTGAACTTCTGCCTGTGCATTGGTTGAACTGCAAATAACCAGTGACATATTTGTGTAATAAAATGTACCATTACGATGCCAACTTTGTTGATAGTCATTTTGCATGAATTATTTTTGCTGCTGATGTTATGTAGAGAAGTAGTAGTGCTTTGTTGTTTCCTTTTTGACGTGGACGTAAAATAGTTTAGGGATGGGGTTCTCATGGGCATAGGCTTTTCAGACGTGGGAGTGGTGTGGCGGGTTGGTAACAGACTTGTAGCTTTGTTTGAACTTCACATTTAATTATATTTTTCACTTTTTGTTCTTTTTCCTCCTTTTCAATTCATGTAAAATGTACCTTTTCCATGCAAGTTCTATGTCCTGGGTAATAGTTGAACTCACTAGTAGGAAACAGGGCTTTCGTTCTAGCCGGATCAGAGCAATAGTCCCGGTCACGTTACGAACCGGGACTAATGCGAGCGGCTAGGATGCCGGACGGGGCTCGGCAGGCATAAGTCCCGGTTTGAATGGGACCTTTAGTCCCGGTTGGAGATACCAACCAGGACTAAAGGTTGCGGCACCTTTAGTCCCGGTTGGTGTCTCCAACCGGGACTAAAGGTCTATTTAGTCCCGGTTGGAGACACCAACCGGGACTAAAGGTTTTTTTTTCTCTCATGCCTACCGCCCCCCCGGTGGACCGCCTTTTTTAGTTTTGTAGAAAATAAACGAAAATGATAAAATCTTCAAAAAATAAAATCCTTTGAGATGTAGTTAGGTTTTAGTATCTAGTTGGTATAGAAATTTTGAAATATGAATTTTGACCGTTTTTGTAAAGAAAAGAAAAAAAAATCTAAAACGGCCATAACTTTTGCAAACAAAATCGAAAAAAAGTTTAATATATAAAAAAACTAGAGAAAAATTGGGACTCGATTTCACCGGGTTTACCCGGTGAACTTTTCTCAGATTCTCAAAATTCCAAAAGTATAAAAAGTTATTTCAAAAAGAAGATTTTTTTCCTACAAAATCAAAAAAATAAGGACACATAGCAGTACATTATTTAAAAGACATAATACATTATGCAAAAGATGATATGGATGCAATATTTGGATTCCTATCATTTTTCTGATCGATTTATACATATTATTTGTCGAATTCCGATTTACGAATGTAAAGATATGAATTTTTCCATATTAAATTGAAAATGGCAATAATAATGTAAAATTCATTTTTTTGTTATTTGAATTAATAATTATTATTACTTAATCATTAATGTTTATGTTAATATAGGTTTGGAATTCAAAAAATAATATCATGTGACATCAAAGTCTAAGGGATAATAAGATTGATATCATAGTATTGTCAAGATGTTATCAGTGCAATCTTGGAAGCTAATTGGGATGGAACTCAAAAGTTAAGCGTGCTGGGAGTGCAGTAGTGTGAGGATGGGTGACAGACTGGGAAGTTTGACCACGAGTATGCACTTTGACTTAGATTAGGGGCGATTAGAGATTAAACTGACAAATAATTCAAAGATTTGAAATATAGAAAAAATTCAAAAAAAAGAAAAAATTCAAAAAAAAAAATATTTCGAAAAAAAGGTCCTTTAGTCCCGGTTGGTGTTACAACACCAACCGGGACTAAAGGTCCTCCTACCCGAGCTCTGCGCAGCGGCCACATGGAGCCCCTTTAGTCCCGGTTCGTAACACGACCGGGACTAAAAGTGTGGGCCTTTAGTCCCGATTCCTTAGTCCCGATTGCACAACCGGGACTAAAGGCTCTTATGAACCGGGACTAATGCCCTGTTTTCTACTAGTGACTACACGTATTGCCCAAGTCGAACTTCAACTTACATAATTGGCATACCCTCCTGTAGGGGTTTATTGTCGGCGCTCAAGCTGAATTTCACCAGATATCCAAATAGAACTCATAACCACACGTGTGGCCTTCACCTAACTTTCTATTTTATGACAGTACCTTTTTTCAAGCATATTTTTCTATGTCCTTTCTTCTGTTAGAACTTCTCTAGTAGGCTTATCTGAACTTCATACCTTCTCTTTTTTCCCGTTCGACTCTTTTATGAAATATGGCATAGACATATAGTTCTATAGGGGGCAAACATAATATGTGGTAAAAAATTGGTGGAGAGATGACATAAGATTTTTTCCTAACATTCATGAAGATTTTTTTTGACCTTGTCTAATTGTTCGTGAGCCTTGCGATCCTCCTAGGCTTTGTCGCCTGCGGTGTTTGTGAGTCATCCTCTTCTTCGTCTTCCTCTTCATCTTCTTCTTCTTCGACGAGGTCCTCGTTTTCCTCTTCCTCATGTTCATCTTCATCTTCAAGGTCTTGCTCATTTTCATCTTCAACCACGTGCTTGCTGCTGGCTCTATATTTTGTTTTCCCTTTGTATTCTGATTTGTGTATCCTCTTTTCAGCTTCTTCTTTGCACTTCGTACATGTTCGTGCATTGTGTGGAGCATATTCCTTGCATATGCTACAAAGCCTACTGCTAGCATTCTCTGGGTGTGGTCCCTTGTTATCTTTTTGAACTTTGGGTTGCTTGACCTCCTCTGCATCTTTTCTTTATAGAAGTGTTAGACAAGTTAGTTTGTTCTGGCCTGCAACCAGTTTGCATACACTGCATTGCCTTAGTCCAAGTGGCACTCCATTCTCATCCAGCTTGACCACTCTATGTGCAGGTGGTGGCTTTATTTGAGCTCTATGTTCACTTCTTTTTGCTGTAGTCTATTTCTTCCTACCCTTTGTTTCAGAGTGCAAGGGTAGTTTCATCATCCCTTACTATTGTTGCTATTGGTGTTGTTGGTTATGCTGCATTAATTGACATACACCCTCCTGATATTGAGTGGCTTGAGCAGCGATTTGGAGCATTTCAGCTTCATAATAAGCAAGGTCATCTTCAATTTCGGCATCCTCTTCACTCATTCCTTCATCAATATCTCTTTGATTTGCTGAATATGGCATCAAGTTCTTCTACAAGCCTCTTGAGAACATAGAAGGCTCTGTCGTAATGTTGTTCACATCTCATTGCTTTCTTGTTAACCGTCAAATTTAGCTGCAGCAGGATGTCTTGCTTGGAGAGTTTTGGGCCCCCGTCCGACGCTATTGTGATGTAGTCCCTTTTATCAAATGTGGGTTGTGATTTAGTAGTCTTGGTGTACCATTTCAGGATATACTTCTCCGTAAATTTGTCAGACCTCATGTAGTCCAGAAGGTTCATTATGTGAAGGCAGAACAGACCTGCAGTGAGATAAATGCAGAATTTATTTTTTGTTAGCCAGCAATGAGTTTCATATAGTGATATCATAGTAGTACTTTAACTCTTTCTTTATTTTTTCTTTTTTCGCTCACCTGTGTGGGTCCAAAGCTTGCATTCACACTAATATATTTCATTCTTTGGGTCAGCTACAACCTGGAATTCATGTTTTGACCAGGCAAACACTTTTCCTGATGGTTCCCTTTGTTGTCGTAGTACACAAGGTACTTTGTTTTCTCTGTCATTTTGTTTGAACGGAATAGTGTGCTCTTTCTCATCCTATCCCTCATCTCGCTGTATACAGCTCTCGTGCACTTGATAGCCATGTCTTCCTCATAGCCGTATGTTGTTTTTATCACTAGATTTTTCTGCATAGGTAAAAAAATAGAGATTAGTCGAGCAGAGTCATCAATTTTATTTAAATAGTAAATTCACATCTTGAAGGATCTGAATAGGAGGGTGTTTTTGTTTGTGTTTGTGTGAATACCATGCTAACCAACATTTGCTCATTCTCCTTCTGCTGCCGAGTTTGTTTGCAAGCATTTACTTGCCTAGCAAACTTTTGGAGGTTCTGGGTTCCTTTGACAAACCCTCTCTTGAGCACATGATTCATGCTCTCGCTTCATTGTGTAGAAGTCATTCTAGCACAGAAAATGTTCTTGTAGAATGCTGATATCCACATTTTCCTATCACTCCACAGCTGCATCATCATCGGGTCATTCTGCAGTTTGTACTTCTACACGAGTGCACTCCAAGTAGCTTGAAACTCTGTTGGCATTAGCAGCCAGTTTAAGATAGACGTGAACTCCTCTTTGAATGTTGGATACTTTTTACACAAGCATGCGGGGTAATCTTTGAACTTCTTGAGGATGTGGCAACGGCATAGCTTGTGGACGATATTTGGGAATGCTTGTGGTATAGCTTTTGCCATTGACGGGCACTGGTCTGCATGAATAGAAAATGCAAAATGCAGTGTTCAATGAGTTTGTTTTAAAACCTTTTCATAAGCCATAGTTACCCTTTCTTATGTGATAATTGAACTTGCACAGTATCAGTGTTTGAACTGCACACCAGTAGTATATATTTTAATCCTGCTACACCATGCATAGTTTTTACTTTTTTGTTTGCAGTGTTATTGAACTTGCATAGTACCAGTGTTTGAACTGCACATCAGTATTCTATTTTTTAATTCTGCTACATCATGCATAGTTTTTACTTTTTGTTTGCAGTGTTATTGAACTTGCATAGTACCAGTGTTTGAACTGCACATCAGTATTCTATTTTTTAATCCTGCTACATCATGCATAGTTTTTACTTATTCTGTTTACAGTTGGATTGAACCTCTATGCTACTAGTGTTTGAACTGCATGGTTTACTTTCTTTTTCTTTTCCCCCAATATACCCATGCAAGCACACAACACAATAAATATGGGAAGGTGACAGAATCCTGAACTAAAAATTATAAAACTTTTATTTTTTGTTTTTACCTATTAGTATACATGCCGGGTGTTTGTAGTTCATGCACCTTAGGAATGTATCAAAGAGCCACTTAAATGATTTTGCGCCTTCATCTCTAACCAGGGCAACACAAATATCGTGGACTGCAAATGGTGGTTGGCTCCAACATACACTCCCAGAGGCATATGAAATCTGTTTGTTTTGTAAGTTGTGTCGAATGTTATGCAATCACCAAAGTATTGATAAGCTCCCCGACAGCTTGCATTGGACCAAAAAAAAATCTTTATTACGTTGTCATTATCTACTTGTATGTCAAAGAAGAACTCATCGTTGATTGCCTTCATGTCTTTAAAGAAAGATACAAATTTCAATACATCGTCCAAGTCATCTTTCCTTGTGTTCATAGCTTTCCTACAAAATAAATACAAATATGCATTTGTTATATTTTAGCAAGGGGGAATTGGGATGCTATATACATTGTCTTTTTTTACTTATCATTTTTTTGTATCTGAAATGCAACACACTTCAGTATAGGCATGGTTCCTTTTTCCAATACTTACTGGTTTAGTAGGTCTCGCCCGATCATGCTCAGGAAGTAGCTTTTTATCTTCATTTTCTAATAGCATGGACATAATTGTTGTATGTTTCACATCATGCAACTGCAAGAGCTTGACGTACTCCAAAAGAGTGGGGTCATAATTCTTGTGCGAGTGCAAGAATACCAGCATGTCAGCAGTTTGGATGAGGTGGAGGATGTGATTGAATTGAATGTCCACCACCACACATGTGTCATCCTCTTGCACCTTTACCCTCATTCTAGCAGAGCAGCCTATCCTCTGCGAGGTTTTGTTTCGCTGCCTATCAGCTTCTGAAACAGTTGGATTGTGTTTCCCATGGCACGCACAGACAAAGTACTTATGAACAACATTGCCCCTTGATGTCTACTACACAACCTTCTTCTTGTAGACTCGTGTTGGGCCTCCAAGCGCAGAGTTTTGTAGGACAGTAGCAAATTTCCCTCAAGTGGATGACCTAAGGTTTATCAATCCGTGGGAGGCGTAGGATGAAGATGGTCTCTCTCAAACAACCCTGCAACCAAATAACAAAGAATCTCTTGTGTCCCCAACACACCCAATATAATGGTAAATTGTATAGGTGCACTAGTTCGGTGAAGAGATGGTGATACAAGTGCAATATGGATGGTAGATATAGGTTTTTGTAATCTGAAAATATAAAAACAGCAAGGTAACTAGTAACGAAAGTGAGCAAAAATGGTATTGCAATGCTTAGAAACAAGGCCTAGGGTTCATACTTTCACTAGTGCAAGTTCTCTCAACAATGATAACATAATTAGATCATATAACAATCCCTCAACGTGCAACAAAGAGTCACTCCAAAGTCACTAATAGCGGAGAACAAACGAAGAGATTATTGTAGGGTACGAAACCACCTCAAAGTTATTCTTTCTGATCGATCTATTGGGCTATTCCTGTAAGTGTCACAAATAGCCCTAGAGTTCGTACTAAAATAACACCTTAAGACACACATCAACCAAAACCCTAATGTCACCTAGATATTCCAATGTCACCACAAGTATCCGCGGGTTTGATTATATGATATGCATCACACAATCTCAGATTCATCTATTCAAACCAACACAAAGAACTTCAAAGAGTGCCCCAAAGTTTCTACCGGAGAGTCAAGACGAAAACGTGTGCCAACCCCTATGCATAAGTTCACAAGGTCACAGAACTCGCAAGTTGATCACCAAAACATACATCAAGTAGATCACGTGAATATCCCATTGTCACCACAGATAAGCACATGCAAGACATACATCAAGTGTTCTCAAATCCTTAAAGACTCAATCCGATAAGATAACTTCAAAGGGAAAACTCAATCCATTACAAGAAGGTAGAGGGGGAGAAACATCATAAGATCCAACTATAATAGCAAAGCTCGCGGTACATCAAGATCGTGCCAAATCAAGAACACGAGAGAGAGAGATCAAACACATAGCTACTGGTACATACCCTCAGCCCCGAGGGTGAACTACTCCCTCCTCGTCATGGAGATCGCCAGGATGATGAAGATGGCCACCGGTGATGGTTTCCCCCTCCGGCAGGGTGCCGGAACGGGCTCCCGATTGGTTTTTCGTGGCCACAGAGGCTTGCGGCGGCGGAACTCCCGATCTAGGTTTTGTTCTAGAAGTTTGGGAATATATAAGAGGTATTGGCGTCGAGAACAAGTCAGGGGGACCCATGAGGCAGCCACAAGGTCGGGGGGCGCGCCGTAGGGGGCGGGCGCGCCCCCCACCCTTGTGGTGGCCTCGGGACTCCCCTGGTGTATCTCCGGCACTCTGTGGGCTTCTTTTGGTCCAAAAATAATCTTCGGAAAGTTTCAGGTCAATTGGACTCCGTTTGATATTCCTTTTCTGCGAAACCCAAAAACAAGGAAAAAACAGAAACTGGCACTGGGCTCTAGGTTAGTAGGTTAGTCCCAAAAATCATATAAAATAGCATATAAATGCATATAAAACATCCAAGATAGATAAAATAATAGCATGGAACAATAAAAAATTATAGATACGTTGGAGACGTATCACCCCTAGTCTTTCTGACGCCAAAACCTGCGTGCCTGGTGTATCGGTTATAAAATTCTCAGGCTTTATCTACATTCTTGAATGCCATCTTCAGTCTTGGTATTAGATAATCTGGGAGATCTGGCTTCTGCAGAATAAAGAAATTGTAAGTTAAAATGCAGGGTTTAATATATTTTCTGAGACTCTTGTTTCTCAAAAAAAATGCCAGATCAGATCAGTTAGAATTTTTTTTGTTCACTCACATGTTTGTATGATCGCAACTCCACTGGAGTCTGCTGCTGGCCCGTTGGGATGGGACAGGGCGGAGTTATCATAGTTGGGTGCAGGAGTGGATCACAAGGAGGTAGGAGGTTGAAGTTGGCCTCTCTCTTGTTTGCGTTCTCTTGGCTTGTGGTGGTTGTGGAGGTACACCAATCTTGGTATTAGGTTGCTCTTTTCTTCTAGTAAGCAATCCATCAATCTCATGTCCCGTACGCTCACGAGTTCTAGCAGCAGCATCCCTCGGAGGTAGTGAACTTCATTTCGAAGCAAGAGAACTGCTTGTCTCTCTCCGGAGCTGAATTATTTTGGGTGTTAAACTATCCCACGTCTGACCCAGTCTGCACAAAAGCCTGGCCCAAAGCTGACTCGCAATGGGCCCGTCAAGGAGGCCTGACGATAGCTGGCTCACATGCGAACTATGAATGGTTTGTGTGACTGCGATAACTGTGACCTTAGTCAATGTTGTTATCAGCAATTTTGCCTGTGTGTGTGTGTGTTTGTTTGTTTGTTTAGTGTCGATTGTTTGTTCTTGACTTGTTGGCAATTAATGTATCTAGCTAATTGCGTATCAATTCCTGCCCACGTCCATCGATCCGACCTCACCTTTTACCTCACTAAATGACGTGTTGCGTCCATGGTGCAAAATCCAAATGCAGCCGAGAAGTGGGGCTAACTATATGAAACTGTAACCGAAAGGAATGCCCGTTGCGCCAATGGCGCAAAAACCAAATACAACCGAGAGGTGCGGGCTAATTGCAAGGTATTGGTAACCCAAAGAAATAATGCAATCAACTGTGTAATTTGTAAACATCATAATAGGATGGAAACATATAATCCTTTAACAGCCCTAAGATTTGTACACACATGCACCCAGGGTGCAAACATCAAATAACTCTAAGATCACACCTAAAATTGCCTCTTAAATGTAGCCTGAATATATCATAAAACTAACTCTCATAACCATGTAATGATCTAAAGCTAAAGCTTATAATTTTTTTCTCTAAAACTCATGAGCAATTATGACAATCCAAATAAGTCCATAAATTATTTCTTTCCCGTAGATTGTATCAATGTCCAATGGGACTAGTCGGTCATGGTGAAATCAGAGGAATCGGCCAGGAAGGGCTCAGACTCGGCCACGGAGACCTAGAGGAGTTGGCCATCGAGGAATGCGCCGCCGATGGTGCGACACGACAAAGTAGAATCCTCAGAGGAATCGGCCAGGAAGGGCTTAGACTTGGCCACATAGACTCAGACTCGACGAAGTAGAGTCCTCGAAGGAGTCGACCATGAAGGGCTCAGCCACGGAGGACTCGGATTTGGCCACGGAGGACTTGGACTCGACGAGGAGGAGTCAGGCTCGGTCGTCAAGGAGTCCACCGTCGGTAGTGCAACACGACAAAGTAGAGTCCTCGAAGGAATCAACATGGAGGACTCAGCCACAATGGACTCGGACTCGGCCACGGAGGAGTCAGACTCAGGCTAGGGGAGTCGGCTGTCGGCGGTGCGACGCGGTGAAGTAAAGCCCATGGTGGAGCCAGACATGTAGGAGTTAGATTCAGCCATGGGTGAGTCTGCTATGGAGGTGTCGGAATCGGCCATGGATGACTCTGCAATCAAGGAAGTCGGACTCAATGAGGTGAGGCGAGTGCATGCGTATGGTGTTTCTTTCTCTCCTCATACCCATCACTAAGTGGAGTGGCGAGACTCCACTATATAAGTTGGTCTCACACCACCTCCACTTCTCGGGTGGGACTAAAGATTGCACCTCCACCTCTTGTCATACATTTAGGACTCCACCATGGAGGAGTCAGACTTGAGACTTGGCGAAGTCGACCATGAAGGGCTGAGCCATGGAGGACTCAGACTCGGCCACAGAGAACTTGGCCGTTGAGGAGTCCGTCGGCGGTGGTGCGATGCCACGAAGTAGACTCCTCGAAGGAATCAGCATGGAGGACTCAGCCATGGATAACTCAGACTTGCCCATGGATGAGTCAAACTTGGGCTAGGGGAGTTGTCTGTCGATGCTGCGACATGGCGAAGTAGAGTCCTCAAAAGAGTCAGACATGGAGGAGTCAGATTCGGCCACGGAGGAGTCTGCCATGGAGGAGTCGGACTCGGCCATTTAGGAGCCTACCATCGAAGGAGTCAAACTCGACGAGGTGAGGTGAGCTCGTGCGTGTGGTGTTCTCTTTCCCTCCTCATACCCATCACAGAGTGGAGTGGGAAGACTCCACTATATAAGTTAGTCTCACACCACCTCCACTCCCAGGGGTGGGACTAAAGATTGCACCTCCACCTCTTGCCATACATGGAGGGCTCGACCATGGAGGAGTCAGACTCGGCCATGAAGGACTCAGACTTGGACATGGAGGAGTCTGCACTCGAGGAAGTCAGACTTGGCCATGGAGAAGTTGGACTCGGCCATGGAGGAGTCTGCCATTGAGGCCCAGCCCCGGCCCGTGCCTGAGCCCGGCCGGCCCGGCCCGGCTAGGTGAGGTGAGGCGAGCACACGCGTGTGGTGATCTCTTTGTCTGCACATATCCATCACAGGGAGACTCCACTATATAAGTTGGTCTCGCAGGACCTCCACTTCTGAGCTGGGACTAGAGACTGCACCTCCACCTCTTGCCATAAATGGAGGACTCTTCCATGGAGGAGTCAGCCTCGGCCATGAAGGACTCGGTCTCGACCATGGAGGAGTCTGCCATCGAGGAAGTCAGACTCAGCCATGGAGGAGTCTGCCATCGAGGAAGTCTTTCGTCTGCTAGATTCCTTCATTGTTTGCTACACACACCCATGATCCTCTCCAGTATCGTCTGATGCCTGGGACCCCATAGAGAATGAGTCCGACCCATCATCCACCTTTCAAAGTTGCGCAGATGTGAGACAGGAGTAAACGGCCCAGGAATCTCCATGCACTAAAAACGTACGATATTGATGAGATCAGATGGCACAGACGGTGAAAATTGCCTAGATGGCCTTAGGAGGCGGGCACTCCAGCATCCTTGAAAGGAGTAATTGCCAGAAAGAAACACAACTAGCTGTGTGCTGTGCCTAGCTCGTATCGTATGTGGGGCCGTGAAGCACCAAATTCTCAATGTGGAGGCTTTAGTCAGTTAAAAGGCCCAAAGAAGATGGCATCGCTTCGGATAGATCACTACATTGTCTTCCCACAAAAAAAAGGGATCATTGTGTTGACGGCAGGAAAGGAAGTCCACTGCAACATCACGTACGTATAACCGACAGCCAGTTAGATCATCTTCAAAGATTTAGTGGTCTTTGTTTCAAAAATAAATAAATAATATATATATAGGGTGAGGAATAGTTATTCTTCACCCTCCTCTATTTTAACATCAATGTACCGTAATTTTGTGTTCAATAAATTTTGTCTTATTTCATACTTAAAAAGGGAACATAAGAAAATATATAATCACCGTAAAAAATATTTTATGTTACGTAAAATTACAAACGTAAAAACATACTGTAAAATAGACATAAAATGCAATTTTTCTGGTCTTATGACCTATGTTTTTGTTTTCTTATGCCAAATTTAACGTAGTGAATCAATATGAATGGCACTATTTGTATTACAAATATAATTTATTTATGAAACGATCGTAAGATTACCTCGTATGAAGAATAACTTATTCTGCACCCTGGATGATGAATAGTATTACTATATATATATATATAGCTCCTAATCTTAGGCTATTCTCCTCTTATATCTCTCCTCTCATCTCTCTCCTCTCCTCGTAGCACTATTACGATCATAGGATCGTAATAATAGTCTCATAACTGTCGACCCTATATACGGCCGACAGAGATCCTCCCGAACTCCACGACCAGGTGCTGCAAAATCCGGGCTTTGCCCAAATCTACCAGCCCTCCCCCGCCGGCTCTCCCTACCCTGCCCCCGCCGGATTCTACCCCCTCCCCCACCAGATCCTACCGGCTTCCCCCGCCGGATCCTACACCCCTTCGCCGCCGTATCCTACCCGCTTGAATCTTCCTCCTCTCCCCCACCGGATCCACCCTCCTCCCCTCCGCCGCCACCTCCTATCGACGGCGAGGGCGAGCGAGCGACGCTGGACGCTGGAGCCCTCGTCGACTGGATGCGACGGAGCCGCCAGGCCGGAGTTCCTGCGCCATGGAAACCGGAGCCTTGCCCCTTCACTCCTCGCCTCCTACGGACGGCATGCCCGAGCGAACAATGGCGAAGGCTAGAGTGAGGGTGGCCACGATGACAGGATGGCGCCGCCGCTAGATTTAACAGATCGTGCAAGGCCCACAGCACCACAGGTATTATTTTCCCCCTCCTAAAGCCACCGATGAACTTCTTGCTGCATTTGAACTTCTTGCTGGTCCCTTCAATCCAAACCACAACCAGATGAACGTGGCGCGTTCTGCCAGACGTGGAATGTCCTGGGATTTCACTTCCAACACGCCGGCGCTTTCCTCTCAAGGTGCCCTATATGCTGCTGGAAAAAGACTAGCTGAACTTCTAAACAAGGTATGGTTGGACTTCATGTTTTATCCTTGTGTTTGTTGTTATGCCTGATCTTGCCTTTTGTTTTCTGTAACATGTGAAATTCTACTAGTAAATGAGCCTCAGTTTAGGTTGGGAAAGAAAAGCTGATGGTATACATTAGTTAAAAAATAAAACTGATGAAAGACAAAACACCATGTGAAGTTCTACTAGTAAATGAGCCTCAGTTTAGGTTGGGAAAAATAGCTGATGGTATACATTAGTTCAAAAGTAAAACTGATGGTTGTGATTGTAAGTTCAACCATGTAAACATTCTCAGTTTAGGTTTGACTATATCACCTTGGTGGGGATCCCTCTCATTATAATTTCAGCTTTCTCTGTGCACACTAGAAGTTCAGACATAAACAAATGCTCAGGTCAGCTTCACCTGTAGAGATGTTACTTGTGCTAACAAAAATATTTCATGCAAATGTGATCCTTGCAGGATGAAAGACAAAGAAAAAGGGGTAGAACTACCCAGGAACAAGTATACAACCCCCAGCCTGTCTGTAGGGTAACGCAGCAGAAAACAAAAATTTCCGACCTACGCACCAGCCCAGGACCACTATGGAGACTGCATACAAGGTTTGATCATTTTCGTTACCGACTCGTAGCGCAGCGGAAGTAGAGTCGATGACGATCGTCGGTGCAGATCCCCGCAGCTAGGATTTACAACCTCCCAACCGCAAGGATGTACTCCCTCATCTGCCCCTCGAACAGCCCTCCGGGAGGCGGTCGGACAGTCCCTCGGACAGTGTCACGGACAGCCCTTCGGGAGGACCCTCGAAAATCGGACAGTTACTCGGACAGCCCTCCGGGAGGACACTCGAACAGCCCCTCGGGCAAAAGGATGAAACTACGACCTCTCTACGGGGTTGCACACATACAGTGTCATCTATCCGGCAGGGCTTCGCCGTCCAGAACTAGTTCCCACCGGAACCCAGACAGCTTTTCGGCACTACGAAACTATTTCGTGGGAGGGAGAGAGAATGCCAGATCATGCATGGCTTGTGTGAGAGAGTTGGAGTGGGGATGGAGAGATCCTCTCCACCTCCTTATATAATGGTGGAAGGGGTGAGGGGGGGCTGAAATTTCAGCCCACAAAATATGCACCCACCAAACAAGGAAAACATGTTCCCACCAAACATGGAGAAAACATGTTCCCTTGTCCATGGTGTTCCCCCATGGGGCCCCACCTTCCTCCCAACACTCTCCACCATTTGTGGAGGCTGCCCCCCACCATGGGGGGCCCCCCCAACATCTTTGTCCAGCCACAAGGGGGGGCGCCCCCAAAACAGCCCAAAACAGCCCCCACGATCCGTGGGATCTTGTCCCCTCACGCTGGGACAAGATGTTTTCCGCGACTATTACTTTTGAAAAATTCCGAAAGGTCCCAGAACATTTCCGGCACCCTCTAAAATTATCTGGACGCACTCCGGAACATTTCTGGTATGGTGGTTTAATTTAAAACCATCTTCGTTTACCCGGTAAACAATTCCGGCAGCTCCGAAACATTTTTTCGGTTTTTTCTCCAGAAAAATTCCAGAAATTACCAGACCAATCTGGCAACGTCCAAAACATTCCCGGTGCTTGCCGAAACCTTTTTGGATCAATGGTTTTATCCGAAACAACTTTTCGGTTTTACCGAAACTTTTTCGGTGTTCTCTCCGAAACTTTTCCGTTGTCTCCGAAACTTTTCCATTGACTTTCTCTCGGACTCCTTGTCTAGTATTCAGCAGATAGATGACCCTTAAGTGTGTGACCCTATAGGTTCAGTGAAGTATAGACATGACTTGGAACCCCTTCCGATCAATGATCAACATCGGAGCCGTGGACACCCATATTGACCCCTATACCCACACGAATGAATATTCGAGTGAACCTCCAGTTGCCGTGTGCTATTCCTGTTGCTTCGTGATATGTTACAAATACCCGAGGTGAGACATGTTGGCATTCCCGTGGATCAACAACTTGTCCACTATGCTAGTTACCTCATTACCGGTATTGTTCTCTTTTCTCGTTCCCGTGTTCCGGCATCCCCGTGATCAAATCACAAAGTGTCTGGCCAGACGATGATGGATACCGTAACACCGAGAGGGCCCAGAGATATCTCTCCATCGTCGGAGGAGCAAATCCCAATCTTGAGCTATCAAGTTACTTGACATACTTTCCCATGAACCCGTAAGCCGCCGTAATAGCCATCCAGTTACGGATGACGTTTAACAAATCCCAAAGTTCATGAATCAAGCATGAAGAAACTCGATACTCTCATGGTCTAAGGAATTATGCAAACGTTAACCATCTCTGTGTTATTAACCATTAACTTGTGACGAATGAATCTCATAGCATAACATCAATTCGGGTCAATTCAACACAAATGTTCTGCTAACATTGTGCCCTCAAAGTTGCTGGCATAGACATGCCCATGATTGGGAAAACATAATCATCATGCAACACTTGAGCTAGTCTTAGAGGCATGACTAGGAATACATTTTACCGTTTATTATTCCACACGTGCACATGGGTTTTCCCCATAGCCTTTATGGATATACGGGCTCGGGAACCACAGCAGTTATAGCATGGAACATAAACATAATTATGAGCAAGGAGATAAATAATAACATTTATTATTTCCTCTAGGGCATATCTCCTACACTGTCCGCATTACACCACCCCCTGAATAGGTCCCACTTGAAACACACCCTCAGCATTCCCAATCTACTCCACCCCAAAATGGGTGACACCCGAAACCCTAAACCCTCATCCTCCCCAGTATGCACATCCAACTAATTGTGTGACACCGAAAATCCCCCACGGATTCTTTGTATCCACCAGCAAACTTCCAAGCACATCGATGGAGGAGGATGATAGCTCAGGTTTAGTAGATAACCTTGGAGGCTATCCTGGTGTGGACAGTCAATGTGAGCGAGCGGCAAGTGAACCGAATGTTGGGCCAATTACCACAAAAACACACACACTGAGGAAAGTGCTTTGCACACTACCTCCGAGGGAAGTTGTTGCTAGAACTCATGAGCGTATGGGACATGAGATTTATGGATTGCGTCCTAGAAGAAAAGAGCAAACTAATGCCAAGATTGGCGTACCTCCTCAACCACCACAAGCCAAGAGAATGCAAACAAGAGACAGGCCAACTTCAACCGTCCGACCTCCTCGTGATCCACTCCTGCACCCAGCTATGATAACTCTGCCCTGCCCCATCCCAAACGGGCCAGCAGTAGACTTTGGTGGAGTTTCGATCATACAACCATATGAGTGAACAAAAAAATTCTAACTGTTCTGATCTGGCATTTTTTTGGAGAAACAAGAGTCTCAGAAAATATATGAAACCCTGCATTTTAACATACAGTTTGTTTTTTCTGCAGAAACCGGATCTCCCGGATTATCTAATACCAGTTCTAAAGATGGCATTCAAGGATGTAGATAAAGCCTAGGAATTTTACAACTGATATGCCAGGCACACAGGTTTCGGTGTCAGAAAGACTGGGGCAATGCTGTTTATAAGTACTTTGTCTGCGCGTGCCATGGGAAACACAATCCAACTGTTTCAGAAGCTGATAGGCAGTGAAACAAAACCTCGCAGAGAACAGGCTGCTCTGCTAGAATGAGGGTGAAGGTGCAAGAGGATAACGCATGTGTGGTGGTGGACATTTAATTCAATCACAACCACCAACTGATCCAAACTGCTGATATGCTGGTATTCTTGCACTCGCACAAGAATTATGACCCCACTCTTTTGGAGTATGTCAAGCTTTTGCAGTCGCATGATGTGAAACATACAACAATTATGTCCATGCTATCAGAAAATGAAGATGGAAGCTACTTCCTGAGCATGACCGGGTGAGACCTACTAGACTAGTAAGTATTGGAGAAAGGAACCATGCCCATACTGCAGTGTGTTGTAGTTCAGATACAAAAAAATGATAAGTAAAAAACGATAATGTATATAGCATACTAATTCCCCCTTGCTAAAATATAACAAATGCATATTTGTATTTATTTTGCAGGAAAGATATGAACACAAGGAAAGATGACTTGGACGATGTATTGAAACTTGTATCTTTCTTTAAAGACATGAATGCAATCGACGACGAGTTCTTCTTTGACATACAAGTAGATAATGACAACATAATAAAGAACATTTTCTGGTCCAACGCAAGCTACCGGGGAGCTTATCAAGACTTTGGCAATTGCATAACATTTGACACAACTTACAAAACAAACAGATTTCATATGCCTCTGGGAGTGTTTATTGCAGCTAAAAACCATTTGCAGTCAATGATATTTGCTATTGCCCTGGTCAGAGATGAAGACGCAAAATCATTCAAGTGGCTCTTTGATACATTCCTAAGGTGCATGAACTACAAGCACCCGACATGTATACTCACAGGTAAAAACAAAAAATAAATGTTTTATAATTTTTAGTTCTGGATTCTGTCACCTTCCCATATTTATTGTGTTGTGTGCTTGCATGGGTATATTGGGCGAAAAGAAAAAGAAAATAAACCATGCAGTTCAAACATTGGTAGCATAGATGTTCAATCCAACTCTAAACAGAAAAAGTAAAAACTATGCATGATGTAGCAGCATTAAAAAATAGAATACTGATGTGCAGTTCAAACACTGGTACTATTCAAGTTCAATAACACTGCAAATAAAAAAGGAAAAACTATGCATGATGTAGCAGGATTAAAAAATAGAATACTGATGTGCAGTTCGAACACTGGTACTATGCAAGTTCAATAACATTGCAAACAGAAAAAGTAAAAACTATGCATGGTGTACCAGGATTAAAATATATACTACTGGTGTACAGTTCAAACACTGATACTGTGCAAGTTCAAATATCACATAAGAAAGGGTAACTATGGCTTATGAAAAGGTTTTAAAACAAACTCATTGAACACTGCATTTTGCATTTTCTATTCATGCAGACTAGTGCCCGTCAATGGCAAAAGCTATACCACAAGCATTCCCAAATACCGTCCACAAGCTATGCCATTGACACATCCTCAAGAAGTTCAAAGAATACCTCACATGCCTGTATAAAAAGTATCCAACATTTAAAGAGGAGTTCACATCTATCTTAAACTGGCCGCAAATGCCAAGAGAGTTTGAAGCTGCTTGGAGTGCACTTGTGCAGAAGTACAACCTGCAGAACGACCCGATGATGATGCAGTTGTGAAGTGATAGGAAAATGTGGATATCAGCATACTACAAGAACATTTTATGTGCTAGAATGACTTCTAAATAATGAAGCGAGAGCATGAATCATGTGCTCAAGAGAGGGTTTGTCAAAGGAACCCAGAACCTCCACAAGTTTGCTAGGCGGGTAAATGTTTGCATACAAACTCGGCAGCAGAAGGAGAACGAGCAAATGATGGCTAGCATGGTATTTACAAAACACAAACAAAAACACCCTCCTATTCAAAACCTTCAAGATATGCATTTACTATTTAAATAAAATCGATGACTCTGGTCGACTAATCTCTATTTTTTGACCTATGCAAGACAATCCGGTGACAAAAACAACATACGGCTATGAGGAAGACATGGTTATCAAGTACACGAGAGCTGTATACAGTGAGATGAGTGATAGGATGAGAAAGAGCACACTATTCCGTGCAAAGAAAATGAAAGAGAAAACTAAGTACCTTGTGTACTACCACAACAAAGGGAACCATGAGGAAAAAGTGTTTGCCTGGTCAAAGCATGAATTCCAGGTTGTAGCTGACCCAAAGAATGAAATATATTAGTGTGCATGCAAGCTCTGGACCCACATAGGTGAGCGGAAAAAGAAAAAAAATAAAGAAAGAGTTAAAGTACTACTATGATATCACAATATGAAACTCATTGTGTTGGGGAACGCAACAGAAAACAAAAATTTTCTGACCTACGCACCAGCCCAGGACCACTATGGAGACTGCATACAAGGTTTGATCATATTCGTTACCGACTCGTAGCGCAGCGGAAGTAGAGTCGATGACGATCGGCGGTGCAGATCCCCGCAGCTAGGATTTACAACCTCCCAACCGCGAGGATGTATACCCTCGTCTTCCCTTCGGACAGCCCTCCGGGAGGCGGTCGAACAGTCCCCCGGACGGTGTCGCGGACAGCCCTTCGGGAGGACCTTCGAAACTCAAAAGGTCACTCGGACAGCCCTTCGGGAGGACTCACAGAACTCGGACCGTCACTTGGACAGCCCTTCGAGAGGCACTCTTGAACAGCCCCTCGGGCACTAAGATCGAAACTACGACCTCTCTACAGAGTTGCACACATACGGTGTCATCTATCCGGCAGGGCTTCGCCGTCCAGAACTAGTTCCCACTGGAACCCAGACAGCCTTTCGGCTCTACGAAACTCTTTTCGTGGGAGGGAGAGAGAAGCAAGATAATTGCATGGCACTTGTATGTGAGAAGGGATGGAGTTGTGGGCAGCCCACTCTCCTCTATTTATAGGAAAGCCAAGGGGTAAAGTTGGCATTCACAAATACCAAAAGTGCCCCCACTTTATGTCATTTACATAAAGAATAAAGCAAAAAGGAGTGCCATGTGGAGCTCCATGGAGCTCCACCCTCCATGGCCGGCCACCCCTTGCCCCCCCCCCCAAGGGGGCTTCCTTAGTGCCTAAGGCTTCTAGAAGCCTTTTGGGAAATTTCCCAAAAGGTGCTTTCCATAAAATTCCCAAAAAGCACTTTCACTATTCACGACGACATTTTTCAGCGTCCGTTCGAACTGAAAATATTTTTGTGGGCTTAGAACATTTCCAGTACCCACTAAAATAATTTTCAACGCGTTCTGGAACAATTCCAGTTTAGTGATTTCATCTGCGAAAAGCATCTGAAGCGGTTCCGGCAGCCCCGGAACATTTCCGGTTTTTCTTCCAGAAAATTTCCAGAATGATTCTGGCATCCTCCAAGAATTATCAGGCATGTGCCGAAACCATTTTGACTTAATGGTATCCCCTGAAACAACTTTATAGTTTCACCGGAACTCATCCGGTGACCTCTCTCTGCGGAACTTTTCCGCTGTCCGAAACTTTTCGGTGTCCGAAACTTTTTTGGTGATTTTCTCTCAGACTTCCTGTCTAGTATTCAACAGATAGATGACCCTTAAGCGTGTGACCCTATAGGTTCGGTGAAGTATAGACATGACACGGAACCCCTTCCGATCAATGATCAACATCGGAGCCGTGGACACCCATATTGACCCCTATACCCACACGAATGAATATTCAAGTGAACCTCCAGTTGCCGTGTGCTATTCCTGTTGCTTCGTGATATGTTACAAATACCCGAGGTGAGACATTTTGGCATTCCCGTGGATCAACAATTTGTCCACTATGCTAGTTACCTCGTTACCGGTATTGTTCTCTTTTCTCGTTACTGTGTTCCGGCATCCCCGTGATCAAATCACAAAGTGTCTGGCCAGACGATGATGGATACCGTAACACCGAGAGGGCCCAGAGATATCTCTCCATCATCGGAGGAACAAATCCCAATCTCGAGCTATCAAGTTACTTGACATACTTTTCCATGAACCCGTAAGCCGCCGTAATAGCCACCCATTTATGGATGACGTTTAACAAACCCCAAAGTTCATGAAGCAAGCATGAAGAAACTCGATACTCTCATGGTCTAAGGAATCATGCAAACTTTAACAATCTCTGTGTTATTAACCATAAACTTATGACGAAAGAATCTCATAGCATAACATCAATTCGGGTCGATTCAACACAAATGTTCTGCTAACATTGTGCCCTGAAAGTTGCTAGCATAGACATGCCCATGATCAGGAAAACAGAACCATCATGCAACACTTGAGCTAGTCTTAGAGGCCAGACTAGGAATACATTTTACCGTTTATTATTCCACACGTGCACATGAGTCTTCCTCCGAGCCTCGTTTTATTTGTAGACTCGAGAACCATAGCAGTTATAGCATGGAACATAAACCTAATTATGAACAGGGAGATAATCAATAACATTTATTATTGCCTCTAGGGCATATCTCCTACAGACTCCCACTTGCACTAGAGTCAATAATCTAGTTAATGCTAATGCACTTTACATCGGTGGCACACCGGTGTAAATATGCTTCGCTTGTGGTATAGCCTGATGTCCAACGGATCTGACGACTTCAGCTCCGTGTGTATCTTTACATATCCTCGCGTTTTCACGCTTTCACAAAATTCATATTTTGTGTGGACTTGGCTTTGTATGTATGTGAATCACAGGTCGAACCTGGATTCCTCAGACTGAGTTATGGAGCAACTACCTGCAGTAGTGTCCCATTGACAAAAACCATCTTGGAACCATACTAAGTTCATGAATGAACTATATGATTCAACATCTTCTTTGTCGCTTCAAAAGTGGCAACATACTTCGCCTCTGTTATAGAATTCGCCACAGTAACTTGTTTGGAACATTTTCCAACTAACTGTGCCACCACATTGTGTGTTACACAAAAAACCCTCAATTTAAATTGAAAATCGCATGGAGCATTGATAACGACTGTATCGATGTAATTACTTACAACGAGCACTTCATAATCTCTGCTTGCGAGAAAACATGTCATCAATACTACTCTAGTACTCAATGACATCTTTCACTATTGTCCCATGATCAGTACTTTTGATCACTTTGGTATCTATACTCGTAACAACTTTGGAGTATTGGACATATCTGATTGTTTTACATACCATGGAATACATGATTAATCCAAACACGAAGGTGTGTGGAATCTCCATCATGTATTTTGCTCATCAGTGTTTTTGGGACACCGAGTCTTGCAAAAACTCTTTTCATGTGACTTCGGCAAGAATCACTCCTTGGCGTTTTAAATGCTAATTTTTTTTAGCATCTTGTCAATATATATTTATTGCTTAGCCCCATTAGGTAAATCTATCTCCATAGATCATCATGCCTAATATTAAGGCTATATAGCCCAAGCACTTCATCGAAAAACTATTTTCAAATGAAGTCCTAATTCGTGTCAAGAATTTTATTTCCAATTAATAATGTGTCAAGCACACAAGGTTTTTAGAAATATTATTATGCTCCCACTTACTTTCTTGAATCACAAGCATCTTCGTTACCCATTGATGAAGTCAAACCCCTTTGACCATTTCATCAAAACACGAAGATTCCAACTCCACTTTGCTCTCTTCTGTCCATCGCTGGAACTCTGAAGTTTGCATACTTACTAGCATCCTCTGGACTGACAAAATACCTTGGACTGTAACACATGCAAGTCCTTGGTTTCATTTCCATCAGATGGAAATCCTTTCGTCATCCATGTTTCATATCTCAAGATTGAAATATGTATTAATTGCTAGTTCAACCCGAACCGACTTTAAGCATCGCTACGGTGAAACAACCTCATCGTAGGCAACTCCTTGAACTTGTTTATTACAACAAGTCGAGCTTTATTGATAAAACATTTTTATCCATCAGTTTTTAGTTCCATAAATATTCGTCAGACTCTAAGTCTTCCGAAAGGTGTATCAAGGTTTTAATCTTGAATCACTTATATGGAAACTATCTCGGATTATATTGGCATTTAGCCAATCCCGGAGTCAGGGCTCATCAACGCTTCCTTGTGTATCGTAGGTATACTGTTGTCTAACAACAATATCTCGTCTGCGCACATGAGAGGTTTGCACGAGCCTTGCCTACGTGGTTCAGCTGCAAGTTCGACCGAAGTCCATACATTTTTTTGTAGAGACTTCCGTATCAGTCGCAGTAGGAAACTCTGGAATTACTTCCAAGGTCTCTTTCCTTTGATCTGATGACGAAGATACTGTTATCCTGTCGAGTTGCATTCTTCTCCCACTCACCTTTTTGAAACAACCATTTTCTTCAAAAAGCATACCGTTCTTTGTGGCAAAGCTATTTGCCTCGGTATAGTGAGGGAGGAATACCCAATTACTTGGGATAACCTACAAAGTAGCACTTGTCTGATTTGGAATAGGTTTGTAACCTTTTACACAAGCCCCACATTCCAAATGTTAAGAAAAGATATAACATGGTTGGGCGTACCATACCATGTCGTCATTTCAACAGACCCGATGGAGCTCTTTTCAGTGTAAAAACCGCAGTCTCTAAAGCATCACTCTTTAAAAGGGATAATGGCAAAATTATTTATGTCATCTTTGATCTTACCATGTCATAAATGGTTCAATTACATCTTCACGGACTTTCCACTTGCAGTGGTGTTCTGGGAGGTGCAAGTTATGAAACCCCTTTCACAACTCATCAGACATTCGCTAAACTTGTAACTCAAATATTCCTTTCTGCAATCGAATTGTAGAAACATATTTTTCTTGTTACAATAACTTCTATTTCATTTTTGAAAACCTTTCGAATAAATTCAAAAGATCCAGACTTACGTCTTAATCAAGTAAATATCCATATATCTACTTGAGTCATTTATGAAGATAGATAAATCCACTACTTGCAACAACATTTATCGGACTACATACATCCAAATGTATGATCACCAATAAGTTTGTTGCTCGTTCCCTATGGCCTGTGAACGGTATTTCAGTCACTTCACTTTTTGGAGGAAATATGCAAGTGTCAGATGATTCAAAATCAAACGACTTCAAAATCCATCACAATCGAATTTTCCTTGCGGGTTTCTCCAATGTGACCAAATGCAGTGCCACACTTATGTGGTATTCTCTTAGTCTTACGACATTTAGCGTCAGTGTTATGGGTGTATCATATTACTATCAATATTCATAACATACATCCCATCAGGATGGAAGCATGGCCCTTCATGTTATTCATAATACTGAACAACAATTGTTCCTTTTATGAACAACCTTTTTGCAACAACATTGTGCAAGGGGCTAGAGTGTAAAACTCTAAAATGAATTATGAATGTAAATCCAGAGGTAATATATTATTATCAATATTCATAACATACATCTCATTCATAATGAAAGTATGGCCCTTATGTTATTCATAACACCGAACATCAAAAGTTCTCTTATGAACAACCTTCTTGCAAGATACCTTATGCAAAGGGCTAGAGTGTGAAACTCTAAAATGAATTATGAAAGTAAATACATAGGTAATACACCGATGGAAGGTATAGTAACATTTACTGTGTCCCATGTGTGTATCTCAACCTCATTCCTGGCTAGTCTTTCAGGCCATAGTAGTTCTTACATCGAGTTGCAACAGAATGCAATCGAGCAGGTATCTTTGTGATTTAACTCACAATACCCAAGAATCAGTGATTAACAATTTAATCATAATTCCCAGGACTATATCTTTGACCAGCCTTCTATACATCAAAAACTTGTATGACATTCATACATGAGCTGGATATTCCAGTCTTCTTTCTTATTGCCTTTATACTTCTAATAGTTTAACTTTTAGTATTTCTCCTACTTCCAGAAGAAGCACCCAACTTAAGAGTGGCGTTAGCCCCGGACTTCCTAGGCGTGAAATTTTCACTAACACCCTTCGGACACTTCCTTTCTCTTTAAGTTGTTGTTTTATTCACCTTTCATCATATGATAGGCGTTCTTTTGGATCCCTCTCTTACCAGTCTAATGCATAGTAAACTTCTTTTACTAATAGTTTGCAAACAAACATTGCTTTGGATATCTCATATCTTTTAGCCTTTGTCTGTCTCTGAAAATGTTTTTCAGATTCCATAATATCACATAACTATCCAAACTTTTGAAGTTCGGGTCTCATGGAAGCAAACATATTGCACTTGACTGAAACGGAATTCTAGCTTTTGGATCGAAGGACGAGAGTCACATGATCCATAGCATAAGCGAGAGAATACCGAAAGTATGCGATAGGACAAAGTCCTTCTCGGCACTCTTGAGCACAATCCTCATATTACGTTACCAACCGTAAAGTTTTAACCAGATATTTAACAGTTATTCAAAATTAACAGGGAAGGTGGAAACGCGAGCCATTATTCTACAACTATTATGCAAATCACACTTAGACAGAGTTCATAATTAATTGCACTGAGAATTAAACAAGTAAATTCTACAGTGCGCTCCCACTCAAATCAATATCTCTCATAATTGATTGTGAGTGATACAAGATCCGCATTTCCATTCAACGCCATTGAACGAGATGAACACTGATGGCGCGAACTTCAATCGGTAGGCAAACTTGCCGATCACATCTCTATGTGACTCTTGTTCATCTTTCGATGGGCGTGTTCCGAGCTCAGGGAGATCCTTCCAGAACGTCAAGACAACCAAGTGATCTCGCTGCGAGGTCACAACTCACCCGCCTCACACATCCCTAATCGTTCGCACCCAGGGAGATCCTGTGATACCTCGAAAAGTTAGGTGCCGTGACGGTGCTACACTTGGGAGAACACTAACTACTTGATATTTTTGTGAGAGATGACCCTAATAAAAGCAACTACCGCGCAATCAAGAAGGGTGCATCATAAGGGATAAACATCTCAGGCAATTCATAATAGCATGATATGGTATAGCCCTTTCTGACGGAGAAGTCTTGTATTTCTTCGTCTTCGGCATTCGCATCGGTGTTCACCTTCGCGAAGATTGCCACCACCTTGTCGATGCACCAGATAATATTGCTATCTCTATAGCTAATAAAATAACTGCATTACACAAGGTTGACACGCAGGTCATTTAAAGTGCAATCATATGGCTCCAGCCATCATGCCGAATCATGACACGCAGGTCATGTTAATTAATTTACATCATATAGTCATCTCATACATAATCAAATTATTATGAGCACTACTATACCACATCAAATGCCCATGCAAACCCTCCTGCAAAACCAAGTTAGACGCCTCTAATCGGTTCATGCAAAAACTTGTTTTTCGTGGCTTCTAAGGTTTCGAAACAAACCGAAGCTACCAACGTCCATCATCAAGTATGATAATTCAAGTCGCTAGATTAACAATGCGGGGTGTATGAAGCACGAGATAATAAAATCTCGAACCCCATACTAAACTTCGTCATACGCATGACCCTCATGCAGATCATATCTGCATTGCCCTTTCGTCTGCGAAATTTCATCTTTCTTTTTAACTACGGTGGAATTCAATGAACTGTTAGCACTTCGTTGATCAATCAGGATCGCGGATTGCCAGAACATTGAAACTCCACCATACTGTTATCAAGATCAGAAATATGCAAATTCCAGGGAAGCAACAAGAACATCGGGTAACAGATTTCATCTGCTACCCGCACAAATAATTTTTAGTAATAGAACTCATCTACTACCTAATTATTTTGTGCAACACCCATACATCTCTATGTATTCTAGATCGCAACCTGCATCTACGCATAGCACGGCTCATGATGCCACTGTTGGGGAACGCAGCAGAAAACAAAAAAATTCCGACCTACGCACCAGCCCAGGACCACTATGGAGACTGCATACTAGGTTTGATCATATTCGTTACCGACTCGTAGCGCAGCGAAAGTAGAGTCAATGACGATCGGCGGTGCAGATCCCCGCAGCTAGGATTTACAACCTCCCAACCGCGATGATGTATACCCTCGTCTTCCCTTCGGATAGCCCTCTGGGAGGCGGTCGAACAGTCCCCCGGACGGTGTCGCGGACAGCCCTTCGCGAGGACCTTCGAAACTCGAACGGTCACTCGGACAGCCCTTCGGGAGGACTCACAGAACTCGGACCGTCACTTGGACAGCCCTTCGGGAGGCACTCTCGAACAGCCCCTCGGGCACTAAGATCAAAACTACGACCTCTCTACAGAGTTGCACACATACGGTGTCATCTATCCGGCAGGGCTTCGCTGTCCAGAACTAGTTCCCACCGGAACCCAGATAGCCTTTCGGCTCTACGAAACTCTTTTCGTGGGAGGGAGAGAGAAGCCAGGTAATTGCATGGCACTTGTATGTGAGAAGGGATGGAGTTGTGGGCAGCCCACTCTCCTCTATTTATAGGAAAGCCAAGGGGTAAAGTTGGCATTCACAAATACCAAAAGTACCCCCACTTTATGTCATTTACATAAAGAATAAAGCAAAAAGGAGTGCCATGTGGAGCTCCATGGAGCTCCACCCTCCATGGCCGGCCACCCCTTGGGGGGGCCCCCCCAAGGGGGCTTCCTTAGTGCCTAAGGCTTCTAGAAGCCTTTTGGGAAATTTCCCAAAAGGTGCTTTCCATAAAATTCCCAAAAAGCACTTTCACTATTCACAACGACATTTTTCAGCGTCCGTTCGAACTGAAAATATTTATGTGGGCTTAGAACATTTCCAGTACCCACTAAAATAATTTTCAACGCGTTCAGGAACAATTCCAGTTTAGTGATTTCATCTGCGAAAAGCATCTGAAGCGGTTCCGGCAGCCCCGGAACATTTCCGGTTTTTCTTCCAGAAAATTCCCAGAAGTTTCCAGAATGATTCTGGCATCCTCCAAGAATTATCAGGCATGTGCCGAAACCATTTTGACTTAATGGTATCCCCTGAAACAACTTTTCAGTTTCACCGGAACTCATCCGGTGACCTCTCTCTGCGAAACTTTTCCGCTGTCCGAAACTTTTCGGTGTCCGAAACTTTTTCGGTGATTTTCTCTCAGACTCCCCGTCTAGTATTCAGCAGATAGATGACCCTGAAGCGTGTGACCCTATAGGTTCGGTGAAGTATAGACATGACACGGAACCCCTTCCGATCAATGATCAACATCGGAGCCGTGGACACCCATATTGATCCCTATACCCACACGAATGAATATTCGAGTGAACCTCCAGTTGCCGTGTGCTATTCCTGTTGCTTCGTGATATGTTACAACATTTTGGCATTCCCGTGGATCAACAATTTGTCCACTATGCTAGTTACCTCGTTACCGGTATTGTTCTCTTTTCTTGTTACCGTGTTCCGGCATCCCCGTGATCAAATCACAAAGTGTCTGGCCAGACGATGATGCATACCGTAACACCGAGAGGGCCCAGAGATATCTCTCCATCGTCGGAGCAGCAAATCCCAATCTCGAGCTATCAAGTTACTTGACATACTTTTCCATCAACCCGTAAGCCGCCGTAATAGCCACCCATTTCCGGATGACGTTTAACAAACCCCAAAGTTCATGAAGCAAGCATGAAGAAACTCGATACTCTCATGGTCTAAGGAATCATGCAAACGTTAACCATCTCTGTGTTATTAACCATAAACTTATGACGAAAGAATCTCATAGCATAACATTAATTCGGGTCGATTCAACACAAATGTTCTGTGGACATTGTGCCCTCAAAGTTGCTGGCATAGACATGCCCATGATCAGGAAAACAGAACCATCATGCA
The DNA here is from genome assembly GCA_011799875.1 of Thinopyrum elongatum. NCBI lineage: Eukaryota > Viridiplantae > Streptophyta > Magnoliopsida > Poales > Poaceae > Thinopyrum > Thinopyrum elongatum. Next base: position 720,532,950 of record CM022303.1, read on the forward strand.
ACACTTGAGCTAGTCTTAGGGCCAGACTAGGAATACATTTTACCGTTTATTATTCCACACGTGCACATGAGTCTTCCTCCGAGCCTCGTTTTATTTGTAGACTCGAGAACCATAGCAGTTATAGCATGGAACATAAACCTAATTATGAACAGGGAGATAATCAATAACATTTATTATTGCCTCTAGGGCATATCTCCTACACATTGCTGGCTAACAAAAAATAAATTGTGCATTTATCTCACTGCAGGTCTGTTCTGTCTTCACATAATGAACATTATGTACTACCTGAGGGCTGAAAAATTTCTTGTGAAGTATATCCTGAAACGGTACACCAAGACTGCTAAATCGCAACCCACATTTGACACAAGGGACTACAACACAATAGCGTCAAAAAGGAGCTCAAAACTCTCCAAGCAAGACATCCTGCTGCAGCTAAATTTGACGGTTAACAAGAAAGCAATGAGATGTGAACAACAATATGACAGAGTCTTCTATGTTCTCAAGGGGCTTGTAGAAGAACTTGATGCCATACATTCAGCAAATCAAAGAGATATTGATGAAAGGATGGTTGAAGAGAATGCCAAAATTGAAGATGACCTTGCTTATTATGAAGCTGAAATGCTCCAAACTACTGCTCAAGCCACTCAATATTAGGAGGGTGTAGGTGAATTAATGTAGCATAACCAACAACACCAGCAGCAACAGCATCAAGGGATGATGAAATTACCCTTGTACTCTAAAACAAAGGGTAGGAAGAAACGGACTACAGCAAAAAGAAGTGAACATAGAGCTGAAATAAAGCCACCACCTGCACATAGAGTGGCCAAGCTGGATGAGAATGGAGTGCCACTTGGACAAAGGCAATGCAGTGTATGCAAACTGGTTGCAAGCCACAACAAACTAACTTGTCCAACACTTTTAGAAAGAAAAGTTGCTGAGGAGGTCAAGCAACCCAAAGTTCAAAAAGATAACAAAGGACCACACTCAAAGAAAGCTAGTAGTAGGCTCTGTAGCATATGCAAGGAATATGCTCCACACAATGCATGAACATGTCTGAAGGGCAAAGAAGAAGGTGAAAAGAGGATACACAAATTACAAAACAATGGGAAAACAAAACATAGAGCCAGCAGCATGCACATGGTTGAAGATGAAGATGAGCAAGACTTTGAAGACGAAGATGAAGATGAGGAAGAAGAAAATGAAGACCTCATCGAAGAAGAAGAAGACGAAGAGGAAGATGAAGAGGAGGATGACTCACAAACACCACAAGCGACAAAGCCTAGGAGGAGCGCAAGGCTCATGAACAATTAGACAAGGTCAAAAAAATCATCATGAATGTTAGGACAAAATCTTATGTCATCTCTCCACCAATTTTTTTACCACATATTATGTTTGCCCCCTAAGAGTGAGGATGCGGAATAAAAGAGTCCTAATCCCATCCATATGCAATGTGGGCCCGTAAGCCACACAACACACCAAGTAGTTCAAAAATAATTTTTCAAAACTAGACTCAACATCGGCCAAGGAGTTTGGGGTTCCTACAGGCAGTCGGCTCTGATACCAGCTTGTGACACTCCCGAAATCAGTCGTGCACTAATCATGCATGCAGCATGCATGACCAAGATCAGAGACTCATGGTATAATATCATAACACAACTCTTAAGACACAAATTTAAGTTCAAATCTTTATATTACAACAGGGGTCACGAGGACCCGGGGATACATCAGTACAAATACAAATAAGTCTGAGTACAGACAGTTCAAACAAAGGGGATGCCTTAAGAAGGTATAAACAAACAATGACTCAAATCAAAAGAGGCAAGGCCTCCTGCCTGGGACCTCCAAACCACTCGGCCTCATCGATCTCCACGTAGTAGTCGGCCTCGGGATCACCTGCTTCGGCGGTGCCATCATCTGCGCAGCAATCGGTTTGGAGGAAAAAGAGTGCAAAGCAATGGTGAGTACTCATCCGAATTACTCATAAGACTTACATCAGATCTATACTAAGTATGCATCGGTATCAAAGAAGGGGGTTATATCCATGGACTATACTGCAGAAATGCCAGAGTAGAGGGGGAGAAGCCTATCTTAACGAAGACTAGCATCTTGCAGCATCAGAAGAGAGTAGCGTATTTGATACCAACTTGCTCTTAGTAACAATAAGTAGTAACAGGTAGTAACAATAGCATACCCAGAGATCCTTCCTCGATTACCCTGCGAGAAAGCGATCTTGGAGTAGTTATAATAGTTAACTTCATTCAGTACCTGGTTATAGTTGTAAAAGATCAGGATACAACTCCAAGCGTCCTGTTACTGTGGACACGGCTATTCGAATAGATTTGTCTTCGCTGCAGGGGTGCACCACATAGCCCGACAAGCTCGATTATCCCTGTCCGTACACACTTTTCTGGGTAATGCCCGGCCTCAGGATTATCAACACGCCGAAGTCCTACGTCAGATCTCTAGAGAGGTCGCCCGCCAGTCTAAATCCTATGGCGAAGGGATCTTCGGCTGATCACCCTCCACACACCTACACATTGCGAATGTGGCCGGGACCAAGCCAACCTCTGTATACACAGCAGACATAACCGACTCACCCGGCCGTGCACCGACACTGCTGAACTGCAACATCTGGATCACTTTTTGAAGGAACTGACGACGCCGAGGGCCCCATATACCATTATCACATGTGGCAGTTAGTGCGAAAGGCCAGTAGCCAACTCAGATCAAATACCCAAATCTCGTTAGTGTATTATTGTTAAGTTACCACCGACGACGACCAGGGCCTAGGCCCACCTCTCTCCTAGGTGGTCACTACCTGCCCTGTCGCTCCGCCACAGTAATCTCTCGCGGGTACTCTTGGAGCCGACCTGACTTTAGCATTTCATGAGTACTGCAGTAATATATAGTATATCTGTGATCATTGCCCAGAGGGATCACGACCCAATAATATAGCGTGGCAAACGGACAAGGGTGTAGGCCCACTGATAAAACTCTAGCATAACTATACTAAGCATCACAGGATATCAGGTAATGTATCAACACTAGGCTACAACAACAGGCTATGCATCGGAATAGGAGCTACCGAAATAACCATAGTAGAAAAATCTAATGCAAGAATAAGAGAGAAAGAATGGGTGATATCGTAATGATCAAGGGAGGTTGCTTGCCTGGTTGCTCTGCTGAGAAGGACGGATCGTCGATGACGTAGTCGTACTCCTGGTCTATCGGAGTCTCAGGGTCTACCGAAGAAGAAGGAGAAGGGAGAAACAAATAAATAACAGAGCAATGAAATGCAACATAATGCATGGCATGTCAAAAAATTATGCTGGGGTGTCCTAATGCATTACTACACATTTTAAACGAAGAGGGAAAATATCCAGGATTATTTTCCCAGCTCTGGGAATTATCTGATGAATTGATCTGGATGGAAAAGTTCTTTTTCATCATGTTAGGAGTGATGGTCAAGCATTTTGTTGACATATTCGGATTTGTTATATTTTTCTGATCATTCTTCACGTGTAAATCTTTTCCATCCGAGTTATGGTTTATTTTATATGATTTTTCAAAGTTTAAATGATTTTCTGGATTTTCAAAATTTATATTTATTTCAAAATTAAATGGGAAAAAGCCTAGGGGTACCCAGAAGTGTACCCAGCCAGTGTATGGTAGGTGGGGCCAGTGGCGGAGTTGACCCAGTCAATTTGACTGGTCAACTGATGAATAGTAGAAGTGGGCCCCAGTTGTCACTGACTCAGAACTTTAATTAAGTTTTAAAACAAAATGGGCCCACATGTCAATTACACAGCTAGTCTAATTAACAAATTAAACTAAATTAAATTTGATTAGGCCTAATTAAACTAGGCCGGCCCCATTGGGCAGTGGCCCCGCCGGCCACACACACACACGCACACACACCACGCAGCACACTCGGCCATGGCCATGGCCAGTAGCAGCGGTGGGCAGCGGCGGTAGCAGGTAGCAGCAGTTAGCAGCAGTAGCACAGCAACAGTAGAGCAGCAGTAGTGAGCACGGGTGCGCGGGTGACAGGAGCGGCTAGCGGGTGCAGGAGCGAAGCTTTGACCGAGCTCTGTACGCGATGAACAATGGCGTAAAAGGGCACGGATCGAAGTCGGGGTCGAGGGGAATCAGAAGAGGAGCTCACCATGAAGCTCGTGGACTAGACAGGGAGCGTGGTGGTGACCGAACATGACGAGCTCGTCAGCGGCCACAACAGGAAACCGGCTCGATGCCGAGCGTATGGCGCGGCCCGGCTTGATTGAACGGGGGTAGTCGAAGGAGTCGGCGACGAGGGAACTCCTGGACATCATCTCAGGTGACGGGGAGGCCGGTGGCCATGGGATCATCGAGGTGGTGGCGACCACACGCTCGGGCGATGAAGAAACTGAAGGGGACGAGTGAGGAAGGAAGAATGGGTGGCCTAGGGTTTGTCTCACATGTCTGGGAGGTTCTTATCCATCACGGGAGGTCGCTAGATGATCGACACGGCGCCAGAGGCGGCCATGGCCGCTGGATGAGCGCCACGCACCTGCTTTGCCTCCTCTCTGTACAGAGGAGGAAGAAAGGCCTGTGGTGGGTTGGGCCAGGTTCATTGTGGGTACTAGAGCCCACATGCACAGTAGCTTAGGTCCTTTTCTTTTTATTCTTTTCTGTTTTATTTTTCCACTCTATTTTCTATTTATTTTCGCTATCAATTGATTTTTGCTACAAAGGAAATTTGGCACATAAATACAAGGCTTTATTCTTGGCTTCTCCAAAAAAATTCAAGCCAATTGGATTAATTCAAATTGGGTTTTGTATTTAAATGGGATTATTTAGTGCTGCTAGTCCAACTAAAATGTTGTTGTGGTCATTTTGAAATTTAATTTGATGTTGGTTTCACTTGGACAATTTCTTGGGGATTATTTAGGATATTACCAACAATTTTGTTTGAATATTTGAAGAAATAGATTTTGACTTAGATGTTGAGTTGAATATAAAAGTTGGATTATTTATTAATTGCTTTTCTTAGGTTATAATTATGATGACTTGGCATGATTAACTAGCATAACTAGGGTTTAGTAATCTGGGGATGTCACAATGTATCGACACATGTGTTTCTTAATTATGTCCTATTCCTTATTGTATCTCTTTCATAGTGGTATTTGTTGTGATATTCGCCTTGTGAAATCCCGGCATATGACAGTGTGTGTATGATATGAAGTCACATGTGAGGAAACACCAATATGCGCTTCTACCCTTAGCGGGAACTGAAAAGTTCCTACTTCAGGTAGAACCGCATATCGGGCATTACAATTAAGTAGTGGGGAGATGTTGTATCATCGTGAAAGTCAATGCGCTTTCTTCATTAATATACATAAAAGTGCGAACCGCCGGTATTGCAGTGAAGTCCAAGTATAGGGGAATTCTAAATGAACTAATCACGTGAGTTATACCGAGGACGCGTAATGAGGCTTCGGTTTTTCCAAACTATCCTCCTAGGAGTGCAACGGTATTTGAGTTCTTTTGACAAATGTGAGTTTTCGATCCTTATGCACTTCCACCTATCCATATTTACTAGCCTCTTCGGTACCATGCATTGCCCACTCTCCCCTCGAGACTTGGTGCAAACTTCAGCGGTCCATCCAAACCCGTGGGAGAACTTCATCTTGTTCTCCTGCACATAAATCACCTATCTTCCTCAAAACAGCAACCATACCTACCTATCACACTAGTAGAAAACGGGCCTTTAGTCCCGGTTGGGAAGGGCCTCTAGTCCCGGTTTTCCAACCGGGACAGCCCAATCGGGACTAAAGGCCCCCCCTTTAGTCCCGGTTGGTCACAAACCAGGACTAAAGGCCCTCCACGTGGCTGCGCTCATGCGCTGGGGCTGGAGGACCTTTACTCCCGGTTGGTAACACCAACAGGGACTAAAGGACCTTTTTTTTCAAAATAATTTTTTTTTATTTTTTTTATTTTTTTTCTATATTTCAAATCTTTGAATTATTTGTCAGTTTAATCTCTAATCGCCCCTAATCTCAAGTCAAAGTGCATACTCGTGGTCAAACTTCCCAGTCGATCACCCATCCTCACACTTCTCCACCCCCAGCACGCTTAACTTTTGAGTTCCATCCCACATAGCTTCCAAGATTGCACAGATAAAATCTTGATAATACTACGCTATCAATCTTATTATCCCCTAGACTTTGATGTCACATGATATTATTTTTTGAATTCCAAACCTATATTAACATAAACATTAATGATTAAGTAATAATAATTATTAATTCAAATAACAAAAAAATGAATTTTACATTATTATTGCCATTTTCAATTTAATATGGAAAAATTCATATCTTTACATTCGTAAATTGAAATTTGACAAATAATATGTATAAATGGATCAAAAAAATGATAGGAATCCGAATATTGCATCCATATCATCTTTTGCATAATGTATTATGTCTTTTAAATAATGTACTGCTATGTCTGCTTATTTTTTGGATTTTGTATGAAACAATCTTCTTTTTGAAATAACATTTTTTACTTTTGGAATTTTGAGAATCTGAGAAAAGTTCACCGGGTAAACCCGGGTGAAATCGAGTCCCAATTTTTCTCTAGTTTTTTTTATATATTAAACTTTTTTTGACGTCATATGCAAAAGTTATGGCCGTTTTAATTTTTTTCTTCTGTTTTTTGCAAAAAAGTCAAAATTCATATTTCAAATTTTCTATACCAACTAGACACTAAAACCTAACTACATCTCAAAGGATTTTATTTTTTGAAGAATTTATCATTTTTGTTTATTTTCTACAAAACTAAAGAACCTTTAGTCCCGGTTGGTGTCTCCAACCGGGACTAAAGATAGACCTTTAGTCCCGGTTGGAAACACCAACCGGCACTAAAGGTTGCAGTACCTTTACTCCCGGTTGGTGTCTCCAACCGGGACTAAATGTCCTGTTTGAACCGGGACTAAAGGTGGCTGTGCCCGTGCGGCCGGCCTAGCCATTGGAACCGGGACTAATGCTCACATTAGTCCCGGCTCCAAACACGGCCGGGACTAAATCTTCTTCCTCGGTCGAACGAAAGGTCCTTTTTCTACTAGTGTCATGGCATTTCCATAGCCATTTCGAGATATATTGCCATGCAACTCCACCATTACATTACATGACTTGATATGTTTTTCATTATCATATAGCCTTGCATGATCGTAAGATAGCTAGCTTGATATTTATATGGTTCGTCCTTTTTTTGATATCTATGCTATGCTAGATCATTGCACATCCTGGTACACTACCAGAGGCTTTCATTTGCATCATGTTATGAGTTGAGTTGAGTTATGGATAAATAAAAGTGTGATGTTTTATAGAGTGTCGCCCCTACCTGTGAGGAATAAAAAAGAACCATATAGGCCATTGAAAAAAAAGGAAAAAAGAAAAAAAGAGATAATAAAGAGAGAGAGGGTGGCACTACTATCCTTTATACACACTTGTGCTTTAAAGTAGCACCTTGCATTTCGTAGAGAGTTTTCATGTGTTTCATATATACTAGTGGGATTCTTACATTATAGAACTTGACTTGCATATTCCAATGATGAGCTTCCTCAAAACGCTCTAGGTCTTCATGAGCAAGTAAGTTGGATGCACACCCCACTAGTCCATTGGAGAGCTTTCATACATTCATAGCTCTAGTGCATCCGTTGCATGGCAATCCCTACTCCTTGCATCAACATCGATTATAAGGCCTCTCCATTGCCTAATGATCAGCCGTGTTGGTGTGAGACTTTCTTTACTTTTTGTCTTCTTATAAAATCTCCATCATCATTCTCTTTGCCATTTAAGTGCTAAGGTAGAAACTTGTGCTCAAGTATTGTGTGAGTGTTGAAAGGTTGATACAGTAATGAAGCATGATTTAGCACTTGGTTTGCTCTTGGTTATTTTACATGATAAGATTGTCATTATGTGATGAAGACCTAGTATACTATGTCTCATGATACACCTGACATTCTTTCTAAACATTATGGTGTTGATGAGCATGATGAGAAAATTTTGACCCATGAAACGCGAGAATGATTTTATTTGCATATTTTAATGTTACTTGCGTTGTATCAACTATAGACTATTGCATTGCATCGCTATTCTTTAAAGTCATACCTAATTATATCGGATTGATTATAATTCATGTTAGTAGCATTCACAATCAAAAATTATTTTGTTATCATCTACCTACTCAAGGATGAGCAGGGAATAAGCATGGGGATGCTGATACGTCTCAAATGTATCTATAATTTCTTATCGTTTCATGCTATGTTTATATCATTTCGGCATAGTTTTGGCACCAATTTTTATGATTTTTCTGGACTAACTTGTTAACTCAATGCCCAATGCCAGTTGTTGTTTTCTGCCTGTTTTTGGATTTACAGGAAAACCAATTTTACGAAGCTCCAAAAATACCCAAAAAATTCCAGAAATTATTTTTCATCGAGGCCTATATTTTCTGCCTGTCCACTGCCTTTCGACGCCTATATTTTTCTCTCACTCCAAAAACCCTAAATATCGAGGAGACTTTCTATTTTTGCCACTGCACCTCTCTGTTCCATGGCGATCTAATCTGGAGGCCTTTTTTGGTACTCTACCGGAGGGGAAAATCATCAAGGTGGCCATCTCCATCAACTTGAAGGTCACCATGATCGCCCGTGAGTAGTTTCCTTTGACTATGGGTCCATAGCAGTAGCTAGTTGGTTTTCTCTCCCATGTTTATCAATACAATGATCACATGAGCTGCCCTACATGATTGTGTTCCATCTGATGTAATCTATTGCGGTGTGATGAATTGTCACTTTATGATCAGATTCATCCATTAATATTATTGAGATGTATTTGGTTTCTTTGCTGCATAATTCTTATTCATATATGCTCTCCGACTATTCTTCTTTCTTTTGCCAAGTTTGAGGGGTGATCTCCAAGAGGGAGTTGTGTATGATAGTTGGGTTCAATCTTGCAAGTAATATACTACAGTGACATAAAGTGGAAAAGGCTTGTATTGTGTTGTTACCACTAGGGATAAAAAGATAATTGCGTAGTTGTCCTTTGAACGTAGGATGAAGACAATATATCATCTACTTCATGTCATCATACTTAGTGCAATACTCTGTTTTTAGTTAATACTTTAAGAAGCATGTTGGATAGCGGTCTTGGGTGGAGTATTAGCTATAGATGCAGTTGGATAACGTTCTATAGATGTTTGGACATGATGCTCATATGTTAATTATGCCATGGATAGTCATAGTCATAAAAACTGCAATTTAATCGATATGCAACTTTAATTTGTTTACCACACCATGCTATCTTTTGGAGAGAAACCACTAGTGAACCTATGGATCCCGATCCATGTTTCTTCCTATATTCTTCCAACCTCTATCAATGCTCTCTTTTACAATTCCCTATTTTACATTTCATTACAATTAATCTTCCATACACACTTGCATTTAATCCTTCGTAATTAGTAAGGCTAGTGTCATTGACAACCTCACTAGTTTCATTGGGGGCCAAGGTAGTTTTGTATTTGTGTGTGCATGTATTGATCATTTGCTGCAATAATTAACTCTCGTGGGTTCGATAAACCTTAAGGTTAGTTACTTTGAGGGAAAATTGCGGCTTGCTACAAACCCTTTCACTTGGGGGCCCAACACCTTCCTAGTTGAGAGGAAGCAGGGGGCGGTAGTGGCGCGAGAGGAGTTGGATGAGGCACGCGCGTGGAAATGAAAATTGAGCCACCTCTCTCCCTCCACCAGTATTTTGCCAGTCCACACTTAGCCGTTTTGGGGGGTTAAAATGGAAGGGGGGTAGATGGCATTTTGAGCCACGTCAAATTACAATAATTTTTTTATATAATTAAAGAGATACACAAATTAATCAAAAGTAATGTGAAGATGTTGTGTTGGCTCATTATCTCGGAGGTGCTCATAGGGGTGGGGTGTGCGTGCATGCGTGCATTCATAGGGGTGAGTGTATGTGCGTATATGTGAGCATCTGCGTTTGTACCATGTTAAAAAAAATAGATCAACCACAAATAGTCCTGCAAAAAAAAGATCGATACAAATACATATTACATCAATACATGGTACAGTTATGTGCGGTCGATACAAAATTAATTAATGAGATACACAAATCAAGTAATCCTCTCAATGACAGTTTGGGTCTCAGGCTACGTAGTTTTGCTCATTCTGGTGGTGTACTTTTCTTCGTCATAGTCGTCCTCGTTGGTGACTCCATCCACTCCAATGATGCTCCTTTTGCCTGTCCTCACGACAATATGGCTCGGCTTTGTCGGGTCGGTCGATTATGTAGAAGCATTGGGGGCCAACTGTCCTTCATGTCCGTCCTGATGATCTTCTTCATGTTCGGGCATCTCTTGGTCGTTCCCTCCTTCCAGCTCTTCGTTGAAAGGGTTTCCCGCTTCTTCATCTGTCGCCCCTTCGGTGTCAGAAACAACATCATCCTCCTCACCGTGACTTGTCCACCGTGTATAAGAAGGAATGAAATCATGTTTGAGCAAGTGCATCTTCACACGGCCAGTAAAAGGGTCGATTAAAACTTCATTTTTGCACTTCTTACATAGACATAATATCTCCATTTTACCCTTTCAATTCATATCTTCCACCGTCACCTTGAAGAACCTATTTATAGTTTGATCCATGGAATCATTCAATAGATTGAGTTGCCTGCAAGTATAAGAAATTTTTTATATATAACCAATGAGGTCATAGAAAATTTTGGCATACCTTTGCTAAAAATGGGATATATTGAGTGCTAGATATTTGATGAAACAAAATTTAATGAAGTTCTCTCAACTAGAGAGACAAAGATGATCGAGCTAGTCATCGATCGATTGAGGTGAGAGGGGCCAGGAGTACTGATACGCCTCCAATGTATCTACTTTTCCAAACACTTTTCTCTTGGTTTGGCCTCTAATTTGCATGATTTAATGAAACTAACCCAGGCTAACGCTGTTTTCAGCAGCCATGGTGTTGTTTTTTTGTACAGAAATTAAAGTTCTCAGAATTGGATGAAACTTTTTGGAGATTTATTTTGGAATAAATAAATAAATACTAGAACGAAGAAGTACCGGAGAGGAGCCTCAGGGGGCCCACAAGGGCAGGGGGCGCGGCCACCCAGGCTTGTGGGTCCCCTAAACATTGTTTTGACCTAATTCCAGCGCTATAAATTCACATCCTCTGAGAAAAAATAGAAGAAGAAGTATCATCATGTTTTACGATACGGAGCCGCTGCCATCTCCTGTTCTTCATCGGGAGCCCTGATTTGGAGCCTGTTTCTGGCTCCGAAGAGAAGGATTCGTCACCGTCGTCATCACCAACTCTTCTCTATTAACAATTTCATGATGCTCACTTCCTTGTGTGAGTAATCCCTTTGTAGGCATACTGGAGATGATGGGATTTGGATGAGATTTCATACGTATTGTTGTCAATTTGTTAGGGCTTGATCCCTAGTATCCATTATGTTTTGAGATTGATGTTTCTATGACTTTGCCATGCTTAATGCTTGTCAGTAGGGCTTGAGTGCCATGATTTCAGATCTGAACCTATTATGTTTTCATGAATATATTTGAGTTCTTGATCCTATCTACAAGTTATATGTACCTGTTATTGTTCTGAACCCTAGACCCCAAAGTGACAATAATTGGGATACTCTATGGGGATGACTATAATTTGAGGAGTTCATGTATTCACTATGTGTTAATGCTTTATTCTAGTTCTCTATTAAAAGGAGCACCTTAATTACCCTTAGTTTCCATTAGGACCCCGCTGCCGCTGGAGGGTAGGACAAAAGATGTTATGCAAGTTCTTATCGCAAGCACGTATGACTATATACGGAATACATGCCTACATATGGTTGATGAATTGGAGCTAGTTCTGTGTCTCTCTGTAGGTTGTGATCGTTGCATATTGAATCTCATCTAAAATACCTCATAATTACTCCATGCCTACACTTTGCTGCTATTGTTACTACTCAAGCTACTACTACTCTGCTTTACTGCAAACTAGTTACTACTGCTGCTGCTATTACAATTACTCAATTGCCATTACTACTATATTAATGTGTTACTAATAAGTTGGTGCAAGAAAGTTGATTCTCAGGTGTGGTTGAATTGACAACTCAACTTTTAAGGCTTATAAATATTCTTTGGCTCCCCTTGTGTCGAATCAATAAATTTGGGTGAAATACTACCCTCAAAGACTGTTGCGATCCCCTATACTTGTGGGTCATCAAGACTATTTTCTGTCACCGTTGCTGGGGAGCATAGCTCTATTTATTAAGTTCACTTGGGAGCTATTTCTCTACTGCAATTTATCTTTACTATGAAGAACCTCAAAGATTCTAGAACTAGGATTATGCCCTCTAAGACTAGAGGAGGTAAGGGACTGCCAACTAGCTCTGCTCTTGATTTGCCTTCTGTTTTAAGTCAACTTGTGACACCTCCACCACATGCTTTACATGATAATATGTCACACACAGTAGGCACTGCTTCTACTATTGATGATACTTGTGATGATGCTTCTACTCTGCTTGATGATACTGTTCCACTTGGTGAATTTTTGGATGCTCAAATTGCTCAAGCTAAAGAACTTGAAATTTCTAAAATTTATGAATCACCTGTTACACCTAGTACTCCTATTAGAGATAAAATACCTAATGTTCCTGAACTTTATGAGGAGTTTTCTAGAGAGTTCATGGCTTATGATACTGATAATGGTATAGAGGGTCTGATTGCTATACTTAAACAAAAGGCCATGAATCAAATGATTAGGCATGATCCTAAATTTGCTACTTCTCCTATATTTTTTACGGATAAGGATTATGAATTCTCAGTTGATCCTGATCTTATTACTCTGGTAGAATTAGATCCTTTTCATGGCTATAAATCTGAAACAGTTGTTGCACACTTAACCAAATTAAATGATACTGCAACTCTATTTACTCAAGATGAAAAGATGCATTATTATTACATACTTAAGTTGTTTCCTTTCTATTTAAAGGGTGTGTGTAGTCCACAAGATATGATCTATTACTTCACTGAAAAATATTTTCCTGCCCATATGAAACAAGCTGCCTTGCAGGAAATATATAATTTTAAACAACTTGAGGAAGAGTGTCTCCCTCAAGCTTGAGGGAGGCTTTGCAAGTTACTTAGGGCTCTGCCAGATCATCCTGTTAAGAAGAATGAAATTCTTGATATCTTTTATAATGGACTAATCACCGAATCTAGGGATTACCTAGATAGTTGTGCTGGTTGTGTTTTCAGGGAAAGAACAATTGAACAGATTCAGGGCTTATTGAATAATTTAGTAAAGAATGCCGATGATTGGACACTTCCCGCACCACCACCTAAGCCAACTCCAAAGAAGAGAGGTATTCTATTCCTTAGTCTTGACGATATGAAAGAAGCTAAGAAATCTATGAGAGAAAAGGGTATTAAAGTTGAAGATGTAAAGAACTTGCCTCCTATCAAAGAATTATGTGAACTTCCCACTCCAAATCAAGTAGTAGAGGTAAAATATGTCCACAAATTTGATGAATATGACATCCCTTATAATAAATATCCTGCTCGGTGCTTAGATGAATTTGATAACTTCGTTGTTAAACAACATCATTTCAATATGCAAATAAGTGATCATCTAAAACATAATGCTACTATTATTGCTCGTATGAGTGACTTGCTATTTAGAATTTCTAATGATGTTAAAGGTTTAGGAAAGCACTTCTCTATGGTTAAGACTCAACTTGAGCAAGTTTCTAGATCTCAACATGATTTGTTTAAACAACAACATGCTTATGGAGTAGGTACTAGAGGAGGTAAATTTACTCAGGATCCTTTGTATCCTAAGGGTCATCCTAAGAGAATAGAACAAGATTCTCAGAGAGTTCATGGTAGTGCACCTAGTTCACCTAAGAAGAATAAAAAGAAAAAGAAAACTGCTTCTAGTGAACCTGTTATAGAAAAACCTGCTAAGAATCCCAATAATGTTTCTATTTCGGATGCTGAAACCCAAGATGGTGAAGAGCATGAATCTATTCATGATGATGCTACTAATGAGGATAATAATAATAATATTGATAATGATGATTCACCAAGTAATGATAATGAGCCTGATAAGGAGGCTGAGGTAGAACCTGAAGTTACTCTTGATGACCCGCCTCCTAAAAATGAAAGATATGATAAGAAGGATTTTGTTGCTAGGAAGCATGGTAGAGAAAGAGAACCATGTGTACAAAAACCCATGCCTTTTCCAAGTAAAGCTTTGAAATCTAAAGATGAAGAGGCATTTAATCACTTTGTCAAATTGCTTAGACCTCTATTCTTGCAAGTTCCTTTGACTGATGCTATTAAAATGCCTCCATATGCTAAGTATATGAAAGATATTGTTACTAATAAAAGAAAAATACCTGAAACTAAAATATCTACTATTCTTGCTAATTACTCCTTCAAAGGAAAAATCCCTGAAAACATAGGAGATCCAGGGATACCTACCATACCTTGCTCTATCAAAAACAACTATGTTAAAACTGCTTTATGTGATTTAGGAGCAGGTGTGTGTGTTATGCCCTTGTCTTTATATAAAAGGCTTGATTTGAATAAATTGATAACTACTAATTTTTTTGTTGCAAGTGGCTGATAAATCCACTGCCATACCTATCGGAGTTTGCCTGGATGTTCCTGTAGTGGTTGCTAATGTTATGATCTTAACAGACTTTGTTATACTTGATATGCCTGAGGATGACAATATGTCTGTCATTCTCGAAAGTCCTTTTCATAATACTGTAGGGGCTGCTATTGATAGTAATAAAAGCAAGGTTACTTTTCAGGTTAATGGCAATGATCATACAGTTTATTTCCTGAGAAAGCCAAGTAAAGGACAAAGTCTCAATTCTATCAAAAAAATTATGACTATTACTATTGGGGACCTTGAATTTCCTACTCTGGTTCCAGAAAAGAAATATCAAACTCTCATGATTGGAACCATGCCTCACCATGTTGAGGTAACATAGTGTTTTACAAAAGTTCTTCGGCTTTATGTCACTCAAAAATAGTTCGTTAATAAGACTTGATCAATCTTATTAATGGGTTCTTTCTGGAAGACATGATCGATGAATTCCATAAACACCACTCTCTGTAAATTTACTATATCTTCTATTTGAATTAGTTTTAATAAAGTTTAAATGTTTTAGAATAGCCTATTTTGTGTGTTTTCTGAGTTTTCTACACAATAAAAAGTGCAAAAATAAAAGTCCTCAGAATGCCATGAAAATTTAACACAATTTTTTTGGAATATTTAAGAATTTTTGCACTGAATACACATCAGAGGGGTGTACCAGCCCTCCACAAGGGCAGGGGCGCGGCCACCCCCTAGGCCATGCCACCTAGGCTAGTGGGGCCCACAGGCACCCATTCACATGGTGCTCGTGGCCCCTGCCTTCTTCCTCCTTCAGAAAAATTCTTTCTTGCTCCCAAACCCATGTTCTTGCGGTTCTTGGGGCGATTTTTTGATCTCTTTGCTCGGAACTCCGTTTCCGATAATTTTTTGAGGGATTACTCCTTGGTATGTGACTCCTCCATTGGTCCAATTAGTTTTTCCTCTAGTGGTCTATACTTTGCTTATTTTGCTACTATTGGTGACCTTGTAAATGACCTTACATGTCAAATTTATGTGGTTCCAAGTAGTTTTGATGCATTGTTTAGCCTCTAGAAGCGTGTGGGAGTTGTTGCTATCAGTTGTATTGGGTTTTGTTCACTTCTTATGAGTTGTTAAAAAATTTCAGAAAATGGAGACGCTAAGGAGAAGCTTCTCAAGGAGCTCCAAAGGCTCTTCTAGCCAGGGTTTTGGGAGAGCTGCTTGATATAATCTTCCCCGCTTTGTCGAGGTGCAACCATGCAAATGGCCTTGTGCGACGTTCATGGAGGAGGCCAGTTTTCGCCAAGAGTTTGAACAATTTGTTGAGAGATCCAGCTTGACTGGCTTCCTCGCAGAGAAGTGTCCCCAGTATCACCTACTCACTAACACCTTCATGCAAAATTTTAGATTCTTGTTTAGATCGCATGAGCCTAGAGTTTCATTTCATCTATATGATCAAGTCTTTGATATCACCTTGGTAGAATTATGTAATATGAGCATGATTCTTCTAGATGGTAATATGGTTGAGCCTCTACCTGAAGAGTTTGAGAAATTTCTGTGAAATTTATGTGTAGGAGAATTTAGAGGAGTTGCTAAGGCAAGGGCCACTAGCTTGCTTTTCTCTTCTGTGCATTACTTCACTTTATTCATAGGGAGATGCTTGACTGCTAGACAAGAAAGTGGTACACTAAGTGCCCTTGATATTGCTATTTTGTGTAGTGCACTTTTTGGAGATAGAACTTACAATATCGGAGCGATTATTGCACGCCGTTTGCATAGGAATAGAACTAAGGGCATTATTTACGACGGTTTTTATGCTACTCACCTTGCTGCGCAACTTAATGTACCTGTTAGACATGATGAGGATTATGAAATGCCTGAGTGTTACTTAGATTTTGCTTCATGGTAAAACATGAATTTATTAAAGAGCGCACTACACCTAATGATTATCAGTATAACCTGCTGTTCAACCAGAAAACCCATGATATTATTACCTTGCCTGCTTCTACATTGCTTGACATACAGGCCAGGGGGAGATATTTCATTATGCCAGATGACATCATGAACTACATGATGATTCCTTCTCTCTGTTTTTTTTTTGGACGAAACGGTCTTTATGGAGTTGGAATTAGGGCAAACGGAGGTCGATGGGACCCATGAGCTCACCAGGCGCGCCCAGGGGGGTGGACGCCCCCCAGAGCTCGTGGCTCCTGGGTGGCCCCCCTCCAGCAGGTCTTTTCACCAATAATTTTTATATATTCCAGAAATATTCTCCGTAAATTTTCAGGCCAATCCGAGAACTTTTATTTCTGCACAAAAATAACACCATGGTAGTTCTGCTAAAAACAGCGTCAGTCCGGGTTAGTTTCATTCAAATCATGCAAATTAGAGTCCAAAACAAGAGCAAAAGTGTTTGCACTACTAGGGATAACCCTAGCAGTAGCGCTGGATTTATAGCTATCAGTAGCGCTTGTACAAGCGCTACCACTAAGGCGCTACAGCTAACTGGTAGCAGTAGTGTCACAGCCCTAGCATTAGCCTTGCTTGTCATTGCATTTCATCATGACATCATCATTTTAAATTATGGAAGTTGAATTGAGGTTAACTGAAAGCCTCAAAAATCATCTTGATAATGATCAAGATAAAAATTGCTTCAAACAAGTCCAAGAAAATGTTCCTGTTTCCTCTGAAAATATTGGCAAGAGGTAAAATTCAAACCAATATTTTTGGAAGCTCAGAAATATTTATTTTGGGCATTTGAGTTAATCTAATAATTATTTGCATTGGATTTATATTTGTTATATATTAAATATAAGTCCAATAATTCTGGAACTTTTATGTGGTTCTGGATATTTCATATCTAACCCCATAATTATTTTCAGAAGCTACAAAAATGATTTGGTCTCAGAACTAAATTAAAATAGACAGAAGAAATGTAAAAGAAAACAAAATAGAGAAAACCAGAGAGAGGGAGAACTTACCTGGCGCTCACCTGGCAGCCCATCTGGCCGGCCCAGCCCACCAGGGGCAAGGAGGTCTTCTTCCTCCCGCCAGTCGGATGCACAGCGCGTGCCCGACGCGCGCACGGCCACCGCACGCCACCTCCTGCCTCCCTGCTTCCTCCCGCGACCCCCCTGGAGGCGCCATGCAACCCCCTGGCTCCTCTCACTCTTTCCCCATGCTCATCCCCTCCTTTGCCGCTCTCTCTCACGCGCATGGCCGAGCGCGGCCGTCGCCGCCGTTCGTTCCCACCGCGGCCACCGGTCCTCCCTAGTCCACCCCGCGTGACCAAGAGAACCGACTCGGCTCCATCTTCCTCCTCTACGCCCCACGCAACCGGGGACGCACCACAGCGCCTGCATCACCCTCTTCTTCAAGCTCGGTCGACCGAGATCGCTGCCGCCGTTCCGTCATCACCAAGCCGTCCCCGAGCCCACTTAGCGTCTCGTCCGACTCCCCGTGAGATCCTCTTCTCTTCCCCTCACTCCGTGCACTTGATTTCGTCGCCTAGCAAGCAGCCCCGCCGGACCCGAGAGCTCACCGTCGCCGGACCTCATGCCGTCGTGGCCAGAACCCATTTCCGCCGCTCGTGAGCACGCGGACGTGCTCCTAGCATCTCCATGGAGCTAACCCGCAGCCCATCCTGCTCCATAGCGCACTGCAGCGCCGTGCCCGGATGCACCCAGACTCCGGCCGCCGCCCAAATGCTCGCCGTCGTCGCTTCCAGCATCCCCAGTAGCAGCCACCCACACCGTTGGATGCGGCGCATCCCCAGGGTCCCGTAGAACCCACCCGCGCGACGAATGGTCACCGGAATAGGAATTCCGGCGTGCCTCCGCTGTGCTGTAGGGTCGTCGGTGATTAGCCGCCGGCTAACCACGCCGTTAGGTATTAATTACCTTGTTTAGTTAACCCCAGACACTGACAGCCGGGCCCCATAGGTTCAATTAACCGGCTAACCAAATAAGTTAGAGTTAATCTAATCCAGTGGACCCACGTGTCAGCATTGACTTTGCTGACATGGCGTCTGACCGGTCCCACATGTCTGCCACCCTAACCAGCCCTGAGTCACTGACCAGCGGACCACACTGGTCCAGTTTGACCTGGACCACCCTGTTGACTTGCTAACGGCATGCTGACATCATGTTGATGCAGTTAACAATTTTCTTGATTTAAAATAATCCAGGAAATTCCAGAAAATGGTTTAAACATCTAAAAATCATAGAAATTAAACCGTAGCTCCAAATGAAACAATTTATATATGAAAAAATTTCAGAAAAATATGAAGAATCTGTTTATGGCATTTCCATCCATGTTTGAACAACTTACAGCCACCGTATATGACAATTTGAATAAATGGAATATTAAATGTCATATGTGGAGTTTGAATTTGAACCCTTGGTTCAAATCAACTTCATTTAAATCGCTGCTAGTTGCATTAGCACAAACCACAGCATGTTGTCATGTCATTATCATGCATCATATTGTTGCATTGCATTGATTGTGTTCCTTCTCTGTTTGCCGGTGTTGTTCCCTCTCAGTGGACGTTGTTCCGACGTTGTGATCATTGACACCGATGAAGAGCTATTACTATCTTCAGAAGTGCCAGGCAAGCAAACCTCCCTTGAGCATCCCGATACAAATCCAACTCTCTTGCTCCTGCTCTCTTTTATTGCATTAGGACAACAACGATTCAACTATTACATGTTGCGGTAGTTGAACCCCCATTCCATTGCATGACCTGTCTTTGCCATAGTAAATAGTTGAAACCCACTAGCATGAGTAGGAGTTGTTTGAGCCATGATGTGCCTACTCATTCATGCTTGTTTGTCATGCCTGCTATTGCTTAGAGTTGTGTCAGGTCTGATTCATCGGGGATGAATTGGAATTTTGTGAACATGTCCTACTGTTGAGAGCTAAGTGTGTGAACATGATTTGGTAAAGGTAGCGGTGAGAGGCCATGTAGGAGTACATGGTGGGTTGTCTCATTGAAACCGTCCTCAGGAACTGAGTTCCGTGTTTGTGATTCAAGAACAGCTACTGCCACACGTTGGGCTGTGAAATATGACCCCGCTCGACTTATTAACCCCCTTGTCCTCTGTCCAAGAGTTGCAACTAGTTTCTGGTGTTTATAGGTTGTGCTGGGGGCCGTGCTTAGCGCTGACCAGAGGGGTAGGCTTTGATGCGCCAGGCACCGTGGCCGGGTGTACCAAGCGTAGAACCATCCGACGAGGTGGACTTGGGAACCCTGTACACATCGTTTGAGGCCGTGATGGAAACCTCGGCCGGACTCCATTACGGGTCAGTTCTCAGATAAGCGATAAACCTGGACTAGAGACTTGTGTGGTTAGTCAGGTCGTGGTCTACACCCACGTCGGCCTTCGCTTGAAGTCTGCCGAGCACATGTCGTGTGCAGACGCTAAGTGGTGGAAACATGTGTGAAGAAGTACACCCCTGCATGGTTATATATATGATCTATTCGAATAGCCGCGTCCGCGGATATGGATGTAGGATCGAAAGTAGGTCTAGAGGGGGGTGATTAGACTACTTGACCAAATAAAAAACTAGCCTTTTCCCAATTTTAAGTCTTGGCAGATTTTAGCAACTTAGCACAAGTCAAGCAATCAACCTACACATGCAATTCTAAGAGTATAGCAGCGGAATGTAAAACATTGCATATGAAGGTAAAGGGAGGGGTTTGGAAAGGCAAACGCAATGTAGACACGGAGATTTTTGGCGTGGTTCCGATAGGTGGTGTTATCGTACATCTCTTGCTATGGTCTTCTTGACCCTTTCCTTTCTTTTCTTGCCTCCAGCAGCCTCTTCTTCTATGGACTTTGAAGTTTCAAGAGTTGAGGCCCTGGCTTTGGACATGGGCACTCTCTTGGCAGGGGCCTTCTTGTGCATCCCTGACTTAATGACAGCACTAGCAACTTGCTCCTTCTTGATCACCCACTTCTTGGAAGTGACCTCCTCATCAACCACAAAATCTTCATCTTCTGATTCAAAGTTTCTCTTCCTCCTCTGCCTAGTTGCAGCCTTAGGCAGGTTGCTTGGGGTGCTTTTGCTACCCTCATCATAACTGCTGTTGGAGGGACTAGTGCCCTCACTGAGATTCTGGTGCTCCTCTGACCTGTTCTGACTGTCACTGTTGTCTGACATGGCTGACACTGACCCTGTGAATAGATAGGTATAGATAGAGTAGATGAGCATCACAAAGTACAACTGTTTTGGCAAAAGGAATGACTCAAAAACTTAATTTTAGTTTTCTGCAGAAAGCATTTCGGAGCTACCGATATGACAAACTCGGTGACACCGAAGCAACTTTAGAGTCTAAACATGTGAAATCGGTCAGACCGAGACACAGTTCGGTGACTCCGAGATGCTAAGGTTTCACTGAGAAAGTAAACTCGGTTACACCAATTTGTACACTTCGGTCAGACCGAGTAGTACATGTGTAATGGCCTGGGCCAAATCGGTGGGACCAAATTCTTCAAATCGGTCGGTCCGAGATGAGTTCGGCGGAAACCTAACTCTATGTTTTTGGATCAAAACTAATCTAGAGGAAGTTTTGGTTGGATAGAACTATTTCAATCATGGAAGAATCATGGCATTGACCATTGTGCATGAATCGGAGTTAAAGATTGCACAAGGGATCGAGTTCATACCCTAACTTGGCAATGAACTCGCTACGGCGACAACGGCGGCGAAGATTCCCGTTGACGGCGGCGGAGACCAGCGGCAGGAGGTCGCTGGCGACGACGGCGATGATCCGGAGACCAATGGGGCGGCTGAGCTGGGAGGCGCGGACGAAGAGTTTATAGTAATTTCCAAAATTTCAACCTGCGGATATATATATATACCCAGTCACTGTCGGTGTGACCGAGTGGAACGACTCGGTGGCACCGAGATGCAGAATCGCAAGCGGTTGCTGCAACTCAGTGAGACCAAACTGTTCTAATCGGTTGCACCGAGGTGAAAACCTAGATCAACCCAATGAGTTCTGTGAGACCGAAGGGAATGAATCGGTCAGACCGAGATGTCATTGAGAGGTTTTGGGAAGTTAAGCCCTTGACGGATCGGTGGCTCCGAGTGCTCCTCACCCGGAGGGTCCGAATTCGACTTGATCAAACTTTGTGATGTAGCATGAATAGAGTTTGAGATGAGAAAAAGCATAGATAGCTAGAGACAGTACTTAGGCATTCTTGTCCATCCATTTGGCAAAGGGAAAAGCCAAACAAACAAAGCAACAAATGGATGTCCTTGAATGAGAAAAAAATATGCAACCAACATGCTCACACAATAAGATAGCAAATGAAATATGTGGCAAAGCATGCACAAACACTCTAGCATCTATCAAGCAATTGGCGATGACTAGGTCATCTATATATTGACTTAGGAGTCAAATGAGAACATTTGATCATAGGTCATACTCATCGTTTAAGCACAAGTGGGGTTACCACTTTTACATAAAGCATTGTTGTGTTCACACCATTAGAGTTGCTTCAGCTCAATTCTTAGAGCAAAGCTCCCCCTAGATGTGATATCCCCCCTAAGAGGGATGAACTAACCTTGGGTTTTGTCGATGTTGACTTCATGTAGGTGTTGAAGATGTAGATGCTCAATCTTGATGTAGATCATTTGGAGCAATCCATTGGAGTGAGTTGCACTTCCAATACCTACATGGGTTAGTCCCACAAGGAACACACAAGGATATCCATAGACATAGAGTGAAATTCACACATGATGTTGTCCATGAAAGCATTTGGTTACCTTGTCCCTTGTCTTACCAACAAGAGGGTTTGTGACTCCTTGAACTAGTGCAAGATGTGGAAGTTGATTGCACTTGTCCTTGCCAAAATGAATATGAGTGAAGTATGTTGGCAGAGTCACCCTCAAGAACTTTCTAGTTCTTCTTCTTTGGGATCCACATCATCTTGATGGGAATCCTTGAAGTTGTAGTCGTACTTGATGAAGTCTTGGGAACCCACTTGACCAAGGCCTTTGGAGCTTCTTCAAATGCATCAATCTCCTCCTGAAGCTTGTCCTTGCCTTTTAGCTTGTGGTCTTGTGGTGGAAGATCATCTTGAGCTTGTGTTCCCTTGAAGGAAGTGGGATCATACTTCTCTTGTTGAGGAACAAACTTTGCCTTGGGATATTGATCTTCTTCCCACTCAACTCCATTGGCATTGAACTTGCGTTCAAAACCAACACCTTGATTCTTCCGGTGCCTTCCTTGCTTGCGTAGAATTTCCTCAAATTGCTTACTTCCAGCAAGGCTCTTGTAAACACCTTTCTCTATAATTCCCTTCAATAAGCTATTTTCTTGCTCAAGTGTAACTTGGCTAAGAGAATCATTAGTGGAATCAAGAGAACTACTAGAAGCAACAATATTGGATTTAACACGATTATTGTTACTACTAGAAGAAGAATCTTTCTTGCTCTTGTTGCTAGATTTTACTTGTGGCATGTAAGTAGACAAGAGTAAACGTTTGGCAATGTAAGAAGAACTTTTCTTACGAAGATCATTATTGATTGCTTTTAAGAACTCATGCTCCTGCTCTAGATTGAGCTTTTCAAAGCGTAGCTTCTCATCAGTCTTTAAAAGCTCTCGATGATCCTCTAAGGTAGTTTCATGAGCTAACTTAAGAGAGTTTAGTTCTTTAGTTAGAAGCTCAATCTCCTTCTTATCATCGTCATTCGTTTTATCTTCATTAGCATGATTAACAGCAATTTCATCATAGTTTTCATCACTAGAGTTGTCAACAAGTAAATCATCATCACCTAGCAAATCATCTTCATCACTATTGAAATCAACATACTCGGGGTGTGATACCTTGGGGC
This sequence comes from Thinopyrum elongatum, assembly GCA_011799875.1. Lineage (NCBI taxonomy): Eukaryota > Viridiplantae > Streptophyta > Magnoliopsida > Poales > Poaceae > Thinopyrum > Thinopyrum elongatum. The sequence continues at coordinate 720,556,486 of CM022303.1, forward strand.
CTTTAGCCATGAAGCATCTTCCAATCCTTTCATTTGGTGAATCAAATATGTCGTAGGAGTTGGATGACACAAGTGCAAGACCGGCAACACCTTCATCTTGAGTATATTCGGAGTCGGAGTGATAGCTTCTCTCGGAGTAGTTGTCGGAGTCGGAACCGAATACCCATTCACCAACATGAGCTTGATGTCTTCATCTTGTGTAGCTCTTTGATGACTTGTCCTTCCTTTCCGAATCCTTGCTTCTGCGAGAGGGTCTTCGTTCATAACGATCATCTCTAATCCTCCTCTCTCTTGGTGGTGATTCCTCTCTTTTGCTTCTCCTTTTAGGTGAGTCTTCTCTTCTCTTGTAGGGAGCCGTACACTAACTGGAGTAGTGTCCGGGTCTTCCACAATTGTAGCAATTGCGATCACGACTAGAAGATCTTTTGTCATTGTAGGACCTTGACTTGGAACTTCTTTCTTTGCTTCTACTCTTGTAGAACTTGTTGAACTTCTTCACCATTAGGATCAATTCTTCATTGAAGTCTTGTTTCTCACTTGATGTTGTAGGAGCATCACATGAAGCTTTGTAAGCACCACTAGACTTGTTGTGAAGCTCTTCTTTATCCTTGAGTGACATCTCATGAGCAACAATTCTACCAATGACTTCAGTTGGCTTGAGATCTTTGTAATTGGGCATCATTTGAATCAAAGTGCACACGGTATAATATTTTCCATCCAAGGCACTTAGGATCTTCTTGATGATGAATCTGTCGGTCATCTCTTCACTTTCTAAGCCGACAATCTCATTTGTGATGAGAGCAAGCCTAGAGTACATTTCAGCGACACCTTCACCATCCTTCATTTTGAACTTGTCAAGTTGACTTTGAAGCACATCCAATTTGGATTCCTTGACGGACTCGGTACCTTCGTGCATATCAACCAAAGTATCCCAAATTTCCTTTGCATTCTCAAGACGGCTGATTTTGTTGAATTCTTCGGGGCACAATCCGTTGAAGAGGATATCGCAAGCTTGAGCATTGTATTGCAACATCATCAATTCTTCCGCGGATGCTTCACGATTCAATTCTCTTCCACCCTCGAAGTATTCATCTTGCAAGCCAATACGCACAAAAGCCCAAACGGCGGGGTTATGTCCAAGAATATGCATTTTCATCTTATGCTTCCAACTAGCAAAATTAGTACCATTAAAGTAATGACCTCTACGGTGGTAATTTCCCTCGCTAGACGCCATACTCTCCTAGGTTGTGAAACCAAGGCTATGATCACCAAAGCTAAAGCTATGGAAATCAAGGCAAATGGAGACCAAAGCTCTGATACCACTTGTAGGATCGAAAGTAGGTCTAGAGGGGGGTGATTAGACTACTTGATCAAATAAAAATCTAGCCTTTTCCCAATTTTAAGTCTTGGCAGATTTTAGCAACTTAGCACAAGTCAAGCAATCAACCTACACATGCAATTCTAAGAGTATAGCAGCGGAATGTAAAACATTGCATATGAAGGTAAAGGGAGGGGTTTGGAAAGGCAAACGCAATGTAGACACGGAGATTTTTGGCGTGGTTCTGATAGGTGGTGCTATCGTACATCCACATTGATGGAGACTTCAACCCATGAAGGGTAACAATTGCGCGAGTCCACGGAGGGCTCCACCCATGAAGGGTCCACGAAGAAGCAACCTTGTCTATCCCACCATGGCCATCGCCCATGAAGGACTTGCCTCACTTGGATAGATCTTCACGAAGTAGGCGATCTCCTTGCCCTTACAAACTCCTTGGTTCAACTCCACAATCTTGACGGAGGCTCCCAAGTGACACCTAACCAATCTAGGAGACACCACTCTCCAAAAGGTAATAGATGGTGTGTTGGTGATGAACTCCTTGCTCTTGTGCTTCAAATGATAGTCTCCCCAACACTCAACTCTCTCTCACAGATTTGGCTATGGTGGAAAGATGATTTGAGTGGAAAGCAACTTGGGGAAGGCTACAGATCAAGACTCTTATGGTTGGATTGGAATGTCTTGGTCTCAACACATGAGTAGGTGGTTCTCTCTCAAAAAATGAGTACTGGAAATGTAGGGACGTTCTGATGGCTCTCTCTTGAATAGAGAAGGGGGTGGAGGGGTATATATAGCCCCCACACAAAATCTAACCGTTACACACATTTGACCCAACTCGGTCAGACCGAATAGGTGAACTCGGTGAGACAGATTCAGTTCAAAATGTGAACGTTAGGATTCTCGGTGGGACCGACATGATCAACTCAGTGGGACTGATGTGCTAGGGTTAGGGCAAAACCTTATCTCAGTTTGACCGATTACATAAACTCGGTGAGACCGATTTCACTGATAAGCAAACAGAGAGTTGGTCAGGCAAACTCGGTGGGACCGAACGCTCCTTTCGGTGATACCGAAACGTTACAAAAAGGAAACAGAGAGTTTGCATTGCGAACTTGGTGGGACCGATCGCTCATTTCGGTGAGACCGAAACGTTACGAAGGGAAACAGAGAGTTTGCAATCCCATCTCGATGAGACCGAAATCCCTATCGGTGAGACCGAACTGATTAGGGTTTTTGGCTATGGCTATGTCAAAGGAACTTGGTGGCGCCGGATGAATCAAATCGGTGGGGCCGAGTTTGACTTTAGGTTTAGGACATATTTGGAATTGGGAAAGTGGTTTCGGGCTTTGGAGCATATCACTAAGCATTTTGAGCAAGTAGATCATCAAGCAACACCTCACCCCCTTTTAATAGTATTGGCTTTTCCTATGGACTCAGTGTGATCTTGGATCACTAAAATAGAAATGAAGAGTTTTGAGCTTTTGCCAATATTTTTCCTTAGCATTTTGAGGGGTCCACATCTCTAGTCCATGCCATTGCCAATCATTGAACTTTCTAAAATATTCAACTTGAAAGGATATTAGTTCAATGAGCTATATGTTGTTATGAATTACCAAAACTACCCGGGGATTAGTTGCACCTTCAATGGACTACATGGAATGCTTACATTGTTCATAGATAACTTGAAGTGGATACTCTAAAATGCGCAAGATAAGCATGAGTGCTATGGATGGCCATCTCGTAGGGAGACGGGAGTGGATCCATAGTGGTGTACTGATTTGGTGAATATGTGGACTCGTGTGCGCCACCTTAAAGAAAGTACTCGTAGTACAGGATAGCCACCGAGTCAAAGCTGGCTTGCTGCACTTAAACTCCACCAACTCTTTGTTGATACTGATGCATATGTAGCTAGATCTGATGTAAGTCTTGCTGGGTACATTTGTACTCACGTTTGCTTAATTTATGTTTTTGCAGAGAGACTTCAGTCTCACTAGTAGTTCCGCGTGGACTTCGACATTTAGCTTGTTACCTCAGCTACGATCTTGTACCCTTGGGAGGGTCTCGTATATAGTCAGGCTCTATAGCCTTCTTCCTTTTCAGTTGTCTATACCCAGACATGTTTATGCTTCCGTTGCCTGTATGCTCTGTATGTTGGGTCATGTGACCCATGATTGTAATTCTTACTATGTATGGCTCTCCAGAGCCTTCTAAGTAAATACTTTGAGTCGTAGAGTTTTGTTGTGATGCCATGTTGTATTTGCACATATCGAGCATATTGTGTGTATGATTTGAAATGCTTGGTATGTGTGGGATCCGACAATCTAGTTGTTTATTCTTGGTAGCCTCTCTTATGGGGAAATGTCTCCTAGTGCTTCCACTGAGCCATGGTAGGTTGCTACTGCTCCGGAACACATGGGATGATTGGCATGTGTCCTTCTTTGCTCCTGTGTCTGTCCCTTCGGGAAATGTCACATGTTGTTCCTTTAAGTCCTTGTAGCTTGCTACGACTTGGGTTCATACGTTGATGACCGACACGTGCATTGCTGGGTCATGTATGCCTGTCCCTGTAAGTTAGTGCCACCTTGGGTTTACGACTAGCCATGTCGGCCCGGGTTCTCTGTCATATGGATGCTAGCGATACTATCATATACGTGAGCCAAAAGGCGCAAACGGTCCCGGGCCAGGTAAGGTGGAACCCGTGGGGATACCGTGCATGAGGCCGCAAAGCGATATGATGTGTTACATGCTAGATCGGTGTGACTTAAGATCGGGGTCCTGACAGCTTTGGTATCAGAACCTGACTGCCTGTAGGATTACCAAGCCAAACTAGTCAAAGTTGAGTCTAGAAATGCTTTAGTTATATAAGGGAATTGATTGTGGAAGGGAACGTAAGGCTCTTTTTACTCCTTTACCATATGTCCTTCTGATCTGAGTCACCCTCTTCTTTTCTACGGGGATGAAGAACTAGGCTTCTCATCTCTCTATCAGGATCACGTGTTACTAATCTGTAGACTTATAGGAATGATGGATTCAAGTCTCAGTTCAGTTTCTAGTACTTCCATATGATAACAGTTGGTCTTGGGACTTTGATATTGCGATGTTAAGTGGTTATGCCACCATTTTGCAGGATGTCTCAAATAATTTGAACATTTATAGCCGTTATGCTGTCTGAGTCATCCCAGGTTTCTAAATAGTCTGATGCATTTGCAACTCCCTTCTTTCCGTTCTTGATGTTCCTTTGGGCCAGATTAACCACACTAACCAGTGTGTTGAGGTACTTCATTGCCTCGGTATATATGTTGGAGCTATTATTATGACCCTAGGTGCCTTAGAGAATCACCTAGTAATCTAGCCATGTTTTGTGTTCCCAGTGTGATGATTCTGGTCGTCATTCTTGAAAGCATCCCATGATGCCATTTACTTAGTAGGCATTCTATTCCTGGGTTCTGGAACCCAAGATTCACCCTACTTACTTCATGTTGATAGTGTTTGCTAGTTCCTTTAGGATATTAGTAACCCTTGCGATAGTCCTCGAGGTCCGTGGTATATCGTTCTTCCAATACCATGAACCATTATGGCAGAAGTTCTTTTGAACCAAAACATCACAACCAGAGTGCTCTTGATGAGTTCTCCATTCTGCATTGTGAATCTGCCAGTCCTCCTCTTCTGCATGGGTTATCCGGAAGAAATGTTGAGCTTTGTTCGACATGCTAATCTATGCATCCACAACTCAGAAAATCATATGTTCCTTTGAGTTGTCCCTCTTTAGGTGTTTTCTGACCTCCGTTTATCAATTGATAGTCAGGAGTAGTTGTGCATTCGTGTTATCGATGCTTATTATTCCTGTGATCCGTTAAGCCATTCTATGTAGGAATGACTAGGAGAAACAAACTCCAGTACCTTATCCATTTCTTGGACTGGTCAAAGCAGTTGTATTCCGCAGATCAAAATGCCAATCTAGCTTTTGTTCTATTCTACCCTGGAGTATTACCCCCTTTATGTCAGGATTGTCATGAGAAGTGCACACCACCTTATGAATTCTTGACACAGTGATACTTCTCGCCATCATTATTCATTCCTCGGTCTCCATGTTGGTTGTAACTTGAATGCCGACAAGTGAACTATGATGTGTGAAATCAATACTCCTAGCAACCGTGTTGCATGGTAGCTAAAGGACAATAATTTCATTCTTAGCGTGTTGGTTATTGAATCATCATTCTAAGATAGATTGTGCTACCTAGTCCATTTTCCTGGTGCACTCTTCGATCAATGAGTTTGGATTATGTTAATTCCTTGCTCTTTCAATCATATCATCTTGCCCTGAAAAGCAAGATTGTTCTCGAGCTTAGTAACATATCGGTGGTTCGTGATTTTTCGAATATCTTCTCGGAAGCATTACCAGGTTGTCACCTGACCGCTATGTTGAGTTCGTGATCAGGTTGGTTTTTCTATAAACCACCCTTTCTCCAAGGATCTATGTTGGATACTCCTGAACTAGTTGGATAAGCTAAACAATAACTTGGAGAGTTGGAAGATAAAAGCTTTATCCGACTTAGTTCATTCCAAAGGGATATCCCAGTGTGTGTGTTGAAGAAAGATGATATATTCATTGATTGATCCTCGTGATCAGTTGTCGGTGATATCATCTTATCCATTCTTTGATTTGAGTATGTGCTATCGTCAAATCAAATCAGAACCAATGATGTTTGTAATGTTGTCTTACTCGTGGTTGTTTCCTCGAGCATACACCATTATATCTTTTGGGTCTGACCAATGCTATCACCTTGTTCACATAGTTGTGGAATTCCATCTTCATGGAAACCCTGGTGACTTGTTGTTGAGCCCATCAACAGCATTTTATCTCCTCCATGATTCATGTTGAACATTAAGCTAGTGTTGGAAACTTGTGTAAGCATTTTCTTTGTGTCCCGGTCATGAAGGATATGTTTGATGTAAGTAGTGACTTCTTCTAAGTTCATGTGCATTTGATGAAAGTTGCCACCGTGAATTCGAGAAAGTTTGTTTTTTTGCCTCCTCTGGAATCATCCCAAGTCAGTCATGCATATGTGCGCAGTATTCTGTGGTTTGGAGACTTGCAACCTTCATTCATATGTATTCCCTAGCACCCCAAGCCACTGATTGATTTGTTCAAGGAAAAGGAGTTTGTTGTTCTAATACTAGTTCATGCACAAGATTCCGTTATCCTCAATGATGGTTCTCTACCAGAACTCGGTAGTGTTTTGTTGTAAGGCTACCATGTGGTCATGCTTGTCTGCGATAGCATGTTCACATGTGTGTAGCAGAACCAGCTCATATTTTGGAGCTTGCTATCTTAGTTCATCTCTCGAGAATCTCGTAACGTCATCTCGTCGATTTGTGTTGCAAACTTTCCTTCCACGCATGTTGGGTCTAGAATATCCTAACACCAACCAAATCTGAATCTCAGGCAGATATGATGGTTGGGACGTTCCCAAGAGTTATAATATCGGTCTTTTGAACCGATAAGTGAATGTCATGGCTAACACACTTATCCGAGAGATCTATTATTGTGGTATCTTGAGTCAGCAATTTGGCCATTCTTTCATGAGGAGTTGGCATGACTTAGTCTACAAGTCGTTCTCATGGATTCTTCGTGTTTCTGAAGTCCAACCTTTTACTTGATGTTCTAGATATCAAACTACCTATAATTGGGTTACGCTAGTACATCAAGGAGAACATTAGAAGCAGAGTACTAAATGTCTCTCGGTCAATCATCCAGATTTTTGTACCCTTGGCATTGCTAAGGTGAAATCTAAGAAGGTGTTGTCTTCCTTTGCATCTGCGTCCTCCATCACTATTCATCATGGTAGTATGATGTGTTGCCAAGATCTTTGGCACAGATATTGGTAAAACCCTGATGAATATGGAAATGCTCAAGTTCTTGAAAGCATGCTCACTAGGTTATATCCCCGGTATCAATTGGATTGCGCCTTCAGTTTGCCGGTTGTTTAATAACCATAGTTTACTTTACAAACTGAGTATGCCATCTCTTTCGAATTCCTCCAAACGATCGTTTGTGAATTGCCTCAGGCTGGTATGAAGAGTTCTAATGATCTAAATATCAAAAGTATTTCTTTTTGCCACTTAAGGGAATAACTCTACGAGTCACCTTTCCTAAGGTGCCCCGTTATGGAATCATGGCAACTAACTCCCCGCTACTGTGAAATCGTTCACCATCTTACTTAAGTGTGGAATTGTTGCCTATCAAATTAAACCTTTGTCATCTGCTTCTTTCCATTGTTCCAGATGTGTGTTTTGTGTCTCAGCTCAGGAGATGTTCTTACGTCTCACTCCATGAGTTGATCTTGAGTTGCACGATCTTCGAGAAGATCGATTCCTATAGAGTTCTTCCGTCGTCATCATGTTGGACAAAGATCTCGAAGGCAAGGACATCAAGATCAATATGATGCCATGAATCAACATCTTCGAGAAGGGCAGCTGAATCATGAAGGTTGTGTTGGTTAGTGTCCCGTCTGTCTTCTTACCTCACGTCTTGAATCTCGGGACAAGATTCTTGTTTAGTGGGGGAGCATTAGCCTTGCTTGTCATTGCATTTCATCATGACATCATCATTTTAAATTATGGAAGTTGAATTGAGGTTAGCTAAAAGCCTCAGAAATCATCTTGAAAATGATCAAGATAAAAATTGCTTCAAACAAGTCCAAGAAAATATTCCTATTTCCTCTAAAAAAATATTGGCAAGAGGTAAAATTCAAACCAATATTTTTGGAAGTTCAGAAATATTTATTTTGGGCATTTGAGTTAATCTAATAATTATTTGCATTGGATTTATATTTGTTATATATTAAATATAAGTCCAATAATTCTGGAACTTTTTATGTGGTTCTAGATATTTCATATCTAACCCCATAATTATTTTCAGAAGCTACAAAAATGATTTGGTCTCAGAACTAAATTAAAACAGATAGAAGAAATAGAAAAGAAAACAAAATAGAGAAAACCAGAGAGAGGGAGAACTTACCTGGCGCTCACCTGGCAGCTCATCTGGCCGGCCCAGCCCACCAGGGGCAGGGAGGTCTTCTTCCTCCCACTAGTCGGATGCACAGCGCGTGCCTGACGTGCGAACGGCCACCGCACGCCACCTCCTGCCTCCCTCCTTCCTCCCGCGACCCCCCTGGAGGCGCCACGCAACCCCCCGGCTCCTCTCACTCTTTCCCCGTGCTCATCCCCTCCTCTGCCGCTCTCTCTCACGCGCATGGCCGAGCGCGGCCGTCGCCACCGTCCGTTGCTACCGCGGCCACCGGCCCTCCCTAGTCCACCCAGCGTGACCAAGAGAACCGACTCGGCTCCGTCTTCCTCCTCTACGCCCCACGCAACCGGGGACGCACTGCAGCGCCTCCATCGCTCTCTTCTTCAAGCTCGGCCGGCCAAGATCGCCGCCGCCGTTCCGTCGTCCCCAAGCCATCCCCAAGCCACTTAGCGTCTTGTCCGACTCCCCGTGAGCTCCTCTTCTCTTCCCCTCACTCCGTGCACTCGATTTCGTCGCCTAGCTAGCAGCCCGCCGGACCCGAGAGCTCACCGCCGCCGGACCTCATGCCGTCGTGGCCAGAACCCGTTTCTGCCGCTCGTGAGCACGCGGACGTGCTCCTAGCATCTCCAGGGAGCTAACCCGCAGCCCATCCTGCTCCGTAGCGCACTGCAGCGCCGCGCCCGCACGCACCCGGACTCCGGCCACCGCCCAAATGCTCGCCGCCGTCGCTTCCAGCTTCCCCAGTAGCAGCCACCCACACCGTTGGATGCAGCGCATCCCCAGGGTCCCGTAGAACCCACCCGCATGACGAATGGTCGCCGGAATAGGAATTTCGGCGTGCCTCCGCCATGTTGTAGGGTCATCGGTCATTAGCCACCGGCTAACCATGCCGTTAGGGATTAATTACCTTGTTTAGTTAACCGCCAGACACTGACAGCCGGGCCCCATAGGTTCAATTAACCGGCTAACCAAATTAGTTAGAGTTAATCTAATCCAGTGGACCCACGTGTCAACATTGACTTTGCTGACGTGGCGTCAGACCGGTCCCACCTGTCTGCGACCCTAACCAGCCCTGAGTCACTGACCAGCGGGCCACACTGGTCAAGTTTGACCTGGACCACCCTGTTGACTTGCTGACGGCACGCTAACATCATGCTGACGCAGTTAACAATTTTCTGGATTTAAAATTATCCAGGAAATTCCAGAAAATGATTTAATCTTCTAAAAATCATAGAAATTAAACCGTAGCTCCAAATGAAACAATTTATATATGAAAAATTATTAGAAAAATATGAAGAATCTGTTTATGGCATTTCCATGCATGTTTGAACAACTTACAGCCACCGTATATGACAATTTGAATAAATGGCATTTTAAATGTCTTATGTGGAGTTTGAATTTGAACCCTTGGTTCAAATCAACTTCATTTAAATCGCTGCTAGTTGCATTAGCTCAAACCACAGCATGTTGCCATGTCATGGTCATGCATCATATTGTTGCATTGCATTGATTGTGTTCCTTCTCTGTTTGCCGGTGTTGTTCCCTCTCAGTGGACGTTGTTCCGACGTTGTGATCGTTGACACCGATGAAGAGCTATTACTATCTTCAGAAGTGCCAGGCAAGCAAACCTCCCTTGAGCATCCTGATACAATCCAACTCTCTTGCTCCTACTCTCTTTTATTGCATTAGGACAATAATGATTCAACTGTTACATGCTGCGCTAGTTGAACCCCCATTCCTTTGCATGACCTGTCTTTGCCATAGTAAATAGTTGAAACCCACTAGCATGAGTAGGAGTTGTTTGAGCCATGATGTGCCTACTCATTCATGCTTGTTTGTCATGCCTGCTATTGCTTAGAGTTGTGTCAGGTTTGATTCATCAGGGATGAATTGGAATGTTGTGAACATGTCCTACTGTTGAGAGCTAAGTGTGTGAACACGATTTGGAAAAGGTAGCGATGAGAGGCCATGTAGGAGTACATGGTGGGTTGTCTCATTGAAACCGTCCTCAGGAACTGAGTTCCGTGTTTGTGATTCAAGAACAGCTACTACCACATGTTGGGCCCTGAAATATGACCGCGCTCGACTTATTAACCCCCTTGTCCTCTGTCCAGGAGTTGCAACTAGTTTCTGGTGTTTATACGTTGTGCTGGGGGCCATGCTTAGCGCTGACCGGAGGGTTAGGCTTTGATGCAGCAGGCACCGTGGCCGGGTGTACCAAGCGTAGAACCATCTGACAAGGTGGACTTGGGAACCCTGTACACATCATTTGAGGCCGTGATGGAAACCTCGGCCGGACTCCATTACGGGTCAGTTCTCAGATAGGCGATAAACCTGGACTAGAGACTTGTGTGGTTAGTCAGGTCGTGGTCTACACCCACGTCAACTTTCGCTTGAAGTCTGCCGAGCACATGTCGTGTGCAGACGCTAAGTGGTGGAAACATGTGTGAAGAAGTACACCCCTGCAGGGTTACATATATGATCTATTCGAATAGCAGCGTCTGCGGATATCGACTACTTGGAACGCTTACATTGTTCATAGATAACTTGAAGTGGATACTCTAAAATGCGCTAGATAAGCGTGAGTGCTATGGATGGCCTTCTCGCAGGGAGACGGGAGCGATCCACAGTGGTGTATTGATTTGGCGAATATGTGGACTCGTGTGCGCCACCTCAAAGAAAGTACTCGTGGTACAGGATAGCCACCGAGTCAAAGCTGGCTTGCTGCAGTTAAACTCCACCACCTCTTTGTTGATAGTGATGCTTATGTAGCTAGATCTGATCTAAGTCTTGCTGGGTACATTTATACTCACGTTTGCTTAATTTATGTTTTTGCAGAGAGACTTCAGTCTCACTAGTATTTCCGCGTGGACTTCGACGTTTACCTTGTTACCTCAGCTACGATCTTGTACCCTTGGGAGGGTCTCATATATAGTCGGGCTCTATAGCCTTCTTCCTTTTTAGATGTCTGTACCCAGACATGTTTATGCTTCCGTTGCTTGGATGCTCTGTATGTTGGGTCATGTGACCCATGATTGTAATTCTTACTATGTATGGCTCTCCGGAGCCTTCTAAGTAAATACTTTGAGTCGTAGAGTTTTGTTGTGATGCCATGTTGTATTTGCACATATCGAGCATATTGTGTGTATGATTTGAAATGCTTGGTATGTGTGGGATCCGACAATCTAGTTGTTTATTCTTGGTAGCCTCTCTTATGGGGAAATGTCTCCTAGTGCTTCCACTGAGCCATGGTAGCTTGCTACTGCTCCGGAACACATGGGATGATCGGCATGTGTCCTTCTTAGCTCCTGTGTCTGTCCCTTCGGGAAATGTCACGCGTTGTTCCTTTAAGTCCTTGTAGCTTGCTATGACTTGGGTTCATACGTTGATGACCGACACGTGCATTGCTGGGTCATGTATGACTGTCCCTGTAAGTTAGTGCCACCTTGGGTTTACGACTAGCCATGTCGGCCCGGGTTCTCTGTCATATGGATGCTAGCGACACTATCATATACGTGAGCCAAAAGGCGCAAACGGTCTCGGGCCAGGTAAGGTGGCATCCGTGGGGATACCGTGCGTGAGGCCGCAAAGCGATGTGATGTGTTACATGCTAGATCGGTGTGACTTAGGATCGGGGTCCTGACAGCTTTGGTATCAGAGCCTGACTGCCTGTAGGATTACCAAGCCAAACTGGTCGAAGTTGAGTCTAGAAATGCTTTAGTTATATAAGGGAATTGATTGTGGAAGGGAACGTAAGGCTCTTTTTACTCCTTTACCTTATGTCCTTCTGATCTGAGTCACCCTCTTCTTTTCTACGGGGATTAAGAACTAGGCTTCTCATCTCTCTATCAGGATCACGTGTTACTAATCCGTATACTTATAGGAATGATGGATTCAAGTCTCAGTTCAGTTTCTAGTACTTCCATGTGATAACAGTTGGTCTCGGGACTTTGATATTGCGATGTTAAGTGGTTATGCCACCATTTTGCAGGATGTCTCAAATAATTTGAGCATTTATAGCCGTTATGCTGTCCGAGTCATCCCAGGTTTCTAAATAGTCTGATGCATTTGCAACTCCCTTCTTTCCGTTCTCGATGTTCCTTTGGGCCAGATTAACCACACTAACCAGTGTGTTGAGGTACTTCATTCCCTCGGTATATATGTTGGAGCTATTATTATGACCCTAGTGTCAGTAGAAGTGATATATGATTGTGTGGGAGAATGATTAAATTTTTGTATGGATACTGGTGTTAAGGTTTGTCAGACCGTATTCATGAAAATGGTAGTTGTTGGTATTAGCTAAAGAATTCTGAGTATGGGATGTCTTAAAGTGGCGTTCATGTATGTATGAATCAGGGGCGCGTGATGATTAACTCCTACCAACCTCCCCCTAAGGGCATGCGAGTTATGCTTGACTCGAGGGCTAAAAGATTTTTGTAATAAATACTTGAGTTCTTTATGACTAATGTGATTTTTTGGTCTTTGAGCACTTCCACCTATCCATATTTTGCTAGCCTCTTTGGTACCATGCATTGCCCTCTCTCACCTTGAGATACGATGCATTCTCCGGTGCATCCAAACCCCGTGAGACGATACACTCTCTCACACATAAGCCTCATTATACCTACCTCAAAACAGCCACCATACATACCTATCATGGCATTTCCATAGCCATTCTGAGATATATTTCCATGCAACTTCCATTGTTACTATTCATGACTTGAGCATTCATTATTATTTTGCTTTGCATGATCATATAGAGCTAACATGATATTTGTGGCAAAGCCACCATTCATCATTATTATACATGTTACGCTAGATCATTGCACATCCAGGTACACTACCAGAGGCATTCATTTGTAGTCATATTTTCATTTTAGAGTTGTAAGTAAATAAAAGTGTGATGTCTATTAGAGTGTGCCTCTACCTGTGAGATAAAAAAGAGGCCAAAAAGCCCAACAAAAGAGGCCAAAAAGAGCCCAACAAAAAAAATAAGAGAAAAAGAGAGAGGAGGCATACTACTATCCTTTATACACACTTGTAGTAGCACCATGTACTTCATGTAGAGAGTTTTCATATTTATCACATATGCTAGTGGGATTTTTACATTATTAGAACTTGGCTTGTATATTCTGATGATGAGCTTCCTTAAATGCTCGAGGTCTTCATGAGCAAGCAAGTTGGATGCACACCCACTTAGTTGCATTTAGAGAGCTTTCGTACACTTATAGCTCTAGTGCATCTGTTGCATGGCAATCCCTACTCCTCGCATTGATATAGATTGTAAGGCCTCTCCATTGCCTAATGATCAAGCCTCATTGATGCTAGACTTTCTTAAATTTTGCCTTCTTAAATCCAAATTATCATCCTATTTGCCATCCAATGTGCCAAGACCATAGCTCACGCTCAAGTATTGGGTGGGAATTGAAAAAAGTTGAAGCGAGAGAAGTATGATTTAATTACTTGGTTTGGCGTCTGGGTCAGTTCATGATTTTATATCTTTATATTAAGAAGACTAAGCATGCCACTCTTATCGTGATTAGGTTCTTATGGAATTACTTTGTTTGACATTCTTTATCTTGGAAAGGCAATGATTTTTTATTTGCATGCTTATGTATCATCATCTTCTATGTCAAATTGATAGACTATTGCCTTGAATCACTCTTGTCTTGAGTTCAAACCATTGTTGCATCGATTGATCAAGATTATGCAAGGTAGCATTCAACATCAAAAATTATCTTTGTTTATCATTTACCTACTCGAGGACGAGCAGGAATTAAGGTTGGGGATGCTAATACGTCTCAAACGTATCTATAATTTTTGATTGTTTCATGCTATTATATTATCACTTTTATATAGTTTTTATAGCATTTTATAATATTTTTCTAGAATAACCTATTAATTTAGTGCCCAGTGTCAGTTCCTATATTCTGCTTGTTTTTGGTTTCGCAGAAAATCAATATCTATGGAGGTCAAAATACGTTACCGATTTAACACGATTTTTTTGGCAACAAGAAACACAGGAAGCTTCGGGAGATATCGAGACGAGCCACGAGGGGCCCACATGGACAAGTGGCATGCCCTGGGGGGGTAGGGCGCGCCCCATCCATGTGGGGCCCCCTGACACCCTTTCGACCTAATTCCGCCGCCATAAATCCCTATAAATACCGAAACAACCCATCGTGCCTCCAGAAGAATTTTACCGCCACCGCAAGCTCCTGTTTCACGTAGGTCCAATCTGGAGGCCTGTTTCAGAGCTCTGCCGGAGGGGGAAGCCATTACCGGAGCCATCTACATCAAGCTTGCTGCCTCCATGACCATGAGTGAGTAGTTCTTTCAGGACCTACGGGTCCATAGTAGTAGCTAGATGGTTCTCTCTCTCTCTCTCTCTTTTAAATTTTCAATACCATGTTCTCGTTCTTGATCGAGATCAATCCGATGTAATCTGTGGTGTGTTTATTGGGACATGATGAAAAAAAATGTGAGAAAAACTTCTGATCTATTCATCAACTGTCAAGGTAGTATAAAGAACACCAGAAGTAAAAAATACATCTAGATCCGTAGACCAGCTAGTGATGACTACAAGCACTAGAGCGAGCCAAAGGCGCGCCGCCGTCTTCGCCCCTCCCTCGTCGGAGCCGGGCAAACCTTGTTGTAGTAGACAGTCGGGAAGTCGTCGTGCTAATGAATTGTGAGTTTATGATCAGATTGTTCATTGAATTTTATTGAATCTCTTGAAGTTTCTTTGCTGCATAATTAAATAGCTTTGTATTTCTCTCCAATCTATCCATCTACTTCGGCCAAGTTCGATTGATCTATCTTCAGTGAGAGAGGTGCTTTGTAGTGGGTTCAATCTTGCAGTGTTCTATATCCCAGTGATAGAATGGGGACAAGACATGTATTTGTATTATTGCCACTAAGGATAAAATGACGGGGTCTAATCTTATTGCTAGATTTCTTTCTGTCTACATTATGTCATCTTGCTTATTGCAGTACTCTGTTTCTTGTAAACTTAATATCTTGAGATGCATGCTAGATAGCGGTCTTGGGGTGGAGTATTAGTAGTAGATGTCAGTAAGTTTAATGGTCTACTTATCACGGACGTAATGCCTATATGAGATTATGCCATGATTGATCATAGTCATAAATATTGCTTTTTCTTGTCAATTGCCCAACTATAATTTGTTACCATGCCATTTTCCTGCTTTCGAGAGAGATACCACTAGTGAACCTATGGCCCCAGAGTCTATTCTCAAATACTTGATTCTTCTACAAAAATTGCTATCTTTTACTCTTTTGTTACTTGCTACCATCTATCTCTATCACTTGTGTTTTGCCTTGTAACTAGCAAGACAAGGGGACTGACAACCCTCTGGGCAAGTTGGGGATAAGTCTTGTGTGTGTTTGGTGCACAGGTGCTATTGACTTGTGTTGCTAAGAAGCTCTTGCTGGTTCGATAAACCTTGGTTCTTAACTAAGGGAAAACTTGCTACTTGCTGCTTCGCCCTTCCTCTTGGGAGAATCCAAACGACTCCTGCGGGAGTAGTAACCTGATAGAACGTGACCTGGGTGGGGGCCCAACCCACTCCCGCATGTCTTGTTGACCAGCAGTCAGCCTGACCACGTGGTTCGGCTCGACCAGCTAGGGAAGAACCTGGTCCGGTTCAGTCAGACCAGGACTGTGTTTGCAAAAGTTCATAATTGTTCCGTGGGAGAATCTACCTGCGGAAGTCGGCTTGGCGAGAAATCTTTTCTGTGGAGTCCGGCTTACTTCAT
Source organism: Thinopyrum elongatum (assembly GCA_011799875.1). Lineage (NCBI taxonomy): Eukaryota > Viridiplantae > Streptophyta > Magnoliopsida > Poales > Poaceae > Thinopyrum > Thinopyrum elongatum. Next base: position 720,572,628 of record CM022303.1, read on the forward strand.
CAACTATTCGAGACCGGACGAGGCCTCTCTTCAGGATAGGTGGGCCGACTTTAGGAAGCATGCCAGCCTAGGCAGGTCGGCTACAAGAGTTCACCTTCAAGGGAGTTTCGAAGAACCAATTCCGACTCGGCAAGAAGATGACGATCAAGATCGACATCGACCATGATGCAACCAAGCTCGAAAACCGGTTCAGGGGCAACTGACAGTGTTACGGCCCAGGGGTGCCTCACCTTGGGGATAACTGGCCCGAGTAGGCCGGCCCGATGCCTCCTAGGTTGGTTACCACCATGGGCCATCATGCCAGCCTATGGGCGCTCAACAAGGAAGATTCTGACAGCCTTGGCGTACAAGACAAGGAAGCTGGATCTGTGGATCTTGTAGCCCTCTGGGTCCTGATATCCTATATAAGCCAGGGCCGAGCTAGTCGATAGACACCTTAGATTGCATTGAGATCAATCCCTCGATTGTAACATGTACTATGTACACCCCCTATCACAATATAAAACACGAGCAGGAGTAGTGTTTTACCTCGATACTGTGGATCTGAACCTGGGTAAATCCGACACCCAGTTTCCCTTCCGATCTACTCAGCTCGCCGGGATACCCTATCAAGGGATCTGCCAGATTCTACTCCGACAATAGGCTTTATCTTGGTTTATCCGATGATAAGTTCATGAATTCTTGTCAAACAGTCGGAGATCCAAGCCAACAAAAGAGAATGGAAGAGGCGGCAGGGGCGTTCGGCGGAAGGGCGGGAATGAGGCATCAGTGGGCGGCAAAGGCGCTGCTGGATCTAGGGAAATAGGGCTAGGTCGACCCGGCCAGCACGAGAGGAGAGGAGGAAGATGGGAAGAAGAAGAAAAAAGACAAGGCTAGGCCGACTGCTAGGGTGCTTAGACCATGTACACTGCAATGCGCTTATAGTGGTGCTCAATAAAATAGATCGGTTTTTTCTTAAGCACCAGTGCTTATCCCCTATCCCCTATTCTTAAATAGTTACAACCCACTATCTATTATTTCTAGCCATGCAACCATGCCACATAAGCAAGTCATGCATTTAAACGATAAGTTACAATTTTTTGCATTAGTCTATTATGCATGCAGCGCTGCCACATCATCAATTCATGCATGTTAGTCATAAATCATTTTTTCAGTAGATTTTTTCTTCTTATGCATAGCATATCTGTTGGGCAATTGTAGCATACCTATGTTGTTCATCGTTCACATTTTTATTAGAAATGACATTCTTTTAACAGTAACTAAAAAGATTTTTCTCTTTTTAGATGATTCATATGTTTTTATTGTTTTTTAATCTTACATTTGCTTTTTATTAGATTTAGTTAATTTTTAACAACTATTTATGCATTTATTTTAACAAGATTCCCCAGCAACGCGCGGGGCATCATCTAGTTTCTATAGCAAGGGTGCCTAATTAATCATCTGCCCTCAACAAATAAACACTTGTGCTTAAAAAACACCGGTTTATTTTTGTAAGCACCTGTCCAAGCACCTTGTATTGTACATGGTCTTAGAGTGATGTTTAAACACGCTCTCTAGAGTCGCTGCGTGAAGCTGCAGATGAGAAACAGATGCGTGCAGTCCTCGGGATGTATCAAGCAGAGCGGGCAAACTTCATTGGACGGCCACCCTTGTCGCTGAAGATTATCTGCCGTCAGGCACTTCCTCTGTATAACCAACCACATGAAGAATTTGCAGCGAGGTGGAGCTTTTGACTTCCAAATAGGCTTATTGCAGGCAAAAGGGATTCTGGCCATGAAGAACATCCTGTACGCGCTGCTCACTGTGAACTGGTGATGCTCCGTCAACTTCCACATGAGTTGATCCTCCGTTCCATCCGAAAGTGTGGTGGCATGGGCAATATCCCAAGTCGGCAGGTATTACGCCAGCGCCTGAGTAGTCAGACCTCCTCTGATGTCCCTAATCCACCTGTGGTTGTGCAACGCTCCTTTAACTGACAGCTTAAAGTCTTTAACGTAGGAAAACAGGGCAGGGGCCAACGTCGAGATACTCCTGCCCCCCGTAGCCCAATTATCAGTCCAGAATTTTGCAACTGTGCCGTTCCCCAACACCACCCGATTTGCAGCATCGAACATAGCAGCAGTCTCCTTATCCTGCTGGTGTGCCAGATCCAGCTTCTCATCCATTGAGGACGCCACCCGCTCGCCAAATTGCAGGCAAGGGATGAGGTGCTTCCTTCTGCGTCCATTAGCTTTGAGGTGGAAGTATTTGGAGTTAGCAACCCCTTCTCTTAGATCTCTGATTTTGGCTCTCTGTCTCAACCGGATCCTTTCCAAGGATGCGAGGGCCAGGCACTTGCCTTTCAAAAAAGCCTTCAGTTTTCTTACTTCTGTGGACAAAGGTTGTGCCTCCTGTGCTGTGTCCAAACGAAGGATAATTTCATTAACTATCTGAAACTGAAGGTTCATGGCACTCTGGTTCCTTTGGACCCATCTCCGAAGCGCTTTGGCCGTGCGTTGAAGCTTCATGCTGAGAATATGCATCGGGTTGGTGCTGGAAACCTCCTATTCCCAAGCTTCTTTCACTACCTCAAGAAACCCCAGCAGTTTGCACCAAAAGTTCTCGAATCTGAATCTGAAAGCCCTCGATCTGTCCAAAGAATAGGAAAGCAGCATAGGACAGTGGTCAGAGACATTGGAGCTCAAGGGCAGAAGGTCGCTAATTGGGTACAAGTCCTCCCAGGCGTTGTTGAACAACACCCTGTCTAATTTCGCCATTATGGTTCTCTCCTGCCCGTTGCACCAAGTGAATTTCCTGCCCACAAGGGGCATGTCATGTAATCCCAGTTTGTTAATGGTGTGCCTCAACTTGTTCGTCTATCTTCTGTTGGCCCTCCCTGTGCTTGGCTTGTCCTCGTGCCTGACAAGGCTGAAGTCCCCATTTATGATCCATGGAAGTTGAACCTGCTCCCCCATATGCTCGATTTCTTCTAGAAACCTCACTTTGTCCCCGTCCTCTTGTGGCCCATACACAGACGTGACCAGCCAGGCTTTGCCATCGGCCAAGGATGTAACGGTGGCCGAGATGGAGAAATCCCGCTTCTGAACATCCGAGATTCTCAAGCGTTCTGATCTCCAAGCCAGCAGAATCCCTCCTCTGGTGCCGTGTGCAGGTAGAGCAACAAACCCATCGAAGACAGGCCCAAGAGTTTGATTCACAACTAGAGCATCTACATCCTCCAACTTAGATTCTTGAAAGCAAACCAATGACACATCACAGGATTGCATGAACAAACGGATGGAATTATGCCTGGCCGGGTTATTCAGCCCCCTTACATTCCACACCACTCTTCTAAGAGACATGTCCATTGAAAGGAAGCACCCCATAGAAACTACAGGAGAGCTATGCACCACACGGTTCCACGCTCTCCGGCAGCTCGAAAGCAGTGAGCCCCGCGTGGGCCAGCTCGTCGAAGGCCACACCGTCAGGATCAAAGAGGGCCGCCACCGCCCTGATGTGTTGAGGAGCCAACGGCATGTCGAAGAGCTTGAGGTATGCATCGAGAGCTTCTGGGGACATGTTCTCTTCCACCTTGATCACACCCATGCTACGCAGCAGGACGGTTTGAGCACTTTCGACCAGCCCCTGGCGTGTGCCACCGTTCAATTTGGAGATCCGCACGCTCCTGCGCGGCGTGAAGTTGGGCGGCAACGTCTTCTTGCGCCTTGTGGGGGCAGAGGCAGCCGGCCGGGGGCCCAGGATTGATGGCCTGGGTGATGCCCCGATCGCCGCCAGGAGTGCATCGAGGGCTGACAGAGGGCCGACAGTCCCCATGGTTGCAGCCGTCACGTCCACCGGAGGCAAGAGCTGGTCCGGCTGCAGGGGGACAGCGAAGGGCGTGCTTACCGCACTTCCCTGCTCGTTAGGCTGAAACTCCATAGTCTCCGGCATCTTGAGCGGCGGGAGCTGCATACCCGAGCAGGGCGAGTCGCCGCGCGCCGCGCTGTTCGTGGCCTTCCCTTCCATGACCGGTTGGGAACCATCGTCGGCCACCGGACTGAACGAGAGCCTCCGTGGAGACGGGCCGCATCGTCCCAAGCTGTATCCACGGTCCGGGGTGCGCCCCAGAGCATCCGCGCCCACCGCTGTGGCTCCAGCCGAAGAGAGGTTGCCAGGGGTGTCCGTGAACGCCGCCGAGCCGACAGCCGTAGATGCCGTCGATATGGCGGCGGAGCGGCCCGCGCCGATGGGCCTGGCCAAAACAGCCCTGGAGCCTGTCTGTGACAGTTGCACCACATGGAGAGTCCGCGCCATGGGCCTGAGCTCCATACCTCCTGCCGGAGCGAGGAGGCCATTGACCCGCCGGATGCCCCAATCACCAGCGATGCCCAAACCGCCCGGTCCGCTAAAGGGATGGCCCCCCGAGCGGATAGCATTTCCTCGCCCTTCTCCGTCGATCCGCCCCCTGTAGCAGCTTCGGGAGTAATCGTGCCTCCTAGTCAGGTCTTCGTCATCGTCCGGCTTGTAATTTGGACGGAGCTCCAGGTAGGGCACCGTGCGGTCCACGACATCCAGAACATGGATCGTGAGGGGATGAATCAAGGTCCGGCACTCAGTGGGCGGGGCCGGCAGCGGCGGTGCTGTAGGCCAGTCCACGTCCACCTCATTGGGCAAGCCCGCCGGCTCGGGGATCTCCAGGTCATACACCTTGGGAATGCCGGAGGGGTTGCACATCCAGGCCGTGACGTTGACCTACCAGTGGTCATCTTGCGGAAGGACCTCGACCAGCTGACCCTGGAGTCTGTTGATGAGCTGGTTGAGCGAGTCCCACTCCCATGCGCTCGCCGGCAGTCCCTCAATTCCAATCTTGCAGAAGAACTCAAGCTTCCCGCCCGAGGCTTGAGCACTCCTGTGCCAGCGCTGAAAGGCGATGGGCGCCCCCGCACAGCGAATCTTGCCGGACTGGCTGAACACGCGGTCGCAGTCCGCCGTGGACGCAAAGGAGATGAAGAAGTCGGCCGGATAGGTGATCTCCACCCTGATGTGCCGCCTCTCCACCCCGCAGACATGCTCCAGGGCCACCACCAGCGCCTCCGGAGAAACCGCAGGCCGCCGGCCTTGCACCGAGGCGAGCAGCGCACGGTTGCGGAAATCCACCTCGAGGGCGTCCATTCCCGTGGTGCGGGAGATGATGCCTCCCCCCCGAGCCGGCCGGAGATCAGGATCCCCATGAGTGAGCACCTCACCAGGGAAACGCTCACGGGCCAACGGGGGGTAGTGCGCCATGTCGCGAGGGGGGGAGGGGGGGAGGTGGCAGCCGAGAGGAAGAACTCGAGGGCGGCGGCCGCCTAGGTTGCAGGCAGATTTCAGGTGGAGCTCGGCGGGATCTGTTAGGAGCGGGGGCAGATCGGCCGCGGGAGGTGGGGGAAGGGCAGTCTCGCGCGATGTGGCCTGAGATCCAGCAGCTATGGCAGCGTATTTCACCGGTGCACGCCGCCTTGATGTGGCCCGGATCCAGACATTTAAAGCAGAGCCCCACCAGCCACCCGGGAATCCTATGCTTGGCTTCTTCTTGGAGCTTAACGGCGGGGGCATCTTCAAAACGGCGCCGTGGACGACGATTCCGCACCTCCACCCATCCATCGCCATCTGTCTCCAAGTCTTCAGAGGCAGAGTGGGATTGGCCCGGGAGCGGCGCCCCGGGAGCAGCAGACGAACCAGATGCCACGGCCGGCCGAGGAACGTTATCTGGCCGTTTGGGATTCGGAGTGAAAACCCAGCGGGTGAGGCTGTGGCTGGGAGGGGCGGCGGCCGTGGAGCCGACCGTTGGCGGCGACGGCGGCGTAGGAGCGGGAGGACCGTTGGGAAGCCATCCTCTCTTTTATCACCTCTCAAGAGTTTCGCTTGCCTCGTCAACGAATCACAGAAATTTGTAGACGAAAAGAAGAAGAAATCTGGCGGCCACTCCACCATCGTTAGCAAAGGGGATTATCGTATTGGGGCAGATGAGGAAGCAAAGGGGAATGTAGCATAGGCCGAAGAAAGGGAGGCAGCTTCTTTTTTTTTGTGGGAAAGGGAGGCAGATTCTGTATATGCCAAATCTCTGCGGCCAACACGAGATCAAGGTTGATCCAGTATCATAACACATTCACCTCTGTCATGCCTATCATGTTTATCCTGTTGACACCAGATTTTGGCATGGTATGAAACGCAATTAAGATGACCTCATATGAAAAAATGTTCTACACGAATTGTCTTCGTCTCGTCGAACCGGTTGATTTTGATATAAAAATCATCTCAATCCGAGTTCGTATGCAAAAGTTAGAGGCAACTCTTTGCGGACCGGTCCTGAGTGAAAAAGTGACGTGAGGGACCAGACACCCACCTAGGTGGTGTCTGATGGGTCGCGTGAGTTATTCGGCCTTCGCCGGCTAAATAAAGCTTGCCGGTGTGAAAGCTTGCTGGGATGGAAACTTTCCGGGGCGAAAATCTTGCCGGGGTGGAAACCTTGCCGGTGTGAAAACTTGCCGGGGTGGAAAACTTGTCGGTGTGAAAGCTTGCCGGGGCAAAAAGCTTGCCGGGGTGGAAACCTTGCAGGTGTGAAAGCTTGCCGGGGGTGGAAACCTTGCCGGTGTGAAAGCTTGCCGGGGTGGAAACCTTGCCGGTGTGGAAAGCCTGCCGGGGTGGAAAGCTTGCCGGCGTGGAAAGCTTGCCGGGAAAGTGGAAGCTGTCAAAGTCAATCCGACCAGAAGTTGGAGATGGGCTCAAAAGATTATTCAGATGACCTCGGATAGAAAAGTGTTCTACACGGAAGTTGTGCATATCGTCGAAACGGTCAACTTTGCTTTTGGAGTCATCATCATATGAGATAGTATACAGCCTGCAAAGTTGTTGCAAGACTCAGACAGTTCAGAAAACTACATAATTGAATTCGACCCACAGTTAAAAATGGGCCATAAAAGTCATAAAAACGGCCTTAAAAGGAGAAGTGGCCCCAATGTATTAAGCAGATCATCAAGGCGGACAAGTTTGATGTTGAACTCGACTCCATCCGAGTTAGTATGAGATTTCTACAGCCCACGCAAGAAGCAGGACAGAAATATGGGACAGATCCGAGCCAAATCCGAGTTGGACTAGAACTAGGATTTTTTAGGACGTGAATTAATGTAATATTCTTGTAAGGAAAGCCTAGATGAATCCTTTACTTGTACGGGAAGTCCAGCCGCCTCTTATATATGTTGGGGGTGACGGCCGATTGAACAACACACAATCGAACAAATCAATATACTACTTTTTATCTACGTATTATCTCTCCATCGTTTTTCTCTCTCATTCTTCGCTGTTCTTCGTGTTTGAGAGCTGTGAATCCCGAGGCTCTAGGGGTGAGTGAATCGACCTAGGGCAGCCCATAGCCGCCGCACTCCCTGACGGGGTCCCTCCCGGGCGTGTGCTGTTTCAGGTCTTAAAAGCACCCGCCGACTGTCTTGCGTATCACGCTGTCGGTCGGGTCTCCTTCGACGTGAGCTGCGGTGCATCACCCCCGGCGTCGAGGGTACACGTGACGTGTTCGTGTGTCAACACACTTTTTGGCGACTCCGCTGGGGAACAAAGATCACTCATCATCATCATACATCATGTCTGGCAACGACAAGGTTCCCAAGCCCTCGGAAATCAACGCCGATAACATAATCAAGCCCAATTTTGAGGAGTTATCGGAGGAACATCGCCAAACTTATGAGGAGTACAAGAAGGTGCGTGAAGAAAAGGAGATGCAGGAGTTCCTTGCTAAGTTCAAGAAGGATCGTCAAGGCAATATCACTCCGGTTGGAGAAATCAAGTTTCCTCCTCTTCATGATGAACAGGTTAAACCCCCTGTGAGTAGTGCCTTCTCTCCTGGGGTATGGGCTGAAATTGATGGTCGCATTATTGATAGCAATAATCTTTTATACCAAATTTTATTGGAAAATTGTAATGCTCAAAAAAGTATGCCTCAATCATCTATTGGTAATGTTGGTATGCCTGTTACCGCAGAAATCCCTAATCCAACTTTACCTATTTCATCGGCGCCTCCCGTGCCGATGAATTTTTATCCTAGCCGAACAAATCAAATTATTGCTGCACCCATTAATCCTATCATGAGTATGCCAGGTTCGGTGGTGACGCCGAACCAAACCCTACCTACAAGTGCAAACGCTGTTAGATCATTGCCGAATTACAATTCGGCATACATGCCACAATTCACACCTGCAACTACTAACCCTACTCCTCCCATGCCACTGCCACAAGCTTCATCGTCCACTGTGGATGATGGTCTAGCTAATCTTAGAGAGGAGATGGCTAAGATGCTCCGAGAGAATTTTGGAGTTGAGTTGCCAAGGAACCGTATTTACCAAAAGCCATATCTAGAATACTTTGATGCCATTCAATGCCCTCCGGGATATAAAATTCCAGATTTTGTTAAGTTTAATGGACAGGGCACAAAAACCACATGGGAGCATGTTAGTCAATACTTGGCACAATTAGGTGAAGCAGGCTCACTAAATGAATTGAAAGTGCGTTTATTTCCTTTATCATTAACTAGTACTGCATTTTCATGGTTTTCTTCTTTACCACATGGTTCCATTCGGGTTTGGTCGCAGCTAGAGCAGAATTTCATGATCACTTTTATAGCGGCGACAATGAACTCAAGTTGTCACATCTAACATCGGTTAAACAGAAGCATGATGAATCGGTCTCCGATTACATCAAGAGATTTAGAGAAACAAAAAACCGGTGTTATAGTTTGGTGATAACCGAGAGAGACTTGGCAGACCTAGTGCTGAGTGGTTTGAGAACTCCCATTAGAGAAAAGCTATAAGGCTATGAGTTCTTAAATGTCAACCAAGTCTTACAAAGGGCTTTGGCTCACGAAAGCTGAAGCAAAGATCTCAAAGAAGTGCATAGATATAAAGTTGATCGTCCTAAGATGAACATGGTTGAATATGATAGTGATCACTCGGATGATGAGGGTGATATCTATGCTACTGAATTTGTTTGGTCATCTAAGGCCAAACCCTTTACTTGCAATGATCTGAAACCGATTCATAAGAATCGTGATGAAGAGATGAAGTTTACTTTTAACATTGCCAAGTGTGATAAAATATTTGATGCTTTGCTGCGAGCCAAAATTATTAGAACATCTCATACTTTACCGCCGTTTGAAGAGCTGAAACGGTGCGCTTATTGCAAGTATCATAATTCTTTTTCTCATGCTACTAACAATTGCAATGTTTTTCGACGGCAGATACAATCGGCCATTAATGACGGATGATTGAACTTTTTTGAGATGCAAGTTGATAAACAACCCTTTCCAATGAATACCATGGAGTTGGAGGGGAAGAAGCTACTCATTCGGCCGGAGGTAGCCGAATCTGCTAATAAAGCTAATGTCATTGTTGGTGAGCCCAGGAAAGACAAGGAGGGCGGCAAGGTCTTGGGGAGACAGGTTGTGCTTGATAAGCAACCCGATGGCAAGGAGGTGATCAAAATCACCATCAAGAATCCTGCACTCGGGGGGCAACCGCAAGTGCAAGAAAATACTCGTGTTAAATTTGTTAAGCCCAAGAGTCCAGAGGTTGGCAAGTGGAAGACGAATGAAGCTAAAGTGCAACGCAAGAAAATCAAGCCAACTTTTGATATATTGTTGTCCAAGTATGCCAGTCAAGCGGCCGGTTCTAGCTCTAACCGGTCATCAAATTTGAAGCGCTCAAGGTCACCTCCTCGGGAAGAATTTCAACATCATGCAAGGCCATATGGGTCGTGGGCACCGGGACCATGGATGCCGCCACCCCCCTATGCACCATACTACATGGGAGACTTCAATGGAGGATGGTGGCAGCCGCCAATGGCCTCTTATCCTTTTCATCCGGGTTGGGCAGAACCAAGGAGGCCCGTTCATGAGAGACTTTCTTATCCCACACGAGGCCGTTTGAACAATGGTGTCAATCGGCCAATGCAAGATAATCAAAAAAGGGTTGGCAAGCAAGTGTGGCGTGCTAAATCACCAAGTGCTGAAATTTCAGAGCCTAGCAAGCAAAAGGAGAAGAGTACTAGTGCTGAAACTATTATGATAGGCACTAAAGAATTAACAATCAAAGAGCCGATTATTGTTGAAAATCCGGCTGGTTCCAATAAAGATGTGGCTGTTGTCCAGCAAAGTCCCATGGCTAATGATCATGAAGCTAGCACAAGCAAGGCCAAGTTGAGGGATCCAAAATATACTCAGCCTAAGTGGTATCCTTCCGTTCTGACCAAGGCACAAAAAATAAGACTGCAGCACATGAGGAGTCAAGAGATGGCAGAACAGGAAGCCGAGAATCAAAGAGATAAATTGTTCAATGACATTCGGCCCACAGTACCTACGAAACAAATATAGATGCCTAAACAAATACAAGGTGCAGTAGCTTCTACATTTGTCACCGCAGCACCTACACCACCAAAGGAGGACGATGCCACCACTATTACATCGTCTGCAACATCTATTGATTCCACTTCGCTCGGACAGATTTCAGAATCGATGAACACACCCGAGGAGGAAGATGATATGTTGGATTATGAGCCCACACCGGTCCGTGATGGTATGGATATCAATATGGTGTATTACTTACCCGCTAAATTTCGTGCTATAGATGAAGAAGGGGAAGTGGCTCAGCTAGATTTTGGTCCTAAAAATGCTATATTCGAGAAGCCAAAAGAACTGGTGACACACTTGAAGCCATTGTTCCTTAAAGGTCATATTAATGGATCGTCGGTTGCTAGAATGCTTGTCGATGGTGGTGCTGTGGTGAATCTTATGTCATATTCGGTCTTCAAAAAATTGGGGCTGCGTGATGAAGAGTTAATAAAGACCAACATGGTGCTTAATGAATTTGAAGGCACAGAGAAAACTGAAGCCAAAGGTGTAATGTATGTGGAGCTTACGGTGGGAAGCAAAACTTTGGCTACCGCATTCTTTGTCGCCGAGATGCAAGGTAACTACAATGTGATATTAGGCCGTGATTGGGTTCATGCAAACCAATGTGTGTCATCTACTATGCACCAGTTTTTGATTCAATGGGTGGATGATGAAGTGGAGGTCATTTATGCGGATAATTCGACTTGTGTTGCTTTGGCCGATGCATCAGTGGATTGGCAACATCCCAATGCTACTTGCTTGACGGGACGCGACTTATCAGAATTTGATTTTCTTAGTGCCACAAAAAGTGGTTTCTTGCCCGTTTCTTTTAAGCCGGTTGGTGGTAATCGGCTCCAAGGTATGATGTATTTAAATGGATTCTAACTCAGATTGGTTGCAAAAGCGTCTTGTTAAATATCGGTCCAATGAGAACGATATGTATGAATCTATAGAGGAGTTAGATGATATGGATAAATTAGGACAAGGTTTTACGTCGGCCGATCCATTAGAAGAGATAGACATAGGAGATGGTTCAATTCCTAGGCCGACATTTGTAAACGAAAATTTAAGAGCCGATCATAAAGCTAAGTTGATCGAGCTATTGAAAGAATATGTTTGTTGCTTTGCATGGGAATATCATGAGATGCCAGGTTTAAGCCGAGAGCTAGTGGAGCATCGGTTACCTATAAAGGCTGGTTTTAGACCGTACAAGCAATCGGCTAGAAAGTTTAATCCAAAAACATATGACCGGATAAAGGAAGAGATCAGTCGTTTGCTTAAAGCTAATTTTATTAGACCTTGCAGGTATGCCGAGTGGATTTCTAACATTGTACCAGTAGAGAAGAAAGGCTCTGGCAAATTGAGGTTGTGCATTGATTTCAGAGATTTGAATAGAGCTACACCTAAAGATGAGTATCCCATGCCAATAGCCGATATGCTTATTAATGATGCTTCTGGACATAAGGTCATTAGCTTTCTTGATGGTAATGCGGGGTATAACCAGATTTTTATGGCCGAAGAGGACATGTCCAAAACGGCTTTTCGATGTCCTGGTTTCCTTGGTTTATTTGAGTGGACAGTGATGACCTTTGGATTAAAAAATGCTGGTGCCACGTATCAAAGGGCTATGAATTTAATTTTTCATGATTTACTTGGTGTTATACTTGAAGTTTATATTGATGATATTGTTATCAAATCGGATGCTTTCGAATCTCATCTAGCCGATTTGCATTTAGCTTTTGAAAGAATGAAAAAATATGGACTGAAGATGAATCCTTTGAAGTGTGCATTCGGCGTGTCGGCTGGAAAATTTTTGGGTTTCATTATTCATGAAGATGGCATAGAGATTGATCCCAAAAAGATAGAGGCCATACAGAAAGTGGAGGCTCCAACATGCAAGAGAGATATGCAAAAGTTCCTTGGCAAGGTCAATTATTTGAGAAGGTTCATAGCTAATCTGTCAGGGAAAGTTGATGCATTTACTCCTATCCTTCGGTTAAAGAACGATGTTGATTTCACTTGGGGGGCAAAACAGCAAGAAGCATTTGATATGATCAAGAACTATTTGTGCACTCCTCCGATGATGAAAGCGCCCAAGCATAGGGAACCCTTTAAGCTTTACATTGCAGTAGAGGAAGGTGTTATTGGTGCTGTTTTGACTCAAGAAACCGAAGGAAAAGAGCATGCTATTACATATTTGAGCAGGCGCTTATTGGACGCCGAGACAAGGTATACATTCATTGAAAAACTATGTCTATGCTTATATTATGCTTGCACAAAATTGAGACATTATTTAGTGTCGAGTGCTTGCATAGTAGCCTGTCAAACCGACGTCATTAAATACATGTTGCATAGGCCAATTCTTAGTGGTAGAATTGGCAAGTGGGCTTATGCTTTGATTGAATATGATTTGGCTTATGAATCTCTAAAATCCATGAAAGGCCAAATCATTGCTAATTTTATTGTTGAGCATCAGATTAATGACAAGCATGATGTTGATATAAATCTTGTTTCGCTTGTACCATGGAAATTATACTTTGATGGTTCAGTGTGTAGCAATTGCCAAGGTGTTGGTATTGTTTACATATCTCCTCATGGTGCTGTTTTTGAAGCCTCATGCCGCTTAGAATATTTTTGCATAAATAATCAAGCCGAATATGAAGCATTGTTATTCGGCTTAGAGATGTTGCTTGCCATAGGTGCTACACATATTGAGGCTTTTGGTGATTCGTTATTAGTAGTGCAACAAATATCCAAAGTCTTTCAATGTTTTGACAAATCACTTAATGTTTATCTTGATAAATGTCTAGATATAATTTCTACTTTGGATTATTTTAGCATTGCTCATATAACTAGACATGACAATTGGAGAGCAAATGAGTTGGCACAACAAGCATCCGGCTATCATGTTGATCATGGCATGTTTCATATTTCTCAAAGGCCGATGTCTAGTCTTGCCAACATAGGGGAGGCCGAACCGGAGCCCACCGTTTCGGCCACTAATGAAATATTCAATGCAGGAGAAAATCAAGACTGGAGGAAACGCATCATTGATTATTTGTGTGATCCTAGTAGAAGAGTGGACAGGGCTGTTCGGCGTATGGCTTTTAAATATACGATGAGGGATGATGACCTTTATCGCCGAACAGCTGACGATGTTCTTTTAAAGTGCTTGGACGAGGACCAAGCAAGAGTTGCTATGGGAGAGGTACATGAAGGCATTTGTGGCACTCATCAGTCGGCTCCCAAGATGAAGTGGTTATTGCGACATGCTAGGTTTTATTGGCCGACTATGATTAATGATTGCTTCAGATATTATAAAGGGTGTGAAGCTTGTAAAAAATTTGGTGATATTCAATTGGCTCCTGCTGCTATGTTACATCCTATTGTCAAGCCGTGGCCTTTCAGATGATTGGGTTTAGACTTTATTGGAGAAATTCACCCGTCTTCCTCAAAGGGGCATCGGTTCGTGTTGGTGGCAACCGATTATTTCACTAAATGGTCTGAGGCAGTACCTCTCAAGAACATGACCCATACAGAGGTAATCCAATTCATAACTGAGCACATTATTCATAGATTCGGCATTCCTCAAACATTAACTACATATCAAGGTTCATCTTTCATGTCACATCAAGTCAGAGAATTTGCCGAATCTTATAACATAAAGTTGCTCAACTCCTCTCTGTATTATGCCCAAGCTAATGGACAAGCTGAGTCCAGCAATAAAATTTTAATCAAGCTTATCAAGAAGAAGATTGAGGACAATCCGAGAAGATGGCATGAGTTGTTGTCTGAAGCTTTGTGGGCACATAGGATCTCAAGGCATGGTGCTACGAAGGTGACTCCATATGAGCTAGTATATGGTCAAGAGGCTGTTTTACCGGTGGAAGTAAATTTGAATGCTTTGAGAATAGCCAAACAAAATGATTTATCGGCAACAGACTTTTATAACTTGATGATGGACAATATTGATGAGGTTGCCGATAAAAGTTTGGCTGCTTTGAAAGCCATAGAAAGAGACAAGTTGAGGGTAGCAAGAGCTTACAATAAGAGAGTTAAGTTGAAGAATTTTCAAGTTGGCGATCTCTTCTGGAAAGTGATTCTACCGATTGGTTCAAGAGATAGAAAATTCGGGAAGTGGTCTCCGAGTTAGGAAGGTCCTTTTAGGGTTACAAGAGTAGTTCCCGGAAATTCTTATTTGGTGGAATCCGTACAAGGGGCACTGTTACCTCGAGCTCTCAATGGCAAGTACTTGAAGAAATACCACCCGAGTGTGTGGCAAGAAGCCTAAGTAGGCAATGGCCGATATACAATTATCGCCGTTAGTTCAAACATGGCCGATACATAATTATCGCCCTGAGAAAAATAAATGGCCGATGGAGTGTTGACATCGTCCTTAGAACAAACAAGGTACAAATTATTTTTCGGCACACAGCGTTGCCGAAAAACAGGGGGGCATGTGTTGACACCAGATTTTGGCATGGTATGACACACAATTAAGATGGCTTCATATGAAAAAATGTTCTACACGAATTGTCTTCGTCTCGTCAAATCGGTTGATTTTGATATAAAAATCATCTCAATCCGAGTTCGTATGCAAAAGTTAGAGGCAACTCTTTGCGGACCGGTCCTGAGTGAAAAAGTGACGCGAGGGACCAGACACCCACCTAGGTGGTGTCTGATGGGTTGCGTGAGTTATTCGGCCTTCGCCGGCTAAATAAAGCTTGCCAGTGTGAAAGCTTACCGGGATGGAAAGCTTGCCGGGGCGAAAAGCTTGCCGGGGTGGAAACCTTGCCGGTGTGAAAACTTGCCGGGGTGGAAACCTTGCCGGTGTGAAAGCTTGCCGGGGCGAAAAGCTTGCCGGGGTGGAAACCTTGCCGGTGTGTAAACTTGCCGGGGTGGAAACCTTGCCGGTGTGAAAACTTGCCGGGGTGGAAACCTTGCCGGCGTGGAAAGCCTGCCGGGGTGGAAAGCTTGCCGGGAAAAAAGCTTGCCGGGAAAGTGGAAGCTGTCAAAGTCAATCTGACTAGAAGATGGAGATGGGCTCGAAAGATTATTCAGATGACCTCGGATAGAAAAGTGTTCTACACAGAAGTTGTGCGTATCGTCAAAACGATCAACTTTGCTTTTGGAGTTATCATCATCTGAGATAGTATACAGCTTGCAATGTTGCTGCAAGACTCGGAAAGTTCAGAAAACTGCATAATTAAATCCGACCCACAGTTAAAAATGGGCCATAAAAGTCATAAAAACGGCCTTAAAAGGAGAAGTGGCCCCAATGTATTATGCAGATCATCGAGGCGGGCAAGTTTGATGTTGAACTCGACTCCATCTGAGTTAGTATGCGATTTCTACAGCCCACGCAAGAAGCAGGACAGAAATGTGGGACAGATCCGAGCCAAATCCGAGTTGGACTAGAATTAGGATTTTTTAGGGCGTGAATTAATGTAATATTCTTGTAAGGAAAGCCTAGATGAATCCTTTACTTGTACGGGAAGTCCAGCCGCCTCTTATATATGTTGGGGGTGGCGGCCGATTGAACAACACACAATCGAACAAATCAATATACTACTTTTTATCTACGTTTTATCTCTCCATCGTTTTTCTCTCTCGTTCTTCGCTGTTCTTCGTGTTTGAGAGCTGCGAATCCCGAGGCTCTAGGGGCGAGCGAATCGACCTAGGGCAGCCCATAGCCGCCGCACTCCCTGACGGGGTCCCTCCCGGGCGTGTGGGGTTTCGGGTCTTAAAAGCACCCGCCGGCTGTCTTGCGTATCGCGCTGTCGGTCGGGTCTCCTTCGACATGAGCTGCGGTGCATCACCCCCGGCGTCGAGGGTACACCTGACGTGTTCGTGTGTCAACATATCCTTATATAAAAATGCATATTTGTGTGTACTGTGAGGCCATGAATAATGTAAATTAATTATCTTGCGTATATCCTTATGTGTGTACCCCAAAAATATCTGGTTACTATCTGTACAAACTTTCAAGATTGCTCGAGCAATTGCGTCTGATCACCCTTAAATGATTTTCGAAGTATGTGAACATAATATCTATTGGATAATTCTTAACAAAGAATTTATCCTTTTTTTTTCATTTTGAGCTTATCTTGCCTATTTTTATATTCGCAGAGGACAAGTTATGAAATCAATAATTTGTTGTAAGAAGAATAATTAAGATGCAATACATACTGAACTTTTATGTGTACTAGCTGAATGCCCTTGCGTTGTCACGGAATAATGAAAAAAATATACAGACACACTCACGTAGGAGGTGGGTAACTACTTGGACACAAGAGGGAGGCGGGTAACTACTTGGAGAGAATTCCTTATTTAACACTGTCTTAAAATTAGATGCCCTATTTAACATCGAAAAAATATTTCTTCCCTATATAACATCAACTCTAAATTTTGTTCCCAATATAACATTTTTGTCCCATTTTTGAGCTAACAGTGTTAAATGGCATAGGAAATGACAATTTGGCCCTCAAACATCTAACCAATCTATACCTTTATTTATGTGTCATATTTAAAGGTGGGATAACATGAGTCAGTTTGGCCAAAACAGATTCCTCAAAAAAAAAATTTGATTCCTCAAAAAAAGGGTTATGCCAAAAATAATTCACCTAAGCTAATTACCTGATAGGCCAGGCTTATCGGTCGGTGGCTCTCCAGCTGAGCCGCACGTTGGAGTTATCAGACCTGAGCCGGTCCTGCTGGAGCCAGCTGCAGCACGCAGGATGGTCTAGAGGCACGACAATGGCGAGCGGTGATGGTCACGTGTACGTGCGTCACCTACAGCTAGAAGTGTGTGCACTATTCTCACGCAGGATCGATCAAGCTAGCTTGCTTGCTTTTGCACGTACTAGCAGGCTGAGGCGCGGCGACACGCCGCGCCCGTCGTGAAGCCCATGTGCGTCGCCGTGTTGTTTTTCTTATATAAGAAAAGAAGGCGGTGGGTAAGTGAGCTTGCAGTTGGTAATGTGCAAGCCAAATTAACTTAGATAAATACTAAAAGGTAGCAAAAGCCAGTCCATCCATGGTTACAAACACTTAGCTATATATCTCAAATGTTTCAGCCAAAGTTGTTTCTATCAAGAAAAACACAATTTGAAAATTGACTGATGCAATCAAATTTTTTACAAAATGAAGATCCTTCAAACCAAAGGATAATTCCTCCAGTATATATTTTAAAGATAACACCTCACAAGAAATACCCCATCCTACAATAGATGAAAATTTGTATTAGTGAACGAAACAAGATATAGAAGAAGGAAAAACAACAGAAAAAAGTGAATTAGAAAATAGAAAGAATTAACCTTTATACAAAGGTCCATTCTTAGTGTTGGCAACCCAGTGAAAAAAATCAACAATGTCATTGTTTCTTCTAATGCATACAAATTTTAGTTCACAAAGCAGCAAAAATTGAATGAAAACACTCTAGTAAAAAGTTAGAACCTTTGGCATTATAGTGCAATGACGATTTGTTTATACACGATATTTTGAATAATATCTGTTGCTTCCTATAACCCTTAGTCGTGAAAAATAGCACGCATGAGCAACAGAATTAGAGATGCACTATCAATCAAAATCAAACCTAATTCTCATGGTCTAAATGGTACTAACCTAGATATTCTATGGCACATAATTTTCTTTGATTTGCTTATCCTATGGTGTCCTGTAGAAAAGAGTTGCTAGGTATCACATCATAATTAACCTAACTTTATATAGAAGGTAGAATGAGCAAACAAGCTACACTTTGTACTACTCACAACGTTATAGGTGTAGGATGTGTGTGTTTGTGTTCATAAGGGTGAGTGTATGTATGTATATATGAGCATGTGTGTTGTACTGTGTTGGCACTGATGCTCGCATTTTTCTGAATTTATTTCAGGCTCTCCGGCGATATTCGTTTAGTGAGAGGAGACGTTCCCGTCGACTATGAAGGCGCCTTGGGTGACGTCATAAATTTCAAGATGTTGTCCCGGCTCAGTATCTATATAGAAGATAGAATGAGCAAAAAATACTATGCTTTGTACCACTCATAGCGTTATAGGGGTAGGGTGTGTGTGCGTGTGTTCGTAGGGGTGAGTGTATGTGCGTATATGTGAGCATCTGTGTTGTACTATGTTGGCACTGGTGCTCGTATTTTCCAGGATTTATTTCAGGCTCCCCGGTGATATTCGTTTAGTGGGAGGAGACGTTCCCATCGACTACAAAGGCGCCCGGGTAACTTCATGAATTTTTAAGATGTTGTGCCAGCTCCGTATCTATATAAAAGATAGAATGAGCAAGAATGCTACGCTTTGTACTACTCGCAACGTTTTAGGTGTGTGTGTTCATAGGGGTAAGTTTATGTGTGTATTCGTTTAGTGGGAGGAGATGTTTCCATCGACTATGAAGGCGCCTAGGGTGACGTCATGAACTTCAAGATGTTGTGTCGGCTCAGTATCTATATAGAAGATCGAATGAGCAAAAAAATGATATGTTTTATACTACTCACAACGTTATAGGTGTAGGGTGTGTATTCATATGGATGAGTGTATGTGCGTATATGTGAGCATCTGTGTTGTACTATGTTGGCATTGGTGCTCGCATTTTCCTAGATTTATTTCAGGCTCTCTGTGATATTCGTTTAGTGGGAAAAGACGTTCCAGTCGACTACGAAGACGCCTGAGGTGACGTCATGAATTTCAAGATGTTGTGCTGGCTCAGTATCTATATAGAAAATAGAATGAGAAAAAATGCTACGCTTTGTACTACTCATAGCATTATAGGTGTAGTGTGTGTTTGTTCATAGGGATGAGTGTATGTGCGTATATGTGAGCATCTGTGTTGTACTGTGTTGGCATCGGTGCTCGCATTTTTCAGGATTTATTTCAGGTCTTTCAACGATATTCGGTCAGCGGGAGTAAACGTTTCCGTCGACTACGAAGATGCCTCAGGCGACTTAATGAATATCAAGATAATGTGCCGGTTTAGTTTTTCGAAGGTGCTCATAAAATTAGGGTATGCGTGCGTTTATAGGGTGAAAGTATGTGCATATGTACGTTTAAGTCTGCACTATGTTCAATATTTTTTTTAAAAGTAGACGATGTTAAAAAAATTGAAAGCAAATCTTTGTGAACACGTGTAAGCCACACAAATGCCAACACCCAACACTGCGGATGCACGGGAGGCCTCCTAGCTTAGTGGCTTTAATTCTTGTTTATATGTGTGCAGCCCTCTGATGATTTGTTTAAAAAAATATTTTATTGTACAGGGGCCAAGGGTAGTATTGTCATTTCAAATGCCATTAAACAGTGTTAGCTCAAAAAATTCACGAAAGTGTTATATTGGGAATAAAATTTAAAGTCGATATTAGATTGGGAAGAAATATTTTGTCAGTGTTAAATAGGGAATCCAATTTTAAAATAGTGTTAAATAAGGAATTCTTTCAACTACTTGGACACAAGAGGGTCATAGGTGGGGGGCGACTTACAACAACCTAGTCCGGTTCCACGGTGGCCTCCTCGTGCGGTTCGATGGCGAGTTGCAGGAGCTCGGCGAGAGATTGGAGTCAGAGCCAACCCGGCAAAGTTGGTGGCGGATGGCGGTCCTCAACCCATGCGCTAGAACAGGCTACACGCACATATATCAATTGTTTAAAATTTTCGTAGGCATGTATTTCAGTATTTGTGCTTTTTTTCGAAAATGTGATGATTGTATTTATGATTTTTTCAGTTTTGTTTAGAGTTGTGTGACCTCTGTTTTGTATCAGTTCCGGCCGGTATATCCACCAAGAGGGGTTTTTTGTTTTTTTGTTTAGCTCGTGCCTGGTGCCGTTCCTCTCTGGGGGCCAGCCCTTGTAGTTTGTGTAGTAGGTTGCCGTGGCTTTGAATAAACCAGTTCCGACGTCTGCTTTCCTCGGTCCTATGATTTGTGCGCTGGCTGTGGTTGCCGGTGTGCTTGTCGCCGGAGAAGGCCGGCAGCATGGATCTGAGGCCTTTTGTGTCCCGGATCTGGAGGCCAGCCCTTGGTTTGCTCGATGCACTGGTGGCCGTCTGTTAGCCCAACCAGAACATTGCCGGCGACCTTGGGAGCGTTCCCGGGAAGAGGAGCAAGCGAGAGGAGAAGTGGAAATATCTGGCTACTCGCTACTCACTGCATGTGAGTGTTCCATTCATATCTATGTGCTGTACATAGCAATTGAAAACTACCTACAGAAGCCACTTGCTCCCTGACAACCATTAACTCCCTGATGCAGCAGAGAGAGGGAAGGGACGGTGAAGGGACATGACCTTCACCACCTATCTACTCCAGGCATGGGCCACCGAACACGCGACACGCTAGACTACAAAAGCAATGGGCCACCCCACATGTGACTGGGTCAACACACGGGGCCCTACGGGAGACAGGGTTAGAGCATCTCCAACCGTCCCCCCAAGACACACACACCCCCCCCCCACCCCTCAAAGCCACTTTTTGGGTGCCGGCAGTAAAAAAAGCTCCCACTCACACCCCCAAAGCCCCACTTTTCGCCGGATTTGGAGAAAACTGACGCCGGCAAACCCATCCCAAGCCCAGCCCCCTGGGGGCAGCTGGGCGTGCCGGCGGTTTCATTTTTTTGCAGTTGGCCCACCCTCAGCCTCCCACCTCCCTCTCTCCTCTCTTTTCATCTGGGCCCCACCCACATGCCCTCACCCTCTCTCCTCTCTTTTCCTCTCTCCTCTCCCATGTCTCTCTCTCGAGCGCGTCGACGAGGCCCCGCCCCTGCCGCCTAAGCCGCCGCGCCCCTCTCTTCCGACCCCTCCTCCTTCCCAGCCCAGCCTCCTCGATGCGCGCCCTGGCCGCCATCCACGCCTCCGCCGTCCTGCGCCGCCGCGCCATCGCGGCATCGCCGACGACCTCCCCAAGCAGGAGCAGGAGTAGGAGCGCCGTCCCCGCGAGCGCCTTCGGCGCTGCCGAGGAAGCCCAGCGCCCACCTCTGCCTGCTCGTGCTCCCGCTGGCTGGCGTGGCGGACGGGCCGGCGCGGAGGAGGAGAGGTAGAGCGGCACGGGCACGGATGAGTTGGCGGAGAGCACGGCGTCAGAGATGCCGTGGCGGGAGGAGGAGTAGGCGGCGGCGGAGGCGTAGCAGAAGGAGTGGCCGAGCGCGTCGTCCAGGCAGGGTTCCGCGTCGACGGACGCCAGCGCCGGCCGCGAGCACGCGCACGCGGTGAGCAGCCATGACGCGCCGCTGCCCATGGCATCTGACGCTGGCCGCGGCCCCGTCAGAGGGAAGGCAAAGCAACGACGGGGAGGGAGCAGAGTAGACCTTGTTTACGTGGACGGGCGGCTCCTGCGGACGGGCGGCGCGCGCCTCGCCTGCCGAGACGGCTCCAGGAGCTCCGCGTGCCGTCCTTCGTCATCTGGAGCTCCGCCGGCTCGTCCCTGCAGCGTTCGTCATGCTCACCAGCCTCGGCCCCTGCTGCATGGGGGCGCAACGAGTGGAAGAAATTTCACCCCCATGCCAAAATTTTCGCCGGCAGCCCCCCAAGCGGTGAAAAAAATGCCTCCTGGGGGGCTCAACGGCTGGAGATGCTCTTAGACCCAACATTCTCCGCCTCAACCCTGTCGAACGGGTTGGAAGCTGACGATCCCAATCTTGTAGCGCAGTCCCTGGAACCGGACACATCCAAGAGCTTTAGTCAGGATGTCCGTCCTCTCCTCACCAGTCCTGATGAACTCCACGTCCACCGTGCCCTTCTCGGTGCAGGCACGGATGAAGTGATAGCAGAGATCGATGTGCTTGCTGCGGTCGTGGAGCGCTGGGTTCTTGCAGAGGGAAATCGCCGATTTGTTGTCGACGAAGAAGAGTGCAGGGGCGGTGTCTTGATTCAGTAGCTCGCCGAGGAGACGAGCCAGCCAGATCCCCTGGCACACCGCTATAGCTGCCGCAATGTACTCCGCCTCGTA
This sequence comes from Thinopyrum elongatum, assembly GCA_011799875.1. Taxonomy (NCBI): domain Eukaryota; kingdom Viridiplantae; phylum Streptophyta; class Magnoliopsida; order Poales; family Poaceae; genus Thinopyrum; species Thinopyrum elongatum. The sequence goes on from CM022303.1 coordinate 720,594,973, forward strand.
CGAAGACGTGGCGACAACCTTCTGCCTCACCGATTGCCAGCTGACTGGACTGCTCCCGAGGAAGAACAGCACGCCTTGAGTGCTCTTTCTGGAGTCCACGTCACCAGCGTGGTCGGAGTCGCTGTAGCCGACCAGGTTCTCGCCGTCGCCACGACGATACACGCATCCATGCGAGAGCGTGCCGGCGATATACCGGAGCAGGTGCTTGATGGCCGCGAGGTGGTCGCTGGCCGGCGCTTCCATGAAGTGGCTCGGGAACTCGACAGCAAACGAAATGTCTGGTCGGGTGTGCACAAGGTACCTGAGGCTCCCGATAATGCTGCGGTAGAACGTTGCGTCAACCGGCTTCTCGGGGCTCTCCTTGTTGAGCTTGCACCTGGCCACCATCGGAGAGTGCACGGCATGGCATTCCGCCATGCCCGCACGCTCGAGCAGCTTGCCTGCGTAGGCCGCCTAAGTGATCGTGGTGCGACCATGATCCTGGCTCACATCCATCCCAAGGTAGTACCGGAGCAGCCCGAGGTCGCTCATGCTAAAAAGCCGCTTCATTTCCTTCTTGAAGCGGAGCACCTTGGTTTGCTCGGCACCAGCGATGACGAGATCGTCGACGTAGATGACGACGATGAGCAAGGTGTTCCCTGTTCCACGCGCCTACACGCCATGCTCGAAGGCGCTACGGGTGAAGCCGAGCGATGTCAAGCTTGCGTCCAGCTTGGCGTTCCACGCTCTCGGGGCTTGCCGGAGACCATACAGGGCCTTGTGTAGCTTGTACACGCCCTGCTTGTGTCCATCGCTGATGAAACCAGCTGGTTGGGAGACGTACACCTCCTCGTCGAGGTCGCCGTTGAGGAACGCCGACTTGACATCCATGTGGTGCACCTCCCAGGCCCAGTGAGCCGCCAGAGTAAGGAACAGTCGCACGGACTCGAGCCTTGCCACTGGAGCGAAGACTTCCTCGAAGTCCACCCCCTAGGGTTGCACGTAGCCTTTTGCGATGAGGTGCACCTTATGCTTAACAATGGCGCCGTGCTCGTCCTTCTTCACCTTGAACACCCACTTGAGCCCAATAGCTCGATCCCCTGCAGGCAGCATGGTGAGTGTCCAAGTGGCGTTATCGTTGATCGACGACAGCTCATCCAGCATCGTGCAACGCCAGCAGCCCTCGTGCTCTACCTCCGCGAATGTGGTCGGCTCCTCGTCGGCCATCAGATGCAACACCTCATCGTCATCGAGGTTCTCGGGCAGCTGCGGTGGTCCCGCGGGCTCGCCGAGAAGATCACCGAGGCGGTGGTACCTATGTGGGGTGCTAATGTTGTCGTCGGCATCGAACAGGTTCGGCTGTGCAGTCGATGGAGTTGCAAACTGACCGGGCACGACCTTGCCCATGAGATGGGTTCTTGGGTCCACACTTCCCGGGGTCACAGTTCCCGGGCTCGCGATTACCGGGTTCCCAAGTCCGCAATGCCTGATGTCACACTGCCCGGGGTCGCTCTTCCTGGGGTCGCTGCACCGGACATCGCACTTCCCGGCGTCACAGTTCCCAGGGTCGCTGTGCCGGACATCGCACTTCTCGGGGTCATAGTTCCCGGGGTCGCTGTGCTGGACGTCGCACTGCCCGGGGTCACTCTTCCCGGGTGCGTAGTTCCCGCGGTCTTGGAGTACGTCGGGTAGTCCACGATGAAGGAGTTGCTCGCTGGCACCACCCCCGGTGTCTCCCAGCACCAGCGTGCATCGTCGTTGAAGACGACATCACAGGAGACATGCGCATGCTTCGAGACGGGGTCGTAACATCTTGTACGCCTTGGATCCCGTCTCGCAGCCGATGAACACCATCGTGGTGCTCCTGTCGTCGAGCTTCTTCAGCTGTGGCGTGTTGTCTTGACGTGCCTGACGCAGCCAAAGGTTCAGAGGAAGCGAATGTCAGGCTTCCTCCCATACCACGCCTCATAAGGCATCATGCCGTCGAAGCTCCTAGTGAAGGAGCGGTTGAGGATGAAGATGGTCGTGATCACGGCCTCCCCCCAATACGTGCTCAGCACCTGCTTTGCCTTGAGCATGCAGCGTAGTATTCCGAGCACCATCTGGTTCCTCTGCCTGACGACGTCGTTCTGCTATGGTGAGTATGGGGCCGTGAGGTGACGATGCACCCCTTGCTCGACGCAGTGCTCGTAGAAGGTGGCCGACGTGAACTCGCCACCACGGTCCGTAAACAGCACGCACAGCTTGTGGCCACACTCTACCTCCGCTGCCGCCTGGCACTTGACGAAGGCTTGCTCCGCCTCATCCTTGGAGGCAAGGAGCACCGCCCACATGAACCTGCTATGGTCTTCGACGTAGTAGGATGTAGCAACACCCGCCTGGCGTCGCAGGGGTGATCGGACTGCAGAGGTTGCCATGGACCATCTCTAGGGGCTTCTTCGCCTGGTAACTTGACTTCTCAGGAAAGGGCAGATACCGCTGCTTCGCGGCAAGGCACGCTTCGCACAGCTCATCGGCGTGCTCGTTGTGTGGCAGCCCGAGAATATGGTCCCCACATGCCATCTTTCGCAGCCCGTCAAAGTGATGGTGCCCGAGACGAGCATGCCAACGCCAAGCATCGGAGACTTGGCCCACGGAGAGGCACATAGGGTGGACAGGGTGAAAGGAAAGCTTCTAGAGGCTATTCAGTTCTCGGGTTACCTTGATCAGCAACCGGCTGCGCTGGTTGCGCATGGTGAGCACCCCACGGCGAATTGGGATATCGTACCAGCCCTCGTTGAGCTGGCCGAGGCTCACAACGCTGCTCTTGAGCGTCGGGATGAAGGAGATGTCAATGAACGCCTTGTGGTCACCCTCGTTGATGGCGAAGACGATGGTCCCATGCTCGTGGATGTCAACCATCGAGCCATCCGTGAACCGCACCTTCCTGGAGATCGAGTGGTCCAGCTCCGGGAATGCGTCGACCGAGCCAGTCATGTGGTTCGTGGCGCCGGTGTCGAGGAACCAAACCTCATCACGCTTGTCACCTTCATGCGTGGGTGTGATTATAGCTCCCTCCTCATTGAGGAAGACGTGGTTGCCAGGGCACACCGTTGTCGGGGAGCCATTTCCCGCGTACTCGTTAGACCCCGAACACACGGTTGTCGGGGTGTGGCCGACCTGAGTCACCGTGCGCTCCTGCATAGACTCAATGGTCGCAAGCATCATGGTCAGGGCGTGGCCCACCAGATGCATCATGTCCTCTTGCACGGACTTGGCGGGTCCCGTGGTTGCCGGGGTAACGGCCTGCGTCGTCGGGGATGAGGTTTCCGGAGAATAGTTTCCCCATGTCTGTGTCATCATTGCCTCCCAATCAATAGGCCTCGAGAATGACGTTGTCGGGGAGTGGGCTACCATGGTCAGGATTGGATTAGCTGAAGGGTCCGTGCCTCCCGCACAGACTCAATGGTTGCTGGCACCATGGTCGCCGGAGGCACTGGGCCCTCCTGCACGGTCTCGACGCATGCCAACATCATCACTGGCCCACCGTCCTCTTCAGCCTGGACGAGGTTCACCGCTGTCACGGCTGCCTCGTCATGCAGCTTCTTGCGGCACTTGTGAGCCTAGTGGCCCTTTATGATACAGTACCGGCATGTGTCGCGGTCATCAGTGTTGCCAGGACCGCGCGTAGGCCCGACCTGTTGCATGGGCTGGCCTGGCTTGTGCCTGCGGTGGCCGCCGCCGCTCTGGGCGTGGCCAGCGCCACTGCTCTAGGCACCACCACAGCGTGGCAGTTTCCTCCATGCCTCCCACTCTTTCTCCATGAGAGGGAGCCATCCGCCGCTGGAGCTCTCGCGGCCGTCATCTAGGCGATCCTCGACCACCCGCAATCGGCCTGTGAGCTCTTCAATGGAGAGCGCTGATACATCTCTGACGTATCTATAATGTTTGATTGTTTCATGCTATTATCATACCACTTTTACATAGTTTTGGCAACAATTTATATTATTTTTATTTGGACTAACCTGTTAACCCAGTGCCAAAGGCCAGTTCCTGTTTTCTATTGTTTTGGGGTTTTTAGGTGAAAAAAAAGGAGCTGGAATGACCTGATAATTTACGTGGATTTTTTTATGGAATATATCAGAATTATGGCGCAAGAATCAACGCAAGACATGGCTCATGGGCCCCACAAGCCCTCATGGCGCGCCCGGGGGGCGCACGGCCCAGGCTTGTGGCCAATCCGTAGGTCGGTTGGACCTCTCCTTCGGGCGCAAGGAAGCTAATTTGGGGGGGGGGGGCAAATCGTGTAAAAATTTCAGCCCGATCAGAGTTACGGATTTCCGGATATTTAAGAAATGGTGCTCGGCCGCAGAAACGGTTCCAGAAAGTCATGAAAACGTAGAGAAAAAGAGGAGGGGAGATCCAATCTCAGAGGGGCTCCCGCCCTCCAGGGGCCATGGAGGCCAAGGACCAGAGGGGGAACCCTTCTCCCATATAGGGGGACGGCCAAGCAAGAAGAAGAAGGAGGGGGCTTCTCTCCCCCTCTCTCTCCCGGTGGCGCCGAAGCGCCGTCGGGGGAACCATCGTCACCGCAACCATCTCCATCAACACCGCCATCTTCATCAACACCTCCATCACCTTCCTCCCTCTATAATCAGTGGTCCACTCTCCCGCAACCCGCTGTAATCCCCTACTTGAACATGGTGCTCTATGCTATATATTATTATCCAATGATGTGTTGCACCCCTATTATGTTTGAGTAGTTTCTTTTTGTCCTATGGGCTAATTGTGGTATGGTATGGTATGGTTGATATGAGTTGTATGTTATTATGGTGCTGTCCTATGGTGCCCGCTATCTCATGCAAATGTGTGGGATTCCCGCTGTAGGGTGTTGCAATATGTTAATAATTTGCTTATAGTGGGTTGCGGGAGTGATAGAAACCTAAACCCAAGTTCGTGAGTTGTTGCATATGGGACTAAAGGGGACTTTTAACTTAATGCTATGATTGGGTTTTACCTTAATGAATCTTTAGTATTTGCGGATGCTTGCTAGAGTTACAATCATAAGAACATATGATTCAAGTACAGAAAGTATGTTAGCTTAGGCCTCTCACTCATAAGTATGATGAGTATCACATGTTTCATATCCAATTGCCTAGGGACAATTCCGCACATCCTACCACCACTTTTCCACACTCGCTTTATTTACTTTATTGTTCTTTATTTAAACAACACCTAACTCTTTATTATCTTGTAATGCTATCTTTTAATTCCCACAAAGTTGTTTTATTTCTTGTTCTAGGTAAAGCAAACGTTAAGTGTGTGTAGAGTTGTATCGGTGGTCAATAAAACTTGAGAGAATATTAATTCTACCTTTAGCTCCTCGTTGGGTTCGACACTCTTATTTATCAAAAAGGCTACAACTAATCCCCTACACTTATGGGTTATCAGGACCTTTTTTTGTGCCGTTGCCGGGGAGCAATAGCATGGCGTGAATATTCTCGTGTGCGCTTGTTGGCTTTATCTCTAAGTAGATTTTATTTCCTATTCTAAGTTGTTCTCTATCTTTAGTTATGGATATGGAACATGAAACACCAAAAAAAGTAGTTGTACTTGCTACTCATGGAGATGGGGAACCTCCTAAAACCCTCGATGCTGGTTATGTATAGAACATTGTATATTTCTTTGATAATCCTGATAAATCCCCATTCAACATGGTAATGGGATACACTTTGGATCAACAAGAATACTTTAGGGATTATTGCTTGACTCAAAAAGGGAAACACTTATGGGATCAAATAAAAATTTTACGTTGGTATGCTTGGAATATGTGCTCTATGTATGATTATACTTGTTGCTCTAGGATGGAGGCTCCACACCTTCCCTTCCAATGTGAATTTAATGATAATGAAATCTTGGCTTCTTATGCTAATGGTGTATATGATTACTATGATGTAGAGCAAATAGAAGAATTTGTTGCTTTTAAGGGTGCTTATGAAATTGCTTCTTTGCTTGAAAAATATGAAAAGTATGATGATGCTCTTTACAAATTTGAAAATCTTGCCATACTTAAATATTGCTATGAAAACTATGAATACAATGCTAATATTAATGAATTTATTGAGAGAATGTCTTCTGCCCTAGAAGAGACTAATATTTTGCAGGAATCTATGGAAGAAGAAATTGTTGAAACTATGAGCTCATTAGATGAAAAAGATGAGGAGGAGAGCAAAGAACAAAAGGAGGAAGAGCAAATTGATCACCCGTGCCTGCCTTCTAATGAGAGTAACTCTTTAAATCATACATTGTTTAATTTCCCTTCGTGTTTACCGGAGGATGAATGCTATGTTGATGATTGCTATGATGCCTTGGATTCGTTTGAAATATCCCTTTTTGATGAACTTGATGCTTGCTATGCTTTATGGCCATGATGCCACTATGAATTAAGCTTATGGAGATGAACTTGCTATAGTTCCTTATGTTAAAAATGAAATTGTTGCTATTGCACCCACACTAGATAGTCCTATTATCTTTTTGAATTCTCCCCACTACACTATCGGAGAAGTTTGCACTTATTAAGGATTATATTGATGGGTTGTATTTTACCATTACACATGATGATTTTAATGGATATAATATGCATGTTCTTGCTGCTCCTACTTGCAATTATTATGAGAGAGGAACCTCATCTCTACCTCTCTATGTTTCTAATACAATAAAATTGAAAGAAACTGCTTATACTATGTGTTGGCCCTTACTTTGTGTGCATCAATCATTCTCTTATGACATGCCAATGCATAGGAAGAGAGTTAGACTTTGTTGTTACATGATATATGTTACCTTGTGCTCACTACTAAATTATAAAGCATTGTTAATTAAAATTGGCTTTGATATTCCTTGGGATCCTCGTGGATCAATTACTTGAGCACTTTATGCCTAGCTTAATGGATTTAAAGAAAGCGCTGCCTGGGAGACAACCTGGAAGTTTTAGAGAGTCATTTCTTTTGTATTTCCTTGTACAAATCCACTGTATCATAAAAATAATGTGCCAAGATTTTCCTTTAGGATGTTTAAATTGCTTGTTTGATATGTGCTGTGCAGAAATAGAAACTTTTGATGTACTATTTGAATTTTCATATTTTACTAGAACATGCAAATTTTCTGAAATTATTACACAGTACTTCTATACAAATGTTTTATTACGTCCTAATTTTTTAGAATTTTTGGAATTACAGAATTATATGTTCCATGTGCATCTTTACAGACTGTCCTATGTTCACAGATTGCTGTTATAGTTTCTTTATCTGCTTATGTTTGTAATTTTGTTGAATCCCCATTGATGTGGGAGCACTAGAATTTTGAGAGTATATAGTAGGTAATGTTTGATTATAATTATACAAAATTGTTACAGCAAGACATGATGAGATTTGATGTTATTTGTACTAACCCCTCTAATAAAAGTTCTGTTGAGTTTTGTGTGGTTGAAGTGTTTGAAAACCGAGGGGAGACATCGATATGAGGGCAATAAGGAGGAGCAAGAGTTCAAGATTGGGGATTCCCAAGGGACCCCAAGTAAATATCCAAGGAGACTCAAGTGTCTAAGCTTGGGGATGCCCCCCCAAGTAAATATCCAAGGAGACTCAAGTGTCTAAGCTTGGGGATGCCCCGGAAGGCATCCCCTCTTTCTTCCTCGACAATTATCGGTATGTCTCGGTTTTTATTTTGTTCACATAATATGTGTAAATTCTTGGAGCGTCTTTTGTTTTTGTTTTTCCTTTTCCTTTTAGTTATGCACCATGCTGGTATGGGATAGTCCTTGGTTGATTTATAGAATGCTATTTGCACTCCACTTATATCTTTTGAGCATGGCTTTATAGAATGCTTCGTGTGCTTCATGTATATCTTTTGAAATTTGGATGCTCATTTCTCTACACGTGTATTACTGTTATTTGTAGAATGCTCTTTGCTTCACTTATATTTGTTAGAGCTTGGCCGAGTCTTTTGTAGAAAGGATTAGAACTCTCTTGCTTCACTTATATCTTTTTGGAGAGTTGAATAGAAATTGGTTATCTGCATGGTTAGTCATGGGTATGTATGGGTGGTATATATAAAAACTTGCATAAAACTTGTAGATCATTGAACTTTATAGATTTGATTCTTTGCAATAGTTTTACGATATTAAGTCAGTAATATGTGATTGTGTGGATAAATGGTTAAAGTTTAGTACGAATATGGGTGTTAAGGTTTGTGATTCTGCATGCATCAAAGTGGCAGCCGCTAGTATTAGCAAAGACGTTAGAGTGTAGGGATGCCATTGAGTGGCACCCATGTGCGTTTGAATCGGGGGTGCGCGATCATTAACTCCTACCAACCTCCCCCTAGTGGTATGCGAGTCGCGCTTGCTTTGAGATAGGCTATGATACTTTCGCAATAAATAATTGAGTTCTTTATGACTAATGTGAGTTTTTCGATCTTTGGCATTTCGACCTATCCATATTTTTGCTAGCCTCTTCGGTACCATGCATTGCCCACTCTCACCTCGAGACATGGCGCATACTTCGCAGGTGCATCCAACCCCGTGAGATGATATGCTCTCTCACACATAAGCCTCATCATATCTTCCTCAAAATAGGCACCATACCTACCTACTATGTCATTTCCATAGCCATTCCGAGATATATTGCCATGCAACTTCCATTGCTACTATTCATTACATGACTTCAGCATTCATTGTCATTTTGCTTTGCATGATCATATAGAGCTGACATGATATTGGTGGCAATGCTACCGTTCATCATTGTTATACATGTTACGCTAGATCATTGCACATCCTGGTACACTGCTAGAGGCATTCATTTATATTCATTATTTTCAGTTTGAGTTGTAAATAAATAGAAGTATGATGATCATCATTATTAGAGTGTGCCCCTACCTGTGAGGATATAAAAAAGGCCAAAAAGAGCCCATAAAAAAAGAGAAAAAGAAAAAGAAAAAAAAGGAGAGAAAAAGAGAGAGGGGGCACACTACAATCCTTTTACCACACTTGTGCTTCAAAGTAGCACCATGTACTTCATATAGAGAGTTTTCATATACTTCATGATTATGCTAGTGGGATTCCTACATTATAGAACTTGTCTTGTATATTCCAATGACGAGCTTACTCAAATGCTCGAGGTCTTCATGACCAAGCAAGTTGGATGCACACCCCATTTAGTTGCATTAGGAGAGCTTTCATACACTTATAGCTCTAGTGAATCCATTGCTTGACAATCCCTACTCCTCGCATCAATATTGATTGTTAGGCCTCTCCATTGCCTAACGATCAGCCACATTGATGTGAGAATTTCTTGACTTTTTGTCTTCTTATAAACCTCCATCGTCATTCTCTTTGCCATCCTAAGTGCCAAGACCGTGGCTCACGCTCAAGTACTGCGTGGGAGTTGAATAGCTGAAGCGAGAAAACTGCGACTTAATTGCTTGGTCTAGCGCCTGGGTTAGTTCATGATTTGGTGTTTCTATGCAAGGAAGAAAGAGCGTGCCATGCTTATCATGATTAAGTGTGTATGCTTTTACTTTCTTTAGCATTTTTATTTGGAAAGGCAGTGATTGTTTTTTTGCATGTTTATGAATTATTATTTGAATGTCAAATTGATAGACTATTACCATGAATAACTTTTATCCTAAGTTCATATCATAATTAATTATTTGATCAAGATTGTGCTAGGTAGCATGGAACATCAAAAATTATCTTGGTTTTATCATTTACCTACTCGAGGACGAGCAGGAATTAAGCTTGGGGATGCTGATACGTCTCTGACGTATCTATAATTTTTGATTGTTTCATGCTATTATCATAAAACTTACATATTTTTGCCAACAATTTATATTATTTTTATTTGGACTAACCTATTAACCCAGTGCCAAAGGCCAGTTCCTGTTTTCTATTGTTTTGGGTTTTTAAGTGAAAAATTCACGGAGCCGGAATAACCTGAAAATTTATGTGGATTTTTTATGGAATACATCTGAATTTATGGTGCAAGAATTAATGCAAGATGAGGCTCGTGGGCCCCAGAAGCCCTCATGGCGCGCCCCGGGGGCGCGCAGCCCAGGCTTGTGGCCAATTCATAGGTCAGTTGGACCTTGCTAGTTGTGAGCTGCATTGGGATTTTCCCTGAAGAGGAAGGGTGAAGCAATATAGTAGCAGATAAGTATTTCCCTCAGTGAGAATGAAGGTTATCAAACCAGTAGGAGAATCACACAAGTACCTCATCAACAACACCTACGCACACAAGAGCAAATACTTGCACCCAACGCGGGCAAGAGGGTTGTCAATCCCCTTGGACTCGTTACTTGCAAGGATTAAATCTGATAATGGTAGATAGGTAAATTGCAAAATAAAATAAAAAGAGTAAAATGGCAACATGGTAATTAGGGTTTTCGTAATATGATAAAGTTAGACCCGAGGGCCATAGTTTTCACTAGAGGCTTCTCTCTCGTAAGAATAGCATACGGTGGGTAGACAAATTACTATTGGGCAATTGATAGAATAGCGCATAGTTATGATGTTATTCATGGCAATGATCATGTATATAGGCATTACATCTGTGACAAGTAGACCGAAATGATTCTGCATCTACTACTATTAATCCACTTTGAGAGTGCTTCTATGCTTGCCTCTCTACATATTAAGTTCATAACAAACAGAGTAATGCATGATGTATGATGACATAATGTAGATAGAATAAAACCAAGCAATATGATTGAACCCTGTCGTTTTACCCTTAGTGGCAGCAATACAAATACGTGCCTCGCTACCCCTTTGGTCATGAGGTGAGGACACCGCAAGATTGAACCCACTACAAAGCACCTGTCCCGCTAAAGATAAATCAATCTAGTTGGCCAAACTAAACGGATAGATTTGAGAGAAATATAAAGCTATAAAAATCATGCATAATAAAGTTCAGAAGTGACTAAATTACTTTCAATGAATAATTTGATCATAAACCCACAATTCATCGGATCCCGACAAACACACCGCAAAAGAAGATTACATTGGAACAATCAGATTGATCTCCGAGGGGAACATTGTATTGAAGATCGGAGAGAGAGAGAGAGAGAGAAGAAGCTATCTAGCTAATAACTATGGACCCATAGGTCTGTGATAAACTACTCACACATCATCGGAAGGGCGGCAAGGTTGATGTAGAGGCCCTCCGTGATCGATTCCATCTCCGACAGATTATCGGAGAAGGCCTCCAGATGGGATTTTGGAAGAACAGAGACTTGCGGCGGCGAAAAAGTTGTTTCTGGTGGCTTTCTATTGGTTTTGGAATATTTGGGGATTTATAGAAGTGGAATTAGGTCAAACAGAGTTGCGTGCGAGTCATGAGCTCAGGGGGCGCACCTACCCCCTTGGGGCACGCCCTGTGAGCTCGTGGCTCTCCCGTACATCTTCTAGCCTCCCCCCAAATCTTCTAGGGTCCCTTCTGGTCCAGAAAAAATCACCATAAAGTTTCATCATGTTTGGACTTCATTTGGTATTGACTTTCTAAAAAAACATGCAGAAAACAGGAACTGGCACTGGGCACTGAGTTAATAGGTTAGTTCCCAAAATTGATAAAAAATTGCATAAAAAGTATCTAAGATTGATAATATAATAGCATGAAACAATCAAAAATTATAGATACGTCAGAGACGTATCAGACCTCTCCTTCGGGCACAAGGAAGCTAATTTTGGGGAAAATCATGTAAAAATTTCAGTCCGATCGGAGTTAAAGATCTCCGAATATTAAAGAAACGGTGCTCGGCCGCAAAAACAGTTCCAGAAAGTCATCAAAACCTAGAGAAAAAGAGGAGGGCAGATCCAATCTCGGAGGGGCTCCCGCCCTCCAGGGGCCATGGAGGCCAAGGACCAGAGGGGGAACCCTTCTCCCATCTTTGGGGAAGGCCAAGTAAGAAGAAGATGGAGGGGGCTTCTCTCCCTCTCTCTCTCGGTGGCGCTGGAGCGCCACCGGGGGAACCATCATCACCGCAACCATCTCCATCAACACCACCGTCTTCATCAACACCTCCATCACCTTCCTCCCTCTATAATCAGTGGTCCACTCTCCCGCAACCTGCTATAATCCCCTACTTGAACATGGTGCTCTGTGCTATATATTATTATCCAATGATGTGTTGCACCCCTATTATGTTTGAGTTGTTTCTTTTTGTCCTATGGGCTAATTGTGGTATGGTATGGTTGATATGAGTTGCATGTTATTATGGTGTTGTCCTATGGTGCCCGCTGTCTCACGCAAACATGTGGGATTTCTGATGTAGTGTGTTGTAATATGTTAATAATTTGCTTATAGTGGGTTGCGGGAGTGATAGAAACCTAAACCCGAGTTCGTGAGTTGTTGCATATGGGATTAAAGGGGACTTTTAACTTAATGCTATGGTTGGGTTTTACCTTAATGAATCTTTAGTATTTACGGATGCTTGCTAGAGTTCCAATCATAAGAACATATGATTTAAGTACAGAAAGTATGATAGCTTAGGCCTCTCCCTCATAAGTATGATGAGTATCACACGTTTCGTATCCTATTGCCTAGGGACAATTCCGCACATCCTACCACCACTTTTCCACACTCGCTTTATTTACTTTATTGTTCTTTATTTAAACAGCACCTAACTCTTTATTTTCTTGCAAAGTTATCTTTTTATTCTCGCAAAGTAGTTTTATTTCTTTTTCTAGGTAAAGCAAACTTTAAGTGTGCGTAGAGTTGTACCGGTCGTTGATAGAACTTGAGAGAATATTAATTCTACCTTTAGCTCCTTGTTGGGTTTGACAGTCTTATTTATCAAAAAGGCTACAACTAATCCCCTACACTTGTGGGTTATCAAGCATGCACAGGTCAAGCAGAGTCTCGATAGATATTGCTACCTGTGCAAACCAGGAGGGGACAATGTGCAAGAACTTCTGGATGATCCTCGCGTCGTCGACGGTGTCATCGAGCGAGTAGAGGGACGTCGCGAGGCCGGTGAACCTCATGGCAAAGTCATCAATCCGCTCACCGTCCTTGAAGGCGATGGTCTCAAACTCCGCCCGCAGGCACTGCGCGTTCACCTCGCGCACGCGGTCACTGCTAAGGTGCTGGGTCTTGATAAAAGCCCACGCCTCCTTGGCAATCACCTTTGCCGCAAGAATGCTATGCATCTCTGGCGGGGTGGAGCAGATCATTGCCGCCACTGCCTGCCTATCCTCCTTCCGTGAGATGGCATCATCCTCGATGGCGTCCTAGAGGCATGCCGCCACTAGGTTGACCTCCATCACCAACGCCCAGTTGGTGTAGTTCGAGCGGGTGAGCAACGGGAACGAGAGGTTGGTGCCGCTACCGCCTCCCGCAGTCTCGTGCACAATCTCCCTGACCATGACCTTACCACTGTCGCCGCTGCGCCAAGTGGGGCGCCTGCGGCTCTTCAAACGATGTGGCTAATTTTGTGGTGGTGGCAACTTGGAGCCATCCTCCGTGGTCTGCAGCTGCTGCTGCTCCGGCAGCGACTTGGAACTGCCCGAAACAGACCGCTTCTACTGCTCTCCTTCAACGCGTGACATGGTCGCTGCAACCTGGTGCTCTGATACCAATTGTTAGCCCAACTAGAACTTTGCCGGCGACCTTGGGAGCATTCCCAGGAAGAAGAGCGAGCGACAGGTGAGTGAGCGAGAGGAGAAGTGGAAATATCTGGCTACTCACTACTCACTGCTTGGGAGCATTCCATTCATATCTATGTGTTGTACAGAGCAATAGAAAACTACCTACAGGAGCCACTTGCTCCTTGACAACCAATAACTCCCTGACACGGCAGGGAGAGGGAAGGGACAATGAACGGACATGACCTTCACCACCTACCTACTCTAGGCACGGGCCGCCGAACACGCCACATGCTAGACTACAAAAGTACCAGGCCACCCCACATGTGACTAGGTCAACACATGGGGCCCTGCTACTTGTAAGCTGCATTGGGTTTTTCCTCGAAGAGGATGGGAGATGCAATATAGTAGCGGATAGTATTTTCCTCAGTAAAGAACCAAGATTATCGAACCAGTAGGAGATTCACGCAAACAACCGTTGACAGCACCTACACACAAGAGCAAATACTTGCACCCAATGCGGGCAAGAGGGTTGTCAATCCCCTTGTACTCGTTAATTGCAAGGATTAAATCTGATAGTTGTAGATAGATAAATTGCAAAGTAAAAATAAAAGTAAATAAAATGCAGCAAGGTATTTAGGGTTTTAGTAATATGATAAAAGTTGACCCGGGGGCCATAGTTTTCACTAGAGGCATCTTTCTCTCATAAGCATGGCATGCGGTGGGTAAACAAATTATTGTTGGGCAATTGATAGAAAAGCACGTAGTTATGGCATTATTCATGGCATGATCATGTATATATGCATTATGTCCGTGACAAGTAGACCGAAACGATTCTGCATCTACTACTATTACTCCACCAATCGACCGCTATCCAGCATGCATTTATGGTATTAAGTTCATGACAAACAAAGTAACGCTTTAAGCAAGATGACATAATGTAGACAGAATAAAACCAATCAATATGATTAAACCCCGTCATTTTACCCTTAGTAGCAACAATACAAATACGTGCCTCACTACTCCTCCTATTACAGAGTGAGGACACCGCAAGATTGAACCTACTACTAGGCACCACTTCAACTGAAGATCTAATCATCAACTTGGCCAAAGAAAACTCATAGATCAGAAAGCATTGCATAGATATAACAATCAGACATAATAGAATTCAGAATATAACTCAATTACTTTCAATTAATAATCTGATCAAAAACCCACAATTAATCGGATCCCAACAAATGCACCGCACAAAAGTATTACATCATATCGATCTCCGAAGGGATGATTGTATTGAAGATCAAAATGAGAGAGAGAGCCATTTAGCTAATCACTATGGACCCATAGGTCCTATAGGAACTACTCACACATCATCAGAAGGGCAGCAAGGTTGGTGTAGAAGCCCTCTGTGATCGATTCCCCCTCCAGCAGAGTACCGAAAAAGGCCTCCAGATGGGATCGCGGAAGAACAGAGGCTTGCAACAGCAGAAGATTTGTTTCGGGGCCTCTTTTAGGGGTTTTGAAATATTTGGAAATTTATAGCATTGGAATTAGGTCAATTGGAGCCACAGGGGGGCCCACAAGACAACTGGGCACACCCTACCCCCCTGAGCGCACCCAGTTGCCTTGCCGCCTCCTCGTCTAGCTTCTGGTCCTCCCCCAAAGCTTCTAGGGTCCGTTCTGGTCCAGAAAAAATCATCAAAAAGTTTCATAGCGTTTGGACTCCGTTTGGTAGGGATTTTTTGTAAAACCAAAAACAAGCAGAAAACAGCAACTAGCACTTGGCACTGAGTTAATAGGTTAGTTCCCAAAAATGATGTATAAAGCATATAAGATTGGTAATATAATAGCATAAAATGATCAAAAATTATAGATACGTCAGAGACGTATCAGCATCCCCAAGCTTAATTCCTGCTCGTCCTCGAGTAGGTGAATGATAAAACAAACTAATTTTTGATGTTGAATGCTACCTAGCATGCCTATCATATAATCTTCTTGCGGTATGAATTTTGAGAAACGATGAAGTAATTGACATCAACATAATAATATCCATGAATACTAGAACAAAATCATTACTCTTCAAGATATATGATGCTTAACGAATATTATCCCTACTCATTGAATTATGTAAGCATGGCATGACTCCGTATTCCTCACATAAGCACAAATCATGAGCACCCCTATGCCAAACCAAGCAATTGTATCATAATTTTTCACGCGCTACTGCATTTTTAACTTCACTCAATATATGAGCATGAGGAATGGACTTAGCACTATGGGTGGAATAGAATATGTTGGTAGAGATTCATAAGGGAAGACAAAAGTGGAGAAAGTCTCGCATCAACTCGGCAGATCTTTAGGCAATGGAGAAGCCTAGCAATCGATATCAATGTGAGAAGTAGGGATTGCCATGCAACGGATGCTCTAGAGCTATAAGTGTATGAAAGCTCGCTACTGAAACTAAGTGGGTGTGCATCCAACTTGCTTTCTCATGAAGACCTCAGGCATTTGAGGAAGTTGTCATCGGAATATACAAGCCAAGTTCTATAATGTAAAAATTCCCACTAGTATATGAAAGTGACAAATCATGGAGACTCTCTATATGGAGAACATGGTGCTACATTGAAGCACAAGTGTGGAAAAAGGATAGTAGCATTGCCCTTTCTCTCTTTTTCCCTCATTTTCCCCTTTTTTCTTTTTCTTTTTTTCTTTTTTCTCTTTTTTTTAGAACAATATCATGAACCTCATCCCCGCTTTTGCAAGGACTCATTAGTCTCCATCATTCTTTACCTCACTAGGACAATGCTCTAATAATGATCATCATCACACTTTTATTTACTTACAACTCGATAAACTAAAACAATATGACTCTATATGAATGCCTCTGGCAGTGTACCAGGATGCGCAATGATCTAGCGTAACATGTATTACGATGATGAACGGTGGCTTTGCCACAAATATCATGTCAGCTCTATATGATCACGCAAAGCAATATGACGATGAACACACAAGTCACGTGGATAGTAACCGTGGAAGTTGCATGGCAATATATCTCGGAATGGCTATGGAAATGCCACGATAGGTAGGTATGGTGGTTGTTTTGAGGAAGGATATGATGAGGCTTATGTGTGATAGAGCGTATCATATCACAGGATTTGGATGCACCGGTGAAGTTTGCACCGACTCTCGAGGTGAGAAAGGGCAATGCACGGTACCGGAGAAGCTAGCAAAATATGGATAGGTGGGAGTGCCGTATTAGTCCATGAACTCACATTAATCATAAAGAACTCATATACTTATTGTGAAAGTGTTATTAGCCCTCGAAGCAAAGTTTTCTCACATGCCCCTAGGGAGGAGGTTGGGAGGAGTTAACCATCGCGCGCCCCCGATTTGACAGCACAAAGGATTTCGGTGAGGAATAAATATGCTCCAACATCCCCGCCATGCCATGACGGACACTTAAATGAGTAATCATAACAAGCTTTAATATAGATATCTTTACTAACTAATGATCATGAATCAATACCCTTTCATATTATTACATCAATATAATCAAATCACAAGTTTCATATTCAGTGATCTACATGAAAGTTTTTATTATACCTCTCTTGTATACCTATCATTTTTAGACTAGTCTTATAACCCCATGCCAATTACCACTTCCTATTGAGAGACTCTCAAAAAGATTTAAGTGAAGCATGAGAGTGCAAAATATTTCTATAAAATATGCCTACCGTCGTGCTCTAAAGATTTAAGTGAAGCACATGAGCTACTGCCTAGCTCAAAAGATATAAGTGAAGCACCTAGTGTCGGTGTCAAAACCAGCAGATCTCGGGTAGGGGGTCCCAAGCTGTGTGTCTGAGGATCAATGGTAACAAGGGACGATGGGGACGCGATGTTTACCCAGGTTCGGGCCCTCTTAAAGGAGGTAAAACCCTACGTCCTGCTTGATTATATTCGATGAGTATAGGGGTTACAAGAGTTGATCTACCTCGAGATCGTAATGGCTAAACCCTAGCTATCTAGCCTATGATTATTCTGATAGCCTCTACGGCCTAAACCCTCCGGTTTATATACACATCGGAAGGGCCTAGGGTTGTACAGAGTCGGTTTACAGAAGAAGGAAATAGTACATCCGGACACCAAACTTGCCGTCCACGCATATAGGAGTCTTACCCGGACACGGGGGATAGTCTTCTGCTTTATCTTCACGGCCCATCAGTCCGGCCCATATCGAATAGACCGGACACCCGAGGACCCCCTAATCCAAGACTCCCTCAGTAGCCCCTAAACCAGTCTTCGATGACGATGTGTTCGGCACGCGGATTATCTTCGGCATTGCAAGGCGGGTTCCTTCTCCTGAACATTTTAAGTTAGCTCCCTGCATAAAGGAACTGTGTCCGGCTCTGCATAATCAATACAACCCTTAGCCACGAAGGCAAGATGTCAAAATAGGAACAACGTCTTTTACTGACAACTTTTTTGGTGAAGCGTCATACTTGGCTCTTTAACATTTCGAACCGTTTTCACGCCTCCCGTTTCGCGTTTCAAGGCTTAGCCTCCATTGGCACATCTTGTCAAAACAGAGATCATGCCTGCCCATTACGGGATTCTCATCAATATGGTTTGGGTAACCCAACCGCGCCTTACGCACGATCTCGTTGGGAACAGGCGAGGTTTATGGCTTGAGAGGGGGACGTTTGGTATTTTCACCGTCTATAAGAGGATAAAGATCCCTCCTTTTTCCCCACGCCTTCTTCTAGCTCCTGTCTTCCAACCTCCAAGCTCTAGCGCGATCTTTCCCACCGTTGCCACCCTCCCCAGCAATGGCCGGGTCCGGTTCCAAGGGCAAGTGGGAGGCCTCCTCCGTCACCGAGAAGGACATCAAGGATTTCCGGAGCGCGGGCTATCTATCCGCGGATATCGCGCATAGGCTCCCTGACAAAGATCAAGTTATCCCTACTCTGGAGCCTGGTGAGAGGGTCGTGTTCATCCCCCATTTCCTCCAAGGGCTAGGGTTTTGTAGGGTAACGCAGTAGAAAATAAAAAATTTCTGACCTACGCACCAGCCCAGGACCACTATGGAGACTGCATACAAGGTTTGATCATTTTCGTTACCGACCCGTAGCGCGGCGGAAGTAGAGTCGATGACGATCGGCGGTGCAGATCCCCGCAGCTAGGATTTACAACCTCCCAACCGCAAGGATGTATACCCTCATCCGCCACCCAGACAGCCCTCCGGGAGGCGGTCGGACAGTCCCCCAGACGGTGTCGCGGACAGCCCTTCGGGAGGACCTTCGAAACTCAGACGGTCACTCGGACAGCCCTTCGGGAGGACTCACAGAACTCGGACCGTCACTTGGACAACCCTTCGAGAGGCACTCTCGAACAGCCTCTCGGGCACTAAGATCGAAACTACGACCTCTCTACAGAGTTGCACACATACGGTGTCATCTATCCGGCAGGGCTTCGCCGTCCAGAACTAGTTCCTGCCGGAACCCAGACAGCCTTTCGGCTCTACAAAACTATTTCACGGGAAGGGAGAGAGAAGCCAGATCATTGCAATGGCACTTGTATGTGAGAAGGGATGAGTGTGGAGGGCTGCCCCTCCACCTCTTTTTATAGGAAATCCCAAGGGGTAGGGTGGTTTTACAATAAAACCCAAAAGTACATGAATGAAGTCCTTCCACCAAGGGCATAAAGGTGAAACCAAGGAACAAGAGGGGCTCCATGGTGGAGCCCCAAGTGTGGCCGGCCACACCCCTTGTGGGGCCCCCATGAGGGCCCCCCAATCCATCCATGTCATCCGTAGATCTTTTGGGATAAAGCCCAAACAAGTGGCTTTCCAAAAAGTAACCCAAAAAGCACTTTCACTATTCACGACGACATTTTTCAGCGTCCGTTCAAACTGAAAATATTTATGTGGGCTTAGAACATTTCCAGTACCCACTAAAATAATTTTCAACGCGTTCTGGAACAATTCCAGTTTAGTGATTTCATCTGCGAAAAGCATCTGAAGCGGTTCCGGCAGCTCCGGAACATTTCCAGTTTTCATCCCGGAAAATTCTCAGAAGTTTCCAGAATGATTCTAGCACCTTCCAAGAATTATCAGGCATGTGCCGAAACCAATTTGACTTTATGGTATCCTCTGAAACAACTTTTCAGTTTCACTGGAACTCATCCGGTGACCTCTCTCTGCGGAACTTTTCCGCTGTCCGAAACTTTTTCGGTGTCCGAAACTTTTTCGGAGATTTTCTCTCAGACTCCCTGTCTAGTATTCAGCAGATAGATGACCCTTAAGCGTGTGACCCTAGTTCGGTGAAGTATAGACATGACACGGAACCCCTTCCGATCAATGATCAACATCGGAGCCGTGGACACCCATATTGACCCCTATACCCACACGAATGAATATTCGAGTGAACCTCCAGTTGTCGTGTGATATTCCTGTTGCTTCGCGATATGTTACAAATACCTAAGGTGAGACATGTTGGCATTCCCGTGGATCAACAACTTGTCCACTATGCTAGTTACCTCGTTACCGGTATTGTTCTCTTTTCTCGCTACCGTGTTCCGGCATCCCCGTGATCAAATCACAAAGTGTCTGGCCAAACGATGATGGATACCGTAACACCGAGAGGGCCCAGAGATATCTCTCCATCGTCGGAGGAGCAAATCCCTATCTCGAGCTATCAAGTTACTTGACATACTTTTCCATGAACCCGTCAGCCGCCGTAATAGCCACCCATTTACGGATGACGTTTAACAAACCCCAAAGTTCATGAAGCAAGCATGAAGAAACTCGATACTCTCATGGTCTAAGGAATCATGCAAACGTTAACCATCTCTGTGTTATTTACCATTAACTTGTGATGAATGTAACTCATAGCATAACATCAATTCGGGTCGATCCAACACAAATGTTCTTCTAACACTGTGCCCTCAAAGTTGCTGGCATAGACATGCCCATGATCAGGAAAACATAACCATCATGCAACACTTGAGCTAGTCTTAGAGGCCAGACTAGGAATACATTTTACCGTTTATTATTCCACACGTGCATATGAGTCTTCCTCCGAGCCTCGTTTTATTTGTAGACTCGAGAACCATAGCAGTTATAGCATGGAACATAAACCTAATTATGAACAGGGAGATAATCAATAACATTTATTATTGCCTCTAGGGCATATCTCCTACAGGTTTCCCCTCCACCCCTTCGTCTGAGGCCTCATGTTCTACTACGGGTTAGATTTCCGTGATCTAGCCCCAAATTCCTTCCTCCACATATCGGCGTTCATCGTCGTTTGCAAGGCTCTTCTCCGCATCCCCCCACACTTCGGCCTGTGGCTCAAGGTCTTCAATCTGAAGCCGAAGGTGGTTGACGGACAGCATGCGGACTGTGGCGGGGCCATGGTAAGCAAGCTCCCCAATGCCATCTGGCCCAAAGGGGCATTTGTGGAGACAGTCAAGGTGTGGCAACAGGAGTGGTTCTACATCACCGAACCCCGCGATGCCAACTGGACAGCCACGCCTGACTTCAGATCCGGACCCCCCACGAGACTCACCTCATGGACCTCCAAGGGCCTTGATTGGGGGTCCAAACCGGAGGTGCAGATGGTACAAAAGCACATATCCAACATGTTAGGTGCAAACACCGGTCTCACAAACGTGATTCAGGTGATGCTCTTCCGCCACACTCTTCCCTGCCAACTCCGGGCCTCCCCCATGTCGGAGTTCAATCCGGAGGAGCCACGGACCCTGAAGCGCTTCTTCGGCACTACGCACGAAGACATATGGAAGCAGCTCTTCAAGGCCCAGAAAACGTGGCCGAAGAAGACCAAGGACATCGGACTCGACATCGAGAACCCGGCCTCAGCGGTAAGCATAACTTTTCCAAAGACTTATCCGGTCAATACTTCAGATATAATGTAGATTACCTTGCCTGCCTTCCGTACAGGGCTGGACGGCAAAGGCAGAGCGGATTAATTGTCCGACACCGCTGCCTGAGAACCCGGCTACACCCCAGCTAACGGAGATGCTGGTCTCGGCGCCCTATCAGGTGCCGAAGAAGAAGGCCAAGAAGAAGAAGGGCAAGGAGGCCAAGGGCGGCCCCCGCCACAAAGGTCCTTTGGATGCAGTGTCCGGGGAGACTGAAGCCCTCTCTTCCCACAAAGAAGATGAGGAAGAAGAGGAGGAGGAGGTGGAAAGTGACTCCCCTCATAAGGGGAAGAAGAAGAAGAAGAGGAGGGCGGCCTCCGAAGACCCAGAGGGCGAGGTGCCCAAGAGAGGGAAGGTGACCCTCCCGGATAGTTCGGACTCAGGGTCCGAACTAGGCCCCAAGAGACCTCCCAGGGTGAAGCCCCTGGCTGAATCATAAGTATTCAGAAACTTACTCATTTATCTTCGGTCTACTTGCTTTCATTGTATAAGTTATTTTTGTTATTCGCCTTTCATCCCTCCTCGTGAGCTTCCGCAAACTCCATTATCGAAGGGGAACTCTCTGCCACCCGAAATGGCAGAGAGTGACACGCCGTTGCGAGCCCCCTCGCCTATCACCATGGAAGACACCGAGGTGTCGTCCCGAAGGACCTCTCCTGGCAGAGGGGGGGCGAATGAGGCCGTCAAGAAAGCGCCCGAGGTTAATACCTCGGTCGCCGAAGACCTAAGGGAGGCGACCCCTATGACAACCGATGGTGGGGACCCCCAACAATTCGGGCCCCAGCCGGACACCATTCTGGAGACCAACACGGCTCCGGGATTGGATAAGCAGCCTCCTTTGAAAGAGGGGGGAGGAGCATCAGCTCCATCAGTGATCTCCACTAATCCGGAGGCGCCCAACGCTCTGGAGGAAGCACTGCAGCGTGATTCCATCGTGATGGAGCACCGCACCCTGATGGGTGCGGTGGTGGAGAAGGTTCAGTCTGCTAAGAGCGGACTGAACGAAGCCTTCACCAGCCTACTAACAGGCTTTGAGGTATGCGACGTAATGTTCTAAAAACTTTTCATATAGAGGAATATACCTGTGTACAGACAGTAGCCCCTGAGGCTCTGTTCGGTTAAAAGAAACCGGATAGAGGATCCATATAGTACTCGGGAGAGTTAACCTGCTGTGCTATTATTGTAACAGGCTTCCCTGTTGGCGGCAACCGCCCAGGCCGCAGAAGTTTCCGAACTCAATCGGAAGCTTCAGGTAGCCAATGAGGAAATCGACCGCATTAATAAGCGGTTCGATGAGACGCAAGGTATGCGTATAATGTTAAAAGTTTATTTTGATATCAGAAGTGATATGTATATTTAGAGATTAACTCATGGAAAGCCTTGATTATAATCACAGCTAGCGCAGCCGAGGTCAAGACCCTTAAAGGCGCCCTTGCCCAGGCCAAAAAAGAGGCGGAGGCGAATAAGGCAGCTACTGACAAGGCGGCTGCCGAACTGAAGACCGAGCAAGCTGCCCGCCGCCAACACGAAGCTCGGGTGGCCGAGGTAGAGCAGGAGCTGAAGGATGCCATCAGCAAATGCGAAACTCTGGAGCAGAAGACTTCGGACCAGTCGACCAAGCTCGCCAAGGCTCTCCATGATGCCAAAGAGGCGCGGATTGAGTCCCGGAGTGCTCGTGAAGAGATCCATCAGGCGAGGCAGATAGCGGCTGGTAAGGCCTTTCTTTTGCAGAGTATCTTTGGAGGTCAGAGGTATGCTTTGCTCACCCGAGTATGGAGTTCTTCAGGAGCATTTGCGGATCTTCCAAGGAGTGCCGCCGATGCCGCATAGTTCTTCTGAGCCCAGGAGGGGAACTCGACCGAGAAGCTGTTCTGGTCGCAATTTCTCGCGCCGGAACACCCGACGCCTCTGAATGACCAGTTGAAGCAGCTGACGGAGCTCCATAGGGTGGCAGGTTTGGCCATGAAGGACCTGATATTCCAGCTCTGGCCGGCTGAGCCAATCCCTAGTAGCTACTTCGGTTTGGTGAAGCAGCTTGTCGACGCACGGCCTTGGATTGATGCATTGAAGCGCTCGGCCTGCATAGAGGGTGCCCGGATGGCCTTCGCCCGCATCAAGATGCAATGGGCAAAGATGAAGGCCACCGAAGTGGCAACCGCAGGCCCGCCCGAAGGCAAAGATCATCGGAAGCCGGAGAGGTACTTCGACGATGTCCTAGAAGGAGCCCGAGTAGTAGAGGGCCAATGTTCTAAGGACATAATATTTGATTGAATGTGCTCGGGATGTACAAACTATGTTGTGAACCCATGCTGTTATGCGCCTTTTGTTTCAAGTGATTTTTCCTCCTGTGTGGCCGATTATTGTTATATTTCTGAAAGTTGCCAGTCGTCGGCTTCAGCCCCCATGTAGATACTACAGGGGTGTTCAACATAACGCGTGACCACGCTTTATCCAAGTCTTGGTCCATAAAGGAGGTGTCCGCGAGGTGAACCAGGCAATCGGACTATGTGGCTTTATTACTTTCACTTAGCCATAGGTGTTTGACTGCGGAGCTAAGTACTAGCCCCTGGTGCTTGTGCGGCTATCCGGACTGCGGTGCCTTTTCCACGCAGCTGGATGAAGACCAGCCCCTCGTATAACACGGGGTGAATCGCTAACGATTTGTAGTATAATACTAAGTTGCCGAATCGCCGACCAGCTCTCGCTTATCATGACTGTCAGTTTTCGGCTTTCTCTACTGAGGTACTTGATCGGACGAACCAGAAATACAATCGCAGTAGTTTTCCCTTTACTACCTTAGCCGAACGAGCGGAACGTAAGGTGGTAAGCACAGGAGCCGGGCAACCCAACTATGGACCAAAGACATGATTCGGAGCCGATGCATATAATGCAATATCCGGGACGCCGAAGAGTTCCCTATAGGTGTTCGGACTTAAAATGTGCATGGCCGGATACAGCCCCCGGTGTTAAGGCTGGACTAAAGCACATGTGGCAGTCTGAAGTAGGGAGGGAATACAAATGATAATATAAAATGAATGAGTGCCAAACAAAAGTGGTGATCAATTGCTTCCTTTATACCCTGATTAATACGTCTAGATGTGTTGTTACAGATAATGCCATGAATATCGAGGCCATGTTACATGCCAAAAGGTTACACAAGGGAAAGGTTTACACAGGGCCTAAAAGTAGTGGTTTGAATATCCCAATGGTGCCCTGCCGCACGTCTTCGCCGTTTCTCCTTGGTAGGGAATCCTTTGAGAGGAGGAGTCGATGGTCGTCTGCAAGAAAGAGGGACCTAGAGAGGAGCCCCCGTACAACCGTAGAGTGGGTAGGTTTTTTAACGAACCTGCAGTGGGAAAAAATATTTAAGGTCCGAATAGGGTCAAGCCGTTCTATGGACCTTTTCCGCAGTGTGCCTCCGACGTTGCCCAAGGTATTTTAAGTGCGTAGTTATGTACGCGCGGTACGTATGCCGCAACCTTATGGGGCGGTCGGCGGAGGCTAAACTGCTATTCAAGCTCCGGATCCACCGAGCTACCAAACTGTAATGTGGATCGGGCTCGCTTAGCAATGTCATGGGTCTTGATGACCGATGAGCTGTTCGGCTTGATGAGGCCGCCCTGTACCTCGGCTGCTAGGGCCGCGGTGTGCTCCTCAGTACGGAGGGAGCGCTCCATATTTCCATTTACTGTGATGATGCCACACGGTCCAGGCATTTTGAGCTTCAAATAAGCATAGTGCGGGACTGCATTAAAGCGGGCGAAAGCAGTTCGTCCAAGCAGTGCATGATAACCACTGCGAAAAGGGACGATGTCGAAGATCAATTCTTCGCTTCGGAAGTTGTCTGGAGAGCCGAATACTACTTCCAGTGTTAAGGAGCCCATGCAGCGGGCCTCCACGCCGGGTATCACTCCTTTAAAGGTAGTGTTACTAGGCTTGTTTCTAGACGGGTCGATACCCATCTTACGGACAGTGTCTTGATAGATCAAGTTGAGGCTGCTGCCGCCGTCCATAAGGACTCTAGTAAGATGGTATCCGTCGATGATAGGATCGAGTACCAGGGCCGCCGAACCTCCGTGACGGATACTGGTTGGGTGGTCCCTGCGATCAAAGGTGATCGGACAAGCCGACCATGGGTTGAATTTTGGGGCGACAGGCTCTACGGCGTAGACATCCCTTAATGTGCGTTTGCGCTCCCTCTTGGGGATGTGGGTGACATAGATCATGTTCACCATTTTCACCTCGGGGGGAAACTATTTCTGTCCCCCAGTGTTCGGCGAGCGAGGCTGGTCATCATCCTCACTTTGAGGTCCTTTCCCCTTATGTTCGGCATTTAATTTGCCGGCCTGTTTGAAAACCCAGCAGTTTCTGTTGGTGTGGTTGGCAGGCTTGTCAGGGGTGCCATGAATCTGGCAAGGTCTCTCTAGTATTTTGTCCAAGTTGGATGGACCGTCCCTATTGCCTTTGAACGGCTTCTTCCGTTGACCGGGTTTGGAGCCACTGAATCCAGCGTTTACTGCCGTATTCTCTGTTTCATTATTGTTCGGACGTTTGTTTTTGTTGCGTCGTGGCCTGCCATTGCCATCCCTAGCCTTAGAAGTGTCAGGGTCACTGGAACTGTTGCTTCTATGAGCCAACCAGCTATCTTTGCCCGCACAGAAGCGGGTCATAAGTGCAGTAAGAGCTGCCATGGTCTTCGGTTTTTCCTGGCCGAGGTGTCGGGCAAGCCATTCGTCACAGACGCTGTGTTTAAATGCCGCTAAGGCCTCGGCGTCCGGACAGTCCATGATTTGGTTCTTTTTAATTAAGAACCGATTCCAAAGTTTGCGAGCTGACTCTCCGGGTTGCTGAATTATGTGGCTCAGGTCGTCAGCATCCGGTGGCCTGACATAAGTGCCTTGAAAGTTGGCCCGAAAAGCATCCTCTAAGTCTTCCCAACTTCCAATGGAGTTTTCTGGGAGGCTGTTCAACTATTGCCGTGCTGGTCCTTTCAGCTTTAGAGGGAGGTATTTAATGGCATGGAGATCATCTCCACGAGCCATGTGAATGTGGAGAATAAAATCTTCGATCCATACGGTGGGATCCGTCGTTCCATCGTATTGCTCGATGTTCACGGGTTTAAACCCTTCTGGAAATTGGTGCTGCATAACCTCATCGGTAAAGCACATAGGGTGTGCGGCACCTCTGTACCGGGCGACATCGCGACGGAGTTCGGAGGACATCTGTGTTCGGTGCTGATCCCGGACTTGGTTATGTTTGTCGTGCCAGGCTTGATGGCCGTCATCCCGTGCTGGGGTACGTCCTCTTGATCCATAGATTGATCTAGTCTGGCCGGTTCTATTGGCCAAGTCCTGACATAGGTCGTACATGTAGCCCAGAGCCGCTGTCTCCTTGCCTCTATGGCGAGGGGGCGCGGGCTGATGTTCGGCATAATGAACCGTTTTGTCCCGTCCACGTGGTGGTCGGTCCAGTTGATCAGCATGATTATATTTTGACGGTATTGGCTCAAAGGCCTCGTCGAATTGTGGCAGCAGCCTGCATTTGGGGTAACTTTTTGTTTGGCACTCAAAGCCGTATCCTTCTTCGGCGGCCAGGACCTTAGTCCATCTGTCGTTGAGCGTATCCTGTTCGGCTTGAATCTGCTACTGTTTCTTTTTCAGGCTCCATGCCGTGGCGATGAGTCGTCGCTTGAAGCGTTCTTGTTCGAGGGGTTCCTTTGGGACGATGAAATCTTCGTCACCGAGGCTAACATCCTCTTCGAAGAGGGGTATGTAGTTACTATCCTCTGAATCCCCGTGATTGGCAAGTTCACCGGGGTTGACTTAACCCTCTTCCCTCTCATCCTGCTCGAACGCAGGCTCAACGGGGTGGTCGGAGTCTTCGGTGTTGTTCGGAGTTTCATTATCTTCGGTGCCGGTGTTGCTTTCCCTTCCCCGACGTGATCGTGAGCGGCGCCGCTGACGTCGGTGGTTCATCGACGGGCTTATCCTCATCTAGGTCTTGAGTGCCATCGTCGTCTTTCTTCTTAGGCGTGTCCACCATGTATACATCGTAAGTAGAAGTGACCGTCCAACGCCCGGTGATGGGCGGGTTTTGACCTGGTTCGGCCTCGACATCATCGTCCATGCCATCAATGTCTTCGGAGGCATAGTCTAGCATGTCAGTTAGATCCTCGACAGTGGCTATTAAGTGGGTGGTGGGTGGGACGTAAAATTCCCTACTCTCAGCCCCCAGTTCAAGCTCAGCGTAGTTCGGAGGTGACACTTCCGTGATGGCGAGAGATTGTATTAAGTCCAGCGTTTCGTTTAAGAGCGAAACCTGGATAGGCGTCTGAGGGTTTGCGGAGCTAGGCTCGGTGATAACCACTTGATCGAGCCCGATGGACGCAGACCTTGAGAGTTCGGAGTTGGTGTCCAGAGGCGAGTCTGGCTTCCCGATGACGGGGAGAGTCCCATTTGACTCCGGGTCCGCCGACGGCGTGGTCGCATCTGGGTCTCTGGCTAGAAGCTCCGTGATGGGAGAGAGTCCGGCGGGGTTCATCCTCCCGTCTTCGGACGAAGTGGTCCGCCCCGGATCTAAGGCCAAGGCGGGCATGATAGTCGATCCCTGGACGGGATCTGATAGCGGATCCGAAGGGCCTTCTTTGTATGGGTGGGGAGTGGCGGTCGAGGCCGTGAACCCCTCGAAGATTAGATCTCCTCGGTTATTGGTGATGTAGTTAAAACTTCCAAACCTGATCTGGTGACCAGGGGCGTAGCTGTTGACCTGCTCAAGGTGATCGATCGAGTTGGCACATAGTACGAAGCCGCCAAACACAAAGAGTTGACCAGGGAGAAAAGTCTCCCCGGAAACAGTGTCATCGTCGATGACAAGGCGAGCCATCGATCCTTCTGTCGACAACACAACGGAACTCTCAATGAAAGCACCAATGTCGGTGTCAAAACCGACAGATCTCGGGTACGGGGTCCCAAGCTGTGTGGCTGAGGATCAATGGTAACAAGGGACGATGGGGACGTGATGTTTACCCAGGTTTGGGCCCTCTTAAAGGAGGTAAAACCCTACGTCCTGCTTGATTATATTCGATGAGTATAGGGGTTGCAAGAGTTGATCTACCTCGAGATCGTAATGGCTAAACCCTAGCTGTCTAGCCTATGATTATTCTGATAGCCTCTACGGCCTAAACCCTCCGGTTTATATGCACACCGGAAGGGCCTAGGGTTGTACAGAGTCGGTTTACAGAAGAAGGAAATAGTACATCCGGACACCAAACTTGCCGTCCACGCATATAGGAGTCCGACCCGAACACGGGGGATAGTATTCTGCTTTATCTTCATGGCCCATCAGTCCGGCCCATATCGAATAGACCGGACACCCGAGGACCCCCTAATCCAGGACTCCCTCACTTAGAGTATTCTAACAAATCATGATGAATGTGTGTGTCTCTCAAAAATTGTGTCCAGCAAACAATGATTCTGGCAAACTAACAAGCAAAATAAAACTATAGCACAAGACACTCCAAGTAAAACTCATATCATGTGATGAATAAAAATATAGCACCAAGTGAACATACCGATGAATTGTGGACGAAAGAGGGGATGCCATCCCGGGGCATCCCCAAGCTTAGATGCTTGTGTATTACTTAAATATTACCTTGGGGTGCCTTGGGAATCCCCAAGCTTAGGGTCTTGCCACTCCTTATTCCATTGTCCATCGTAAACTCACCCAAAACTTGAAAACTTCAGCACACAAAACTCAACAGAAACTTCATGAGATCCGTTAGTATAATCGGTAAACCATAAACATAGGTACTGTTGTAAACTGATTCATAATTATTCTTGCATAATACCTACTATATTCTAACTCCTCCATGACTTATACCCCCCGATATAATCCATAGCATCATTAAAACAAGCACACTATGCAATAAAAAACAAAATCTGTCTAAAACAGAACAGTCTATAATGATCTGAACTAAAACCATACTTCTGGAACTCAAAAAATTCTGAAAAATTAGGAAAAAGTAGACAATTTGGATCTCAATACTATGTAACAATTAATGATCAAAATCATGTTCCAGTAAATTATAGAATTTTCTGCACTGCAAAAGTTTCTGTTTTTGCACAAAATCAATTCAACTATCATCCAAATTATCCCAAAGGCTTTACTTGGCACAAACACTAATTAAAAGATAAAAACACAATAATTACAGTAGCAATAATCATGTCATCACACCCAAACAGAAAATAAAAAATTGCAAATAAGATAAATATTGGGTTGCCGCCCAACAAGCGCTATTGTTTTATGCCCCTAGCTAAGCATAATGCATAGTTTCAAGTATTGTCATCTTTCAAATTAATTCCATAGGTGGCTCCCATAATGGATTCATATGGTGATTTAATTCTCTTCCTTGGGAAGTGTTCCATCCCTTTCTTTAATGGAAATTGGAATCTTATATTTCCTTCTTTCATATCAATAATGGCACCTATGGTTTGTAGGAAAGGCCTGCCAAGTATTATAGGACAAGACGGATTGCATTCAATATCAAGCACAATGAAATCCACAGGCACATAATTTCTATTTGCAATTGTAAGAACATCATTAATTCTTCCCAATGGTTTCTTAATAGTTGAATCCGCTAAGTGCAAGTTGAGGGAACCTTCATCCATATTGGTGAGACCTAGAACGTCACATAAAGATTTTGGTATAGTAGAGACGCTAGCACCTAGATCACACAAAGCATTGCATTCATAATTTTAATCTTAACTTTAATAGTAGGTTCCCATTCATCATGTAATTTCCTTGGTATTGATACTTCCAATTCTAGCTTTTCTTCATGAGTTTTATTCATTGCTTCTACAATGTGTTTAGTAAAGGCTTTATTTTGTTTGTAAGCATTGGGTGAATTTATCATGGACTATAACAAGGAAATACATTCAAACAAAGAACAATTATCATAATTAAAGTCCTTGTAATCCAAAGTAGTGGGTGCATTGCTATCTAAAGTTTTGACCTCTTCAAACCCACTTTTGTTGTTTTTATCATTAAGATCATCACCCTCCGAACAATTGGGACGCCTTCTAACTAAAGTTCACTCATCTTCAATACCTTTATCATCAAGTTTTGTATTACTAAAAAAATATTCAATAGGTGTCACACCAATCATTTTAATATCTTCATCATTATTATCATGAAAACCAGATGTGAACGCCTTTTCTAGAAATTCATGTTTGGCTCTCAACCTCTCAATTCTTTTCCTACTTTCATCCATGGTGAGTTGGATAGACTTTAGAGATTGAGTTATTACATCTATTTTTGGTGGCAAAATTTTAATTTTAAGAGTTTCCACATCATGAGCAATTCTATACATATTTCTAGACATGTCATCAACTTTGTTTAGTTTTCCTTCCACCATTACATTGAAAATCTTTTGAGAACTAATGAATTCTTTAATATTGTTCTCAAGTCCAGTTGGTATCCTATTATTATTATTACAAGAATTACCATAGGAATTACAATAATTATTAGAGGGATTACCGGGATATGGTCTAGGATTAAAATTCCCTCTATAAGCATTGTTGTTGAAATTATTTCTAGCGACAAAATTCACATTAATTGCATCATTGTTTTGCTCAGTCAAAGTAGATAATGGAATATCATTGGGATCAACATGAGCATTTTTACTAGAAAGCATATTCATAAGAGCATCCATTTTTTCACTCAAAGTAGAAACTTCTTCAATAGAGTTTACCTTCTTGCCAGTTGGAGCTCGTTTGGTGTGCCATTGGGAATAATTTGTGGTCATATTATCAAGAAGCTTGGTTGCCTCTCCTAATGTAATTCCCATGAATGTACCACCTGCAGCAGAGTCTAGAAGATTTTTCTCGACACAAAATTTAGTCCCGCATAGAAATGTTGTATTATCATCCATAAGCTTAATCCGTGTGTGGGACAATTTCTAATCATTAATTTCATTCTCTCCCAAGATTGTGCAACATGTTCTTGCTCATGTTGTTTAAAGTTCATGGTTTGATTTCCAAGAGATATAATCTTAGCGGGAGCAAAATACTTAGCAACAAAAGTATCCTTACATTTATTCCCTGAATCAATACTATTGCGAGGTAAGGATGAAAACCAAGTTTTAGCCTTGTCCCTTAATGAGAAGGGAAATAATTTCAACTTCACAATATCATTATCCACATCTTTTTTCTTTTGCATATCACATAATTCAATGAAGGTATTAAGATGGGATGCAACATCTTCATTTGAGTTTCCAGCAAATTGATCTTTCATGATAAGATTTAGCAATGCAGCATTAATATCATATGACTCTGCACTAGTGGCGGGAGGAGCAATTGGAGTACTAATAAAATCATTGTTATTAGTATTCTGGAAGTCACACAACTTAGTGTTTTCTTGAGATATAGTGGCAGTTCAAGCAAGCGAGCAAAATAAAATATATTTTTTGTTTTTGATTTTTTTAACAAGACTAGTAACAGCAAATAAAAAGTAGAACAAGTAAAAGATAATGTATATGAAGGTACTTTGAGTTGTTTGATAAACCTCCCCGGCAACGGCGCCAGAAATTCTTTCTGCTACTTGTAAGCTGCGTTGGGTTTTTCCCCAAAGAGGAAGGGAGATGCAATATAGTAGCGGATAGTATTTCCCTTAGCAAAGAACCAAGGTTATCAAACCAGTAGGAGATTCACGCAAACAACCATCGACAACACCTACACACACAAGAGCAAATACTTGCACCCAACGCGGGCAAGAGGGTTGTCAATCCCCTTGTACTCATTAATTGCAAGGATTAAATCTGATAGTTCTAGAT
This sequence comes from Thinopyrum elongatum, assembly GCA_011799875.1. Taxonomy (NCBI): domain Eukaryota; kingdom Viridiplantae; phylum Streptophyta; class Magnoliopsida; order Poales; family Poaceae; genus Thinopyrum; species Thinopyrum elongatum. The sequence continues at coordinate 720,627,327 of CM022303.1, forward strand.
TGACAAATTGCACAGTAAAATAAAAGTAAATAAATTGCAGCAAGGTATTTAGGGTTTTAGCAATATGATAAAAGTAGACCCGGGGGCCATAGTTTTCACTAGAGGCATCTCTCTCATAAGCATGGCATACGGTGGGTAAACAAATTACTGTTGGGCAATTGATAGAAAAGCGCATAGTTATGACGTTATTCATGGCATGATCATGTATATAGGCATTATGTCCATGACAAGTAAACCGAAACGATTCTGCATCTACTACTATCACTACACCAATCGACCGCTATCCAGCATGCATCTATGGTATTAAGTTCATGACAAACAGAGTAACGCTTTAAGGAAGATGACATAATGTGGACAGAATAAAACCAATCAATATGATTAAAACCCGTCGTTTTACCCTTAGTACCAACAATATAAATACGTGCCTCGCTACTCCTTCTGCCACAGAGTGAGGACACCACAAGATTGAACCTACTACTATGCAGCACTTCCACTGAAGATCTAATCATCAACTTGGCCAAAGAAACCTCATAGATCGAAAAGCATTACATAGCTATAACAATCATGCATAATAGAATTCAGAATATAACTCAATTACTTTCAATGAATAATCTAATCATAAACCCACAATTCATCTGATCCCAAGAAACGCACCACACAAAAGTATAACATCATATCGATCTCCGAAGAGAAGATTGTATTGAAGATCAAAAGGAGAGAGAGCCATCTTGTAATAACTATGGACCAATAGGTCCTGTAGGAACTACTCACACATCATCGGAAGGGCGGCAAGGTTAATGTAGAAGCCCTTCATGATCGATTCCCCCTCTGGCAGAGTACTGAAAAAGGCCTCCAGATGGGATCGCAGAAGAACATAAGCTTGCGGTGGCGGAAGAATTGTTTTGGGGCCTCTTCTGGGGGTTTTTGGAATATTTGAGAATTTATAGCGTTGGAATTAGGTCAATTGGAGCCACAGGGGGCCCATAAGACAACTGGGCGCGCCCTACCCCCTGGGCGCGCTCCGTTGCCTTGCCGCCTCCTTGTCTGGCTCTTGGTCCTACCCCGAAGCTTCTAGGGTCCCTTCTGGTCTATAAAAAATCATCAAAAAGTTTCGTAGCATTTGGACTCCGTTTGGTAGGGATTTTCTGTAAAAGCAAAAACAAGCAGAAAACAGCAGCTGGCACTTGGCACTTGGCACTGAGTTAATAGGTTAGTTCCCAAAAATGATATAAAATGATGTATAAAGCATATAATATTGGTAATATAATAGCATGAAATGATCAAAAAAATTAGATACGTCAGAGACGTATCAGGCCCTAAGGGAGACAGGGTTAGACCCAACACCGTGATGGCACTAGTGAGAGGAGCAATAGGTGTTCTTGTATCTGGCACTTGGGGATGATCTTATCATCATCAGCGCCGATTGGGGAGCTACGCCACCTACCAAAGCTTGCATCCTTGCAAGGATGGAGCAAAGGTAGTAAATGGGTGGTCTTCTTGTTCCCGCCAATGGATGACCTATGAGCCGGGCTAAGGGCCTCTCGGTCCTTCTACCACTACTACTTCTTGGCAGCGTGGATCACCTCAATGGTCTCCCACACATCCTTCTGCAGGCCGGTTCGGATGGTGGGTGGCCTCAGTGCGGATCCTATTGACTTCCCTGCATGCGTCTGGTCGGCTGGCCGATCTAGGAGCATGTGGCTGGGAGTGTGGTTGGGTAGTGACGAGCCAATGACATCGCTATTCGTCAGTACTTGGGATCCGGTCACCAAGATATTGTGGGACTGGATGGTCGTGTCATGTTGTATCACTACCGCCTTGATCAAAGCCACCGAACGGTTCAAGTTTGTCCCCCGGGGTAATCCAGCTCGAGCTCGATGGCGTCAGCAAGAGCAGCAGCCACAATGAGATTGTGGGCGGGTGTGCGGTAGATGAGATTGTCCACATCGCTGCCTAGGATGGACTGGCGGGCTGCCCAGGCCCGGGCAGCCAAAATTTCAACCTCGGAGGCGGCCACACGATTAGGCCACTGACTCTGATTGTGATTTGTGGTCGTGGCCCGCTCGTGCTGCCTGGCTTGGAGGGCAGCGCATTCCCTCTCAAGCGGACTTGCGCTCTTCCAAGGGCTTTGCAAGTCGCATCCAGGGCCTTGTCTCTCTCGCCTTCGCCTGGGATCAGTGTGCGCAGGGCAAGTTGCACCGCCGTGGCATAGGCCTCAGCGTCCGACTCATCATCCTGATTGCCAGCACTGGCGCTAGCTGCGGTTTTGGGGTGGACCATGAAGACTTCTGCCATGGGCAAGAGTGACTCCACCATGGCGATGAGCTAGGAAGTCTGCTCGGCCCGGTGAATGGGTGAGGATGATCCCAGGGGTTGCCCAGGCACTTGTTCTTTCACCCGACGAGGTGTGGTGGCGGCGAGGGCAAGATGCCCGACCGCGTTAACGATGAAGTTTAGGGCACCAAAATGGAATTTCTGGCCCTAAACAAATACCAGTGATGACTTGGGATCCCATCTAGATCCGATCTCCAGCGAGCGTTGCCCCTGCTTGGCGCGTGAACTGTAGCCTAGCTGGTTGCCAAGATCGCGGCAGTAATCATATGGCGTGACGCACGTAGCTGGTTGCCAAGATGGGATTCACAGGAGGCAATTTACCCATGTTCGGGCCCTCGGGATCGAGGTAACACCCTATTCTTGCTTTGATGTATAATGGGGTTCTAGTCTTGTATGAAAGCTAGGGTTTTGTGTACAATGGAGTGATCACAAGGGTCATGTATGTATGAGATGATTTCTAGAGATGGGGCCCTACTTTGCCTTATATAGGGGGACAAAGCTAGGGTTTGCATGTATCCGGGTCGGTAGGATCTAGCCTATTCTCGCGGGATTACACTGGATCTCATGGGATGCATCTTCTTGGACACCAAGCCTTGATGATTGATGACTTGCAAGTGCACAGGGTTGTTGCAATTCATGATAAGTAAGTGTTGAACCCACAGGGAGTGAAAAGCAAGATATTACCAACCCCACAACTACGTTGTCATGGACGCATCTACGTTCGCACCCAGACCATAGTCTAGAAATAGCCTACTCTATAAGTTGCTAGGGAAACGGTAAAAGAGGTGTTTTACTAAACTAGAAACAAAAAGGTAAAACAGTAAATAAAAAGAGACTAAACTAGGTTAGATGGTGCTTGAGTAGTAGAGGCGTTCTCAGGGGTAGTTCAGAGTCATTACTACTAGTATAATCTACACAACCTATGCAAATGCATAGTTCTAGGTCTGCATCGCTAACCCACGTTGTATGTGTCATAAGTAGGCAGAGCCAAATAAAGATACATGCATACATGCAGCAGCCGTGTATCATGCGCGCCACCACCGTTCCTCCCCAAATGCCGGTTTTGGCAACAGTGATTAAGGGTTTCCCCATGAATGCGGCATAAAGCTTTAGGGTTCTCCATTATTCCCCTATCTAAGGTCAGGGAAGGAGGGAGATAAGTACTGTTACTAAATACCTCCTCAACCCACCATCGCAAAGGTAGTAAATCCCTCAAGTTCAAGATGGCAAATGCTGAGTAGTCGATGATGACCCACAAGTATAGGGGATCTATCGTAGCCTTTTTGATAAGTAAGAGTGTCAAACCCAACGAGGAGTACAAGGAATTGATAAATAGATTTCAGCAAGGATTCATTATAAAAGTTGTAAAGATAATTTGATAGATTGTTTGATAGCAAGGTAACTTGTAAAAAGGTAAATAGTAAGAAAAGTGTAACGGTGTAGCAAGTAGCCCAATCCTTAATTGTGCTAAGGACAAGCCGGTTGTGTTTCTTATAGGGATTAAAACGCTCTTGCTTGAGGACACAAGGGAATATTGCCAAGTTACTTTCACCAAGTTCCATTGAGATTAACTTTCATTGTTTTGATAAGTGTTGTGTGGGTGAACCTATGCTAATGTACAGTTGTTTCTTGGACAAATACATACTTATGATTATACCCTCCATGCAAGCATCCGCAAATACAAGAGAAGTAATTAAGATAACATCTTACCATAACATTAAACTTTGGGATCCAAACAGCCCCTTGTGCAACAATTCATAAACTAGGGTTTGGTAATTCTGTCACTCCAGCAACCTATCATAAACAAACTAATTACACAATGCTTTTCCCTGGGCCCATAAAGGTGAAGTGTTATGTAGTTGACGTTCACATAACACCACTAGAGAAATAACACCACAACATAATATCAAAACATTGAACTTTATTCAACTTCACATGATTACTAATAACAAGGCTTCTCCCATGTACTCAAGAACTTAAAGAACTACTCACAAGAAATCATATGGATCATGATCAGTGGGTATGAATATATAATGAATAATCTAAACATAACAATCTTTCACTGATAAAACTTCTAATCATCAACTACAAGATGTAATCAACACAAGAAAGCACTCTCGGCAACATATCTGAGGTTATAGTTCAGAGATTGAATAGGAGGATGAAGTGGAGATGGCGGTGAAGATGGTGCTAATGTAGAGGTTGATGGAGATGTTGATCCCGGTGATGCACGGAGTGTTGGTGATGACGATGGCCTCGATTTCCCCCTCCCGGAGGGATGACTCCCTAGCAGAATCATCCCGCCGGAGGGCAAAAAGTGGTCGCCTCTGTTTCACCTCACAGATGGTGGTGGAAAAATCCCGTAAAATCCCTCGACAACTTTTAGGTCAGAAGAAAAATATAGGCCAAAGTGCGTCGGGAGGCGGTGGCCAGGGCTCACACGCGGCCCCACCACGTGGCAAGGGGGGTGCCTGGCAAGGCCGCATGGGAGCCTGGTGGCCCCCCCTCTGGCCCCTCTATGGCTCCGGCTTTTTTTATCAGAAATAATTTTTGGAATTTTTCCAGTATTTTTAGAGCTCCAAAAAATTGATTTCTTCCATGGTGTATTTTTGCCCCTATTTTCCAGTTGTCCGGTAATTTCCCTCTTCATATAGATCATGCAATTTTAAGTGAAAAGGCATTAGAATTGAGCTATAATGTGAAATATATCAATAATAAATAACAAATTACAATAATAAATAGTGATACAAAATGGACGTATCTGCTCCCCCAAGCATAGACTCCGCTTGTCCCCAAGTGAATGCTCAGCTCGGTAAACATGACCACAAGTTTATGGAGTGTGGTGTCGATAATAAAGAATACCTACATGATAGCATCATTATTTTCCAACATTATTAAACAATCTAAACAGCAATCCTTTCTCATAAAACTTCTCATGAAAAAGTAATAAACCATTTACATGTTAAGGTTTAACAAGTAAAAGCCTCTTGAGTTTTAGCAAACTATGTTCTTAGTCATTAAATAATTACACTCCATACTTATTCTTCCTGAAGGGTCTTTGTCAGAGCTGTTTGTTTAGCAAATGTCACATGCTCAACTATCTCTTAATCTTTAAACAATTAGCTAGCACTCAGGAGTATATTTTTAGAACAATTTTTTCGGCCAGACACAAAGGAAGATGGAAGTTTAGCAGTGCTTAACTTTCTAACTTATTTATCTCGGGGATAATGTCAATAGTAATGAATCATGATCATGCATATTATCTGGGTATATGTGACCAGATTTTTCCCCAACATGCGATGTTTGCCAGTGGAGAATAAAGAGGTTGGAAAATGCGATTGAATCAACACAAAAAGTAAAATATAGGCTCTTCGCAGAGGGAAGCAGAGGTTGCCATGCGCTTATAAGGTTGGATGCATGAGAGTTTAATGAAAAGGACATGACTTTAATATTGCCCATTTGTTTATGGTTTTGCAACCCATCACAAGCTCGTACAAGGCCTATTTCCCTTCCAATAAAAGTTCATACATAACTAATTGACAATTTTTATTGCCTGCATCGATGACAACTTACTTGGAAGGTCTTACTCAACCCATAGGTAGGTATAGTGGACACTTGTGGAGATGACTTGGCTCGGGGTTTTTATGATGCACAAGTAGTATTTCTACTTAGTATAGAAGTTTAAGGCTAGCAAAGGTTTTAAGCAAAGCATGCAATGTTGAAGGATTCATGACAATATAACTTCTATGTAATATGCATAAACATGATACACTATGTTGTCTTCCTTGTCAACCTCAACTTTTTTTGACCAAGTTTTGAAAATACACATTGAGAGTCACAATCATAAAAGATGTCCAAGATAGTGTATTTGCATGTGAAATTTCTATTCCTTGTACTAAGTTTTCATGAATTGCTATAAGTGACCAATGTTGTGTTGCTAAAACTCAAGAGATTTTATTCCCTAAACCCAATGAAGCCATGATTTCTCACAAGATCAGCATATAAGATTGATTGCAATGCTAGAATATATAATAACAAAAAAGCAAAAGGAAGTCTCATGCCAACTTTTTGTTATATAACCTCACACCAACGGATACATAGATAATTTTTCTGAAGGAGCGATATAACACCTTGCAATCTACCATCTTATACTATAAATTCTCTAAACCATGATATAACTAAGGATCAAGATATAAAAATAAAGATGAAAATGATGTAAAGATACCGCGGCACCTCCCCTAAGCTTGGAACAAGCCTAGGAGGGTGCCTTTACCCATATACTCATGCTTGGTCCTTTGGTGTTGATGGTGGAGATATTTTGCTGGCGAAGAACATGGTTCTCTTCTTCAAGAAAAGCAAACCGCTCCCTTAGGGCTTTGTACTTAGTGCAAAAGTCATCTATCACCTTATGTGCTTCAATGATAAGTGATGAAAGACCAGGGCATGGACTAGGATGCACACTTCCCTGCACAGGATGAGAACAAGTGTTTTGGATATTAATTGCCCCCACCGGTATATGAATACATGACCTCTGGAACTCAATGTGGGCATCTCCAGGTTGAGGCAGTGGAACTTCTTCTTCTTCCTCTTCATCTCTTGCAGCTTCTTTCGGTTCCCTCAGGTTGGTGGTTATCTCCTCATCGGTGGACCACCCATCAACATCTTCTTCATGATAGCACTACCGCCCATGATGGACTTGCTGAGCAGCGTAGCTTCGATTGCTTGACCTGTAGCGATGGTGATTAGAGCTTCGGAATAGCTCAAAAGAAAAATAGGATGGAAAAATGCGATACGCAGATCAAAAAATTCTAGTAAATTCATAATAAAACTTTTGCTTGCAAAGGAAGACATCGGGCAAAGGATGTACCCGAGGCGGTGTCCAGGGCTCCCATGCAGCCCCACCACGCGGCCCGAGGGGCATGTGGCCAACCCGTGTTGGGCCCACAGGCACCCTCTCGGTTGCCTCTTTTGCTCGGTATTTTTTATTTACTTAAAAACTTCCTAAAATAAAAAATTCTGAATTTTTAGAGTCGGTTTCCTTACCGTACCACATACCTACTCTTTTTCAGGGTTCTGGAGCATTCTAGAAATTTGTCTCGATGAACTCTTTCGGTGTAATAACTTGTACAACATCTGTATCTACCTCAAGAGGGTTATTGGCAATGTAATGCTTAAGTCTTTACACATTCACCACCCTTGGTTTATTTCCTTCGGTGTTATTAATCTTTATAGATCTGGACCGATAAACTTCTTCGATGATATATGGTCCATCCCACTAGGAGAGAAGCTTACCAGCAAAATATCTAAAACGAGACTTGTACAAGAGTAGTTTGTCACCAATGTTAAATTCATGTTTCTGTATTCTCTTGTCATACAACTTTTTAACTTTTTCTCTAAACAACTTTGCATTTTCATAGGCTTCACTTCTCCATTCATCTAAAGAGCTCATATCAAGCAACCTCTTTTCTCCAGCAAGTTTGAAATCATGATTAAGCTCTTTAAAAGCCCAATAAGCTTTATGTTCAACTCAAGAGGTAAATGGCATGCTTTTTCCATAAACCATTCTATAGGGAGACATTCCCATACGATTTTTATAAGCAGGTCTATAAGCCAAAGTGCATCATTAAGTTTCTTAGACCAATTCTTTTTAGATTTATTAACAGTCTTTTGCAAGATTAATTTAATCTCCCTATTACTTAACTCTACTTGCCACTAGACTGAGGATGATATGGTGATGCTACTCTATGGTTTACATCATACTTAGCTAGAACTTTCCTGAAAGCACCAAGGATAAAATGTGAACATCCATCAGTCATGAGATATCTAGGAACCCCAAACCTCGAAAAGATAACATATTTAAACATTTTAATAGAAGTCTTATGATTGGCACTTTTAGTTGGAATAGCGTCAACCCACTTAGTGACATAATCAACCGCAACTAGAATATGAGTGTTACCATGTGAGGAAGGAAAATGTCCCATATAATCAAATCCCCAAACATCAAAAGGTTTAATAACAAGTGAATAATTCATAGGTATTTCCTGACGCCTACCAATATTTCTGACTCTTTGACATTCATCATGCTACTTGTGAGATGCGTTGGGTTTTTCCCTGAAGAGGAATGGAGATGCAGCACAGTAATGGTAAGTTTTCCCTCAGTTAAGAACCAAGGTTATCAATCCAGTAGGAGATTACCACAGACACCTGTAAACAAGCACCTGCACACAAGAGCAAATACTTGCACCCAACACGGGCAAGAGGGTTGCTAATCCCCTTGTACTCGTTAATTGCAAGGATTAAATCTGGTAGTGGTGGATATATAAATTGCAAAGTGAAATAAAAGTAAATAAATTGCAGCAAGGTATTTAGGGTTTTAGTAATATAATTTGGATGGACCCAGGGCCATAGCTTTCACTAGAGGCATCTCTCTCAAGAACGAAACATACGGTGGGTAAACAAATTACTGTTGGACAGTTGATAGAAAAGCGCATAGTTATGATGATATTCATGGCATGATCATGTATATAGGCATTACGTCCATGATAAGTAGACCGACTCCTGCCTGCATCTACTACTATTACTCCACCAATCGACTGCTATCCAGCATGCATCTATGTATTAAGTTCAAGACAAATGGAGTAACGCTGTAAGCAAGATGACATAATGTAAACAAAGTAAAACCAATCAATATGATTAAACCCCCATCATTTTACCCTTAGTGGCAGCAATACAATACATGCATCGCTGCCCCTTCTGTCACTGGGAGAGGATAACGCAAGATTGAACCCACTGCTATGCACCACTTCCATTGCAAGATCTATCCATCAACTTGGCCAAAGATAATGCATAGATCGGAAAGCATTACATAGCTATAACAATCATACATAATATGGTTCAGAAATAACTCAATTACTTTCAATGAATAATCTGATCATAAACCCACAATTCATCGGATCCCAACAAACACACCGCAAAAGTTGATTACATAGGAACAATCTGATAGAACTCCGAAGAGCACATGGTATTGAAGATCAGAGAGAGAGACAGAGAGAGAGAGAGAGAGAGAGAGAGAGAGAGAGAGACATCTAGCTACTGCTATGAACCCGTAGGTCCTATGGGAACTACTCACACATAATCAAAGAGGCAGCAAGGTTGGTGTAGACCCCCTCCATGATCGATCCCCCCTCCGGCAGATCACCGAAATAGGTCTCCAGATGGGATCGTGAAGAACAGAGAGTTGCGGCGGTGGAGAACTTGTTTCGTCTGGATATCTAGTGGTTTTGGAATATTATAGAATTTATAGGGTTGGAATTAGGTCAATCGGAGCCACGGGGGCCCAAAAGACAACACAGCGTGATCCCCCAGGGGCGCGCCCTGTTACCTTATCGCTTCTCTGTTTGGCGTCTGGTCCTCCCCCGAAGCTTCTGGGCTTTCTTTTGTTCCAGAAAAAATCATCAAAAAGTTTCATGGCATTTGGACTTTGTTTGATAGGGATTTCCTGATAAACCAAAAACAAGCAAAAAACAGCAACTGGCACTTGGCACTAGGTTAATAGGTTAGTTCCCAAAAATGATATAAAATTACATATAAAGTATATAGAATTGACAATATAATAGCATGAAAACATCAAAAATTATAGATATGTTGGAGACGTATCAGCATCCCCAAGCTTAATTCCTGCTCGTCCTCGAGTAGGTAAATGATAAAAACAGAATTTTTGATGTTGAATGCTACCTAGCATGTCTATCATGTAATTCTCTTGTGGTATGAATGTTGAGAAACGATGAAGTAATTGATATCAACATAATAATATCCATGAATACTAATTCATAATCATTACCTTTCAAAATATACGATGCTTAACGAATGTTATCCCTACTCATTTAAGAATGAATGCATAGCATGGCTCGGTCTTCCTCACATAAGTACAAATCGTTGAGCACCCCGGTGTTAAACCAAGGAATTGTATCATACTTTTTCACGTGCTTCAGCATTTCAACTTCACTCAATATATGAGCGTGAGACATGGACTTGGCACTACGGGTGGAATAGAATATGATGATAGAGGTTTATAAGGGAAGACAAAAACTGAGAAAGGCTCGCATCAACTCGATAGATCATTACGCAATGGAGAGGCCTAGCAATCGATATCAATGCGAGGAATAGGGATTGCAATGCAACGGATGCACTAGAGCTATAAGTGTATGAAAGCTCACAACTGAAACTACGTGGGTGTGCATCCAACTTGCTTGCTCATGAAGACCTCGTGCATTTGAGGAAGCCCATCATCGGAATATACAAGCCAAGTTCTATAATGTAAAAAAAATCCCACTAGTATATGAAAGTGACAAATCATGGAGACTCTCTATATGAAGAACATGGTGCTACTTTGAAGCACAAGTGTGGTAAAAGGATAGTAGCATTGCCCCTTCTCTCTTTTCTCCCATTTCATTTTCTTTTTTTTCTTTTTCTTCTTTTTTTAATTTTTTTCATATTTTTTAGAACAATATCATGAACCTCATCCCCACTTTTGTAAGGACTTATTAGTCTCCATCATTCTTTACCTCACTGGGACAATGCTCTAATAATGATTATCATCACACTTTTATTTACTTACAACTCGATAACTGGAACAATATGACTCTATATGAATGCCTCTGGCAGTGTACCAGGATGTCCAACAATCTAGTGTAACATGTGTAACAATGATGAACGGTGGCTTTGACACAAATATCATGTCAGCTTTATATGATCATGCAAAGCAATATGACGATGAACACACAAGTCATGTGGATAGTAACCGTGGAAGTTGCATGGCAATATATCTCGGAATGGCTATGGAAATGCCATGATTGGTAGGTATGGTGGCTGTTTTGAGGAAGATATAAGGAGGCTTATGTGTGGTAGAGCGTATCATATCACGACGTTGGATGCACCGGTGAAATTTGCACCGACTCTCGATGTGAGAAAGGGCAATGCATGGTACCGAAGAGGCTAGCAATATGTGGATAGGTGGGAGTGCCGTATTAGTCCATGAACTCACATTAGTCATAAAGAACTCATATACTTATTGTGGAAGTTTTATTATCCATTGAAGCAAAGTATTCTCGCATGCCCCAAGGGAGGAGGTTGGTAGGAGTTAACCATCGCGCGCCCTCGATCTAATAGCACAAGGGATTTCCCTGAGGAATAAATATGCTCCAACGTCCCCGCCATGCCATGACGGACACTTTCACTGAGTAGTCATAACAAGCTTTAATATCGATATTCTTACTAACTAATGATTGTGAACTAATACCCTTTCATATTATGACATCGATATAATTAAAACATGGTTTCATATTCAGTGATCTACATGAAAGTTTTTATTTTATCACTCCTACATACCAATCATTTTTGGACTAGTCATTATAACCCATGCGAATTACCGCTTCCTAATCAAGAGACTCTCAAAAAGATTTAAGTGAAGCATGAGAGTGCAAAGTATTTCTATAAAATATGCCTACCGCCGTGCTCAAAAGATATAAGTGAAGCACATGAGCAACTGCCTAGCTCAAAAGATATAAGTGAAGCACATAGAGTATTCTAACAAATCATGATGAATGTGTGTCTCTCTCAAAAGGCGTGTTCAGAGAAGGATGATTGTGGCAAACATCAAGCAAAACTAAATATAATACATGACGCTCCAAGTAAAACTCATATCATGTGATGAATAAAAATATAGCTCCAAGTGAACATACCGATGAATTGTGGACGAAAGAGGGGATGCCATCCCGGGGCATCCCCAAGCTTAGACGCTTGTGTCTTCCTTGAATTTACCTTGGGGTGCCTTGGGCATCCCTAAGCTTATGGTCTTTCCACTCCTTATTCCATTGTCCATCGAAAACTCAACCAAAACTTGAAAACTTCTGCACACAAAACTTAACAGAAACTTCGTGAGATCCATTAGTATAACCGGTAAACCATAAACTTAGGTACTGTTATAAACCCAATCATAATTGATTTTGCATAATACCTACTGTATTCTAACTTCTCCATGACTTATACCCCCCGATATAATCCATAGCATCATTAAAATAAGCACACTATGCAACAAAAACAGAATCTGTTTAAAACAGAACAGTCTGTAATGATCTGAACTAAAACCATACTTCTGTAACTCAAAAAATTCTGAAAAATTAGGAAAACGTGGGTAATTTGTATCTCAATACTGTGTAAAAATGTCATATCAGAAGCACATTCTAGTAATTTTTAGCAATTCCTGAACTGAGAGCAAAAGTTTCTGTTTTCAAACAGCATCAATTCAACTATCAACCAAATCATCCCAAAGGCTTTACTTGGCACAAACACTAATTAAAAGATAAAAACACAATCATTACAGAGGCAATAATTATGTTTGCACACAAAAACAGAAAATAAAAATATGGTAAAGATAAATATTGGGTTGCCTCCCAACAAGCACTATTTTTTTATGCCCCTAGCTAGGCATAATGCATAGTTTCAGGTTTTGTCATCCTTCAAATTAATTCCATAGGTGGCTATCACAATAGATTCATATGGTGGTTTAATTATTTTCCTTGGGAATTGTTCCATTCCTTTATTTAGTGGAAATTGGAATCTTATATTTCCTTCTTTCATGTCAATAATAGCACCTATGGTTCGTAGGAAAGGCCTACCAAGTATTATAGGACAAGACGAATTGCATTCAATATCTAGCACAATGAAATCCACGGGTACATAATTTCTATTTGCTGTAATGAGAACATCATTAATTCTACCCAATGGTTTCTTAATAGTTGAATCCGCAAGATGCAAGTTAAGGGAACATTCATCCATATCGGTGAGACCTAGAACACCACATAAAGTTTTTGGTATAGTAGAGACGCTGGCACCTAGATCACATAAAGCATTGCATTCAAAATCTTTAATTCTTACTTTAATAGTAGGTTCCAATTCATCATGTAATTTTCTTGGTATTGACACTTCCAATTCTAGTTTTTCTTTATGAGCTTTTATCATAGCTTCTACAATGTGTTTAGTAAAAGCTTTATTTTGTTCGTAAGCATTGGGTGAATTTATCATGGATTGCAGCAAGGAAACACATTCAATTAAAGAGCAATTATCATAATTAAAGTCCTTGTAATCCAAAGCAGTGGGTGCATCACTATCTAAAGTTTTGACCTCTTCAAACCCACTTTTGTTGAGTGCTTTTTCTAGAAAGTCACGTCTAGCTTTCATCTTTGCGATCCTCTTTCTACTTTCATCCATGGTAACTTGAATAGACTTTAATGATTCAGATATTTGATCCTTTTTAGGTGGCAAACATTTAATTTTCAGAGTAACCACATAATGAACGATTCTATCCAAGCTTCTAGACATGTCATCAACCTTGTTTAATTTTTCTTCTACCATAACATTGAAAGTCTTTTGAGAAATAATAAATTCTTTAATGTTGTTCTCAAGATCAGTAGGTATCCTATTATTATATGAATTTACATAGGAATTACCATAGGAATTGGCAAAATTATTGGGATACGGTCTGGGATTAAAATTCCCCTATAAGCATTATTGTTGAAATTATTTCCAGCGATAAAGTTCACATCAATAGCATCATTGTTTTGCACAATCAAAGTGGATAAAGTAATATCATTTGGATCAACATGAGCATTTTTTATTAGAGAGCATATTCATAAGAGCATCCATTTTATCACTCAAAGTAGAGAATTCTTCGACAGAGTTTACCTTCTTACCAGTTGGAGCTCATTCAGTGTGCCAGTGGGAATAGTTTGCGGTCATATTATTGAGAAGCTTCATGGCTTCCCCCAATGTAATTCCCATAAATATACCACCTGCGGCAGACTCTAAAAGATTTCTCTAGACAAAATTCAATCCAGCATAGAAGTTCTGTATTATCATCCATAAGCTTAATCCATGAGTAGGGCAATTCTTAATCATTAATTTCATTTTCTCCCAAGATTGTGCAACATGTTCTTGCTCAAGTTGCTTAAAGTTCATGATTTGATTTCTAAGAGTCATTATCTTAGCGGGAGGAAAATACTTGGCAATAAAAGCATCCTTACATCTATCCCAAGAATCAATACTATTGCGAGGCAAGGATGAAAACCAAGTTTTAGCTTTGTCCCTTAAAGAGAAGGGAAATAATTTCAACTTAATAATACCATTATCCACATCTTTTTTCTTTTGCATATCACATAATTCAACAAAGGTATTAAGATGGAATGCAGCATCTTCATGAGGATTTCCAGAAAATTGTTCTTTCATAACAAGGTTTACTAATGCAGCATATCATAAGACTTCGCACTAGTGGCGGGAGGAGCAATTGGAGTACTAATAAAATCATTGTTATTAGTATTCGAGAAGTCACACAACTTAGTGTTTTCTTGAGACATAGTGACAAAGCAAGCAAAACAAAATATTTTTGTGTTTTTTATTTTTATGGCAAGACTAATAACAGTAAATAAAAGCTAATAAAAAATAAAACAAGTAAATGATAATGTGAATGCAAGTGTTTTGAGATGTTTGGATAAACCTCACCGGCAACGGCGCCAGAAATTCTTCCTGCTACTTGTGAGCTGCGTTGGGTTTTTCCCTGAAGAGGGAGGGAGATGCAGCACAGTAACGGTAAGTATTTCCCTTAGTTAAGAACCAAGGTTATCAATCCAGTAGGAGACTACCACAGACACCTGTAAACAAACACCTACACACAAGAGCAAATACTTGCACCCAACGCGGGCAAGAGGGTTGTCAATCCCCTTGTACTTGTTAATTGCAAGGATTAAATCTGGTAGTGGTGGATATATAAATTGCAAAGTAAAATAAAAGAAAATAAATTGCAGCAAGGTATTTAGGGTTTTAGTAATATAATTTGGATGGACCAGGGGGCCATAGCTTTCACTAGAGGCATCTCTCTCAAAAACGAAACATACGGTGGGTAAGCAAATTACTGTTGGGCAATTGATAGAAAAGCGCATAATTATGATGATATTCATGGCATGATCATGTATATAGGCATTACGTCCGTGATAAGTAGACCGACTCCTGCCTGCATCTACTACTATTACTCCACCAATCGATCGCTATCCAGCATGCATCTATGGTATTAAGTTCATGACAAACGGAGTAGCGCTGTAACATAATGTAGACAAAGTAAAACCAATCAATATGATTAAACCCTATCATTTTACCCTTAGTGGCAGCAATACAATACGTGCCTCGCTGCCCCTTCTGTCACTGGGAGAGGACAACGCAAGATTGAACCCACTACTATGCACCACTTCCATTGCAAGATCTATCCATCAACTTGGCCAAAGATACCGCATAGATCGGAAAGCATTACGTAGCTACAACAATCATACATAATATGGTTCAGAAATAACTCAATTAATTTTAATGAATAATCTAATCATAAACCCACAATTCATCGGATCCCAACAAACACACCACAAAAGTTGATTACATAGGAACAATCTGATAGAACTCCGAAGAGCACATGGTATTGAAGATCAAAGAGAGAGAGAGAGCCATCTAGCTACTGCTATGGACCCGTAGGTCCTATGGGAAGTACTCACACATCATCAGAGAGGCAGCAAGGTTGGTGTAGACCCCCTCCATGTTCGATCCCACCTCGGGCAGATCATCAGAATAGGTCTCCAGATGGGATCATGAAGAACAGAGAGGTGCGACGGCGGAGAACTTGTTTCGTCTGGATATCTGGTGGTTTTGGAATATTGTAGAATTTGTAGCGTTGGAATTAGGTCAATCGGAGCCACAGGGGGCCCACAAGACAACACGGCGCCCCCCAGGGGCGCGCCCTATTGCCTTGTCGCTTCTCTGTCTGGCGTCTGGTCCTCCCCCAAAGCTTCTGGGCTTTCTTTTGTTCCAGAAAAAAACCATCAAAAAGTTTCATGGCATTTGGACTTCGTTTGATAGGGATTTCCTGATAAACCAAAAACAAGCAAAAAAACAGTAACTGGCACTTGGCACTAGGTTAATAGGTTAGTTCCCAAAAATGATATAAAATTGTATATAAAGTATATAGAATTGATAGTATAATAGCATGAAAACATAAAAAATTATAGATACGTTGGAGACGTATCACATCACAGGACAAAATAAACTTACGAGCATCTTTGTAGAGAGTAGGCCAATAAAAACCTGATTGTAATACCTTGTGTGTAGTTCTGTCTCCAGCATGGTGTCCTCCGTATGGACTGGAGTGACACTTTCTCAAGATTTGCTCCTATTCATGCTCAGGTATACAATGTCTAATAATACCATCTACTCATTTATATAAATGTGGGTCATCCCAAAAATAATGTTTTATATCAAAGAAGAATTTTTTCCTTTGTTGATAGGTAAAATTAGGTGGCAAATATTTAGCAACAATAAAATTTGCATAATCAGCAAACCAAGGATTTTCACGAGAGGAGACATTAACAATAGCTAATTGCTCATCAGGAAAACAATCATTAACAAGAATAGTGTCATCAGGTATGTTTTCCATCCTAGACAAATGATCAGCTACTGGATTATCAGCTCCCTTTCTATCAACAATATGCAAATCAAACTCTTGCAATAAAAGAACCCACCTAATCAACCTAGGCTAAGCATCTTTCTTATCCATAAGGTATTTAATAGCAAGATGATAAGTATGGATGGTAACTTTAGAATCAACAATATAAGATCTAAACTTATCATAAGCAAAGACAACAGCTAAGAATTCTTTTTTGGTAGAAGCATAATTCATTTGAGCACTGTCCAAAGTCTTACAAGCATAATGAATAACATTGAATTACTTATCAAATCTTTGACCAAGGACAACCCCTACAACATAATCACTAGCATCACACATAATTTCAACAGGCCAATTCCAATCAGGTGGTTGAACTATAGGTGCTGAAATTAGAGCTTTCTTAAGGATTTCAAAGGCTTCCTTACAGTCATAATCAAAAACAACATGAACATCTTTTTGCAAAAGATTAGTAAGAGGCCTAGAAATTTTAGAAAAGTCTTTAAAGAATCTCCTATAGAAACCAGCATGACCAAGAAACTCCTTATACCTTTGTTATCTCTAGGACATGTCATTTTCTCAATAGCTTCTACCTTAGCTCTATCAACTTTGATACCTCTTTCAAAAATTCTATGCCCAAGAACAATACCTTCATTTACCATAAAGTGGCACTTCTCCCAATTCAAGACTAGATTAGTTTCCTCACATCTCTGCAAAACATTGTTAAGATTGTGCAAGTAGTCACCGAAAGAAGATCCATAGACGGAGAAATCGTCCATGAAGACTTCAACAATTTTCTCACAAAAATCAGCAAAGATAGCTGTCATGCATCTCTGGAAAGTAGCAGGTGCATTACATAAACCAAAAGGCATACGTCTATAAGCGTAGGTTCCATAAGGGCAAGTAAAAGTGGTTTTCTCTTGATCTTCAGGACGAACAAGTATTAGAGAACAACCAGAATAACCAAGATAAGAAAAGTGTGAATGCTTAGATAATCTTTCGAACATTTGGTCAATAAAAGGCAAAGGGTAATGATCTTTTCTAGTAGCTTTATTTAACTTCCTATAATCAATACACATCCTATAACTAGCACTAGTTCTTTGAGGGATAAGTTCATTTTTATCATTAGGAACAACAGCAACACCGCCCTTCTTAGGGACACAATGAACAGGACTTACCCATCTACTATCAGATATAGGATAGATTATACATGCTTCAAGAAGTTTTAGTATCTAATTTCTTACCACGTCCTTCATCTAAGGATTTAAGCAACGTTGATGATCTACTACAGGCTTAGCATCTGGCTCCATATGAATTCTATGCATACACATAGTGGGGCTAATACCTTTGAGATCATCCAGGGTATACCCAGTAGCAGCATGGTGATTCCTGAGAACAGTTAACATTCTTTCTTCTTCGTACACTAAAAGGTCAGAATTGATAATAACAGGATATATTTTCTTCTCATCCAAATAAGCATATTTCAGTGTATCAGGAAGTGGTTTAAGTTCAAACACTGGATCACCGTTAGGAGGCGTAGGCTCTCCCAAAGTTTCAACAGGCAGATTATGTTTAAGAATAGGTACTTGCCTAAAGAAAACATCATCTATTTCTTTTCTTTCATGCATATGAGTTTGACTCCCATGTTCCAATAAATATTGTTCGAATGTATCGGTAGGAGGTACAACTATTGCAGCAATTCTTTCTATCTCATCAACGTAAGACAAATCTTTATCATGATGTTGTTTAGTAAACTTAGAGAAATTAAACTCAAGAGGTTCTCCTCCAAATTTAACAAAACCTTTTTGTTTTTGGCAATCAATAACAGCTCCAGAAGTATTCAAGAAAGGTCTACCAAAGATTATAGGACAAAAGTTATCTTGTGGGGTTCCAGGTATTAAGAAATCATAGGGTACTTAATCTTACCACATAGAACTTCAACATCTCTAACAATTCCCACAGGTGAAATGCTAGACCTATTTTGCAAGTTTAATAGTCACATCAATATCTTCTATCTCACAAGGTGAAATATCATGCATAACTTCTTGATAAAGAGATAAGGGAATAGAACTTATACTAGCACCCATATCGCATAAACCTTGATAACAATGATCACCAATTTTAACAGAAATAACAGGCATGCCAACAATTTTAGAAGATTTATCAAGCCTAACAATATTAGATGCTTCTTCACAAAACTGGCTAACATGTCCTTCAATATTTTTAGTTACTAGATCTTTAACCATAGATATTTGAGGTTGTATTTCTATTTGATCAAAAGGTGTAGGAGTTTTATTATTACTCTTATTAACCACAGTTGTTACCATCGAGTGTTCCTTAATCCTAACAGGAAAAGGTGGCTTCTCAATATAAGTAGAAGGTAGCATAGGACTAACAATGTGAACTTGCAATTCCCTATTAGCAATTATAGTCTCCTTACAAGTTTCTTTAAAAGGTTCATGATATTTAACCCACTTTTCTTTACGGACATTAATATGAGAAGCAAAAGATTTACAAAAGTTGACAACTATTTCAGAATCAAGCCCAAACTTAGTACTAAGCTCATGAAAAACATCAGTTTCAACAAAAGACTTAACGCACTCATATTCAAAGTTTATACCTGACTCTTTACCTTTGTCAACCTCCCAATCTTTGACATTATGTTGAATTCTTTCAATAAGGTCCCATTTATTATTAACATGCTTACTTGTGATAGAACCCATAGAAGAAGCATCAAGCATTTCTTTATCATGACGAGGAAGTCTTGCATAAAAATTATTAACAGCTATCTACTTGGAAAGCTCATGATTGGGGCATTTGAGCATTAGTGATTTAAGTCTCCACCAAGCTTGAGCGATACTCTCTCCATCATGAGGCCAAAAATTATAAATATACTTCCTATCCTAATGAATTTCATAAAGAGGATAAAATTTTGAGCGAAGCATATACTCAAGATGAACCCATTCCATTTTATATGGATCATCCAAAAGCCTAAACCATTCCAATGCTTTGCCTTACAAAGATAAAGGGAATAATTTCTTCTTAACATCTCCCTCTGATAAACCTGAAAGCTTAAAGAGTTCACATAATTCTTTAAGTTTGAGCAAGTGTGAGTCCGGATGGACAGTAACATCTCCTGCATAGTGGTTAGTGATAACCTACTCAAGTATGGCAATAGATATCTTATAAAACATTCAGTAGGTGGAGGTTCTCTCCTAACCACGTGGGTGGCATAGGTGACCCCTCCAAACAAGTTACTAGCAGTAGGGTTGTCCATAATAAAGCAAAAGAACAAATTGAAGTAAAAAACAGCAAGTACGGTAAAAGTTTTCCTTACCAAATTCCACTTACCAAGAGCGCTACACTCCCGGCAATGGCGCCAGAAAAGAGTCTTGATGGCCCACAAGTATAGGGGATCTATCATAGCCTTTTTGATAAGTAAGAGTGTTGAACCCAACGAGGAGCAGAAGAAATTGATAAATAGATTTCAGCAAGGATTCACTATAAAAGATGTAAAGATAATTTGATAGGTTGTTTGATAGCAAGGTAACTTGTAACAAGGTAAATAGTAACAAAAGTGTAATGGTGCAGCAAGTGGCCCAATCCTTAATTGTGCTAAGGACAAGCCGGTTGTGTTTCTTATAGGGATTAAAATGCTCTTGAGGACACACGGGAATATCACCAAGTTACTTTCACCAAGTTCCATTGAGATTAACTTTCATTGTTTTGATAAGTGTTGTGTGGGTGAACCTATGCTAATGTACTATCGTTTCTTGGACAAATAGATACTTATGATTATACCCTCCATGCAATCATCCGCAAATACAAGAGAAGTAATTAAGATAACATCTAACCATAGCATTAAACTTTGGGATTCAAACAGCCCCTTGTGCAACAATTCATAAACTAGGGTCTGGTAATTCTGTCACTCTAGCAACCCATCATAAACAAACTTATTACACAATGCTTTTCCCTAGGCCCATGAAGGTGAAGTGTTATGTAGTCGATGTTCACATAACAACACTAGAGAAATAACGCCACAACATAATATCAAAACATTGAACTATATTCAACTTCACATGATTACTAATAACAAGGCTTCTCCCATGTCCTCGAGAACTTAAAGAACTACTCACAAGACATCATATGGATCATGATCAATGGGTATGAATATATGATAAATAATCTAAACATAACAATCTTTCACCAATGAAACTTCTAAACATCAACTATAAGATGTAATCAACACAAGAAAGCACTCTCAGCAACAGATCAAGGTTATAGTTCATAGATTGAATAGGAGGGTGAAGTGGAGATGGCAGTGAAGATGGTGCTGATGTAGAGGTTGATAGAGATGACGATCCCGGTGATGCACGGAGTGTTGGTGATGACGATGGCCTTGATTTCCCCTCCCGGAGGGAAGACACCCCGGCAGAATCAGCCTGTCAGAGGGCAAAAAGTGGTCGCCTCTGTTCTGCCTCACAGATGGCGGTGAAAAAATCATGTAAAATCCCTCAATAACTTTTAGGTTAGAAGAAAAATATAGGCCAAAGTGCGTCAGAAGGCGGTGGCCAGGGCTCACACGCGACCCCACCACACGGCTAGGGGGTGCGTGGCCAGGCCATGTGGGAGCCTGGTGGCCCCTCTCTGGCCCCTCTTCTGGCTCCGGGCTTCTTTTGATCAGAAATAATTTGTGGAATTTTTCCAGTATTTTTAGATCTCCAAAAAATTGATTTCTTCCCTGGTGGACTTTTGCCCCTGTTTTCCAGCTGTCCGATAATTTCCCTCTCCATGTAGATCATGCAATTTAAAGGGAAAAAGGAGTTGGAATTGAGCTATAATGTGAAATATATCAATAATAAAGAGCAAATTACAATAAGAAATAGTGATGCAAAATGGACGTATCAGTTGACCTTACACAACATCATGAGGAATAATTAACTGAGTACATAAAAAGAAGATATTGTTTCTCTTATAGGAATTCAGTTCTAATCATACTAGAGTTCATCCATATCCCCAAGAACTAATACAACTACTCAAACATGTAAAGGGAAAACATAGAAGGGAGAGTCAAGTTACCAGCCAATGCCAAGTTGGGGAAGGAGAAGAACATGGCGGCACCGATGGAGATGGCACCGGCCCGAAGGCCGGTGCAGGGCGTCGATGGAGCCTCCCTCTTCCTTCTTCTTGGTCTTGGTCCTTCTATGGTGGAATTGTTCTTGGAGCAGCATGGGAGATTGTGGAGATTGATCTTGGATGAATGAATATGACTGCCGATAGCTAGGATGGGATGTGTATATATAGGAGACCTCCACAGGCCTCCTCTATGGATGTAGCTTCTCTCCTTTGATCCAAGGGCTCTAGATGAGCCAAATCATCTCCCATATCATCCCTTAATGGCCAAGGAAGTCATGGGAACAAACAGGGGCGAAATCCTCAAAGAATCATGGAAGTTAGGACTATTTTCATGGCCCTGGGCACCTGGTACGAGCGCCTGTATGACCGGGTATGGTTGTACCAGACGCCTTCTTTCCCTCTGGACTCTGCGCGTGCAGTTTCATATTTTGGTCGCCATTTCTTCATACGAATTCTGGTTTGGGCATTCTTAGGCTCATTTGATTCGTCTTAGAAAGCCTGATATACCCATGGCATTGGATCTTCAATTTGGGCACTATGGAAAATGTCAAAATATCCAACACTCCAAAGGGCCTGAATCTGGTGCCTAGAAATCCTCCATATTGATCCCAACCTTGGTCCTTTCATCATGCTAGGTCCATGGTTGCTCCAAAACACCTATAAACACAACAAAACAAAGAAAACTAATAAACACTAACAAAAACTAAAGACTATGCAATGCTCACAATGAAAAAAGTGCAATCTAGAAATCATGCAAAATGGACATGTAATTGGCTCAATGGGACATGATAGATGGAGTTATTATGTAACAAATGAGCTTTAAAAATGAGTCTACAATAGAGCCATCAATGATGTTCCCCAGATGTGCTTCATGGGCCGAGTCATGGACTTGGGCCATCCCGTGGCTGACGGGCTAACTCCCGGCCTGCTGGTGCACCCCGGGGGCATGGCATCATCTCCTAGTATTTTTTGCTGGAGAGGAAGCATGGGCTCTTGCTGTACAGGAAGTAGAAACTCTGGTATTTCTTGCTGAAGAGGTAGCAGGGGCTGTTGGTGCAGAGGAAGCAAGGGCTCTTGGTACTCTTGGTGGAGGTGAAGTAGCAGCAGAGGAAGCATGAGGTGGAGGAGGAGGTGCTCTTGATGTAGATGAACATGTAGATGCAGATCCCTGGTATATGGAAAAGCAATTTTTCAAGTAATAAAGGAAATTGACATTAACAAATTCACAACAACCTTGTGTTGATTCTTTCTCATTTGTAGGCGTGGCTTCAGAGGCTGCTCACAACATGGAAATTTATGACCTTGCTTCTTGCAGTTGCTGCATGCCATAGTTCCCATCCTGGAGGTGTCTCTAGGGGCTTGCACCTCAAATTGCCCCTTTCTCCTTGTAGTTTGCTTTTCCCTTTCTTTTCTTTGAAGGAAGGTGGCTCAATGTCTTGTGTTTGGGTGTTATACCAACAATTTGGACCGGGGACAGGGTATATAATGTGCTTGTATGCTCCCTTATACAATGTTTTTTCTGAAAAAATCATGTATAAAGTCCTCAGGGTGCAACTTGACCCTCTGGATTGCAGAAATGGCATGGTTGCATGGTATACCTATCATCTCCCACTTCTTGTTGTCACAAGTCCATTTCGTCAAGTTCACATGGAAGGTTTTTTTCCCCACTAGAGACTTGCCAAATGCTAGGATCAGCCATATATGATTTGCAGCACCTGGAGTACTTCTTGGCCTCCTCTAATTTCTCAGAGTAGGTCGGTCTTATTTCCCACCTACATGTCTCTATCTTTTCCCTTATCCCTTGGTATTTGATCATCATCTTGGTCCTTAATCCATCCATCATTGTCTTTATTGGCTTGGCCCTAACATCTAAGATCATCTTGTTGAATACTTCACTAAGGTTGTTCACAACTAGATCTATTTTGCAAGTGTAGTCCATGGCATGCCTAGCCCAAGTCTCAACAGGGATATTTGATAGCCACTTCCAAGCATCCTCACACTCTAATTTCAAAGCTACCATTGCAACATCATAGCCATGTCTTGCGTAGGAATAGCTAGATGAATCAACTAACTTCGTAAGTTCTGGCCCTCTAAACCCAGCTGACTGAAAGTTGGGATAGATATGTCTAAGACAATATCCTTAAGGGTAATCAGGAAACACTTCAATTATTAATTGCATTAAGCAGTCCCTGTTTACAGATTTAATTATGCTAGGTTGCTACTAATGCAATGACTTAATTAGTTACTTACTACAGATAAAATACAGACAAAAAATAATGTAATATTAAAGGACATATGCAATGTATGAGGTACTGATCCTTTGCCTATCAGAAATGATGATGTAGGTTCCATATTTATTTCCAGGACCAATGCAATATCTAAGCTTAGTTAGAAACAGGTCCAGCTGTCTGTATCTTCCTTGTCAATTACCCCAAATGCTATGGGGAATATGTTGTTGTTGCCATCCCTCCCTATGGCTGCTAGGATTTGCTGTCCAGTGGTAAGCTTGATGAAGCAACCATCAAGCCCTGCATTGATTAAGACATAATCCATTATTAATTGTTAGGAAAAATATCAATAGATAGCAATACTAATATATTACCTATAAATGGCCTGCAGCCATTAAGAAATCCCTCCTTTGCAACATTCAAATAGTAGAACAAGTATTGGAATATAGGGCTAGCACTAGGATTATTTTCCTACTCCTGTGTTGTAACTATGCACCTGCTTCCAGGGTTTGTATCAATGATTGCTTGCAGATAATCCCTCAGTCTCCTATACTGTGCCTTGTGGTCACCTTGCACCACCTGAACTGCCTTCTTCCTTGCCCTGTAGGCCAAGCTCCTATTTTGCATTAATGCATCAACCCTATGTAATGCCCTGAGACTGGCACTATGCAAATCTAGCACCTTCGCTAGCAACCACATAATATCAATCCTAGGACGCCCACCAAACATAACGTGCACATCGCAACATACACACTATGCAGGTGGAACGGTAAGTATCACAACACAATTTACGAAAGAATCTGCAATAACAACATATATACAACAACTCCGGAGAGTCAAATTTAACAAATGAATACAATACAACATAGTACAATCCAATACAGTACAATACAATGGTCGTACGACCAATATACAACTCGCAATGGAAGCGACATATACCTTATATAGGTAAAGCTTAACAAATGCCTTAAGAAGGCTCAAGAAAAGCAAATGGCATCCATATCCCTGCCCAGACCACTGCCGGAGGGATAACCAAGCTAACATCGTCCTTCACCATACCTGTATTCCCAAATGCTACCATCTGATTTGCAGCAATCCGGATCAAAAGAATAAATAATAAAGGAAGGTGAGTGCTCAGCTATACTAGCAAGACTTACATCAGATCTATCTACATATGCATCATTCTCAAGGAAGGGATATGTATGTGGTTAAGCGGTAGCAAACACTAAGCATCTCTAACACCACGCCATGAATCCACCCTTGTATCACCCACAAGGAAGTACTCCATGGCACTCACACTGTTGGCAAGTTTTACTCGGTAGTTGAAGTAGTGTTAAGATCTAGAAACTAACAAGTTATTAAGTGGGCAAGTTTTAGCAATTAATAGTTGAAGTTGTTCTATGATCAAGTATAAAATCTCCGAGTCATCCATAACCGTGGATACGGCTATTCGAATAGATTTAACCCTGCAGGGGTGCACCAAATTACCCATACACGTTTGATCGACTCTTAATGCCATCTAGTAGCACACACGAGGTGTGCCGGCAGAGGATGATCGACTTGACACTTTCCCTACACTGCAAACAAGTCTAGGGAGCCACCCAACTGAGTTATACCCGAATCGAGAGTACGGCTGAAGCTCCGAGTCGGACCCAACCATTGTGAGAGTGGCTAAGATGGCTACTGCCCTAACCAAGATAGCCACTTAGACAACGCTATGCCATTCCTATATGTATGCAAGCATTGGGTGATAACCTCACCCAGTGATAGAACCACATCATCATCATCATCATCATATCAACTTACCTTGTCCACCAGCTGGTAAAATAACATGCAACATGCAACTATGTGTATGCCAAATGGAAAGCCCGAACTAAAGTGGCCCCTGGATAGGTCTGAAGTTCAGGTACTAGGCCGAGGGGGGCCGATAAAACCTCCCACGAGTGGTTAGTGCGCTCAGTCTCGGATCAAGATAACAAGAACTCGGGCCCTAGTGTCGGCCCAAGTGGCGAAACACCGATGCATTCTCGAATGCATGGCCTCCCACCTTTGCCTTCCTAACTTACTAGCATGTTTACATAATTAACTCCATAGCACAACATGAATGTATCAGAGCCAGGTTAACCACTACCCATAAGCATCCACAGATAGATATAACATGACTCGTGCAACACCCTAAGCATGCGTACTACAACATAAGCAGGGCTAACATGGCAATAACAAGCAGGAACATGGCATGCTAATGCTAGGAATGGAAGGTAAAGGCAATATCATGTGACAATAATCAGGTTATGCCTAGAAATAGGCATCGAGGACTCATTACAGCATCATCACACTAATGCGTGAATAAGGAGCAAAGCATAGGATGTGTCGAAATGTTCAAGGATGTTTTTTTTTTGCTTGGAATCCACTCTTGGTACATTCTCAGACCTTGCTCGTTGCTCACATCATCTCTGAGTCCTAACCGAGAAGAAGAACAAGAAAACACTGGAAAAGCAAACAAGTTGTGGCACCCCGGCTTAGAGAGACCGAAACACCCCGTATTCCAGCCCAGAGATCAAGTCTTCTGGAATACGGCACTGCTTGCCATAGAACAAATCAGCTCTTTATTACAGATAATTGGGGTACAAGGGTCCGATATAACAAAGGTTACAGGGGCACGGCGACACTTCGCCTACTCAGATAGCTCTATGCTAGCAGCGGTACATCTCGTAACGGAATAACTCCTAGCAGCGGAACAACGATGACGGTGATGAACTCCACTCCACAAAGACTCTGGCTGGGACGTATCCTAGAGCGCAACCTCGAGATCCTCAACAAGCAATCGATCATGGCATGACCTGCAATCGGGCATGACACGCCAGGTGAGTACTTTGAATGTACTCGCAAGCTCACAGCAACCAAAGCAATCAAGACATACAACAGCATGGCATTTACAGGTTAATCATCAATGATGAACATGATATTACTAGAACAACATGAGCATGGCAACAACATGACCATAGCAACAACATGAGCATGGCCACCACATGAGCATGGCAACAACATGAGCATGGCATGTACATATAATTCATGAGCATGAGCAGGATGCTACTTGTACTAGCATGAGAGATGGTCGATGCTTAAGGTCTCATGGACCAACTTACTCTGCTCGGAGGTTATCTCGTAACCACCATTAATATCAATCTTTCTTACCATCGTGATCATCACACGATCACCTCATGATCAACCATCACCAAGAATACCATCGTGATCATCTCGTGACCACATAAAGATCAACCAACTTCTTTCTCATGGAACCGGGGTTGTTTATTATCCAGGTTATTATTTCTGTTGACCCATAGTGTGACCTACTACGAACTGTCTCCATGACTGAGGACACGGCTATCGATAGATTAAACACTCTGCAGAGGTTAGTACACTGTACCCACACTACGAAACTCATGGCCTCGTGCTCCCATTCAGGTGGACCAATGACATTCCGACAAAACCAATCTATTGCATGACACTCTCCCGGCCACTCCGACAAACTCCTCTTTGGGCTATGTCCTGGGTGACCCCGATGCCAACTCGTGACATCCGCCACCTATGTGGCCGCCACCGTCGTGGCCAAACATAAACATCGTCCCAAACGGGGACCTTGCTACTTCTTGAGCTTGCGTTGGTTTTTCCCTTGAAGAGGAAAGGGTGATGCAGCAAAGTAGAGATAAGTATTTCCCTCAGTTTGAGAACCAAGGTATCAATCCAGTAGGAGAAGAACGCGCAAATCACCAATACATGCACAAACAATCAAACACTTGCACCCAACGCGATAAAGGGGTTGTCAATCCCTTCACGGTCACTTGCAAAAGTGAGATCTGATAGAGATAGATAAACAAAAGATAAAATATTTTTGGGTTTTTTGATTTATAGATCTAAAAATAAAAGATTGCAAAATAGTAGATCGGAAACTAATATGATGGAAAATAGTAGACCGGAAACTAATATGATGGAAAATAGTAGATCGGAAACTAATATGATGGAAAATAGACCTGGGGGCCATAGGTTTCACTAGAGGCTTCTCTCATGAAAGCAAATAATACGGTGGGTGAACAAATTACTATCGAGCAATTGATAGAAAAGCGCAAAGTTATGACGATATCCAAGGCAATGATTATGCAATATAGGCATCACGTCCGTATCAAGTAGACCGACTCCTGCCTGCATCTACTACTATTACTCCACACATCGACTGACTCCTGCCTGCATCTAGAGTATTAAGTTCATAAAGAACACAGTAACACATTAAGTAAGATGAGATGACGTAGAGGAATAAACTCAAGCAATATGATGTAAACCCCATCTTTTTATCCTCGATGGCAACAATGCAATACGTGTCTCGCTACCCCTACTTTGTCACTGGGTGAAATCACGCAAGATTGAACCCAAAGCTAAGCACCTCTCCCATTGCAAGAAAAACCAATCTACTTGGCCAAACCAAACCGATAATTCGAAGAGAAATACAAAGATACCAAATCATGCATATAAGAATTCAGACGAGATTCAAATATTATTCATAGATAAGCTGATCATAAATCCACAATTCATCGGATCTCGACAAACACACCGCAAAAAAGCATTACATCGGATAGATCTCCAAGAACATCCAGGAGAACATGGTATTGAGAATCAAAGAGAGAGAAGAAGCCATCTAGCTACTAGCTATGGACCCGTAGGTCTGTGGTAAACTACTCACGCTTCATCGGAAGGGCAATAGGGTTGATGTAGATGCCCTCCGTGATCGAATCCCCCTCCGGCAGGGTGCCGGAAAAGGCCCCTAGATGGGATCTCACGGGACCAGAAGGTTGCGGCGGTGGAAAGGTGTTTTCCTGGATGCTTCTGGTGGTTTGGGAATATATGTGAATATATAGGAGGAAGATCTAGGTCAGGGGGTCATTGAGGGGCCCACAAGGTAGGGGGCGCGCCCTACCCCCCTAGGCGCGCCCTCCACCCTTGTCGCCGCCTCGTGGGTCTTCTGACTTGCACTCCAAGTCTCCTGGGTGTCTTTTGGTCCAAGAAAAATCATCGTGAAGTTTTATTCCGTTTGGACTCCGTTTAGTATTCCTTTTCTGCGAAGCTCAAAAACAAGGAAAAAATAGAAACTGGCACTGGGCTCTAGGTTAATAAGTTAGTCCCAAAAATAATGTAAAATAGCATATTAATGCATATAGAACATCCAAAATAGATAATATAATAGCATGGAACAATCAAAAATTATAGATACGTTGGAGACATATCAAGCATCCCCAAGCTTAATTCCTGCTCGTCCTCGAGTAGGTAAATGATAAAAACGGAATTTTTGATGTGGAATGCTACCTAACATATTTATATATGTAATTCTCTTTATTGTGGCATGAATATTCAGATCCATAAGATTCAAAACAAAAGTTTAATATTGACATAAAAACAATAATACTTCAAGCATACTAATAAAGCAATCATGTCTTCTCAAAATAACATGGCCAAAGAAAGCTATCCCTACAAAATCATATAGTCTGGCTATGCTCCATCTTCATCACACAAAGTATTCAAATCATGCACAACCCCAGTTTTAGCCAAGCAATTGTTTCATACTTTTGATGTTCTCAAACCTTTTCAACTTTCACGCAATACATGAGCGTGAGCCATGGACATAGCACTATGGGTGGAATAGAATATGGTGGTTGTGGAGAAGACAAAAAGAAGGAGATAGTCTCACATCAACTAGGCGTATCAACAGGCTATGGAGATGCCCATCAATAGATATCAATGTGAGTGAGTAGGGATTGCCATGCAACGGATGCACTAGAGCTATAAGTTTATGAAAGCTCAAAAAGAAACTAAGTGGGTGTGCATCCAACTTGCTTGCTCATGAAGACCTAGGGCAATTTGAGGAAGCCCATCATTGGAATATACAAGCCAAGTTCTATAATGAAAAATTCCCACTAGTATATGAAAGTGACAAAATAGGAGACTCACTATCATGAAGATCATGGTGCTACTTTGAAGCACAAGTGTGGAAAAAGTATAGTAACATTGCCCCTTCTCTCTTTTTCTCTCATTCATTTTTTTCTTTTTTTTGGTGGGCTTCTTTGGCCTCTCTTTTTTTGTGGGCTTCTTTGGCCTCTTTTATTATTTTGTAAAGTCCGAAGACTCACCCCAACTTGTGAGGGAATCATAGCTTCCATCATCCTTCCCTCACATGGGACAATGCTCTAATAATGATGATCATCACACTTTTATTTACTTACAACTCAAGAATTACAACTCGATACTTAGAACAAAATATGACTCTATATGAATGCCTCCAGCGGTGTACCGGGATGTGCAATGACTCAAGAGCGACATGTATAAAAAATGATGAATGGTGGCTTTGCCACAAATACTATGTCAACTACATGATCATGCAAAGCAATATGACAATGATGAAGCGTGTCATAATAAACGGAACGGTGGAAAGTTGCATGGCAATATATCTCGGAATGGCTATGGAAATGCCATAATAGGTAGGTATGGTGGCTGTTTTGAGGAAGGTATATGGTGGGTGTATGGTACCGGCGAAAGTTGCGCGGTACTAGAGAGGCTAGCAATGGTGGAAGGGTGAGAGTGCGTATAATCCATGGACTCAACATTAGTCATAAAGAACTCACATACTTATTGCAAAAATTTATTAGTTATCAAAACAAAGTACTAGATGCATGCCCCTAGGGGAAGGGTTGGTAGGAGTTAACCATCGCGCGATCCCGACCTCCACACAAAGGAAGGCAATCAATAAATAAATCATGCTCCGACTTCGTCACATAACGGTTCACCATACGTGCATGCTACGGGAATCACAAACTTTAACACAAGTATTTCTGCAATACACAATTACTCCACTAGCATGACTAATATCACCATCCTCATATCTCAAAACAATCATAAGGAACCAAACTTCTCATAGTATTCAATGCACTTTATATGAAAGTTTTTATTATATCCCTCCTGGATGTCTATCATATTAGGACTAAATTCATAACCCAAGCAAATTACCATGCTGTTTAGAAAGACTCTCAAAATAATATAAGTGAAGCATGAGAGTTCAACAATTTCTATAAAATAAAACCACCGCCGTGCTCTAAAAAGATATAAGTGAAGCACTAGAGCAAAATTGCCTAGCTCAAAAGATATAAGTGAAGCACATAGAGTATTCTAATAAATCACGATTCACGCGTGTGCCTCTCAAAAGGTGTGTACAGCAAGGATGATTGTGTCAAACTAAAAATCAAAGACTCAAATCATACAAGACGCTCCAAGCAAAACACATATCATGTGGTGAATAAAAATATAGCCTCAAGTAAAGTTACCGATAGACGAAGACGAAAGAGGGGATGCCTTCCGGGGCATCCCCAAGCTTAGGCTCTTGGTTGTCCTTGAATATTACCTTGGGGTGCCTTGGGCATCCCCAAGCTTAGGCTCTTGCCACTCCTTATTTCATATTCCATCAAATCCTTACCCAAACTTGAAAACTTCACAACACAAAACACAACAGAAAATCTCATGAGATCCGTTAGTTTAAGAAAATAAATCACCACTTATGGTACTGTTGTGAACTCATTCTTTATTTAAATTGGTGTAATATATACTGTATTCCAACTTCTCCATGGTTCATACCCCCTGATACTACCCATAGATTCATCAAAATAAGCAAACAACACAAAGAAAACAGAATCTGTCAAAAACAGAACAGTCTGTAGAAATCTGTAAACTTCGAATACTTCTGTGACTCCAAAAATTCTGAAAAATTAGTAAAACATAGGCCATTTATATATCAATCTTGTGTAAAACATTCAGGGGTTTTCCATGCTCTAGTGAATTTAAATAATTCTAGGACTGGACGCAAAAGTTTCTGTTTTTCAGCAAGATCAAATCAACTATCACCGTAAGCCATCCCAATGGTCTTACTTGGCACAAACACTAATTAAAACACAAAAACACATCTAACCGGAGGCTAGATGAATTTTTTTTTCAAAAACAGGAACAAAAAAGCAAGAACAAAAATAAAATTGGGTTGCCTCCCAACAAGCGCTATTGTTTAACGCCCTTAGCTAGGCATAAAACATAGATCTAGGTATTGTCATCTTTGGTATGCAATTCATAAGTAACTCTCATAATAGATTCATATGGCAACTTAATTTTCTTTCTAGGAAATTGTTCCATGCCCTTCCTTAACGGAAGTTGAAATCTAATGTTTCGTTCTTTAATATCAATAATTGCACCAATCGTTCTAAGGAAAGGTCTACCAAGAATAATAGGACATGTAGGATTGCAATCTATATCAAGAACAATGAAATCTACGGGCACATAATTACTATTTGCAATAATAAGAACATCATTAATCTTTCCCATAGGTTTCTTAATAGTGGAATCCGCAAGATGCAAATTTAAAGAACAATCATCAAATTCACGGAAACCTAGCACATCACATAAAGTTTTTGGAATCGTGGAAACGCTAGCACCCAAATCACACAAAGCATAGCACTCATAATCTTTAATCTTAATCTTAATAGTTGGTTCCCACTCATCATAAAGTTTTCTAGGGATAGAAACTTCCAATTCAATCTTTTCTTCAAAAGATTTCATCATAGCATCAACGATATGTTTAGTAAAAGATTTATTTTGATTATAAGCATGAGGAGAATTCAACATGGATTGCAACAAGGAAATACAATCTATTAAAGAACAATTATCATAATTAAAATCCTTGAAATCCAAAAGAGTGGGTTCATTGCTACTTAAAGTCTTGACCTCTTCAATCCCACTTTTATCAATTTTTGCATCTAGATCTATAAACTCCGAATCATTGGGACACCTTTTAACTAAAGTTGACTCATCTCCAGTCCCATCTTTATCAAAATTTATATTGGAAAACAAAGATTCAACAGGTGTCACATCAATCACTTTAAGATCTTCATCATTATTTTCACAAAAACTAGAAGAACACGCTTTTACAAACCAATCTCGTTTAGCACGCATCTCAGCGGTTCTTTCTTTACACTCATCAATGGAAATTCTCATAGCTTTCAGAGACTCATTAATATCATGCTTGGGTGGAATAGATCTAATTTTCAAAGAATCAATCTCAAGAGAAATTCTATCCACGTTCCTAGCCAAATCATCCATCTTAAGCAATTTTTCTTCAACCAAAGCATTAAAACTCTTTTGTGAAATCATAAATTCTTTAACACTATTCTCAAAATTAGAGGACATCTTATTATAATTTCCATAAGAATTGTTGTAGGAATTACCATCATTATTAGAGAAATTACTAGGAAACGGCCTAGGATTAAATTGCCTCTATACGCGTTATTACCAAAATTGTTCTTACCAACAAAATTCACATCCATAGATTCATTATTATTCTCAATCAAAGTAGACAAAGGCATATCATTAGGATCAATAGGAGCACTCTTGCTAGCAAATAAGTTCATCCATCTTTCCACTCAAAACATTAATTTCTTCAATCGCATGCACTTTTTTACTAGTAGAAGATCTTTCGGTGTGCCATTGAGAATAATTAACCATAATATTGTCTAGGAGTTTAGTAGCTTCTCCTAAAGTAATTTCCATAAAAGTACCTCCCGCGGCGGAATCTAAAAGATTTCTAGAAGCAAAATTCAATCCGGCATAAAAAATTTGTATGATCATCCATAAATTTAAACCATGGGTAGGGCAATTTCGTATCATCAATTTCATCCTCTCCCAAGATTGTGCAACATGTTCATGATCAAGTTGCTTAAAATTCGTAATCTCATTCCTAAGGGAGATGATCTTAGCGGGAGGAAAATACTTGGAAATAAAAGCATCTTTACACTTATTCCATGAATCAATACTATTTTTAGGCAAAGATGAAAACCAAGTTTTAGCACGATCTCGTAGTGAGAACGGAAATAGCTTCAATTTAACAATATCATTATCCACATCTTTCTTCTTTTACATATCACACAAAT
Source organism: Thinopyrum elongatum (assembly GCA_011799875.1). Lineage (NCBI taxonomy): Eukaryota > Viridiplantae > Streptophyta > Magnoliopsida > Poales > Poaceae > Thinopyrum > Thinopyrum elongatum. The sequence goes on from CM022303.1 coordinate 720,661,562, forward strand.
CAACGAAATTGTTTAGATGGGATGCGGCATCTTCACTAGGAAGGCCAGAAAATTGATCTTTCATAACAAGATTCAGCAAAGCGGCATTAATTTCATAAGATTCCGCACTAGTGGCGGGAGCAATCGGAGTACTAATAAAATCATTAAAATTAGTATTGGAAAAGTCACACAATTTGGTATTCTCTTGAGTCATCGTGACAAAGCAAGCAATCTAACACAGGAGCAAATAAAAAGACAAACGGAAGAAGGGCGAAGAAAAGGGCGAATCTTTTCGAAAATCGATTTAGAAGTGAGGGAGAGGAAAACCAGAGGCGAATGGCGAGTAATGTAATGCAAGAGATGAGAGTTTTATGATAGGTACTTGGTATGTCTTGACTTGGCGTAGATCTCCCCGGGAACGGCGCCAGAAATTCTTCCTGCTACTTCTTGAGCTTGCGTTGGTTTTTCCCTTGAAGAGGAAAGGGTGATGCAGCAAAGTAGAGATAAGTATTTCCCTCAGTTTGAGAACCAAGGTATCAATCCAGTAGGAGAAGAACGCGCAAATCACCAATACCTGCACAAACAATCAAACGATTGCACCCAACGCGATAAAGGGGTTGTCAATCCCTTCACGGTCATTTGCAAAAGTGAGATCTGATAGAGATAGATAAACAAAATATAAAATATTTTTGGGTTTTTTGATTTATAGATCTGAAAATAAAAGATTGCAAAATAGTTGATCGGACACTAATATGATGGAAAATAGTAGATCGGAAACTAATATGATGGAAAATAGTAGATCGGAAACAAATGTGATGGAAAATAGACCCGGGGGCCATAGGTTTCATTAGAGGCTTCTCTCATGAAGGCAAATAATACGGTGGGTGAACAAATTACTATCGAGCAATTGATAGAAAAGCACAAAGTTATGACGATATCCAAGGCAATGATTATGCAATATAGGCATCACGTCCGTATCAAGTAGACCGACTCCTGCCTGCATCTACTACTATTACTCCACACATCGACCGACTCCTGCCTGCATCTAGAGTATTAAGTTCATAAAGACCAGAGTAACGCATTAAGTAAGATGACATGATGTAGAGGAATAAACTCAAGCAATATGATGTAAACCCCATCTTTTTATCCTCGATGGCAACAATGCAATACGTGTCTCGCTACCCCTACTTTGCCACTGGGTGAAATCACGCAAGATTGAACCCAAAGCTAAGCACCTCTCCCATTGCAAGAAAAACCAATATAGTTTGCCAAACCAAACTGATAATTCAAAGAGAAATACAAAGATACCAAATCATGCATATAAGAATTCAGAGGAGATTCAAATAATATTCATAGATAAGCTGATCATAAATTCACAATTCATCAGATCTCGACAAACACACCGCAAAAAAGTATTACATCAGATAGATCTCCAAGAACATCCAGGAGAACATGGTATTGAGAATCAAAGAGAGAGAAGAATCCATCTAGCTACTAGCTATGGACCCGTAGGTCTGTGGTAAACTACTCACGCTTCATCGGAAGGGCAATAGGGTTGATGTAGATGCCCTCCGTGATCGAATCCCCCTCCGACAGGGTGCCGGAAAAGGCCCCTAGATGGGATCTCACGGGAACAAAAGGTTGCGGCGGTGGAAAAGTGTTTTCGTGGATGCTTTTGGTGGTTTGGGAATATATGTGAATATATAGGAGGAAGATCTAGGTCAGGGGGTCACCGAGGGGCCCATAAGGTAGGGGGGCGCGCCCTACCCCCCTGGGCGCACCTCCACCCTTGTCGCCGCCTCGTGGCTCTTCTGACTTGCACTCCAAGTCACCTGGGTGTCTTCTGGTCCAAGAAAAATCATCGTGAAGTTTTATTTCATTTGGACTCCGTTTAGTATTCCTTTTCTACGAAGCTCAAAAACAAGGAAAAAACATAAACTAGCACTGGGCTCTAGGTTAATAAGTTAGTCCCAAAAATAATATAAAATAGCATATTAATGCATATAAAACATCCAAAATAGATAATTTAATAGCATGGAACAATCAAAAATTATAGATACGTTGGAGACGTATCACACCTCGGCGCCATAAAACTTGGGTCCTCAAGGTTTATGGCCGCCTACCTGATCAGGGTAGCGCGCGCACATAACCTTCCCTCGTAGGAGGCACCGGCGAGAGGCATGACAATAGACCGCATTAGGGCCTCCCCATCCAGGCAAGTGTGGTTGCAGTGGTGAGCTCGATTCGGTGGCACCATGACTCAGCCAACAGATTTGTTCAAGTTCGATTAATGTCAGGTTCAACTTGAATGGTGATGAGCTGAGTCATAACAACTTAGTGAGATAACAATGCACATGAGCATGATGCCAGTGTAACCACGGATGGTCAACATAACCCTTTAACAACATAGCATCAACAATGATAACTCATTTAGTCTACAGGATGCAGATAATCACGGCATGACGACGATCATGAATATAACAAGTATTGGCAGCACAAATCCTGACTATGCATATGAGCATGTCGATAGCCAGAAAAAGAATTAAAAACTGTTCTTTTCTGCCGCTAACGGACGAACGTCCGCTAATTAGAGGTTTCGGCCGGCGGGGTTGAAACAGAAAGCGCCTTACCTAAATACGTTTTCAGAGAAGTGAAAGCGCATTTCCGGAAGTACGTTTCCACTTAAAACGCACTGGCCCAGGGTCAACTCCCTAGTGCGGCTGACCGGTGGGACCGAGGAGCGGTGGGGCCCACTTGGACTAGTAAGCGTCTTCAACCTCCATCGCCCGCGCCTGGCAGAGGACCGGGCCGGCCCCGACGGCGTTTGCCGCCGGCACAGGCCACCATAGGCGGCGCCCAGCCTACCCACGGGTTCAGCGCGACGAGGCGGTCTCGTTCCTGGTCGGCACGGTCGCCGGGGAGATCGGAGTCAGGCGAGGCACCTCCCGCGGCGAACGGCGACTTCGGCCGGAGATGAGCTCGGCGCAACGGCCGCGGAGAGGAGGGGAGAGGGTAGGGGTCGGCTCCCTGGTGATGTTGGAGGGCTTCAGAAGAGGTTAGGCGGAGCGGGAGCGGTCGTGGAGCTCGAATTCGAGCTGAAGCCCGCGGCGGCCATGGCAGCCAGGGAGGGCGAGGAGAGCTCCGCGAGGTCGATTCGGTGGCCGGGGACGCGTTTAGGAGAGGTTTGAGGAGGTGTATCAGGCCTAGAGGGCGCGGGCATGACTTATATATCCGCGGCGAGGGGCGCGGGCTGGATGCCGCCTCCACCGAATGGACGAGCTCCGGCGACGGGCCAGGCGCCCGTGCGAGCCCGTACGACGATGGGGGAGAGACTGAGGAGTGGGGTAGCAACGCGGGATGGCAGAAAGTGCGGACGCGGGATGGCAGGGGGACGAGCACGCGCGGGCGGCCACAGTGCACGCGTGCCCGTCGATTTGGCTCGGTCCAGCGAGCTTCTAGTGGGGAAGGGTGCTCCGGGGAGGCAAGGGAACAGGGGAGGGAGCTGCGGCGAGCGGAGGTGGCGCACGGAGGGCGCTCGGGCGGCGGCAGAGCGGGTCCGGGCGCCAGAGCGCGCTGTTGGCCTGCAGAGCACGCGCTCTGTACCTGGTCACCGCGTGCAATGGCGATAGGAGGGTCCCCGTGCCTTGATAATGCTGTCTAGCCTGTTCGCTTTCTTAAGTGGGTCCTATCTGAGGTGATGTATCAAAGAAAGGCACTGTGGGTTGATGGGAGGGATCAGAGAAAGATTGCTGTTGCAAATTTTGGCATGATGTTGTGGTCAAATGATATGTGATAAGAGATAACCAGGATGTCACAAAGGTTTAGGGCAGAAAGAACTATGATCCTGTGAAATATGAAGTAATTTGGACCACTATTTAACATAGTTGCTTCACAACTGCTAAAACTGGTCCAGAAGTTAGATCATGAAGTAGCACTCACATGTTTGCTTGGGTTGAGCTGAAATTTGGTGTATGATGGTCATTTGGGCATATGAAGGCACTGCAAAAATTTCATACCATTTGGATACACCAACATGGTACTTACTTCACAATGCTTCCCACTGGACAGAAACTTGGGGAAATGTTGTGGAGAAAATTACATGGAAAAATGATGTGAATATTGGCATGATCAAATGATATAGGTATATTTAGGTCCTGGATTAATTTCAGATTTTATGAAGCAATATAAAATATAGTTGCTTCACAACCTGAAATTATGGCCAGAACCAAAGATTTGAAGGTGTGCTCACATAGTTTGTTGGATGGAGATGAAATTTGGTTTAGACTCGTGATTTGATCATATAAATGACCTACCAAAATTTTAACTCATTTGGATAAGCCTAGCTAGTACTTCCTTCACAAAGCTTCCCTCTGGACAGAAATTTGGAAATTTTCTGAGGAAGATTTACTATGCAAATGGAGCTGAATTTTGGCATGTGGAAATTATTTGGATATGAGAGAGTGCCCAAAAATTTTTAGGGCAATCAAGAAAATATAAATAGCACTTCCTTCACAAAGTGCCCTGCTGGACAAAATAGGAAATGAATATTCCTGAATTATTTTTGAGCTAGGAAAGGATGGGTTTTGACATATTTGTGGATGATATGATCCAAAGAATTTATGAGAATTTTGTGGGATTTTGTGGAATGGCAGAAATATAGGTTGCTTCACAACCTAGGGCAAACAGGGTTATTCCTTTAATAGAAAAAGGAATATTCCCAAGAAATGAATGTTGGGGTTGGGCTCAGGTGGAAATGACATGGCCTTGAGATGGATTAGAGAGTGACAAGCCACTTGGGAGAGGACTAAGAGGTGATCTCCCCAGGTTTTAAGACCACAAAGCCACGGAAACAGGAACTCCAAATAAAAATTCAAAGAAATCCAAAAGAAAAAAGAAAGGGCCAAAAATCGGGGTGTTACAAACCAACCCCCCTTACGATAAATCTTGTCCTCGAGATTTGGTTGCTCAGGGAACAGGTATGATTTTTCTGACTTAAGGAAACCGTTTCCAACTCGGGTATCCTTTAATGTTCCCTCTGAGTTCCATCTGATTGACTGCCTTGTTCTGGGGTTGTTTGCTTCACCATCTCCCACATTCTGGTTAGTCTTCCTTCATATGTTCATCCTCGCGCTGATGTGATGACCCCGGCTTAATCGTGCACTAACCATACACGCAAATGCACACGATTAAGCCTAAGGACTCACTTGAAGATATCACAACATAACTCTAAAACATAAATAAAGTCATACAAGCTTAATATTACAAGCCAGGGCCTCGAGGGCTCGAATACATAGCTTGATGGCATACAAGCGTCAGCGGAAGCATCAGATATCTGGGTACAGATATATTACAGAAAGAGAGAGGTAAGCCTTTAGAAGGCGGGGAAAATAAAATACTACGATCGAAAGGCGTAGGCCTCCTGCCCTGGACCCTCCAATCCTACTCATGGTCGTCAGTCGGCTCCTCGTAGTAGTAGTAGTAGTAGTACTCGCCAGGCGGGTAGTAGTAGTAGTGGTCGTCGACTGGGACGTCTGGCTCAGGGGCTCCGTCGTCTGGTGGCATCAATTTGGGATATGGGGGAAAAAGAAAGTAAAGCAAACATGAGTACTCATCCGAAGTACTCAGCAAGCAAGGATCTACACTACATGTGCAACATTTTCAAAAGGAGGGCTGTATATGTGGACTGGGCTGCAGAAATGCCAGAATAGAGGGGAAAACCTAGTCCTATCGAAGACTAGCATCTTCAACATCTTCAACAGTCTTGCAGCATTAGAAGAGTGCAGATTACATCAAGTAAAGTAGTAGCAGTTGTAACATCAACCTCGACCTGAGATCCTTTCTCGACTCCCTGCGAGAAATCAATCCCAGAGCCGTACTATCCAGTTCTCATCTCAAGTTCTAGTTGTACCGATCGGGATACAACTCTGAGTGTCCGTTACCGTAGGACAGGCTATCGATAGAAGTTTCTTTCCTGCAGGGGTGCACCAAGTTACCCACCACGCTTGCTTAACTCCGGCCGGACACACTTTTCTGGATCATGCCCGGCCTCGGCTAAGCAACACGCCGCAACCCGACCGAATACTTAACAGAGAGGTCAGCACGCCGGACTAAACCTATGCCCCCAGGGGTCTTGGGCCATCGCCCCGGACGCTCCTGCACATTGCGAACGCAGCTGAAAGCAGACCTAGCAACCCCTTATACAAGTGCGGTTGCGTTCCCAATCCAATTCAGCGCGCGCCGCTCAGTCGCTGACGTCTATTAAGCTCCGGCTGAAGTATACGACGCAGAACGCCCATACTATGCCCACGTGATGGTTAGTGCTATCCGACCAGAGGCCGGCTCGGATCATATATCCAAATCGTAGTGTCCTAGTGGCTTGCGGTAACGAGCAGAGACTCACGAAAGATGTGACCCCGTCGCCCCGTCTCGAGGACTTGCTGCAAGGGCTAAGAATGCCCGGCCGCGCGTCGTGGAATATCTCACGGGTAACTATCCATCACTCGCGGGTACCCCTCAGGGTCGACCCGCCTTCTCAAGTATCAATATCATCAGTTATATAAGGCATCCGTGAGGCTACCATGTCAAGGGGAATCCTGAGGAATCACCCTCGATGGAATTCCCGCTCGATGTTGTCGTCAAGGTGAACGAAGGAGGAATCACCCTCGAGGTGCACACTTGAGGTGTTGCACGACGGCGTCGGTGTCGGGGGTGGTGTAGGAGGAATCACCCTCGCTTACCACGACCGAGTAACTAACCTACAAGGTTATCATTAGAAGTGTTGTCGAGGTATCACCCTCGGCACTCGATAGTAACCCAGTAGTGTCGAGCAAATTAGGGGGGAAGTGAAGTGCGGTGCCGGGGCTGATCTTCGATCCCGTTGGTCGGGTCTTCTGAAACTCCAGCGGGGCAGTCGGGATAAAGTGGGGGTCACTAATGGGGCTCTACCCAGTCTATTCTAAACAGTTTAGGATGAACAGTAAGGTATCAAATAGCAGGTTACAATAAACAGGCTATGCAGCAGAAATAGGATAAACAGTAACAGTAGCAAAATTCTAATGCAAGCAGGAGAAATTAGAATGGGCGATATCGGGATGATCAAAAGGGGGGCTTGCCTGGTTGCTCTGGCAAGAAGGGCTGGTCTTCAGGGGTGTCGTCGGGGACGTAGTCGTACTCCGGAGCTGCGTTTACCTCGGGAGCTACGTCGACGTCAGGGGCTACCGAGAGAGAAGAGGGGGAAGAAACAGGTAAACATAATGCAAACAAATGCAACACGGTGCGTGCGAAGCTATGATGCAGTGCAGGGTTGCCTGAATATGCATCTAAGTCATTTTAGTTATTTTTAGGATTATCGCGGGATTTAATAACCGGGGTGAGTGAACTATTCATCTGCCGGATTCGAGCCCGGAGTTACGAGTTCTTCTACGTAGGGGGTTCCGACAATGAAATAGACGGCACGATCAAACTCGTCTCGTCGGTCTGAGCAACTTTCATGTTTTAACTTTTTCGATCTGAGCTACGGTCTAAAAGTTATGAATTTTTAAAGTTTATTAGAATTTCTAGAATTAATTTTATTTACAGAAAATGAATTATGATGTCAGCATTGCGTGAGGATGACGTCAGTAATCAACAGAGACGCTGACCAGGTCAAACCTGACCAGTGGGTCCCACTGGTCAGTGACTGGGCTAAATATCAGTGGTTAATTTATCTAAACTAACCTAATTATCTAGCGGGACCCTCTTGTCAGTGGCTATACTATTTAACCATTTAATTTAAATCCAGATTAGCCTAATTAATCGAGGGGGCCCCACACGTCAGTCACACAGGGGAACAGTACAGCGCGTTGACTATAGTCAACGCGGTCAACAGAGCAACGGGGCCCATCGGTCAGTGACTCAGGCGGGTCCACGTGGCGGCCAGGTCAGCGGGCGGCGCCGGAGTTGCTTCGGCGACCGTTTCCGCGGCGGTTTCTCACCGGAGTCGGGCGGGTTTCACCTACAGGACACGCCTGGAGGTGCGGTTGGTCGCGAACGAACTAGGGCGATGAGCCGCATCCATTGGTGGTGGGGGTCCGTCCGCGGGTGGTTGGAATCGGCGCCGGCGTCGAGGTCAGCGGCGGAGCAGCTTCGGGCGAGCACGGAATCGGAGCCACGGGGTGCTAGCTGGCTGGCTAAGGGGCTCGCTGGCCTCCTGGGAGGGCCAGGAGCACATGGGGAACGCCGGTGCGGGCAGAGAAGCACTAGGTGCGCGAGCCCGATGGCCATGGCGGACGGCGGAGCTCAGCTACGCTGCGAGCTAGCTGCGGTGGAGGCGGAGAAGCGTGAGGAGGGGGAGAAGGGGCCGGAGCTCACCTTGGGGGCACACGGTGGCCCGGTGGGTGACTAGGAGCAGCAGTGGCGTGGATTCGAGGCGGCGGCGTTCGTCGGAGCCGAGGACGAAGGAGAGGTCGGGGCGGCGTTGCAGCAGCCTCCGGCTTGCTCTGCTGCCCGTAACCGAAGGAGTCGAGCACGATGGTCCTCCCGGACGTAGCTGTGCGGCGTGAGGTGCTCGTTGGCCGCGGTGGTGGCGAGCGACGGCGACGGCTCCGATCCAGATCGAAGAAAAAGACGAGCGAGGGAGAAAGGGAAGAGAGGGGGGTTGCTCTGGCGTGCTAGGGTTCACCACGGCGCGGAGGGGAACCTTATCCTCGCAGGCAAACAGCGGATGGGCGACGCGTGCGGCGCCGGCGACGTGTCGACGGGCGCGGCCGACAGTGCGGGGAGGATGGAGATGACCGGGGAGTAGCTGGGCCTGGCCGACTGGGCCTGCCAGGTAAGCCCAGGTGAGTGGCTCTGGCCTTTCTCTTTTATTAAGGTTCTTGTTTTTCTTTTATTTATTTAACAGAGAGGGAAAAGGATTTATTTAGGCATCCTAATCACTTAGAAACTATATGGGAAAGGTCTTAATAATTCCCTGGTGATTTTAGACACTGCCACAAAAAGTTTGGAGGCCAAAGGAATAGGTTAGATATTTTTAGAAATTGAAAAGGACAGATTAAGTGCTGCTGGACTACTGTTAAAATGTCCAGGGGCATTTTGGGAATTTATATGAAGTTGGTTTCAGTTTTATAAGTGCCTTGGGAATATTTGCAACATTATGGATATTTTAGTTTTGCCATTTGAAGAAATAAATATTTGACTTGCATTTGGAATTGGAATTTGAAGTTGAATATTTTCTTATGGCATAATGATGATGACTAGGCATGATTAAGAGGTGATCACTGTGGTGAGAGGCTGGGGATGTTACAAATCTCCTCCACTACAAGAAATCTCGTCCCGAGATTTAAGTGGGGAAGAAAAGGGTAACTTCGGGGGAACTGACCTTTATAGGGTCGATTATCTGGTGGACAACTCAGGGAATGTGGCAGAAGTATCTCTTGAGTTGAAACTGAAGAAAATATTGAGAGCAAGGTATGAAGGTACAATGAGAAGTATCAATCGAATGGATATTCGTTCGATACCTGAACGAAGTGTGAACAGGGGTTCAGGGTATCGGGAGTAGATCATCTCTCGAGGGGTGGCTCGGGATAACACACATAGTCAAGGGCAAAGGATGCTTCAGAATCAAGGATGCTACAAGAGAGTCAGGTTCCGATCCTGTGGAACTGTGGAGGGGTGTTGATCAAAGTAGGGAGAATGGTGTAATCTTACCGATCACGGCAACAAGGTTTGTCAGAAAATAGTCTATCAGTTGTGTCGGTAACATCGTCGGTACCAAGGGCGAGGGACGAAGAGAACCATTCTCCCGCTCGTTAAAATGAGGTGGACCAATAGGCAAAGTTCTCGTCCATCGGGGGTTACCGGAATGTCTTCGACAATAGTGACAGGGTCTCACTAACAGAGTTGTAGACCGAGATGTTTTCATAAGCAGAGAATTTATCTCTGCCCAGACAAGTTCGATTACAGGAAAGGTTAAACAAAACAATGGAAAGGAAAATGTGTTTACACACAACAATTGGGAGTATATCCTGTCCAAGAAAAAGCGGAGCATGATATACATGATGGAACAGTAAGTTTAAAAGCATTTAGATAAAGGGGCGAGGGATGAATCATGATATTACCCATGCAACGATGTTTGGATAATTGATCGAGAAACATTTGGCAATGTGCTTCCAATGTTCATGCTGGTGTTTGGAATAACACAGTCATGCTTCGAGGCAGCAAGGATGTGGTGTTTCAAGTAGGGGTTGGATCGAAAGATCACAAGAGATGCAAGGGACACTTCCAGGATTATCTCGAATCGTAAGAATTAACCAAACACAACCAGGTCTGTGTTGGCAGAAAGTCAAGGATGTCATCGATGATATCACAATCATCGAGGGGCAGAGATGGTATTTCTAGCCATGAATTCATTTGATATCCTGAAAGAGCTCGGAATGTTGATGAGGATCACGACACATTTGTCGAGAGGTTTCAAGAAGATGTAATCGGTCAGCGATGACATCAAGCAAAAGGAATGCCGAAGCGAAAGGTTATTGGAACCACGGATATGGCACAAGTTCGAAATCAAGCTTGTTGTCCGAGGTGAAATGATAAGATGAGGAAGATCGACGTAAGCTTTGCTCATCGTCAAAAAGTTGTGCTTCGGGAATAAGGACCAGGTAGCACAGTTAAAATTTAGCACGACAAGCATATAGCTGATCAGGCTAGGAATGAGGTGATGGAGCATTAAACTTCCTAGTAACAAGTACTAGGGGCAACACCGGAAGGTAAATCAGAGTAGAGGTTGGACGATGGGAAATGATCTGCAGAGGACAAGTATTTAACTTATCCGGGAAAATGGAATCAAGGAGGAAATATATGGTCGAAACCACGATTGCAAATGATCAATTCATAGATACAAGATGAACTTATACCAAGGAAATAGTTATCTTTACGAGCAGCTTCCACGATAAGTCCTACATCGGGTCCATGGGCATGAACACAAAGGTTCAAGGTCGACTCCCACTTCTTCAATGCATAACCTCTCATTCACTTCTCGCTTTTTAGTGAAGTTGACATGTTGAAAATTTATCTGGCGTAATACCAGTAGAGTATGACTCGTAGAAGTTTCTGGGTTCTCGCAGATGGCAGAAGCATAGATACAACCCATCGGGATATTTTACGAATCTATTCAACCATCAACGAAGGCAAGGGATACGAGTTCGAAAGCAAAGTGTCGAAGTTTAAAACAGGTGATACAATTTTCCGAAGATATCATGTATCAGGGGGAATAACTAACAAGGTTATGGAATATGGAAGACACTAACAGATAACGATCCACCATAAGATCTGGCGGACCGCAAAGGATAAGATTGTGAGTATCGGCACTCAATCGGATGAGGAAGGGATGCAAAGGCATCGGACTATAGAAACATCAAAATAAACCAGCGCTTAAGCCCAAAGGGGTTAGGATTCCAAAACAAGGGATCAGAAGCAGAGGCTCTGATCAAAAGATGAGTATGTTGGATAGCATTAGATGGCCAATCAATCAAAGATTGATTTACCGAGAACCAGCTCATATCCAAAATGACGTCCGAGCCGGAAGGATGAGTTAGTAGGGAAGAACTGATGATTGCGAGTATTCGCTCACATGTTGAATCAATGAGATCGGAATGATAATGACAAGGGATATCAACCATGACTACTTGACATATGGAACTATCCATAATGCAAGCAAGCAAGAATTTTAGGAGCAGTAAGCTGCAGAGGATTCTCGGGAGATTAGATAATATTGCAAAGTGCTTTAGGAATCACAGGAACAACTGGGGATGAACAGATCCCCGATAATGTGAGGAATTAACCGCAGTGCGAAAGAAGATGCACGGCAGTAGGCTCAAAGGATTCTCGGTTTAACGAGGAATATTACAGGGTATCTCGTGAAAACAAGGGCGACTGGGTATAAAGATACAAACGGCAAGGATGTGTAATTGTTCACGGTGATTATCGGTAATAGAGGTCTTGCAAAAGCAGTGGACAAAGGGTCTCGAAAAACTTCGGAGAGTATCTTCGGAGTCTTCTGATGATGACATGCCATCTTCTGGGATGAGGGGGGGGCCTCCGGGAGAAAGCGGTTACGAGAACCTAATGTCAAGTTAGTAAAACATTTAATCTGAATAGAAGGGAGATCAGAGTTCCCAGAGTATAGATGAGAAATAAAGGATCCTAATACCACCCAGTTGGCGACGTGGGCCCGTAAGCCACACAGCCAAGTTAGTAAAATAGTTTTCGACCACTAGACTCAACTTCGGCCAAGGAATTGGATAGGGGGATTCCTAGAGGCAGTCGGCTCTGATACCAACCTGTGACGACCCCGGCTTAATCGTGCACTAACCATACACGCAAATGCACACGATTAAGCCTAAGGACTCACTTGAAGATATCACAACACAACTCTAAAACATAAATAAAGTCATACAAGCTTAATATTACAAGCCAGGGCCTCGAGGGCTCGAATACATAGCTCGATGGCATACAAGCGTCAGCGGAAGCATCAGATATCTGGGTACAGATATATTACAGAAAGAGAGAGGTAAGCCTTTAGAAGGCGGGGAAAATAAAATACTACGATCGAAAGGCGTAGGCCTCCTGCCCTGGACCCTCCAATCCTACTCATGGTCGTCAGTCGGCTCCTCGTAGTAGTAGTAGTACTCGCCAGGCGGGTAGTAGTAGTAGTGGTCGTCGACTGGGACGTCTGGCTCAGGGGCTTCGTCGTCTGGTGGCATCAATTTGGGATATGGGGGAAAAAGAAAGTAAAGCAAACGTGAGTACTCATCCGAAGTACTCAGCAAGCAAGGATCTACACTACATATGCAACATTTTCAAAAGGAGGGCTGTATATGTGGACTGGGCTGCAGAAATGCCAGAATAGAGGGGAAAGCCTAGTCCTATCGAAGACTAGCATCTTCAACATCTTCAGTAGTCTTGCAGCATTAGAAGAGTGCAGATTACATCAAGTAAAGTAGTAGCAGTTGTAACATCAACCTCGACCTGAGATCCTTTCTCGACTCCCTGCGAGAAAGCAATCCCAGAGCTGTACTATCCAGTTCTCATCTCAAGTTCTAGTTGTACCGATCGGGATACAACTCCGAGTGTCCGTTACCGTAGGACAGGCTATCGATAGAAGTTTCTTTCCTGCAGGGGTGCACCAAGTTACCCACCACGCTCGCTTAACTCCGGCCGGACACACTTTTCTGGGTCATGCCCGGCCTCGGCTAAGCAACACGCCGCAACCCGACCGAATACTTAACAGAGAGGTCAGCACGCCGGACTAAACCTATGCCCCCAGGGGTCTTGGGCCATCGCCCCGGACGCTCCTGCACGTTGCAAACGCGGCTGAAAGCAGACCTAGCAACCCCTTATACAAGTGCGGTTGCGTTCCCAGTCCAATTCAGCACGCGCCGCTCAGTCCCTGACGTCTATTAAGCTCCGGCTGAAGTATACGACGCAGAACGCCCATACTATGCCCACGTGATGGTTAGTGCTATCCGACCAGAGGCCGGCTCGGATCATATATCCAAATCGTAGTGTCCTAGTGGCTTGCGGTAACGAGCAGAGACTCACGAAAGATGTGACCCCGTCGCCCCGTCTCGAGGACTTGCTGCAAGGGCTAAGAATGCCCGGCCGCGCCTCGTGGAATATCTCACGGGTAACTATCCATCACTCGCGGGTACCCCTCAGGGTCGACCCGCCTTCTCAAGTATCAATATCATCAGTTATATAAGGCATCCGTGAGGCTACCATGTCAAGGGGAATCCTGAGGAATCACCCTCGATGGAATTCCCGCTCGATGTTGTCGTCAAGGTGAACGAAGGAGGAATCACCCTCGAGGTCCACACTTGAGGTGTTGCACGACGGCGTCGGTGTCGGGGGTGGTGTAGGAGGAATCACCCTCGCTTACCACGACCGAGTAACTAACCTACAAGGTTATCATCAGAAGTGCTGTCGAGGTATCACCCTCGGCACTCGATAGTAACCCAGTAGTGTCGAGCAAATTAGGGGGGAAGTGAAGTGCGGTGCCGGGGCTGATCTTCGATCCCGTTGATCGGGTCTTCTGAAACTCCAGCGGGGCAGTCGGGATAAAGTGGGGGTCACTAATGGGGCTCTACCCAGTCTATTCTAAACAGTTTAGGATGAACAGTAAGGTATCAAATAGCAGGTTACAATAAACAGGCTATGCAGCAGAAATAGGATAAACAGTAACAGTAGCAAAATTATAATGCAAGCAGGAGAAATTAGAATAGGCGATATCGGGATGATCAAAAGGGGGGCTTGCCTGGTTGCTCTGGCAAGAAGGGCTGGTCTTCAGGGGTGTCGTCGGGGACGTAGTCGTACTCCGGAGCTGCGTCTGCCTCAGGAGCTATGTCGACGTCAGGGGCTACCGAGAGAGAAGAGGGGGAAGAAACAGGTAAACATAATGCAAACAAATGCAACACGGTGCGTGCGAAGCTATGATGCAGTGCAGGGTTGCCTGAATTGTTGAGGAACGGAGCGTGTAATTCAAATAATTTCCTACGCTCACGCAAGATCTATCCAAGGTGATGCATCGCTACGAGGGGGAGAGTGTGTCTACATACCCTTGTAGACCGTTAGTGGAAGCATCTCACAACGCGGTTGATGTAGTCGAACAATCCTTCGAGCTCCACCGATCAAGTGTCGAACGTACGGCACCTTCGAGTTCTAACACACGTTCAGCTTGGTGACATCCCTCGCCTTCTAGATCCAGCTAGTAGTCGAGGTAGTAGATGAGTTCCGTCAGCACGACGGCGTGGCGACGGTGACGGTGAAGTGATTCCGACAGGGCTTCGCCTAAGCACTCCGGAAATATGACGGTGCCTCTAAACGGTGGAGGGGGGCGCCGCACACGGCTAATTGATCAAGTCAATTGTGTACCTAGAGGGGGCGCCCCCCCTCCGTATATAAAGGAGGGAGGGGGCCGGCCCCTAGAGGAGGCGCACCAAGGAGGGGGGAGTCCTACTAGGAGTGGGACTCCCACCCCTAGTAGGACTCCTCCTAACAAGGGGGGAAAGAGGGGGAAAAGAGGGAGTAGGAGAGGGGGTGCGGCCCCCACCCCTAGTCCAATTCGGACCCAAAGGGGGGGGGGGGCTGGCGCAGGCATCCCTTGGCTTGTAGGGGAACGCAGCAGAAAACAAAAATTTTCCGACCTACGCACCAGCCCAGGACCACTATGGAGACTGCATACAAGGTTTGATCATTTTCGTTACCGACTCGTAGCGCAGCGGAAGTAGAGTCGATGACGATCGTTGGTGCAGATCCCCGCAGCTAGGATTTACAACCTCCCAACCGCGAGGATGTATACCCTCATCTTCCCTTCGGACAGCCCTCCGGGAGGCGGTCGAACAGTCCCCCGGACGGTGTCGCGGACAGCCCTTCGGGAGGACCTTCGAAACTCGAGCGGTCACTCGGACAGCCCTTCGGGAGGACTCACAGAACTCGGACCGTCACTTGGACAGCCCTTCGGGAGGCACTCTCGAACAGCCCCTCGGGCACTAAGATCGAAACTACGACCTCTCTACGGGGTTGCACACATACGGTGTCATCTATCCGGCAGGGCTTCGCCGTCCATAACTAGTTCCCACCGGAACCCAGACAGCCTTTCGGCTCTACGAAACTCTTTTCGTGGGAGGGAGAGAGAAGCCAGATCATTGCATGGCACTTGTATGTGAGAAGGAGTGAGTCTTTAGGCAGCCCCCTCCACCCCTATTTATAGGCCAAGCCCAAGGGTGGCTTCTCCAAGAAGCCAAGGGGAAAAATACCAAAGGACCCTCAAGGTGGCTTCTCCAAGAAGCCACCCAAAAAGCACTTTCACTATTCACGACGACATTTTTCAGCGTCCGTTCAAACTGAAAATATTTATGTGGGCTTAGAACATTTCCAGTACCCACTAAAATAATTTTCAACGCGTTCTGGAACAATTCCAGTTTAGTGATTTCATCTGCGAAAAGCATCTGAAGCGGTTCCGGCAGCCCCGGAACATTTACGGTTTTTCTTCCAGAAAATTCCCAGAAGTTTCCAGAATGATTCTGGCATCCTCCAAGAATTATCAGGCATGTGCCGAAACCATTTTGACTTAATGGTATCCCCTGAAACAACTTTTCAGTTTCACCGGAACTCATCCGGTGACCTCTCTCTGCGGAACTTTTCCGCTGTCCGAAACTTTTCGGTGTCCGAAACTTTTTCGGTGATTTTCTCTCAGACTCCCTGTCTAGTATTCAGCAGATAGATGACCCTTAAGCGTGTGACCCTATAGGTTCGGTGAAGTATAGACATGACCTGGAACCCCTTCCGATCAATGATCAACATCGGAGCCGTGGACACCCATATTGACCCCTATACCCACACGAATGAATATTCGAGTGAACCTCCAGTTGCCGTGTGCTATTCCTGCTGCTTCACGATATGTTACAAATACCCGAGGTTAGACATGTTGGCATCCCCGTGGATCAACAACTTGTCCACTATGCCAGTTACCCCGTTATCGGTATTGTTCTCTTTTCTCGTTACCGTGTTCTGGCATCCCCGTGATCAAATCACAAAGTGTCTGGCCAGACGATGATGGATACCGTAACACCGAGAGGGCCCAGAGATATCTCTCCATCGTCAGAGGAGCAAATCCCAATCTTGAGCTATCAAGTTACTTGACATACTTTCCCATGAACCCGTAAGCCGCCGTAATAGCCATCCATTTACGGATGACGTTTAACAAACCCCAAAGTTCATGAATCAAGCATGAAGAAACTCGATACTCTCATGGTCTGAGGAATCATGCAAACATTAACCATCTCTGTGTTATTAACCATTAACTCATGACGAATGTATCTCATAGCATAACATCAATTCGGGTCGATTCAACACAAATGTCCTTCCTGACATTGTGCCCTCAAAGTTGCTGGCATAGACATGCCCATGATTGGAAAAACATAATCATCATGCAACACTTGAGCTAGTCTTAGAGGCACGACTAGGAATACATTTTACCGTTTATTATACCACACGTGCACATGGGTTTTCCCCAGAGCCTTTATGGATATATGGGCTCGGGAACCATAGCAGTTATAGCATGGAATATAAACTTAATTATGAACAGGGAGATAATTAATAACATTTATTATTTCCTCTAGGGCATATCTCCTACAGACTCCCACTTGCACTAGAGTCAATAATCTAGTTGATGCTAATGCACTTTACACCTGTGGCACACCGGTGTAAATATACTTCGCTTGTGGTATAGCCTGATGTCCAACGGATCTGACGACTTCAGCTCCGTGTGTATCTTTGCATATCCTCGCGTTTTCACGCCTTCACAAAATTCATATTTTGTGTGGACTTGGCTTGGTATGTATGTGAATCACAGGTCGAACCTGGATTCCTCAGACTGAGTTATGGAGCAACTACTTGCAGTAGTGTCCCATGATTCAACATCTTCTTTGTCGCTTTTAAAAGCGGCAACATACTTCGCCTCTGTTATAGAATTCGCCACAGTAACTTGTTTGGAACAATTTCCAACTACCGTGCCACCATATTGTGTTTTACACAAAACCCTCAAATTAAATAAAAAATCGCTTGGAGCATGGATGAAGACTGTATCGATGTAACCTTTTACAACGAAATCTTCATGATCTCCGCTTGCGAGAAAACATGTCATCAGTGCTACTATAGTACTCAATGACCCTTTTTCACTGTTGTCCCATGATCAGAACTTTTGATCACCTTGGTATCTATACTCGCAACAACTTTGGAGTATTGGACATATCTGGTTGTTTTTACATACCATGGAATACATGATTAATCCAAACACAAGAGTGTGTGGAATCTCCATCATGTATTTTGCTCATCAGTGTTTTGGGACACCGAGTCTTGCAAAAACACTTTCCATGTGACTTCGGCAAGAATCACTCCTTGACGGTTTTTAATGCTAAAAGGTTTTAGCATTTTGTCAATATGTATCTTTGCTCAGCCCCATCAGGTAAATCTATCTCCATAGATCATCATGCCTAATATTAAGGCTATTTAGCCCAAGCACTTCATCAAAAAACCCTTTTTAAATGAAGTCCTAATTCGTGTCAAGAAATTTAATTCCAATTAACAATGTGTCAAGCACACAACGTTTTTAGAAATATTATTATGCTCCCACTTACTTTCTTGAATCACAAGCATCTTCGTTACCCATTGATGAAGTCAAAACCCTTTTAACCATTTCGTCAAAACACAAAGATTCCAACTCCATTTTACTCTCTTCTGTCCATTGCTGGAACTCTGAAGTTTGCATACTTACTAGCATCCTCTGGATTGACAAAATACCTTGGACTGTAACACATGCAAGTCCTTGGTTTCATTTCCATCAGGTGGAAATCCTTTTGCCATCCATTGTTTTATATCTCATGATATGAAATATGTATTAATTGCTAGTTCAACCCGAACCGACTTTAAGCATCGCTACGGTGAAGCAACCTCATCGTAGTCAACTCCTTGAACTTGTATATTGCAACAAGTCGAGCTTTATGGATAAAACATTTTTATTCGTATCAGTTATAGTTCCATAAATATTCGTCAGACTCTAAGTCTTCCGAAAGGTGTATCAAGGTTTTAATCTTGAATCACTTATATGGAAACTATCTCGGATTGTATTGGCATTTAGCCAATTCCGGAGTCAGGGCCCATCAACGCTTCCTTGTGTATCGTAGGTATACTGTTGTCTAACAACAATATCTCGTTTGCGCACCTGAGAGGTTTGCACGAGCCTTGCCTACGTGGTTCAGCTGCAAGTTCGACCGAAGTCAATACATTTTATTGTAGAGACTTCCGTATCAGTCGCAGTAGGAAACTCTGGAATTGCTTCCAAGGTCTCTTTCCTTTGACCTGATGACGAAGATACTGTTTATCTTGTCGAGTTGCACTATTCTCCCACTCACCTTTTGAAAGAACCATTTTCTTCAAAAAGCATACCGTTCTTTGTGGCAAACCTATTTGCCTCGGTATAGTGAGGGAGGAATACCCAATTACTTGGGATAACCTACAAAGTAGCACTTGCCTGATTTGAAATAGGTTTGTAACCTTTTACACAAGCCCCATATTCCAAATGTTAAGAAAAGATATGACATGGTTGGGCATACCATACCATGGTGTCATTTCAACAGACCCGATTGAGCTCTTTTCAGTGTAAAAGCCGCAGTCTCTAAAGCATCACCTTAAAAGGGATAATGGCAAATTTATTTATGTCATCTTTGATCTTACCATGTCATAAATGGTTCGATTACATCTTCACGGACTTTCCACTCACAGTGGTGTTCCGGGAGGTGTAAGTTATGAAACTCTTTTCACAACTCATCAGACATTCGCTAAACTTGTAACTCAAATATTTCTTTCTGCAATCAAATTGTAGAAACATAATTTTCTTGTTACAATAACTTCTACTTCATTTTGAAAACCCTTCAAATGATTTCAAAAGATCCAGACTTACGTCTCATCAAGTAAATATCCATATATCTACTTGAGTCATTTCTGAAGATAGATAAATCCACTACTTGCAACAACATTTATCGGACTACATATATCAAAATGTATGATCACCAATAAGTTCTTTGCTCGTTCCTTATGGCCTGTGAACGGTATTTCAGTCACTTTACTTTCGGAGGAAAGTTGCAAGTGTCAGATGATTCAAAATCAAACGACTTCAAAATCCATCATAATGGAATTTTGCATGCGGGCTTCTCCAATGTGACCAAATGTAGTGCCACACTTGTGTGGTATTCTTTTAGTCTTACGACATTTAGCGTCAGTGTTATGGATGTATCATATTACCATCAATATTCATAACATACGTCCCATCTAGGATGGAAGCATGGCCCTTCATGTTATTCATAATACTGAACAACAATTGTTGCTTTTATGAACAACTCTTTTGCAACAAACATTATGCAATGGGCTAGAGTGTTTAAAACTCTAAGATGAATTTATGAAAGTAAATCCAGAGGTAATATATTGTTATCATTATTCATAACATACATCTCATTCTCAATGAAAGTATGGCCCTTATGTTATTCATAACATCGAACATCAAAAGTTCTCTTATGAACAACCTTCTTGCAAGATACCTTATGCAATGGGCTAGAGTTTGTGAAACTCTAAATGAATTATGAAAATAAATACAGACGGTAATATACCGATGGAAGGTATAGTAACATTTACTATGTTCCCTGTGTATACCTAAAACTCATTTCTGGCTGGTCTTTCAGGCCATAGTAGTTCTTACATCGAGTTGCAACAGAATGCAATCGAGCGGGTATCTTTGTGATTAACTCACAATACCCAAAAATTAGTGATTAACATGTTTAACCATAATTCCCAAGAACTATATCTTTGACCAGCCTTCTATACATCAAAAACTTGTATGACATTCATACATGAGCTGGATATTCCAGTCTTCTTTCCTTTTTGCCATTGTACTTCTAACAGTTTAACTTTTAGTATTTCTCCTACTCTCAGAAGAAGCACCGAACTTAAGAGTGGCGTTAGCCCCGGACTTCCTAGGTGTGTAAGTCACACTAACATCCTTCGGACACTTCCTTTCTCTTTAAGTTGTTGTTTTATTCACCTTTCATCATATGACAGGCATTCTTCTGGATCCCTCTCTTATCAGTCTAATGCATAGTAAACTCCTTTACTAATAGTTTGCAAACAAACATTGCTTTGGATATCTCATATCTTTTAGCCTTTGTCTGTCTCTGAAAATGATTTTCAGATTCCATGAATATCACATAACTATCCAAACTTTCGAAGTTTGGGTCTCATGGAAGTAAACATATTGCACTTGACTGAAACGGAATTCTAGCTTTTGGATCGAAGGATGAGAGTCACATGATCCATAGCATAAGCGAGAGAATACCAAAGTATGCGATAGGACAAAGTCCTTCTCGGCACTCTTGAGGACAATCCTCACATTATGTTACCAACCGTAAAGTTTTAACCAGATATTTAACAGCTATTCAATTTTAACAGGGAAGGTGGAAATGCGAGCCATTATTCTACAACTATTATGCAAAATACACTTAGACAGTGTTCAAAATTAATTGCACTGAGAATTTAAACAAGTTAATTCATCAGTGCGCTCCCACTCAAATCAATATCTCTCATAATTGATTGTGAGTGATTCAAGATCCGCATTTCAATTCGACGCCATTGACGGGTTCATCACTGATGACGTGAATTTCAATCGGTAGGCCAACTTGCCAATCACATCTCTATGTGACTCTTGTCCATCTTTCGATGCGTGTGTTCCGAGCTCAGGACTGTCCTGCCTGAACGTCAAGACAACCAAGTGATCACGCAGTGAGGTCTGACCTTCACCCGCCTTACACCTCTCTAATCGTTCGTGCTCATGTGTACATGGCGCACCCCGAAAAGATACGTGTTGTAGACGGTGCTACACTTGGGAGAACACTAACTACTTGATAATTTTGTGAGAGATCACCCTAATAAAAGCGACTACCGCGCAATCAAGAAGGGTGCATCATAAGGGATAAACATCTCAGGCAATTCATAATTAGCATGATATGGTATAGCCCTTTCTGACGGAGAAGTCTTGTATTTCTTCGTCTTCAGCATTCGCGTCGGTGTTCACCTTCGCGAAGATTGCCACCACCTTGTCGATGCACCAGATAATATTGCTATCTCTATAGCTAATAAAATAATGCATTACACCAAGGTTGACTCGCAGGTCATTTAAAGTGCAATCATATGGCTCCAGCCATCATGCCAAATCATGACACGCAGGTCATGTTAATCAATTTACATCATATAGTCATCTCATACATAATCAAATTATTATGAGCACTGCTATACCACATCACATGCACATGCAAACCCTCCTGCAAAACCAAGTTAGACGCCTCTAATCGGTTCATGCAAGAACTTGTTTTACGTGGCTTCTAAGGTTTCGAAACAAACCGAAGCTACCAACGTCCATCATCAAGTATGATAATCCAAGTCGCTAGATTAACTTTCCAGGGTGTATGAAAACCGAGATAAAAAAATCTCGATCCCCATACTGAACTTCGTCATACGCATGACCCCCGTGCAGATCATATCTGCATTGCCCTTTCATCTGCGAAACATCCATCTTTCTTTGACTAAAGTGGAACCCAAAGAACTGTTAGCACTTCGTTGATCTGTCAATCAGCATACTCAGGAGCAGCATGAAAGGATCGCGGATTGCCAGAACTTTGTGAGATTCCACAATGCTGTCAAGATCAGGACTACGCAAATTCAAGGGAAGCAACAAGAACATCGGGTAACAGATTTCATCTGCTACCCGCACAAATAATTTTCAGTAATAGAACTCATCTACTACCTAATTATATTGTGCAACACCCATACATCTCTATGTATTCTAGATCGCAACCTGCATCTACGCATAGCACGGCTCATGATGCCACTGTAGGGTAACGCAGCAGAAAACGAAAATTTTCCGACCTACGCACCAGCCCAGGACCACTATGGAGACTGCATACAAGGTTTGATCATTTTCGTTACCGACTCGTAGCGCAGCGAAAGTAGAGTCGATGACGATCGGTGGTGCAGATCCCCGCAGCTAGGATTTACAACCTCCCAACCGCGAGGATGTATACCCTCGTCTTCCCTTCGGACAGCCCTCCGGGAGGCGGTCGAACAGTCCCCCAGACGGTGTCGCGGACAGCCCTTCGGGAGGACCTTCGAAACTCGAACGGTCACTCGGACAGCCCTTCGGGAGGACTCACAGAACTCGGACCGTCACTTGGACAGCCCTTCGGGAGGCACTCACGAACAGCCCCTCGGGCACTAAGATCGAAACTACGACCTCTCTACAGAGTTGCACACATACGGTGTCAACTATCCGGCAGGGCTTCGCCGTCCAGAACTAGTTCCCACCGGAACCCAGACAGCCTTTCGGCTCTACGAAACTCTTTTCGTGGGAGGGGGAGAGAAGCCAGATCATTGCATGGCACTTGTATGTGAGAAGGAGTGAGTCTTTAGGCAGCCCCCTCCACCCCTATTTATAGGCCAAGCCCAAGGGTGGCTTCTCCAAGAAGCCAAGGGGAAAAATACCAAAGGACCCTCAAGGTGGCTTCTCCAAGAAGCCACCCAAAAAGCACTTTCACTATTCACGACGACATTTTTCAGCGTCCGTTCAAACTGAAAATATTTATGTGGGCTTAGAACATTTCCAGTACCCACTAAAATAATTTTCAACGCGTTCTGGAACAATTCCAGTTTAGTGATTTCATCTGCGAAAAGCATCTGAAGCGGTTCCGGCAGCCCCGGAACATTTCCGGTTTTTCTTCCAGAAAATTCCCAGAAGTTTCCAGAATGATTCTGGCATCCTCCAAGAATTATCAGGCATGTGCCGAAACCATTTTGACTTAATGGTATCCCCTGAAACAACTTTCAAGTTTCACCGGAACTCATCCGGTGACCTCTCTCTGCGGAACTTTTCCGCTGTCCGAAACTTTTCGGTGTCCGAAACTTTTTCGCTGATTTTCTCTCAGACTCCCTGTCTAGTATTCAGCAGATAGATGACCCTTAAGCGTGTGACCCTATAGGTTCGGTGAAGTATAGACATGACCTGGAACCCCTTCCGATCAATGATCAACATCGGAGCCGTGGACACCCATATTGACCCCTATACCCACACGAATGAATATTCGAGTGAACCTCCAGTTGCCGTGTGCTATTCCTGTTGCTTCACGATATGTTACAAATACCCGAGGTTAGACATGTTGGCATCCCCGTGGATCAACAACTTGTCCACTATGCCAGTTACCCCGTTATCGGTATTGTTCTCTTTTCTCGTTACCGTGTTCCGGCATCCCCGTGATCAAATCACAAAGTGTCTGGCCAGACGATGATGGATACCGTAACACCGAGAGGGCCCAGAGATATCTCTCCATCGTCAGAGGAGCAAATCCCAATCTTGAGCTATCAAGTTACTTGACATACTTTCCCATGAACCCATAAGCCGCCGTAATAGCCATCCATTTACGGATGACGTTTAACAAACTCCAAAGTTCATGAATCAAGCATGAAGAAACTCGATACTCTCATGGTCTGAGGAATCATGCAAACATTAACCATCTCTGTGTTATTAACCATTAACTCATGACGAATGTATCTCATAGCATAACATCAATTCGGGTCGATTCAACACAAATGTCCTTCCTGACATTGTGCCCTCAAAGTTGCTGGCATAGACATGCCCATGATTGGAAAAACATAATCATCATGCAACACTTGAGCTAGTCTTAGAGGCACGACTAGGAATACATTTTACCGTTTATTATACCACACGTGCACATGGGTTTTCCCCAGAGCCTTTATGGATATACGGGCTCGGGAACCATAGCAGTTATAGCATGGAATATAAACTTAATTATGAACAGGGAGATAATTAATAACATTTATTATTTCCTCTAGGGCATATCTCCTACATGGCTGCCCCCCTCTCTTTCCCGCAGGGCCCAATAAGGCCCATAACTTTCTCCCGGTATTCCCGTAACTCCCCGGTACTCCGAAAAATACCCGAGTCACTCGGAACCCTTCCGACGTCCGAATATAGCCTTCCAATATATCGATCTTTACCTCTCGGACATTCCGAGACTGATCGTCATGTCCTTGATCTCATCCGGGACTCCGAACAACTTCGGTCACCAATCACATAACTCATATAATACTATTACATCATCGAACCTTAAGTGTGCCGACCCTACGGGTTCGGGAACTATGTAGACATGACCGAGATGACTCCTCGGTCAATAACCAATAGCGGAATCTGGATACTCATATTGGCTCCCACATATTCCATGAAGATCTTTATCGGTTGAACCTCTTATATCATCATACGTTGTTCCCTTTGTCCTGCGGTATGTTACTTGCCCGAGACTTGATCGTCGGTATCCCATACCTAGTTCAATCTCGTTACTGGCAAGTCTCTTTACTCGTTCCGTAATACTTCATCATGTAGCTAACTCGTTAGCTATGGTGCTTGCAAGGCTTCTGTGATGCTGTATTACCGAGAGGGCCCAGAGATACCTTTCCGATAGATGGAATGACAAATCCCAATCTCGATCCATCACAACCCAACAGACACTTTTGGAGATACCTGTAGTGTACCTTTATAGTCACCCAGTTACGTTGTGACGTTTGATGACACCCAAAGTATTCCTACGGTGTCCGGGAGTTGTATGATCTCATGGTCTGAGGAACATGTATATGACATAGTGAAAGCAGTAGCACTAACATAACGATCATGTGCTAAGCTAACGGTTGGGTCAAGTCCATCACGTCATTCTCCTAATGAGGTGATCCCGTTATCAAATGACAACTCATGTCAATGGTTAGGAAACCTTAACCATCTTTGATCAACGAGCTAGTCTACTAGAGGCATACTAGGGACATTATGTTTGTTTATATTCACACATGTATATAGTTTCCGGTTAATACAATTATAGCATGAATAATAAACTATTATCATGAACGGAGAAATATGATAATAAACACTTTTATTAATTGCCTCTAGGGCATATTTCCAACATGAATATGCATCTAAGTCATTTTAGTTATTTTTAGGATTATCACGGGATTTAATAATCGGGGTGAGTGCATTATTCATCTGCCGGATTCGGGCCCGGAGTTACGTGTTCTTCTACGTAGTGGGTTCCGACAATGAAATAGACGGCACGATCAGACTCGTCTCGTCGTTCTGAGCAACTTTCATGTTTTAACTTTTTCGATCTGAGCTACGGTCTAAAAGTTATGAATTTTTAAAGTTTATTAGAATTTCTGGAATTAATTTTATTTACAGAAAATGAATTATGATGTCAGCATTGCGTGAGGATGACATCAGCAGTCAACAGAGATGCTGACCAGGTCAAACCTGACCAGTGGGTCCCACTGGTCAGTGACTGGGCTAAATATCAGTGGTTAATTTATCTAAACTAACCTAATTATCTAGCGGGACCCACTTGTCAGTGGCTATACTATTTAACCATTTAATTTAAATCCAGATTAGCCTAATTAATCGAGGGGGCCCCACACGTCAGTCACACAGGGGAACAGTACAGCGCGTTGACTATAGTCAACGCGGTCAACAGAGCAACGGGGCCCATCGGTCAGTGACTCAGGCGGGTCCACGTGGCGGCCAGGTCAGCGGGCGGCGCCGGAGTTGCTCCGGCGATCGTTTCCGCGGCGGTTTCTCGCCGGAGTCGGGCGGGTTTCGCCTACAGGACACGCCAGGAGGTGCGGTTGGTCGCGAACGAACGAGGGCGATGAGCCGCATCCATTGGTGGTGGGGGTCCGTCCGCGGGTGGTCGGAATCGGCGCCGGCGTCGAGGTCAGCGGCGGAGCAGCTTTGGGCGAGCACGGAATCGGAGCCGCGGGGTGCTAGCTGGCTGGCTAAGGGGCTCACTGGCCTCCTGGGAGGGCTAGGAGCACATGGGGAACGCCGGTGCGGGCAGAGAAGCACTAGGTGCGCGAGCCCGACGGCCATGGCGGATGGCGGAGCTCAGCTACGCTGCGAGCTAGCTGTGGTGGAGGCGGAGACGCGCGAGGAGGGGGAGAAGGGGCCGGAGCTCACCTTGGGGGCATACGGTGGCCCGGTGGGTGACTAGGAGCAGCTGTGGCGCGGATTCGGGGCGGCGGCGTTCGTCGGAGCCGAGGAAGGAGAGGTCGGGGCGGCGTTGCAGCAGCCTCCGGCTTGCTCTACTGCCCGTAACCGAAGGAGTCGAGCACGATGGTCCTCCCGGACGTAGCTGTGCGGCGTGAGGTGCTCGTTGGCCGCGGTGGTGGCGAGCGACGGCGACGGCTCCGATCCAGATCGAAGAAAAAGACGAGCGAGGGATAAATGGAAGAGAGGGGGGTTGCTCTGGCGTGCTAGGGTTCACCACGGCGCGGAGGGGAACCTTATCCTCGCAGGCAAACGGCGGATGGGCGACGCGTGCGGCGCCGGCGACGTGTCGACGGGCGCGGCCGACAGCGCGGGGAGGATGGAGATGACCGAGGAGTAGCTGGGCCTGGCCGACTGGGCCTGCCAGGTAAGCCCAGGTGAGTGGCTCTGGCCTTTCTCTTTTATTAAGGTTTCTGTTTTTCTTTTATTTATTTAACAGAGAGGGAAAAGGATTTATTTAGGCATCCTAATCACTTAGGAACTATATGGGAAAGGTCTTAATAATTCCCTGGTGATTTTAGACACTGCCACAAAAAGTTTGGAGGCCATAGGAATAGGTTAGATATTTTTAGAAATTGAAAAGGACAGATTAAGTGCTGCTGGACTACTGTTAAAATGTCCAGGGGCATTTTGGGAATTTATATGAAGTTGGTTTCAGTTTTATAAATGCCTTGGGAATATTTGCAACATTATGGACATTTTAGTTTTGCCATTTGAAGAAATAAATATTTGACTTGCATTTGGAATTGGAATTTGAAGTTGAATATTTTCTTATGGCATAATGATGATGACTAGGCATGATTAAGAGGTGATCACTGTGGTGAGAGGCTGGGGATGTTACAGCTGAATCCAATTCTTTTATGTTTGCTGGCTTGTTTGATATATTATCATGACTAGAATTTTCATATGTCCGGGAGTGATTTCCAATTGCCATGACATTCTTTTATCCAGCACCAATAGTATTCAATGGAGTTGCGCACAAATTTCCTTGGTGGACATGAAACATTTAATTGTAGCATTGGGTCACTCGAGTAGATGCCTGTCCTCCGGTTTCAAAACAATGCTGAGAATCATAACTGTCCTCTTGGTAGAATCTGACGGCTTGTAGGTAGTTCTAAACCTTGCTAACTGCTTTGCCTCAGCTCTGTACCGATGATTCAACTGTCACCTTGATATGAGGTCCTTGTAAACAAAGTAGACCCCTTGGGTGTGTGTTCATAGTGATCAATACGGAATCAGACTGTCTTGAGTATCCGTACCATGTTGCTCATGCAACAGTTATCATACTTGTAGTGCCAGTCTTGCTCCTTCATTATTGTTCTCTTTTTCTGAATCTTTTGATGAAAGAGCTTGGCCATATATATCCTTAATTCTTCGTGTGACCATAGGTGCTGTCAGGTGCAATATTCCGGTAGTCATACCTTATCCTTATCCTCAGGTAGTGCAGCAGCGTTTTAACTGGCAAGTTTATCATCTCTCAAGCTTTAACTGTGGGCAATGATCATCCGAACCTTTGCAAGAAATCGGCAAATAAATTAGTAGCCACCAGAACGGTCTTTACAACTCAGATCTGGGACATTACTGAAATAACTCAACCATGGCTCACGTCGGCTGAAAAACAGCTCAAAGCATGAGGCAATGTTGATAAGAAGAATGTAGCAGTTCCCTAAGATGGCCGAAGAACAGCTCAGAGCATAGGCTCGCTGCTACAAAAAGAAACTCAACAGCTGCCCGAGACGGCCGAAAAGAAGCTCAGAACACGGGCCAGTTGTTGAAAAGAGAAATATAAAGTCGGCATCCACCCCGGACGGCCGAAAGCAGCTCAGAACACAGGCGTGGTGCCGTTACCAAGGAAAGGTGAGCAAGGGTTCATCAGGATCATATACCAGGTTCACAGCTACTTGTATAGAGCTCGCTATTGTGGTCAATCATACATGTTGGTGACGAGGGTTAATGATATCACTTTGAGGGTGTGAGGAAGCTGGCCTTGATATCCACTGTCAAGATTGTTGTCCCACCATGGTCTTGCTTCATAGCATGTCAGTCCTTGCATCACACTAAGGTGTATATTGGCGTTCTTCCTCTTGCATAACTTTTGGGGTTGTTGGATCATCGTACGAGTGACTTGTATGATCTTGGCAGCATGCTCACAATAAATATGAGAGTCTGTGTAGCTGGACATTTGATTCCCGGGGCAGACACTTGGGTCCTGAGTAGCTCGTGTTTCTGACCCAACTGTTGCAGATCTGATTCTGCCATATGCTACCAACTCACTGTGTAGTATCTCGTACTAATGGCGATGATTGTTTGTAGTGTCGTACTGATGAAGATTGGATAGCTTATGTTGGAAGCCATCTGAGAGTAGCGTGCTAAGGAAGACTGAATAGCTTATGCTTGAAGCTTTTGCCGGGGTAGCTTGCCGAAGAAGACTGGGTACCGTGCTTCAGAAGTTTCTCCTCTTGGTTGCTTACTGGAGAAGATTCGGTGCCTTACGCCGGAAGCTGTCTGCGGTGGCTTACCGAAGAAGACTGGGTATCTTACACTGGAAGTCATCCACATATCGTACTAAAGAAGACTGAGGAACCTTGCGTCATAAACTTCTCTGGTAGTTTGCGGAGAAAGACTGGGTTGCTTACACCAGAAGCATCTCACTGTGATATGCTGACTGAATACCATATATATATCCTGGATATTCCTTTGACTGGAAATGTACTATTGCCTTGCACACAAATTATCTTCCAGCTGGTTCATTATGATTGTGATGATTGCGCACTGATGTAAACTTGATGTTGATAATCATTCCAGAATATCATTGGTATTCAAACCGAATATTCTCAATATAATGCAGTTGACTAAGATTTCCATACTGTTAGCTGCGCTTCAAAATATTTAAAATCTTTACTGATCCTTCGAGTCCGGTGTCGGTTGATGAGCAACTTTCATAAGGGGAAAATAAGGTAACACCGAGGGCCCAAAAAAAGAAGCCAAAAGAAAAGACTCAAACAAAAGAACACACATCATTAATATTACATACAAGCAACATCACATTTCACAGCTATTCACCTCACTATGCATGCCTACTTAAGCACACAATTCTCGAGGAAACTCCGGTACTACGATCTAATATGCTGTGGCGGTGTGCACGAAAGTGAATCAATGTGTGGAGAGGTTGGTGTAAGCAGAGCTACACCAAATGCTGGCTCAGCACCAGTTGCATTTGGACGGGCTCAAGGGTGAGGACGGACTTGGTGATCATGTAGCGAGACACGGACGTCACAGCCACATCATCATCAAGCGGACGGAAGGGCACCGTACTCATCTAGGAAATGAGTAATAGGGGTAATGGTGGAAAGCAGGATCTTGCTGGCATTGCCCTTTCCTGGTAACCAAGACCAGTAAGGGTTGCCAAAGCGGCGGGTTGGAAGGCAAGATTCGGGGTAGAAACATGTCTACCACCGAAACATTAGGTGTGGCTGAAGAGGAAATATTGGTGCGACACTTGTGCATCAATCCTGCAAGTGATCGACACCACAAGATACCTCGGCATCACTCCGCTGGGACAGAGATGACACCAAACACCAACGAGCCAGTATGCAAAGCTGGATGGTGCAGGCAGTGGATCGAAACCGATGCCACTTACACTCACAAGATCAACCGTTAGAGACAATATAATAAGTCTATATGCATGCTATGCAGCAAACAAATGCAACAACCAAGTGCAACAAGCAAGCTAGACTCGATACTACCGGTTTCTAACGCTCGCACGGACTAGGGCGTCATACAGCCAGACCTGCTCTGATACCAATCGTTGTGGCATCCCGGCTCAGAGAGACCGGAACACCCCGTATTCCAGCCCAGAGATCAAGTCTTCTGGAATACGGCAGTGCTTGGCATAGAACAAATCAGCTCTTTATTACAGATAATCAGGGTACAAGGGTCCGATATAACAAAGGTTACAGGGGCACGGCGACACTTCGCCTACTCAGATAGCTCTATGCTAGCAGCGGAACATCTCGTAACGGAATAACTCCTAGCAGCGGAACAATGACGACGGCGATGAACTCCACTCCGCAGGGACTCTGGCTGGGACGTATCCTAGAGCGCAACCTCGAGATCCTCAATAAGCAATCGATCACAACATGACCTGCAATCTAGCATGACACGCCAGGTGAGCAATTTGAATGTACTCGCAAGCTCACAGCAACCAAAGCAATCAAGACATACAACAGCATGGCATTTACAGGTTAATCATCAATGATGAACATGATACTACTAGAACAACATGAGCATGGCAACAACATGAGCATGGCCACCACATGAGCATGGCAACAACATGAGCATGGCATGTACATATAACTCATGAGCATGAACAGGATGCTACTTGTACTAGCATGAGAGAGGGTCGATGCTTAAGGTCTCATGGACCAACTTACTCTGTGTAACACCCCCTTGTAATGACCACAGTGATCAACTGCTAATAATGCCATGTCATCATCATTTGCTTTGCCTAGTCACTTGGGTTAATAATCCAATTCAAATTCAAATCTGAAAATCAAATTAAATTCCAAAGTGCAAATTGAAGTTGATCAAACTCTGCTGGAGAAATGTTATTTAATTAGCAAATAATCCAGTGGTCATGGCAAAATCATAATCATTATTTTTGGAGTTAGCTAAGTGAGTGAAACAACCTGAAACAGCACTCAAAACAGACTATTTACATCTATTAAATTAATATCAAATTCAAATGGAATCCAAATATGTTCAAACCACTTTTTGGTGAGAGCTAATATTGCATCACAATATTGGGACCAACTCCCATAATTTTTCAAAAGTGCACAAGTGGCCTAAACATTTTGAAACAGAAAAGGGATTAAAAGAAAAAGGAAACAGAAAATAGAAAATGTGAAAGCGAGGCACTGTGCACTGGGCCTTAGTGCACAGTGCCCCGACCGCGGCCCACCTGGCCCAGCTCGCTACAGTCGTCGTCCTTCTCCGTCGCCGTGTCGCCTCGTCCATGGACGCGCGCGCTCGCTCCGGTCGCTGCTCGACAGCGCGACGCCGCGGGCGCCGCGAGAGGATAAGGGCAGGCCCGTGCCTTCCCCCTGGTCATTTGCCTCATCCCCATCTCTCTCCCTCGCCGCTCTGTCTCTTCCCCTTCCTCCAGATCCGAGCGCCACCGCCGCCGTTCTCGTTCGTCCCCGCGGCCACCGAGCCCTGCCTGCCGCTCTGCCATGTCCTGCGCCATCGCCATGGACTGCCACGGCCTTGGGCGCCGTTGATTGGGGCCGAGGAGCTCCACGTTGCGCGGATCGAGCCGCGCCCCTCTTCTGCATCTCCGGCGCGCTTCCGGCGACCTCGACCCCTACAGCTCCTAATCCTCACACGGGCCACCTTGCGCCGCTCGGTGAGCACTCTCCCTCTCTCTCTGGCCTCTCTGGTAGCCCGTCTGCACGCTGTAGCCGCAGCACCTCGGAGACCCGAATGTCACCGCCGCCATTGCCGCTGCAGCCAAGCTCCCGAGCTGTTGCTAGCTCGTTTGACTCCTCCGGCGAGCTCCCTGTGAGCCGTAGGCCCCGCACAGCTAGCTAGTTAGGTCGCCCGCGCGCTAGAACGTCGAACCCGACGAGCTCGAGCTTCGGACGTCCGCCTCGCTCAACGCCGGCGACGTTCCGGCCACCTCCGAGCCCGGCTGTTGGCTCAGCTAGATGCGCGAGGACGCCAGCTTTCGAACGCACCCAAGCCCGGCTCGAACCGAGCCCTATAGCTCGATTCCGGCCAACTCCGGCGACGCGCCGCCGTGCGATTTGGTCGCCGGCGACCAGCCGCCGGCCCCGCTGACGTGGCACAGGCAGGGCCCACCCCCTGGGTCACTGACCCGTGGGTCCCAGGGGCCCGGCCGGCCAGTTGACCAGTCAGCCTTGCTGACTAGACCGGCCCAGCCGCTGACAGGCGGGCCCCGCCTTCCTGTTTAATTAGTTAAAACAAATTAGAAATAAAAATAATCTAATTACCCTAATGTCTCACTGACATGTGGGGTCCACCCCCTAATTAATCCTGGTAATTAAACTGAATCACTGATTAAAGAAATAGAGGCTGACATGTGGGTCCCACTGGACCCACATGTCAGGTTTGACTGGTCAACCGTCCTGTTGACTTGCTGACGTCAGCAGCGCGTCATGCTGACGTCATAATTCATTTTCTGATAAATAAAATAATTCCAGAAATTCAAATAATCTTTAAAAATTAATAACTTTTAAACCGTAGCTCGGATCGAAAAAGTTAAAACATGAAAGTTGCTCAGAACGACGAGACGAGTTTGATTGTGCCGTCTGTTTCTCCATCGGAACCTCCTACGTAGAAGAACTCGTAACTCCGGACCCGAATCCGATAGATGAATAGTGCACACACGTCGGATATTAAATCCCAGAATAATTCTAAAAATAACTAAAATGACTTAGATGCATATTTAGGCAACCCTACACTGCATCATAGCATCACACGCACCGTGTTGCATTTGTTTGCATTATGTTTACCTGTTTCTTCCCCCTCTTCTCTCTCGGTAGCCCCCGACGTTGACGTAGCTCCCGAGGCAGACGCCGCACAGGAGTACGACTACGTCCCCGACGATACTGCTGAAGACCTTGCCCTTGCCCCCGAGCAAACAGGCAAGCACCCCCATTTTGAGCATGCCTATATCGCCTACTCTTTTCTCTCTTATGCTTGCATTAGAACTGCTACTGCTACTGTTTTCCTATATCTGCTGCATAGCCTGATTATTGTACCCTGCTTTGTTACCTTACTGGTTATCCTAGACTGATTATTATAGGCTGGGTAGAGACACGACAGAGACCTCCACTTGATCCTGACTGCCCTGCTGGATATCAGAAGACCCGATCATCGGGATTGAGGACCAGACCCTGGCACCGCACATCACTTCCCCTTTGTTGCCGACACTGCTGGGTTATCATCGAGTGCCGAGGGTGATACCTCGTCAGCACTTCTGATGTTAACCTTGTAGGTTAGTTACTCGGTCGTGGCAAGCGAGGGTGATTCCTTCTACACCACCCCCGATCACGACGTCGTCGCGCAACTCCTCAAGGTGGACCTCGAGGGTGATTCCTCCTTCGTTCACCTTGATGATAACATCGAGCGGGAATTCCATCGAGGGTGATTCCTCAGGGTTCCCTTCGGTGTCCGACACACAGTTACCTTGGATATTATGACTTGCACCAAACTATGATACTAAAGACGGGTCGGCCCTGAGGGGTACCCGCGCGAGCTTAACGCGAAGTGATGTGGAGTCGGGTTGACCTGGATGGTGCCCGTGAGATAACTACGAGGCGTGGCCGGGCATTCTTAGCCCTTGCCGCAAGTCCTCGAGACGGGGCGACGGGGTCACATCGATCGTGAGTCTCTGCTCGTTTCCGCGCGCTCCTAATCCACTACGGTTTGGATATTTGATCCGAGGGGCCTCTGGCCCGATAGCACTAACCATCACGTGGGCATAGTATGGGCGTTCTGCGTCGTACACATCAGCCGAAGCTTGTTTGACGTCAGTAAGGAGCGGCGCACGCCGAGTTGGACTGGTAACGCAACCGCGCTTGTATAAGGGGTTGCTAGGTCTGCTCTCGGTGGCCCCGTAACGTGCAGGAGTTCCCAGGGCGATGGCCCAAGACCCCTGGGGGCATAGGTTTAGTCCGGCGTGCTGACCTCTCTTAAAAGCCTAGGTCAGGTTGCGGCGTGTTGCTTAGCCGAGGCCGGGCATGACCCAGAAAAGTATGTCCGGCCAGAGTTAAGTGAGCGTGGTGGGTAAGTTGGTGCACCCCTGCAGGGAAGAAACTTCTATCGATAGCCTGTCCTACGGTAACGGACACTCGGAGTTGTATCCCGATCGGTACAACTAGAACATGTGATGAGAACTGGATAGTACGGCTCTGGGATTGCTTTCTCGCAGGGAGTCGAGAAAGGATCTCAGGTCGAGGTTGATGATATTACTACTACTACTTTACATTATGTTCATCTGCTCTCTCCTGATGCTGCAAGACTGTCGAAGATTGTTGAAGATGCTAGTCTTCGATAGGACTAGGCTTTCCCCCTCTACTCTGGCATTTCTGCAGCCCAGTCCACATATACAGCCATTCCTTTGACAATGTTGCATATGTAGTGTAGATCCTTGCTTGCTGAGTACTTCGGATGAGTACTCACGTTTGCTTTATTTTCATTTTCCCCCATATTCCATTTGATGCCACCAGACGACGGAGCCCCTGAGCCAGAAGCCCCAGCCGACGACCAGTACTACTACCCGCCTGGCGAGTACTACTACTACGAGGAGCCGTTCGACGACCAGGAGTAGGATCGGAGGGTCCAGGGCAGGAGGCCTACGCCTTTCGATCGTAGTATTTTATTTTACCCCGCCTCTGTGAAGGCCTAATTCTCTCTATGTAATATATCTGTACCCAGATATCTAATGCTTCCGCTGACGCTTGTATGCCATCGAGCTATGTATTCGAGCCCTCGAGGCCCTGGCTTGTAATATTAAGCTTGTATGACTTTATTTATGTTTTAGAGTTGTGTTGTGATATCTTCAAGTGAGTCCTTAGGCTTGATCGTGCGCATTTGCGTGTATGATTAGTGCACGATTAAGTCGGGGTCGTCACACTCTGCTTGGAGGTTATCTCGTAACCATCATGTATATCAATCATTCTTACCATCGTGATCATCACACGATCACATCATGATCAACCATCACCAAGAATACCATCGTGATCATCTCGTGACCACATAAAGATCAACCAACTTCTTTCTCATGGAACCGGGGTTGTTTACTATCCAGGTTATTATTTCTGTTGACCCATAGTGTGACCTACTATGAACTGTGTCCATGACTAAGGACACGGCTATCGATAGATTAAACACTCTGCAGAGGTTAGTACACTGTACCCACACTACGGAACTCATGGCCTCGTGCTCCCATTCGGGTGGACCAATGACATTCCGACAAAACCAATCTATTGCATGACACTCTCCCGGCCACTCCGACAAACTCCCCTTTTGGGCTATGTCCTGGGTGACCCCGATGCCAACTCGTGACATCCGCCACCTATGTGGACGCCACCGTCATGGCCAAACATAAACATCGTCCCAAACGGGGACCTCGGCGCCATTAAACATGGGTCCTCAAGGTTTATGGCCGCCTACCTGATCAGGGTAGCGCGCGCACATAACCTTCCCTCGTAGGAGGCACAGGCGAGAGGCATGACAATAGACCGCATTAGGGCCTCCCCATCCAGGCAAGTGTGGTTGCACTGGTGAGCTCGATTCGGTGGCACCATGACTCAGCCAACAGATTTGTTCAAGTTCAATTAATGTCAAGTTCAACTTGAATGGTGATGAGCTGAGTCATAACAACATAATGAAATAACAATGCACATGAGCATGATGCCAGTGTAACCATGGATGGGCAACATAACCCTTTAACAACATAGCATCAACAATGATAACTCATTTAGTCTACAGGATGCAGATAATCACGGCATGACGACGATCATGAATATAACAAGTATTGGCAGAACAAATCCTGACGATGCATATGAGCATGTCGTCACCACTAGCATCGGAAATGATTACAAGAATAAAAACATGATAAGAATATCCCTAACAATAAATCATTTCACTTACTAGATAAAAATGAACATGGCAAAAGCATAGACATGGAGTCACAAGCATATCGGTAACCTTCAAAATAATTGTATGAATAAAATAATTATTCAAATATTCAAATGGAAACCATGGCTACTGCAATGCCATCATGCAAGTGGCTATTGTGGCTTACCTGGGGTTGATGGATTCACCGGGGAGAAGTGCGGAGCACCCGCGTAAAAAATTGACGGAAACAGTTCTCTCTCGGAGGGGGCTGAATAAGGGCAGGGGCAAAATGATCATTTTCATAGTGTGACAACCTCATGAAAATGATGCCAACAGAACGGGCTTGACGAACTGAGATCGTGGGCTTTTGAATCACCTGAATCGGAGTTACGGTTGTCGAGATACGGCCGTTCGTTCGATAGCCAGAAAAATAATTAAAAATTGTTCTTTTCTACCGCTAACGGACGAACGTCCGCTAATTAGAGGTTTCGGCCGGCGGCGCGCCTTTGACGAAATACGTTTTCAGAGAAGTGAAAGGGCACTTCGGGAAGTACGTTTCCACTTAAAACGCGCTGGCCCAGGGTCAACTCCCTAGTGCGGCTGACCGGTGGGACCGAGGAGCGGTGGGGCCCACTTGGACTAGTCAGCGTCTTCAACCTCCATCTCCCGCGCCTGGCAGAGGACCGGGCCGGCCCCGACGGCGTTTGCCGCCGGCACAGGCCACCATAGGCGGCGCCCAGCCTACCCATGGGTTCAGCGCGACGAGGCGGTCTCGTTCCTGTGCGGCTCGGTCGCCGGGGAGCTCGGAGTCAGGCGAGGCACCTCCCGCGGCGGACGGCGACTTCAGCTGGAGATGAGCTCGGCGCAACGGCCGCGGAGAGGAGGGGAGAGAGTACGGGTCGGCTCCCTGGTGATGTTGGAGGGCTCCAGAAGAGGTTAGGCAGAGCGGGAGGGGTCGTGAAGCTCGCATTTGAGCTGAAGCCTGCGGCGGCCAAGGCGGCCAGGGAGGGCGAGGAGAGCTCTGCGAGGTCGATTCGGTGGCCGGGGAGGCGTTTAGGAGAGGGTTGAGGAGGTGGATGAGGCCGAGAGGGCTCGGGCATGACTTATATAGCCGCGGCGAGGGGCGCGGGCTGGATGCCGCCTCCATCGAATGGACGAACTCCGGCGAGGGGCCAGGCGCGCGTGCGAGCCCATACGACATCAATTTGGCTCGGTCCGGCGAGCTTCTAGTGGGGAAGGGCGGTCCGGGGAGGCAAGGGAACAGGGGAGGGCGCTTCGGTGAGCGAAGGTGGCGCGCGGAGGGCGCTCGGGCGGCGGCAGAGCGGGTCCGGGCGCCAGAGCGCGCTGTTGGCCTGCAGAGCACGCGCTCTGTACCTGGTCACCGCGTGCAATGGCGCTAGGAGGGCCCCCGTGCCTTGATAATGGTGTCTAGCCTGTTGTCTTTCTTAAGTGGGTCCTACCTGAGGTGATGGATCAAAGAAAGGCACTGTGGGTTGATGGGAGGGATCAGAGAAAGATTCCTGTTGCAAACTTAGGCATGATGTTGTGGTCAAATGATATGGGATAAGAGATAACCAGGATGTCACAAAGGTTTAGGGTAGGAATGACTATGAGCCTGTGAAATATGAAATGATTTGGACCACTATTTAACATAGTTGCTTCACAACTGCTAAAACTGGTCCAGAAGTTAGATCATGATGTAGCACTCACATGGTTGCTTGGGTTGAGATGAAATTTGGTGTAGGATGATCATTTGTGCATATGAAGGCACTGCAAAAATTTCATACCCTTTGGATACACCAACATGGTACTTGCTTCACAATGCTTCCCACTGGCAGAAACTTGGGGAAATGTTGTGGAGAAAATGACTTGGCATGCTGAAATGATATAGGTATATTTAGGTCCTGGATTAATTTTAGATTTTATGAAGCAATATAAAATATAGTTGCTTCACAACCTGGAATTATGGCCAGAACCAAAGATTTGAAGGTGTGCTCACATAGTTTGTTGGATGGAGGTGAAATTTGGTGTAGAGTCATGATTTGATCATATAAATGACCTACCAAAATTTCAACTCATTTGGATAAGCCTAGCTAGTACTTCCTTCACAAAGCTTCCCTCTGGACAGAAATTTAGAAATTTGCTGAGGAAGATTTACTAGGCAAATGGAGCTGAATTTTGGCATGTGGCAATTATTTGGATATGAGAGAGTGCCCAAAATTTTTGAGGGCAATCAATAAAATATAAATAGCACTTCCTTCACAAAGTGCCCTGCTGGACAGAATAGGAAATGAATATTCCTGAATTATTTTTGAGCTAGGAAAGGATGGGTTTTGACATATTTGTAGAAGATATGATCCAA
This sequence comes from Thinopyrum elongatum, assembly GCA_011799875.1. NCBI lineage: Eukaryota > Viridiplantae > Streptophyta > Magnoliopsida > Poales > Poaceae > Thinopyrum > Thinopyrum elongatum. The sequence continues at coordinate 720,700,279 of CM022303.1, forward strand.
ATAATTTATGAGAATTTTGTGGGATTTTGTGGAATGGCGGAAATATAGGTTGCTTCACAACCTAGGGCAAACAGGGTTATTCCTTTAATAGAAAAAGGAATATTCCCAAGAAATGAATGTTGGGGTTGGGCTAAGATGGAAATGACATGGCCTTGAGATGGATTAGAGAGTGATAAGCCAGTTGGGAGAGGACTGAGAGGTGATCTCCCCAGGTTTTAAGACCACAAAGCCACGGAAACAGGAACTCCAAATAAAAATTCAAAGAAATCCAAAAGAAAAAGAAAGGGCCAAAATTCGGGGTGTTACACAAACGATGCTTCTTACTACTACGACAAAAATCCAGCATGTTCATGGAATGCAATGCGTGACATGGCAAGGATGATGTTGAAATGATCCAATGTAATTAGCAACCAAGTTAAATGAAGTTCGAATTGCAACCAAGATGCAATCCAAAAGACTCCATATTTAAATTGTAGGGTTCAATCTTGTTTAGCTACTCAACCACTTTAAATGTTATTAACAAGAGTGATCATGGCATAAGGTGATGATGGAATTAAGTTAAATGGAGAAGGAATGATTATATAAGGCAATAAAATCTCCATATAAAAACAAAGGGGTTAAATCTTGTTTAGGCTAGACAACAATTTTAAATGTTGTTAAAATGCATGAGGATGACATAAACAGGTTCTATGCAATTTTCGTAGCAGTTTGATATATATTACCCATTTTGCGTTTGCGACGACGCAATTTGGTCGCCATGGCGGTGATTTCAGAAGCCACGGCAACACCTTTTGACTGCCACGGCAATGTTTTGTTATCCGATATCTGTTAGGGATTCCAGCGTGATTGTCTCAAGGGTGTGGGTGTGAGCGTGTCGTGCGTCCTGTCTAGGTATGGGGAGTGCTCCCGCCATCGGGGGTCCCATGTGTTGGTGACATAACCATCAAGGTACCTGCACAAATGTTTCATCTATGATACATACAACTGCATCTCATACATCCCATGCATTCGACAAAAATGCGTCTACGGGGATCTACGCCATCATGCTATCATTCGATGAGGGGCAGTCGATCCAGAAAGTGGCTACCTTTGTAGCATGCGGTTCGGGGGTCGTCGGGGATCGAGGACTTGGCGGTGGCGGGGGCGGATACGGTGGTCGAGGTACTTGGCGGTAGTCGTCGTGGTTCCGGATCCGGGGTCGATCGGGACCGTATGGTGGTAGTCTCCGTGCATGGTCTTGTAGGCGGGGCCCATGGTGGTTGCCGTCCGAAGGCCGAAGATGCTCGACGACGGCGGTGTTGGCCTTGGCGGCGGGGTCCACACGGCGTCGGGGTACTTGGCGATGCACCGGGCAGCAGGGCTTCATGGTGTGGCGGTGTAGCCGGCAGGGGTTGACGGGGTGCTCATCGAGAGCTCGCCGAAGTGGTTCAGGGATAGCCGGTAGGAGGTGATGGAGGTCGTGGCGATGAGCTCACGGCCGGATACGAGGTGGTTTGCGGGGTTGTGCCAGCAGAGGAGGGAACCGGTGACGGCGGCGATGGTGCAGCGGGGCCCACAGTGGCATGGCTACGAGCTCAATAGAACAGTGGCAGGAAGCGACGGCGAGGCGGCTGCACCGGCAGCGGCGCGCGGGATGGCGACGTCGGGAAGGTAGCAGTGGCGAGCGGTGGTGTGGCAGCGGCTGCTGGCACGAGGAGGAGGCGCTGGAGGGCGGTCGGCCATGGCTGGTCATGGCGGGCGGCGCCAAAGCCGAGCAGGACAGCGGCGCAGGCGAAGGTCTCAGGCAACAGCAGCTCGCAGGGTGATGAGCGGGAGGAGAAAAAGGAAGGGGAGGAGAAAGGTAGCGCGAGACGACGGCGTGGTCAGGTGGTCGCTGGGGTGGGCCGGCTGGGCGCAATTTAATTATCACGCACCCACTGGCGCATTATATTAAGTCACGCCCAAATGGGTCGGCCCAGTGCACAGTGCCGGTTAACTCTGGTTTATTAATTTAAAAATGGTTTTAATTGATTTGACCACGTTACAAAATATTTGGGGGATCAGGTGAGCTCCAAATGACTTGAAATTTTTATGGTAGCCTCTTGAGACCATGAAAAGCCACATAAAAATCTTCAACCCCTTTAGAGTGCATTTATATTTTATTTAGAAAATAAACCCAATTAAAATAATGTTTAGGATTTATCCAAAAATCCAAAATAATTCCTTTTAATCCCTAAAAAATTTAAAGGGCTCACATAATCAATATGAGACTTTAGCCAAATTATTTAGGGTTTAGGAAGGGCATTTTGGACATTTGGCACAATTTAGGGTTTTAGCCCTTTAAGAAAACAGGTGAGGGTTGGTTAATTCCTCATTTCCAATTAAATTTGAATGCACTATGATGCTAATGCAATGCTTATGGGATGATCATGATGCACAATCAAACCTAAGGAAAGTGTTGGTCCTGGGCTGTTACACCCCGGCTCTAGGATCTGCTCTCAATGTTAGCTCACATGCCTTTGCCACCCAATCAGTAGTGACCTTTATGGTCCCTCCATGTGCTCCATAAGTGTGGTCCAAGCTTAACAGCCTGATGTAGAAAGTCTTCTCATAGGCAATCTCTGAGGCGCTGTTGTTAAATGGGCATCCTTCCTCTGTGCACTTGACAATGACCATGTCTCTGCAATTCGTGTGATAGTCAAAGTTCCTCAAAATCCTTACATGAAAATATCTAAGTGCTCTTTGTAACATCCCCATCATCACACTACAGTGATCACCTCTTAATCATGCCAAGTCATCTTCATTTGCCATGCTTGATCATAAAGTTTAAGCACCTAAATTCAAACTCCTCTCTGAATCCAATTCAAATTTAAAGTGAAAATCAAAGTTGTTCAAATCAGAAACTAAAATGTTCATTAAACAACAAATAATTCATCGGCAATGATAAAATTTCAATCAACATTTTTGAAATTGGATAAGTTACTCAAACATCCTCAAACAGTGACTGAAAACAATATTTGACAACCTTTTATTTAACACAAAATAAATATGAAATAGTATTTACCCCAAACTAATTTTGGGTGATAGGATATATTGCACTGTGAAATATGGGCCAGGTCACATATTTTACAAAAACCCTTAAGTGCCCAAACATTTTGAAGTCAGAAAAGAAAAGAGAACAGAAACAGGAAAATAGAAAGAGGCCTAAAGATCTACTGTACACTTAAGCCTGCTGCTGCAGTGCCCGGCCCAGCCCAAATGGCGCTCTTCCCCTACCTCTCGCGCGCTGTCGCAAGCCCGAGCTGACACGCCGATCGCCATCGCCGTGTCGTGCATCCGCCGGCTCCTCGGTGCCTATATGGCCTCGCCCGAGCGTCTCTCCCCTCCCCCGAAACCCTACACCCCTCACAGTTCCCCCTCGCTCTCTCTGTCTATCCCGAGATCACACATTCGCGACCGTCGCTACCTCGCCATCGTTCGCATGGCCAGGAGCTTCCCCGCGCAGCCCTGATCTGTCCAGGAGGACCCCCAGCGTCGATCACCTCATCCGCGGGCGTCAGAAGGAGCTGGGGCGCCACCGAGCCACCAGATCGAGCCGTTCCCCCTCACCGGGATCCGCCGTCGACGCCGCCTTGAACCACCGTCTCCGGCCGCTTCCGTCGTCCCCGAGCTCTTCCCCGGCCTTCGCTGTGAGCTCCCGGTCCCCTGTGACCTCTCCCGTTTTACCCCCTCTCCCCGTAGCTTCGATCCCCGCGGCGCCCGTGAGCTCACCGCCGCCTTGCACCTCGCCACCGCAGCCATGGCGAGCAAAGCTCGCGTCCGAGCACTTCATCGAGCTCCTGGGAGCCCCAGGTAGCCAACGGGCCCTTCGGCTTATCGTGCCGTGCCTCGTAGCACCGATCCCGTGCTCGCCCGATCCCGACCGCCGCTCGCCGTCAACGCTCCGTCCAGCTCCGGCCATCTCCAGGCAAACCATTGCCACCGGTCGATTCGCGACGCCGCCCTCGTCCGAACGCATCTATCTGCTGCCCGAATGGTAGCCGGAGCGCGATTCCGGCGGGCCTCCGCCGCGTCCTGCGGTCGTCGCCGGCGTAGCTCCGGTGGCGCTGACGTGGCCGGTTATTTTAGCCACTAATGACCCTGCTGATTACCCCCTGGCCCTATGACAGTGGGACCCGCTGTTTAATTAAACCAGTTAGTTAAAAAGAAATAAACTGTTAGTTTAGCCTGAGACACTGCCACGCGGGCCCCACCGGACCGGCTGACCGGTCAAATCAGCTGACTGGGCTGGACCCAGTCATTGACAGGTGGGTCCCACTGGACCCACTGCCCAGTCAACGCTGACTCAGTCAACTGCTGACTGTGCAGTTGACTGGGCCCATTGTCAGCCTCTGGTTGCAAAACTGGGTACACTTCCCTGTGTACCCGTAGCATTTTCTGTTAAATGATTTTTGAATTAATATTAAATCCAGAAAATCCAGAATATTGAATAAACTTTGGAAATTCGTAGAAAAATAACCGTAGCTCGGATCGAAAAACTTTATACATGAAAGTTGCTCAGAACGACGAGACGAATCTGATCGTGTTGTCTGTTTCGATGCCGGAACCCCCTACATAGGTGAACTCATAACTCTGAGCCCGATTCTGGTAGATGAATAGTGCACACACTCCGGTTAATAAATCCCGCGTTAATCCTAATATAACTAAAATGACCTAGATGCATCTTTAGGCCACCCTGCACTGCATCCTAGGCATAGCACGATCTGTGCTGCATCGTTTGCTGTGTATTTATATGTTTCTTCCCCCTCTTTTCTCTCGATAGACCCCGACGTTGACGTAGCTCCCGAGGTCGACGCTGCTTAGGAGCCAGACGACGCAGCTGACGACCTTGCCCTTGCCGTCGAGCAGACAGGCAAGCACCCCCATTTTGAGCATTCTGTTATCGCCCACTCTCTTCTCTCTTATGCTTGCATTAGAAGATACAGCTGCTACTGTTATCCTATATCTGATGCATAGCCTGTTTACTTGTAACCTGCTGTTGATATTTACCTGTGATCCTAAACTGTTTAGTATAGGACGGGTAGAGCCATATCAGAGACCCACTTGTCTCGACAGCCCCGCCGGACTCTCAGAAGACCCGAGCAATGGGATCGAAGATCAGACCCTGGCACCGCACGTCACTTCCCCCTCAAATTGCTCGACACTACTGGGTTACTATCGAGTGCCGAGGGTGATACCTCGTCAGCACTTTTGATGATAACCTTGTAGGTTAGTTAACCGGTCGTGGTAAGCGAGGGTGATTCCTCCTACACCACCCCCGATACCGACACTATCATGCATCACTTCAAGTGCGGACCTCGAGGGTGATTCCTCCTTCGTTCACCTTGATGATAACATCGAGTGGGATTCCGTCGAGGGTGATTCCTTAGGGTTCCCCCTTGGTGTCGAACACACGGATACTTTGGATACTATGACTACACATTGAACCATGACACTAAAGACGGGTCGGCCCTGAGGGGTACCCGCGCGAGCATGATTGCGAAGTGATGTGGAGACGGGTTGACCTGAGAGGTGCCCGCGAGATAATTATGAGGCATGGCCGGGCATTCTTAGCCCTTGCCGCAAGTCCTCGAGACGGGGCGACGGGGTCACATCGATCGTGAGTCTCTGCTCGTTACCGCGCGCTCCTAATCAACTAACGGTTTGGATATTTGATCCGAGGGGCCTCTGGCCTAATAGCACTAACCATCACGTGGGCATAGTATGGGCGTTCTGCGTCGTATACATCAGCCGAAGCTCTATTGACGTCAGTGAGGAGCGGCCCGTTTTGGATTGGACTGGGAACGCAACTGCGCTTGTATAAGGGGTTGCTAGGTCTGCTTCCAAAACGTCCTCGCAACGTGCAGGGTTCCCGGGGCGAAGGCCCAAGACCCCCGGGGGCATAGGTTAGTCCGGCGTGCTGACCTCTCATTAGAGCCTAGGTCGGGTTGCGGCGTGTTGCTTAGCCGAGGCCGGGCATGACCCAGAAAAGTGTGTCCGGCCGGAGTTAAGCGAGTGTGGTGGGTAAGTTGGTGCACCCCTGCAGGGAAGAAACTTCTATCGATAGCCTGTCCTACGGTAACGGACACTCTGAGTTGTATCCCGATCGGTACAACTAGAACTGGTGACTTGAGATGAACTGAATAATATGGCTCTGGGATTGCTTTCTCGCAGGGAGCCGAGGAAGAATCTCTGGCCGAGGTTGATGACACTGCTATACTTTACATTATGTTATTCTGCTCTCTTCTAATGCTGCAAGATGGATGAAGATGCTGAAGATGCTAGTCTTGGACAGGACTAGGCTTTCCCCTTCTATTCTGGCATTTCTGCAGCCCAGTCCACATATACAGCCTCCTTTTGACAATGTTGCATTTGTAGTGTAGATCCTTGCTTGCTGAGTACTTCGGATGAGTACTCACGTTTGCTTTACTTTCTTTTTCTCCTCATATCCATATGATGCCGCCAGACGATGGAGCCCCTGAGACTGCCGCCCCTGTCGACGACTACGGCTACTACTACTACTACCCTCCCGGCGAGTACTACTACGAGGAGCCGACCGATGACCAGGAGTAGGATTCGGAGGGTCCTAGGCAGGAGGCCTACGCCTTTCGATCGTAGTATTTTTTTTTGCCCCGCCTCTGTGAAGGCTTATCTCTGTTCTGTAATATATCTGTACCCAGATATCTGATGCTTTCGCTGACTCTTGTGTACCATCGATCTATGTATTCGAGCCCTCGAGTCCCTGGCTTGTAATATAAAGCTTGTATGACTTTATTTATGTTTTAGAGTTGTGTTGTGATATCTTCAAGTGAGTCCTTAGGCTTGATCGTGTGCATTTGCGTGTATGGTTAGTGCACGATTAAGCCGGGGTCGTCACAGGTTGGTATCAGAGCCGACTGCCTCTAGGAATCCCCCTATCCGATTCCTTGGCCGAAGTTGAGTCTAATGGTCAAAATCTATTTTACTAACTTGGCTGTGTGGCTTACGGGCCCACGTCGCCAACTGGGTGGTATTAGGATCTTTTATTCCTTGTCTATACTCTGGGACTCCGATCTCTCATCTATTCGGCTTAAACATTTTACTAACTCTGACATTAGGTTCTCGTAACCACTTCCACCCGGAGAGCCCTTTCACTATTGATGATCGTCTGCTTCATCAGAAGATTCTGAAGATACTCCTCGACGTTAACCGAGACCCTGTCCCACTACTTTGCAGTTCCTGACCACCGATAAACTACAATGGATAACTACTTACACTCGTCGTTCATAGATTCATTTCAGTTACTCCCGGGTTCCATCTGACTTATCGAAATACTATCCGACATATCGAGAATTCTGTGAACCTACTGCTTTGCAGTTCCTTTTCGCCTGAACACACTTATGAATAAATCCTCATACTTACCGGGGATCCGTTCATCCCCAGTTGTTCCTGTGATTCCTAAAGCACTTTGAAATATTATCTTATCTCCCGAGAATCCTCTGCAGCTTACTACTCTTGAAATTCTTGCTTGCTTGCATTACGGTTAATTCCAGATGTTTAGCAATATTCGTTAACATTCCTCGTCAATACCATTTGCGTTCCTTGATTCAATCAGCTGCGAATGCTTTCTATCATCCGCCGATTCCTAGAAATTCATCCTTCCGGCTCATTCACCATTCCGGACATGAGCTGGTTCTTGGCCAATCAAGTATTGATTGATTGTCCAATTAAGCATGTACAAATTACTCGTCCCTCTGCCTAGGTGAACTAATTGTCACTCCTGGCTTTGGAAATCATTTTCCCTCTGAACGTTATACCTGGGTTATTCTAGCGTTTCCTTAAACCAATGTGCTTTCCTCCCGTCCTTTCTCGAAGGACTCTCATGTGTAATCAGATGTTTAAACCTTACCTCGCTAATTTTTACGGATCACTTGATTCCTTTTATGGAAAATTATCTGACCGATTCTTTCCTATGCCATGAATCATAATGGTACCTTCCCCTGTTACAAATGCCGTTGGCACTGCAGCATCCTCTACTTTTTGCCGTCCGCTTATCCACCCTACTTGCATGACACGGAAGGGCAGTACATGCCTTCCCATAATGACCTGGGACTGACCACTGACCAGGACATGTCACGTAACCATGGATGGAGATCTCTGCAAGATGAAGCACTTAACTTGTCCATCTAATTCAACTCAACCTAATCGTCTTTTGATCAGAACTTCTACTCCTGACTCTTCGTTTGAACCATTACTCCTTTGTACTTAAGCGTCGGATTATTCCGATGTTTCTATAATCTGTTCCCATTACCTATTTCCTTCTTCTGGTTGAGTGCCGGTACTCACAATCACATCCTTTGCGGCCTACCAGTTCCTTTGTTGGGTTATTATTTGATAGTGTCCTCCCTCTTCCATAACCTTGACAGTTCCCCCTCTGATACATGATGCCTTCGGTAAATTGTATCATCAAGCTTTGACCTCGATACCCCTGCTTTCGAACTCGTATCCCTTGCTTTGGATGATGGTTGTATAGATTTGTAAAAATGTCCCGACGGGTTGAATCTATGCTTATGCCACCTACGTGAACCCGATAATTTGTCGTGGGTCATACTCCCCTGGTATTTCACCAAGAAGTTCATCACGTCCATATAACTTTTAACAGAGCAGTGACTGAAATGTAATGCATTGAAGAAGTGGGAGTCGACCTTGAACTTGTGTTCATGCCCATGGACCCGATGTAGAACCTATCATGGAAGCTGCTTGTAAAAATAATTATTTCCTTAATACCAGCTCATCCTGTATGTGTGAATTGATCCTTTGCAATCGTGGTTCCGACCATATCTTTCCTTGATTACATTTCCCGGTCAAGTTATAATACTTGTCCTATGCAGACCATATCACCCGTCCAACCTCTACTCCGATTTACCTTCAGGTACTATCCCTAGTACTTGTTACTGGGAACTTTAATACCCCATCAAGTCATTCCTAGCCCGATAGGCAATATCACTATCGAGCAATTTTTAACTGTGCTACCTGGCTCTATTGCCCAGAGCAACTTCCGACGTTGAGCTAAGCTTACGTCGAACTTCATCATCTTATCACTTCACCTCGAACAACAAGATCGATTACGAGGCTTGTGTCGTATCCGTGGTTCCAATAATCTTTCGCCTCGGCATTCCTTTTGCTTGATGTCGTCGCTGCTCGGTGCATCTTCATAGAGTCTCTCGACAAAATTTGTCGTGATCCCCATCAACACTTTGGCTTCTTCGGAGATGTCAATTGAACTCATGGTTAGAAAATACCAATCTTGCCCCTCGATGATCTATGTTATCATCGATCACATCTTGTCTTCCTCCAACACTTACCTGATGATTTTTTGCTCATACACCGAGTTCCTTGTTATTCTTGAAATGGTTCCAACGAACCCCTTGAGGTCTTCGGATCCATCCCTTACTTCAAACACCATGTTATTGCTACCTCGAAGCATGACCGCGGTATTCCGAATGTCAACAATAACATCCGAAGCACATTGCTAAATGCTGTTGGGGAACGTAGTATTTCAAAAAATTTACCTACGATCACGCAAGATCTATTTATGTGATGCATAGCAACGAGCGGGAGAGTGTGTCCACGTACCCTCGTAGACCGAAAGCGGAAGCGTTTAGTAACGCGGTTGATGTAGTCGAACGTCTTCGCGATCCAACCGATCCAAGTACCGAACGCACGGCACCTCCGCGATCTGCACACGTTCAGCTTGGTGACGTCCCTTGAACTCTAGATCCAGCTGAGGCCAAGGGAGAGTTTCGTCAGCACGACGGCGTGGTGACGGTGATGATGAAGTGATTCCGGCAGGGCTTCGCCTAAGCTCTCCGAAAATATGACCGAGGTGGAAATCTGTGGAGGGGGGCACCGCACACGGCTAAAACAATTAACTTGTGTGTCTATGGGGTGCCCCCTGGCCACGTATATAAAGGATGGAGGGAGGAGGAGGCCGGCCCTCATAGGGCGCGCCCAAAGTGTGGAGTCCTACTAGGACTCCCTAGTCCTAGTAGGATTCCACCTCCCACATGGAATAGGAAAAGGGGAAGGGAGAAGGAGAAGGAAGGAAGGGGGCGCCCCCTTTCCCTAGTCCAATTCGGACCAGTCCATGGGGAAGGGGCGCAGCCACTCTTGAGGCCTTTCTCTCCTTTCCCGTATGGCCCATTAAGGCCCAATACGAATTCCCGTAACTCTCCGGTACTCCGAAAAATATCCGAATCACTCAGAACCTTTCCGATGTCCGAATATAGCCTTCCAATATATCGATCTTTACCTCTCGACCATTTCGAGACTCCTCGTCATGTCCCTGATCTCATCCGGGACTCCGAACAAACTTCGGTCATCAAATCACATAAACTCATAATACAAATCGTCATCGAACGTTAAGCGTGCGGACCCTACGGGTTCGAGAACTATGTAGACATGACCGAGACACATCTCCGGTCAATAACCAATAGCGGAACCTGGATGCTCATATTGGCTCCTATATATTCTACGAAGATCTTTATCGGTCAAACTGCATAACAACATACGTTATTCCCTTTGTCATCGGTATGTTACTTGCCCGAGATTCGATCGTCGGTATCATCATACCTAGTTCAATCTCGTTACCGGCATGTCTCTTTACTCGTTCCGTAATGCATCATCCCGCAACTAACTCATTAGTCACATTGCTTGCAAGGCTTCATATGATGTGTATTACCGAGAGGGCCCAGAGATACCTCTCCGACAATCGGAGTGACAAATCCTAATCTCGATCTATGCCAACTCAACAAACACCATCAGAGACACCTGTAGAGCATCTTTATAATCACCCAGTTACGTTGTGACGTTTGATAGCACACAAGGTGTTCCTCCGGTATTCGGGAGTTGCATAATCTCATAGTCAGAGGAACATGTATAAGTCATGAAGAAAGCAATAGCAACAAACTAAACGATCATCGTGCTAAGCTAACGGATGGGTCTTGTCAATCACATCATTCTCTAATGATGTGATCCCGTTCATCAAATGACAACTCATGTCTATGGCTAGGAAACTTAACCATCTTTGATTAACGAGCTAGTCAAGTAGAGGCATACTAGTGACACTCTGTTTGTCTATGTATTCACACATGTACTAAGTTTCCGGTTAATACAATTCTAGCATGAATAATAAACATTTATCATGATATAAGGAAATATAAATAACAATTTTATTATTGCCTCTAGGGCATATTTTCTTCAGTCTCCCACTTGCACTAGAGTCAATAATCTAGTCCACATCGCCATGTGATTAACACCAATAGTTCACATCGCCATGTGACCAACACCCAAAGGGTTTACTAGAGTCAATAATCTAGTTCACATCGCCATGTGATTAACACCAATAGTTCACATCGCCATGTGACCAACACCTAAAGGGTTCTAAGGTGTGATCATGTTTTGCTTGTGAGAGAGGTTTAGTCAACGGGTCTGCCATATTCAGTTCCGTTTGTATTTTGCAAATTTCTATGTCTACAATGCTCTGCATGGAACTACTCTAGTTAATTGCTCCCACTTTCAATATGTATCCAGATTGAGACTCAGAGTCATCCAGATCGGTGTCAAAGCTTGCATCAACGTAACTCTTTACGATGAACTCTTTATCACCTCCATAACCGAGAAATATTTCCTTAGTCCTCCTAGATAACTAAGGATAACTTTGACCGCTATCCAGTGAGCCACTCCTGGATCACTATCATACCTCCTTGCTAAACTCATACATAGCATGGCATACTTTATAGAACCTATGACTGAGGCATAGGGAATGACTTTTATTCTCTTTCTATCTTCTGCCGTGGTCGGATTTTGAGTCTTACTCAATTTTACACATTGTAACACAGGCAAGAACTCCTTCTTTGACTGATCCATTTTGAACTTCTTCAAAATCTTGTCAAGGTATGTGCTTTGTGAAAGTCCTATTAAGCGTCTCGATCTATCCCTATAGATCTTGATGCTCAATACTTAAGCAGCTTCACCGAGGCCTTTTTATTGAAAAATTCTTATTCAAGTATCCTTTTATGCTATCCAGAAATTCTATATCATTTCCAATCAACAATATGTCATCCACATATAATATCAGAAATGCTATAGAGCTCCCACTCACTTTCTTGTAAATACAGGCTTCACCGTAAGTCTGTATAAAACCATATGCTTTGATCACTTCATCAAAGCGTATATTCCAACTCTGAGAGGCTTGCACCAGTCCATAGATGGATCGCTAGAGCTTGCACATTTTGTTAGCACCTTTAGGATTGACAAAACCTTCTGGTTGCATCATATACAACTTCTTCTTTAAAAATTCCATTAAGGAATGTAGTTTTTGACACCCATTTGCCAGATTTCATAAAATGTGGCAATTGCTAACATGATTCGGACAGACTTAAGCATCGCTACGAGTGAGAAAATCTCATCGTAGTCAACACCTTGAACTTTGTCGAAAACCTTTTGCGACAAGTCGAGCTTTGTAGATAGTAACACTACTATCAACGTCTGTCTTCCTCTTGAAGATCCATTTATTCTCAATGGCTTGCTGATCATCGGGCAAGTCAAACAAGTCCACACTTTGTTCTCATACATGGATCCCATCTCAGATTTCATGGCCTCAAGCCATTTCGCGGAATCTGGGCTCATCATCGCTTCCTCATAGTTTGTAGGTTCGTCATGGTCTAGTAACATGATTTCCAGATCAGGATTACCGTACCTCTCTGGTGCGGAACGTACTCTAGTTGACCTACTAGGATCGGTAGTAACTTGATCCGAAGTTTCATGATCATCATCATTAACTTCCTCACTAATTGGTGTAGGCATCACTGGAACTGATTTCTGTGATGAACTACTTTCCAATCTCGAGAGAAGGTACAATTACCTCATCAAGTTCTACTTTCCTCCCACTCACTTATTTCGAGAGAAACTCCTTCTCTTAGAAAGGATCCATTCTTAGCAACGAATATCTTGCCTTTGGATCTGTGATAGAAGGTGTACCCAACATTTTCCTTTGGGTATCCTATGAAGACACATTTCTCCGACTTGGGTTCGAGCTGATCAGGTTGAAGTTTTTTCACATAAGCATCGCAGCCCCAAACTTTAAGAAACGACAGCTTAGGTTTCTTGCCAAACCACAGTTCATACAGTGTCGTCTCAACGGATTTAGACGGTGCCCTATTTAATGTGAATGCAGCTGTCTCTAATGCATAACCCCAAAACGATAGTGGTAAATCGGTAAGAGACATCATAAATTGCACTATATCCAATAAAGTATGGCTATGACGTTCGGACACACCATTATGCTGTGGTGTTCCAGGTGGCATGAGTTTGTGTAACTATTCCACATTGTTTTAATTGAAGACCAAACTCGTAACTCAAATATTCTCCTCCACGATCAGATCGCAGAAACTTTATTTTCTTGTTACGATGATTTTCTACTTCACTCTGAAATTCTTTGAACTTTTCAAATTTTTCAGACTTATGTTTCATCAAGTAGATATACCCATATCTGCTCAAATCATCTGTGAAAGTCAGAAAATAATGATACCCGCCGCGAGCCTCAATATTCATCGGACCGCATACATCAGTATGTATTATTTCCAATAAATCTGTGGCTCGCTCCATTGTTCTGGAGAACGGAGTTTTAGTCATCTTGCCCATGAGGCACGGTTCGCAAGTACCAAGTGATTCATAATCAAGTGATTCCAAAAGTCCATCAGTATGGAGTTTCTTCATGCGCTTTACACCAATATGACCCAAACGGCAGTGCCACAAATAAGTTGCACTATCATTATCAACTCTGCATCTTTTGGCTTCAACATTATGAATATGTGTATCACTACGATTGAGATTCAATAAACTATTTATATTGAGTGCATGACCATAGAAGGTTTTATTCATTTAAACAGAACAGCAATTATTCTCAGATTTAAATGAATAACCGTATCGCAATAAACATGATCCAATCATATTCATGCTCAACGCAAATACCAAATAACATTTATTTAGGTCCAACACTAATCCCGAAGGTAGAGGGAGTGTGCGATGGTGATCTTATCAACCTTGGAATTACTTCCAACACACATCGTCACCTCGTCATTAACTAGTCTCTGTTCATTTTGCAACTCCTGTTTCGAGTTACTAATGTTAGCAACTGAACCAGTATCAAATACCCAGGGGCTACTATGATCACTAGTAAAATACACATCAATAACATGTATATCAAATATACCTTTGTTCACTTTGCCATCCTTCTTATCCGCCAAATACTTGGGGCAGTTCCGCTTCTAGTGACCAGTCCCTTTGCAGTAGAAGCACTCAGTTTCAGGCTTAGGTCCAGACTTGGGCTTCTTCCGGGGAGTAGCAACTTGCTTGCTATTTTTCTTGAAGTGCCCCTTCTTCCCTTTGCCCTTTTTCTTGAAACTAGTGGTCTTGTTAACCATCAACACTTGATGCTCCTTTTTGATCTCTACCTCCGCAGCATTTAGCATCGCGAAGAGCTCGGGAATTGTCTTATTCATCCCTTGCATATTATAGTTCATCACAAAGTTCTAGTAACTTGGTGATAGTGACTAGAGAATTCTGTCAATCACTATTTTATCTGGAAGATTAACTCCCACTTGATTCAAGCGATTGTAGTACCCAGACATTCTGAGCATATGCTCACTGGTTGAGCTATTCTCCTCCATCTTGTAGGCAAAGTATTTGTCAGAGGTCTCATACCTCTTGACACGGGCATGAGTCTGAAATACCGATTTCAGCTCTTGGAACATCTCATATGCTCCGTGGCGTTCAAAACATTTTTGAAGTCCCGGTTCTAAGCCGTAAATCATGGCGCACTAAACTATCAAGTAGTCATCACATCGAGCTTGCTAAACGTACATAACGTTTGCATCTGCTCCTGCAATAGGTCTGTCACCTAGCGGTGCATCAAGAACATAATTCTTCTGTGCAGCAATGAGGATAATCCTCAGATCACGGAACCAGTCCGCATCATTGCTACTATCATCTTTCAACTTAGTTTTCTCTAGGAACATATCAAAAATAAAACAGGGGAGCTATACGCGAGCTATTGATCTACAACATAATTTGCAAATACTACCGGGACTAAGTTCATGATAAATTAAAGTTCAATTAATCATATTACTTAAGAACTCCCACTTAGATAGACATCCCTCTAATCATCTAAGTGATCACGTGATCCAAATCAACTAAACCATGTCCGATCATCACGTGAGATGGAATAGTTTTCAATGGTGAACATCACTATGTTGATCATATCTACTATATGATTCACGCTCGACCTTTCGGTCTCAGTGTTCCGAGGCCATATCTGCATATGCTAGGCTCGTCAAGTTTAACCCGAGTATTCTGCATGTGCAAAACTGGCTTGCACCCGTTGTATGTGAACATAGAGCTTATCACACCCGATCATCACGTGGTGTCTCGGCACGACGAACTGTAGCAACGGTGCATACTCAGGGAGAACACTTGTACCTTGAAATTTAGTGAGAGATCATCTTATAATGCTACCGCCGTACTAAGCAAAATAAGATGCATAAAAGGATTAACATTACATGCAATTCAATATGTGACATGATATGGCCATCATCATCTTGTGCTCTTGATCTCCATCATCGAAGCACCGTCATGATCTCCATCGTCACCGGCACCCCAGCATGATCTCCATCGTCACCGGCGCTCCAGCGTGATCTCCATCGTAGCATTGTTGTCGTCTCGCCAACTTATTGCTTTTACGACTATCGCTACCGCTTAGTGATAAAGTAAAACAATTACATGGCGATTGCATTGCATACAATAAAGCGACAACCATATGGCTCCTGCAGGTTGCTGATTACTCTGTTACAAAACATGATCATCTCATACAACAAATTATATCACATCATGTCTTGACCATATCACATCACAGCAAGCCCTGCAAAAACAAGTTAGACGTCCTCTACTTTGTTTGTTGCAAGTTTTACGTGGCTGCTACGGGCTGAGCAAGAACCGTTCTTACCTACGCATCAAAACCACAACGTGGTGTAGTGATTGCTTTTTGATCTTCTAAAAGAACCCTCTTCGTTGAAACCGATTCAACTAAAGTGAGAGAGACAGACACCTGCTAGTCACCTTTAAGCAACGAGTTCTCGCAGCGGTGAAACCAGTCTCGCGTAAGCGTACACATAATGTCGGTCTGGGCCAGTTCATCTCACAATACCGCTGAACCAAGTAACAACTAGTAATGGCAAGCAATATGTATACACCCACGCCCACAACTCCTTTGTGTTCTACTCGTGCAAATAACATCTATGCATAGACCTGGCTCTGATACCACTGTTGAGGAACGTAGTATTTCAAAAAAATTACCTACGATCACGCAAGATCTATTTATGTGATGCATAGCAACGAGCGGGAGAGTGTGTCCACGTACCCTCGTAGACCGAAAGCGGAAGCGTTTAGTAACGCGGTTGATGTAGTCGAACGTCTTCGCGATCCAACCGATCCAAGTACCGAACGCACGGCACCTCCGCGATCTACACACGTTCAGCTTGGTGACGTCCCTCGAACTCTAGATCCAGCTGAGGCCGAGGGAGAGTTTCGTCAGCACGACGGCGTGGTGACGGTGATGATGAAGTGATTCCGGCAGGGCTTCGCCTAAGCTCTTCGAAAATATGACCGAGGTGGAAATCTGTGGAGGGGGGCACCGCACACGGCTAAAACAATTAACTTGTGTGTCTATGGGGTGCCCCCTGGCCACGTATATAAAGGATGGAGGGAGGAGGAGGCCGGCCCTCATAGGGCGCGCCCAAAGTGTGGAGTCCTACTAGGACTCCCTAGTCCTAGTAGGATTCCACCTCCCACATGGAATAGGAAAAGGGGAAGGGAGAAGGAGAAGGAAGGAAGGGGGCGCCCCCTTTCCCTAGTCCAATTCGGACCAGTCCATGGGGAAGGGGCGCAGCCACCCTTGAGGCCTTTCTCTCCTTTCCCGTATGGCCCATTAAGGCCCAATACGAATTCCCGTAACTCTCCGGTACTCCGAAAAATATCCGAATCACTCAGAACCTTTCCGATGTCCGAATATAGCCTTCCAATATATCGATCTTTACCTCTCGACCATTTCGAGACTCCTCGTCATGTCTCTGATCTCATCCGGGACTCCGAACAAACTTCGGTCATCAAATCACATAAACTCATAATACAAATCGTCATCGAACGTTAAGCGTGCGGACCCTACGGGTTCGAGAACTATGTAGACATGACCGAGACACATCTCCGGTCAATAAACAATAGCGGAACCTGGATGCTCATATTGGCTCCTATATATTCTACGAAGATCTTTATCGGTCAAACTGCATAACAACATACGTTATTCCCTTTGTCATCGGTATGTTACTTGCCCGAGATTCGATCGTCGGTATCATCATACCTAGTTCAATCTCGTTACCGGCATGTCTCTTTACTCGTTCCGTAATGCATCATCCCGCAACTAACTCATTAGTCACATTGCTTGCAAGGCTTCATATGATGTGTATTACCGAGAGGGCCCAGAGATACCTCTCCGACAATCGGAGTGACAAATCCTAATCTCGATCTATGCCAACTCAACAAACACCATCAGAGACACCTGTAGAGCATCTTTATAATCACCCAGTTACGTTGTGACGTTTGATAGCACACAAGGTGTTCCTCCGGTATTCGGGAGTTGCATAATCTCATAGTCAGAGGAACATGTATAAGTCATGAAGAAAGCAATAGCAACAAACTAAACGATCATCGTGCTAAGCTAACGGATGGGTCTTGTCACTCACATCATTCTCTAATGATGTGATCCCGTTCATCAAATGACAACTCATGTCTATGGCTAGGAAACTTAACCATCTTTGATTAACGAGCTAGTCAAGTAGAGGCATACTAGTGACACTCTGTTTGTCTATGTATTCACACATGTACTAAGTTTCCGGTTAATACAATTCTAGCATGAATAATAAACATTTATCATGATATAAGGAAATATAAATAACAATTTTATTATTGCCTCTAGGGCATATTTTCTTCAAATGCTTCCTGATCAATTATCCAAACACCATTGTATGGGTAATATCATAATTCTCCCCTCGCCCCTTTATCTAAATGCTTTTGAACTTGCTGTCCCATCATGTACATCATGCTCCGCTTTCCCTTGGGAAGGATGTACTCCCAATTCTGGTGTGCAAACACATTTTCCTTTCCATTGTTCTGTTTAATCTGATAATCACATTTCCTTTCCATTGTTTTGTTTAACCTTCCTGTGATCTATATGATATAAGCAGAATTAACTCTCTGCTTATGTAAACACCTCGGTGCACAACTCTGTCAGTGAGACCCTGTTACTATTGTTGATGACATACCGGTAACCACCGATGGACGCGAACTTTGCCTATTGGTCCGCCTCGTTTTAACGAGCAGGAAAACGGTTCTCTTCGTCCCTCGCCCTTGGTACCAGCGTTATTGCCAACATAACTGACAGGCTATCCTCTGACATGCCTTGCTTACAGGATCGTGCAAGACGTCACCGCCCTTCCCACTTTTAGCCCACATGGTGGGCCCATAACCCACAGTTCCACAGGATCGGAACCTGACTCTCCTATACATCATTGATTCCGAAGTACCCTCTTACTCTTGGCTTTGTGTGTTATCGCGAGTCACCCCTCGAGAGATGATCTATTCCCGACACCCTGAACCCCTGTTCACACTTCGTTCTGGTATCAATCAAATGTCCGTTCGCTTGATACTTCATATCGTACCTTCATGCCTTACTCTCGATGTTTTCTTAAGCTTCAACTCGAGAGATACCTCTACCGCATCCCCTGAATTGTCTACCAGAAAATCGACCCTAAAAGGTTAGTTCTCCCGAGTTACCTTTACTTCCCCACTAAAATCTTGGGACGAGATTTCTTGTAGTGGAGGAGATTTGTAACATCCCCATCATCACACTACAGTGATCACCTCTTAATCATGCCAAGTCATCTTCATTTGCCATGCTTGATCATAAAGTTTAAGCACCTAAATTCAAACTCCTCTCTGAATCCAATTCAAATTCAAAGTGAAAATCAAAGTTGTTCAAATCAGAAACTAAAATGTGCATTAAACAACAAATAATTCATCGGCAATGATAAAATTTCAATCAACATTTTTGAAATTGGATAAGTTACTCAAACATCCTCAAACAGTGACTGAAAACAATATTTGACAACCTTTTATTTAACACAAAATAAATATGAAATAGTATTTACCCCAAACTAATTTTGGGTGATAGGATATATTGCACTGTGAAATATGGGCCAGGTCACATATTTTACAAAAACCCTTAAGTGCCCAAACATTTTGAAGTCAGAAAAGAAAAGAGAACAGAAACAGGAAATAGAAAGAGGCCTAAAGATCTACTGTACACTTAAGCCTGCTGCTGCAGTGCCCGACCCAGCCCAAATGGCGCTCTTCCCCTACCTCTCGCGCGCTGTCGCGCGCCCGAGCTGACACGCCGATCACCGTCGCCGTGTCGTGCATCCGCCGGCTCCTCGGTGCCTATATGGCCTCGCCCGAGCCTCTCTCCCCTCCCCCAAAACCCTACACCCCTCATAGTTCCCCCTCACTCTCTCTGTCTATCCCGAGCTCACCCATTCACGACCGTCGCTGCCTCACCGTCGTTCGCGTGGCCAGGAGCTTCCCCGCGCAGCCCCGATCTGTCCAGGAGGACCCCCGGCTTCGATCACCTCATCCGCGGGCATCAGAAGGAGCTGGGGCGCCGCCGAGCCACCAGATCGAGCCGTTCCCCCTCACCGGGATCCGCCGTCGACGCCGCCTTGAACCACCGTCTCCGGCCGCTTCCGTCGTCCCCGAGCTCTTCCCCGGCCTTCGCTGTGAGCTCCCGGTCCCCTGTGACCTCTCCCGTTTTACTCCCTCTCCCCGTAGCTTCGATCCCCGCAGCGCCCGTGAGCTCACCGCCGCCTTGCACCTCGCCACCGCAGCCATGGCGAGCAAAGCTCACGTCCGAGCACTTCATCAAGCTCCTGGGAGCCCCAGGTAGCCAACGGGCCCTTCGGCTTGTCGTGCCGTGCCTCGTAGCACCGATCCCGTGCTCGCCCGATCCCGACCGCCGCTCGCCGTCAACGCTCCGTCCAGCTCCGGCCATCTCCAGGCAAACCATTGCCACCGGTCGATTCGCGACGCCGCGCTTGTCCGAACGCATCTATCTGCTGCCCGAATGGTGGCCGGAGCGAGATTCCGGCGGGCCTCCGCCGCGTCCTGCGGTCGTCGCCGGCGTAGCTCCGGTGGCGCTGACGTGGCCGGTTATTTTAGCCACTAATGACCCTGCTGATTACCCCCTAGCCCTATGACAGTGGGACCCGCTGTTTAATTAAACCAGTTAGTTAAAAAGAAATAAACTGTTAGTTTAGTCTGAGACACTGCCACGCGGGCCCCACCGGACCCGCTGACCGGTCAAACCAGCTGACTGGGCTGGACCCAGTCATTGACAGGTGGGTCCCACTGGACCCACTGCCCAGTCAACGCTGACCCAGTCAACTGCTGACTGTGCAGTTGACTGGGCCCATTGTCAGCCTTTGGTTGCAAAACTGGGTACACTTCCCTGTGTACCCGTAGCATTTTCTGTTAAATGATTTTTGAATTAATATTAAATCCAGAAAATCCAAAATATTGAATAAACTTTGGAAATTCGTAGAAAAATAACCGTAGCCCGGATCGAAAAACTTTATACATGAAAGTTGCTCAGAACGGCGAGACGAATCTGATCGTGTTGTCTGTTTCGATGCCGGAACCCCCTACATAGGTGAACTCGTAACTCTGAGCCCGATTCCGGTAGATGAATAGTGCACACACTCTGGTTAATAAATCCCGCGTTAATCCTAATATAACTAAAATGACCTAGATGCATCTTTAGGCCACCCTGCACTGCATCCTAGGCATAGCACGATCTGTGCTGCATCGTTTGCTGTGTATTTATATGTTTCTTCCCCCTCTTTTCTCTCGATAGACCCCGACGTCAACGTAGCTCCTGAGGTCGACGGTGCTCAGGAGCCAGACGACACAGCTGGCGACCTTGCCCTTGCCGTCGAGTAGACAGGCAAGCACCCCCATTTTGAGCATTCCGATATCGCCCACTATCTTCTCTCTTATGCTTGCATTAGAAGATATTGCTGCTACTATTATCCTATATCTGATGCATAGCCTGTTTACTTGTAACCTCCTGTTTATATTTACCTGTGATCCTAAACTGTTTAGTATAGGACGGGTAGAGCCATATCAGAGACCCACTTGTCCCGACTGCCCCGCTGGACTCTCAGAAGACCCGAGCAACGGGATCGAAGATCAGACCCTGGCACCGCACGTCACTTCCCCCTCAAATTGCTCGACACTACTGGGTTACTATCGAGTGCCGAGGGTGATACCTCGTCAGCACTTTTGATGATAACCTTGTAGGTTAGTTAACCGGTCGTGGTAAGCGAGGGTGATTCCTCCTACACCACCCCCGATACCGACACTGTCGTGCATCACTTCAAGTGTGGACCTCGAGGGTGATTCCTCCTTCGTTCACCTTGATGATAACATCGAGTGGGATTCCGTCGAGGGTGATTCCTCAGGGTTCCCCCTTGGTGTCGGACACACGGATACTTTGGATACTATGACTGAACATTGAACCATGACACTAAAGATGGGTCGGCCCTGAGGGGTACCCGCGTGAGCATGATTGCGAAGTGATGTGGAGACGGGTTGACCTGAGAGGTGCCCGCGAGATAACTACGAGGCGTGGCCGGGCATTCTTAGCCCTTGCCGCAAGTCCTCGAGACGGGGCGACGGGGTCACATCGATCGTGAGTCTCTGCTCGTTACCGCGCGCTCCTAATCCACTAACGGTTTGGATATTTGATCCGAGGGGCCTCTGGCCTGATAGCACTAACCATCACGTGGGCATAGTATGGGCGTTCTGCGTCGTATACATCAGCCGAAGCTCTATTGACGTCAGCGAGGAGCGGCCCGTTTTGGATTGGACTGGGAACGCAACTGCGCTTGTATAAGGGGTTGCTAGGTCTGCTTCCAAAATGTCCTCGCAACGTGCAGGGTTCCCGGGGCGAAGGCCCAAGACCCCCGGGGGCATAGGTTAGTCCGGCGTGCTGACCTCTCATTAGAGCCTAGGTCGGGTTGCGGCGTGTTGCTTAGCCAAGGCCGGGCATGACCCAGAAAAGTGTGTCCGGCCGGAGTTAAGCGAGCGTGGTGGGTAAGTTGGTGCACCCCTGCAGGGAAGAAACTTCTATCGATAGCCTATCCTACGGTAGCGGACACTCGGAGTTGTATCCCGATCGGTACAACTAGAACTGGTGACTTGAGATGAACTGAATAATATGGCTCTGGGATTGCTTTCTCGCAGGGAGCCGAGGAAGAATCTCTGGCCGAGGTTGGTGACACTGCTATACTTTACATTATGTTATTCTGCTCTCTTCTAATGCTGCAAGATGGATGAAGATGCTGAAGATGCTAGTCTTGGACAGGACTAGGCTTTCCCCTTCTATTCTGGCATTTCTGCAGCCCAGTCCACATATACAGCCTCCTTTTGACAATGTTGCATTTGTAGTGTAGATCCTTGCTTGCTGAGTACTTCGGATGAGTACTCACGTTTGCTTTACTTTCTTTTTCTCCCCATATCCATATGATGCCGCCAGACGACGGAGCCCCTGAGACTACCGCCCCTGTCGACGACTACGGCTACTACTACTACTACCCTCCCGGCGAGTACTACTACGAGGAGCCGACCGATGACCAGGAGTAGGATTCGGAGGGTCCTAGGCAGGAGGCCTACGCCTTTCGATCGTAGTATTTTATTTTGCACCGCCTCTATGAAGGCTTATCTCTGTTCTGTAATATATCTGTACCCAGATATCTGATGCTTCCGCTGACTCTTGTATGCCATCGAGCTATGTATTCGAGCCCTCGAGGCCCTGGCTTGTAATATAAAGCTTGTATGACTTTATTTATGTTTTAGAGTTGTGTTGTAATATCTTCAAGTGAGTCCTTAGGCTTGATCGTGTGCATTTGCGTGTATGGTTAGTGCACGATTAAGCCGGGGTCGTCACACTCTTCGGAACTGATAGACATCAGTGAAGCACGACTTCTTGCACAACTGTTCATGTGCATCAGGCGATGTCTCATCAAACCACCTCCTCTCCTTTTGCTTCCTAGCCCTGCTCTTCCTTCCACTAGGTAGTATTACACATGGTGCACTTTCACCTTCATCACTAATGTCTTTGTCACCAGGAAAGCAACCTTCATTTAGTGATGGGATAAAATCTGGCTCCTTGCTATGGTTAGCATCATGGTGTGATCTGGTTGTTGGGCCAGTTTTTCTCACTGGCTTTAGCTTCTGCGGAACTGTAGTTTGATGTTCATGTTTAGATTTTGAGTACTTTTCCTCTGGGCACATCTCTTCCACTTATGTGTCTCCTTCAAAATGAAGCAAAGGACCATCTCTCTTCATCCTGAGTTGCCTCATCCTCTCAACAATCTCCATTTCCTCCTCCCTAGCTTTATCATGTACTTCTTTTCTGTACTCACCCCTGTAATACTCAAAATTGGAGCTTGAGGCGTCATCTCCAGAGTCATCATCTTCTAAGTCATCATGCTCTTTTCCCTTGTTCAAGTTGCAGCTCTGTTGTGTGTTCAGATAAACTTCATCTAGAACAATTCCAGGCTGTGCACTACTTATAGGCTGTAAACAATTTGCAGTAGGAAAAAGCACACCAGTTGGATCAACAGTAGACACAATACGCACCCCAATCTCACTGGTAGGAACCTGCTCTTCAATTAGGTTCCCCTTGTTTAAATCTTCTGGTGCTGGTTCATTTTCCTTCATGACAGTAATGTTCAGATTTTTTTTGTGCTGAAACTGGTTAAGCATTTCTTCTACTTTCTCTTCACTATCGATAACCTCCATCCCTTCCACCCCCTTTCCCTCCTCCTTCACATACTACATGTAATCATTTACTCCATAGCCCTCAGTCTCAATCAGTGTTACCATATTAATTAAAGAAATATCTGATAGGGAAATAGTTCTTTCCAAGTTGTCTCTACCTTGGAAATGGAACCTTATTTCCCATATTTCATCATCCAAATTATACAGAAAATGCAGTAAAAATCACTGTTCAAAAAATCTTCCGATTCAGCGATTTATCGTCCGATTTATCGCTACTCGGGGGGTGACCGATAAGATGATGCCTTATCTTCACCGTTTATCGTTTGGGCCGGTTTATCGCTCTGACAAGCAATTTATAGGGAATCTACCAATAAATCGGGCCTATTCCTAGCACTATGTTTGCAGAAACTATGTTTATTTGTGTTATGTGGACCTTGTTATGCAATATGTACTATTGTCCTATTTTGTTTGTCATTATACGAGGATTCAAAGGCTAGGAATCAAGGTAACACTTATATCAAATATTTTTTTGGTGTTGAGTATAGCATATTTTAGTGTTGGGAACCTGAGACTTGCAAAAAATGACCGATTAATAGTCGATCAATAAAATTGATTAATCGGCCGATTTCTGATTAATCTCTAATCCCTAGCTGACCGAGACGCTAACGATAACCGATATCCTCAACAATGGTAAAAATAATAATTAATTAACCTACATTCCCATATTGCCTATAGCCCTAATTTCCTAATTAGTAACTGAAACAAATAAACTAATTACACAAAACACTAATAGCATGTTATACAGATAAATATATAAGCTTTAACCCTAAAATTAACAGCTTCCATGTCAAACAGAGAAATAGATAAATTTACTTAACAGTTTCCATGTCAAACATATAAACAGATTAATAAATAAACTTATTTAACCCTAAATCAAACAGATACACAGATAAACTATGAAACTACCTAATTGACACATATTTATCTCATATCAAATTGAACAGCTACCATGTCTACATAGAGAACCTAACTAAACACACAAACCATAAACCATAATTCCCAAATTAGTAACCCTAAACCCTAATCCCCAATTTCAGAGAAACCCTAAATTACCAAATTGGAAAAGATAAACTAACTACACTCTCTCAAATTGCACAGAAACAATGTCTACAGACAAACCCTAACTCTCAATTCCTAATTTGCCTGAAACCCTAAATGTGCTGCAACCCTAAACTCCTTCCTAGATGAGAAGGAGAAAGGATGAGGACTTACTCGATACCGCCAAGGGGGGAAGCCCATCGATGGCCTTGCGTCGGATTGGCCACCACCGCACGGGCAAGAGCCAAATGCGCCGGCGACTGCGGGCGCGGCTGTTGGACAAAGCTCGCGCTCCCGAGCTAGTTGTCCACCTCCTAGTACTCGTTGCCCTCGCCGCTGGTCCCTCCACCGCCTACTGAGTCACCGCCATGGATGGGTTTCGCCGCTGTCATCGCCGGCCATGGGTCAGAGCGGGCTGGAGAAAGGAGAGAGTGAGCAGAAGAGAGGACAGAGTGGGCGGGAAAGAAGAGAGAGAGGGACAAGATAGGGTCCGACCGGAACGAGCCAGGTAACGGCCGTTAGCGGCTGCCGTCTCCCCCATTGCCACATTGCCCTGATGACTGGGCCATACCTATCATAATCATGCTCAATTTGAACCAAGTGAGTGACCAGTGTTTTTTGCGAAAAAATAGCACAATACCCGTGGTATTTGGAACGAAGTCGAATTGCGGTGTTTTTTGAAACCCTAACCACAGTTGTGGTGGTTTTATGCTATTTACTCGATTTTTAAGGACAAACAGCTGCTCGTGGATTTCAATGAAACAGGTACTATCACTATCAATAGTAACGAGATTGTGAGGAGCCAAGGTGAGCAGGGCATGTTGCTTAAATCTGGTGGACTGCCCACATAATGACCCGAATCAATCATGTTTAAATCGCATTTAAACTGCTAGAATTATGATAGAGATAATGACATGGTTTAGTAAAAGTAAAAGTGGATTTTATTGACTAACAATTGCTACACGCACGCCATGTTGATATTCACGCGAAAATACGTAATTAGCCAAAGCCTCTCTCATGCCATGTGTTTTTAGGTAGAACATGCCTAGAGCTCCAGTTGCTCTCCACCTCCATGGCTTAGCAACGTGTGGAACTAAACCCATGTGCTTTGGAAGAAAAAAAATCAGAAGGGAACCCAATTTTGTACAGCCATTAATGTACAAGAAACTGACCGTTACCTCCTTGTAGCCCAATTTTGTAGGGCCTAATTCACAAAAGGGAGCGCATCGATGCCTAGCCGGTAGCTGATGTCCAGAGTGAGCATCATCCAGTTCTTGTGTCGCTTTAAAAAATCCCCCTCGATGATCTGGCCAGTTTGCTTGGCCAGTGAGTCCAAGCAAGGAATCAATGGAGTGACTCCCAAGCAAGTGTTGGCTGCTTTTAAATTCAGAAATACTACTAGTACTACTACTCCATCGATCGACAATACCAGCTAGGGTATTATGGAGATGTAATTTCAATCTCCCACTTTTTGGTGATTGATGACAACATCATTGAGTATAGAAAGACAACAATAGATATGAATTGAAGTGCATGATTTCAAATAAATTTAAAACAATAAGTCTCATGCAAAGAGCACAACATGTGGAACAAGCAACATGGGCACATCATGTGCAACATAAACATGCAAGAGTTTAAAGTAGCACAAGCAGGTGCAACAACACGCATAACACAAGGATGAAGTTTACAAGACATAGTAATAAAGATCACACTACCAACAGCCATATTAAACGGTCATTAATGTACACGAAATTGGCCATTGTTAATTGGACACAAATCAATCATGTTCACCATTAATGTACAAGAAACTGGCCGTTAATTGCCAATTTTGTTGGGCCTAATTCACACAAGGGTCAGAAGGGAGCGCATCGATGCCTAGCCGCTCCAGGGCGGGCATGATCGATCTGGCAATTTTGCTTGGCCAGTGAGTCCAAGCAAGGAATCAATGGAGTGAGTCCCAAGCAAGTGTTGCCTTTAAATTCAGATATATACTACGATTGAGTTGAGTATCATATTCATATCGCTCTCCGGCCGTCTCCATTCCCTTGGTTTAATCAACGACGTACCTTCTATCGATCGCCTGTAGTACCTAGTACGTATGAGGGTGCTGAGGGATCGTTGCGTCTGTGCCGCCGTGCCGAGCCGCCATGCCACCACCACTCAACACAGGTAATAATATACTCTATATACTGTGTGTTACTTTTCTGAACCTGTCGGTACGTACGATTTCTTCAGCGATCCAATCCATTGTTATTGCTCAGATAGCTCTTCGATCTATGTACGTTTGGTTGCTAGGATATTTCTATTCCAACCTTTCCACATGCATCCTACGTACGTGTTTGTTCCATAAAAGAAAGACAGTGCAAGTTAATTTAATTATATTGACGTTTGAAATTTACACTTATTCTTGCATAATATATATGGAAACGTACAAGTTTTTAATTCTTACTTTTCTGCTTATTTTTTTCCTACTATCGTAGACATGTGGTTTTGTTTCTTTTTCTATCATATCAGGGTAAATCTACTTCAAATGTATCTACTTGTAACCCAATTTTGTTGCATTCCGTTACATTTCTCAACTGATTCAATCTCTCAATTCCATATTAATTAACATGCGTTACATTTCATTACTATGGAAAAAACTGCACCGAAATTTACATATATAGTTCTTCTGCCTTTATATTTAAAACTAGCCTTCCATACGTTTTTATAAGATTGTGTTGGAGAAATGGTATTTAATGCATATGCATTACTACAATCTTAAAAGACACTCCCTCCATATTAAATATGCATTACTATGGAGGGAGTAGTACTTGTTGAAGTGTGATTTGCATTCCATATTAAATATAATATTTTATAATAATACTAAAGTGTCGAACAATGTTTCAAATGTGTGTTTTTTATACGCAGATCATTTTATACAAATGCAACATTAAATGTTGTCTAAATATACCTAACTGGATAAAACGTCAAATTAAACTTTATAATGGCAACTTTGACACAAACATTTTTGTGGAAGTTTTTTTTCGAAAATATTACCCTGCAAAACAGTGGTCTGAACATTAGAGGAACTTTGCACCATCATATAAGAAAGAAAAGGGGTGTTTTACAGCCCAAACTCGAAACCACGGGACAGTCTAAAAATCAAAATCATAGGACTATAATTTACCATTTATAAGTGTCACATAAAAGTTAAAATACCATCTAAAAAATTGCAAAATTAAACTAAAACTCATATTAACATCCCTTTTGGCATTTCATTATTTAGATTTTTTATTTAAAATCAATCTATAAAATTTAAGCCTCTATTTTTCCTATAGCAAGTCCACCTAAAAGAAAAAAAAAACTCTGTAGTTGGCACCTTGCGTCTGAGTAAAGTGGATTATTCTTCTAATGGTAAACAATGCATCATCTGACTAGGAGTCTAGGAGTAGTGTGTGATATCATATTTCTTTGTCTTCCATTAATTTGGGGTACATCTTAGTCTAAAATCGATATTATTTTTTGCTTTGGGCCTCGGCTTGGAGGATGTTGGAAAGCTCTGGGCTGATTGGGGGATCCATGGCTTGATACTTGTAAGCTTTGGCATACAAGTCTTCCTCTTCTTCGCAGCAGGACTGCGAAGGCGTAGCGTCTCGCGCGTCCTCAGATCGCTCTTATGGCTAGCCTACTTGTCAGCGGACTTCGTTGCCGTTTTCATCCTTGGCCATCTCTCGGTCCATGCAAGCGGGCAACGCCACCAGCTCCTTTTCTTGTGGGCACCGTTGGTGCTCCTCCACCTAGGCGGGCAGTACACCATGACTGCCTTCTCCATGCAGGACAATGAGCTGTGGAGACGCCACCTGTTGGGATTGGTCAACCAAGTGGTGGTGGCCGGCTACATCGTCTCCAGGTCATCTTGGCCAGATAGGCGGCTCCTGGCTGCCATGGTGCTCATGTTCCTCTCTGGGTGTTGGAGGTACGCTGAGCGTACCTTGTGCCTTTACA
This sequence comes from Thinopyrum elongatum, assembly GCA_011799875.1. Classification (NCBI taxonomy): domain Eukaryota; kingdom Viridiplantae; phylum Streptophyta; class Magnoliopsida; order Poales; family Poaceae; genus Thinopyrum; species Thinopyrum elongatum. The sequence goes on from CM022303.1 coordinate 720,729,367, forward strand.
GAGCCAGCACGGCGAAGCTCAAGGAATCTGCATTGTATTCCTTGAGGTATTACATAAAAAAGCTTCAGACAGAAGGTCAGACTCCTACAGAAACCTTTTTTGAGTTTATCTTGAAGCGTTCGCCTCAAAGAAGATGGTCAGCTACACTTGAGGAGATGCTTATAGCTGATGGGAGGCGGCCTTCATCTTACACACCTGAAGGAATCTCATCAAGGGCGTCCCAATTGGTATCAGAGACTCCACTCAGTGATATAACTGATCTTGAAGCTGAGCCTAGTTACATACTGGGCAAACTCCAAGATTTCAAATCCAGTGAACACCGGTGTAGGGCCTACAATTATGTCGCTACACAATTGGTTCATGTTTATCAACACCTCTACACCAAGGCCCCGCAGCCGCTTCATTCTATTCTCTCCCACTGGTTCGACTCCTTTGAAGATATAGTATGGGACAGAATGTGTGATTTTTGTTGCTATTGTCCTATTCACATCCTCCTGCTTCTATCTCATTTTCTAGCCTTTTCCTTGCTTGTTCTCTTCCCATTTCTTTCAACGTCCGCAACACTAGTGCTCTTTGTGGTTGCAAAAAAAAGCCAGCTCTATAGTCAAGCAGATGTCCTTGTGTCATACATATTGCTCGTAGGGGCCATATTTCTAGAGGTAGCATCTCTCTTCATCGCCTATGCCCCCATTGTGTTCAAAGTGCAATATGGAGTGTAATCAAACGTATTCACCCTGCAAAACAATGGTCTGAAATGCTAGGGCAGTATAACATGATCAAAAGTCTGACCAGAAAAGATGCTTCGGGCATCATGTCATTTGTGCCCCAGTGGATCAATAACCATCTAAATGACAAGACAATAACACACATCCCAATATATCATGACCTCAAGATGTTTGTCCTCGACAAGTTGTTGGAGTTTGGAATAAGGAAACAAGACTGGAACTTTGCCTGCTTTCGTGGTCAATTGGCACTTAGCAAGTGGAAGAGTTCATCTTATTTACCTCCAGTGTCTGGAATAGCTCTACACAAGAGCATCAATGATGTGGACTTCCCAACAAGCGTGCTCATCTGGCACATTGCAACAGACATATTGTACTTCCAGGACAACACCAACACTACTAACTCTGGTCAGTTACATCAAATAAAGAAGAAGATGAGCAGAGAGCTATCAAACTATATCATGTACCTCGTCTTCAAGTGTGATGTGATGCTTACAAACAACACCGAGCTCCTACACAACAATGCTCTTACGGTCATGGAGGCCAGTCTACATCCAGCTGACAAGGACATCATGGGGAAGTTGTTTCAAGCTAACAAAACAAATCATCGTACTGTGAGCAGCAGTGAGCTGGCATATGAAATCCGACATGGGAAGGCCACAGTGGCAGCATGTATGGTGGCCCAGGAGCTCACTGACATCCATGGAGAAGTGGACCATTGGGACCTCATTGCTGCAGTGTGGTTGGAGATGCTTTACTATATTGCGCCTCGTTGCGGAAATGATTTCCATTCTGAGCATCTCGCCACTGGTGGGGAGTTCACCACACATGTCCATGTCCTCATGCAATGTCTAGGTCCTTTTCTAACACCATCATGTTTATAGCTTTCATGTGCAAAATAATTATATCCACTAAGTTCGCAAATTCCATCTACACTCTCTATATGCTGGAAGAGAGAGGTACTATGACGTTATTATTCCTAATGCTATTAGGGCAACTCTAACCGATCCCCTATCCGGCGCTAAGGGAGGATAAATTCGGTTATCCTCCCATACGTCGCACCTAGCCAATCCCCTAAACCTAATAAGGGAGGATAAATTATCCTCCCCCGCCGAAAAAACCCCCAATCTTCCTAAATATACTCACCGCGCGCTTGGCTGAGGAAAACTGGCGCCTCCTCTTTCTCGCTGCAGCCGCCACCACGCCCTGCCGCCGCCGATGATCGGCCCTCCCGCAGGAATGGAGAGCGCGGACCATTCAGCCACCCCGCCGGCCACCGCCGCCGGCTTGTCGCTGCCGAAAACCATCCCCGCGCCGTCGATCAATCGTAGCGAGTGCTTGTCAAAAAGCTTTTGTAACTAATCGTGTAGGGGAGTTCACCGAAAAACGCTTGGGGATAAAAAAAAGTTCACCAGGTTCAAGCTCCGGCTCCAACCGCGGCAAAGGACGCCGGGGTGGCGAGCGCCTCTCCGGCGATGGCCCGCCGCCCTCCCGCCGCTCCCGACGGTGCCAAAAGAGCTCGAAAGCCGACGGCGGCGACATCGGCCCTAGCCGAGGAGGCCGCAAAGAAGAAGATGAAAAAGTCGACGACGGCGCCCCGTCCACGGCCGACGGCACGTGCAGCGTCTCCGGCGACACCTACAAGCACTACTCTGGCGTGTCCGGCGACGGCAGACGTCAAGAAAGGTTGCGGCCGCCAAGTGCTCGATGAAATGACAACAAGGTAAATAAAAACCTCTTCAACATTTTTGGGATAGTGATTGTTGGTCGCCGATGGTTGATGTAGTTTGGTTGTTTTGTTGTCCTAGTGCGGAGATGAACACGGCCGAATTCTCAACGTCTTTGGAGTCCTCGGCCACGATGGGACTTGATGAGCTCAACTATGACTCCCTTTGGCATCATTCGGAGGCGGCCGAAGACATGGAGCAAGAGGAGGTGGCCGACGAAGAGGAGGAGGTCGATGAGGTGGTGGCCGATGAGGAGGTGGGCAATGAAGAGGAGGTTGTGGAGGTGACCGAAGTAAGCACGTGGTTGTCAAGGTCATGCACCGCCAACTACAATGCAAAAGAAGATGTTGCTCTTTGCGATGCTTGGATGAACATCTCCATGGATGCAACAATTGAAACGGATCAAACCAAGACTATGTTTTGGGAGAGAATTACGGACTACTACAACAACTCCATGGAGGTGCAATCAAGCAGTACGCAAGGTTCTCTTGGGCATCGTTGGAGCACCATTCATGACCAATGCAACCGATGGTCCGGGTGCATCAACCAAGTGAATCATGCACCACCTAACGGTGTCCAAATGGCGGAGTATGGCCCCTACATCCAAGAACTATTCAAGCATAGGAACACCAAGTTCGACCACTAGCCCTTCACGTTGCATCATTGCTACAAAGTGCTATGCAAGAACGAGAAGTGGATCCAAAGAGTTTCGAAGATCACTCCAAAGAGATCAAGGTTGACCATATCTGTTGAAGAGGACGATGAGGTTGATGAAAAGGCCAACAATAAACCAGATGAAAACAAAATTGCAAAAGAAAGAAAGAAGAGAAATGCATTCGGTGGCACATACAAAGAAGAACTTGTGGCCATGATTGAGGCCAAGAAGGTGTTGGCGGCCGAACCCAAGGAAGAAAAGATGACGAGGTGGAATGAGCTCAAGGTGTTGGAGGATGAGAAATGAAAGGCCAAGTTGGCGGCCGAAGAGAGAAAGGTGAAGGCGGAGGAGCGTAGCCTTGCACTTGAGGAGGAGAGGATTCGTGATGCCAAGAAGGCCGAAGAACGTGTTATTATGTTCATGAATCCAACCACAATGGATGAAACCGCAAGAAAGTATTGGGAGCTCACTCATGGGGAGATCTCGACCCAAGCGGAAGCCTCTCTTCGGAATGGTGGTGGTGGCCGAAGGGGTGATGGTGGTGGTGGTGGTGGTGGTCGAGGGGGTGGTGGTGGTGGCGGTGGCGGCGGTGGCGGCCGAGAGGATGGTGGTGGCCGAGAGGATGGTGGTGGTGGTGGTGGTGGTGGTGGTGATTTCTTCGGCGACCACCTTGTTTGAGTTCGTGCATGCCATTGGTTGGCTCGATCCACAAAATATACATGTTATGTTGTGGTGATTTTGGATCAAACATTGTGTTTGAAGTGATGCCTTTTGGGTGAACTATGCATGTTTTTATTTGAAAATCACGATGATGAAACTATATGTTATGACGGTTATGTTAAGCATGTTTGAATTTCAATGTTTTTATGATATATATTGTGAAGTGTTTGAAGTTCATTGCCGACTCCACTACAGCGTGTACACTACTAACTCTGGTCAACAGCAGCAGCAGCAGCAAATGAAGAAGAAGATGAGCAGAGAACTATCAAATTATATCTTGTACATCGTCTTCAAGTGTGGTGTGATGCTTACAAACAGCACCGAGCTCCTACACAACAAGGCTAATTTTTTTTAAATAATACATTTTTTTATTAATTTTCAAAAATATTACGCTGGATGAAAATTTTTCAAAAATAATACACCGTCGGCCTGCTGCAGGCCGACTGGGTCTAGTCGGCCCACAGCAGGCCGACTGGGCTTAGTCGGCCCGCCACAGACCGACAGCAGGCCAGCCCACCCACGGAGCGGGGCTGTCGGCGCGGCCTGGTCCCTGTCGGCCCGCTGCGGGCCGATCGGCCGGCTCCTTCCTCCTCTCTCTCCTTCTCCTTTCTCCTTTCTCCTTTCTCCTTCGTTTCCCCCATTCCTCTACAGCTCCATTCTTTCTCCTCTTTCTTACAAGAAATGCCTCAAATTAATACACCCAAATGAGGCGTTTTTTTACAGATTGAGCACCGTGAATGGGTTCTACGTAGTTAGGGGAGCCAAGGGAGACCTCGATCTACTGATGGGGTAGCTCGTGGTTGTCGTGGTGAGCATTTTTTTGAAGCTTTTTTTTGCACACTCGAGGAGGTTTGTGGCCGGTGGGGTGGAGTGGTGGTGTTGAAGCTGGGCAGTGTGGTGGAGGTGGTGGAGGTGAAGCTCTGGCAGTTTGGTGGAGTTTCCGGCTCCGTGATTGAAGGCCGCCGTTCGTCGTTCGTCGTTCGCTCGCACGCTTCAAGGGTATATTTCAACACACATTTTATTTTTCGTAGTTGCTCCGGTAGTATTCGGTAATATGTTTGATGTGAAATAAATTAGGTATGCGATTATAGTTATTTGCTCCGGTAGTATCCGTAAATTATTTATATGTCAACTATTTAGTTGTGTGAATATTTGAAATTGCTCCGGTAATATTCCGTACTATATGTGGATGTCAAATATTTAGGTGTGTCAGTAGTTGGAGTTGCTTCGGCAAATATTTGTAATATATTTGTAGGTGTGTGAATTTTTTTAGTTGCTCCGTTAATATTCCGTAATATATATACATGTCAAATATTTAGTAGTGCGGATATTTAAAGTTGTTCGTCGTTCGCCGTTCGCCGCCGTTCGCCGTTCGTCGTTCGTCGTTCGCTCGCACGCTTCAAGGGTATATTTCAACACACATTTTATTTTTCATAGTTGCTCCGGTAGTATTCGGTAATATGTTTTGATGTGAAATAAATTAGGTGTGCGATTATAGTTATTTGCTCTGGTAGTATCCGTAAATATATTTATATGTCAACTATTTAGTTGTGTGAATATTTGAAATTGCTCCGGTAATATTCCGTACTATATGTGGATGTCAAATATTTAGGTGTGTCAGTAGTTGGAGTTGCTCCGGCAAATATTTGTAATATATTTGTAGGTGTGTGAATTTTTTTAGTTGCTCCGTTAATTTTCCGTAATATATATACATGTCAATATTTAGTAGTGCGGATATTTAAAGTTGTTGCTTAATACTTGTCTGTCTATGTTGAAAAAAAATTAGGTGAGCCGAGATGTCTGATGTAGTGACGTTCAAATTTACTACGGTCCTGGTACTGTCCAAACAACTGACATGGGAGCTGATCTGAGTGAATTTTCTCACATAGAGGTGCCAATGAGCGCACTCTCAACTGTCTGTCAGTCAGTTGAAAGAATGGATTACAGGAAGTTGGGCTTGATACAGAAACACACACGTCGGTGTTCATGCATTGTGACACGTTTAAGTTCAATAATTTACTTTTATTTGAGGCCAATAGAGCGAGACTCCGAGTGGGTGCGGTGGTTACAAGGTTGCGAACGCAGGGGATGCATCCTATTGCCTTAGTGCTTCCCGTCATGAAGGAGGTCACTGCACATGAAGGCGAGGGTGGCTACGATCCTGGGCAGAGCTGGAGGGAGGCAGTTATCTATGTCAAATGTGGAGATGATGGTTACGAACCAGGGCAGAGTAGTCAGGTAGAAGGAGGAAATGCGATGGTGATTACATGGCGAGGTGGACCTGACGAGGTGATGGGCACATGCAGGACCTGATGGAAGAAGAAGACACCGATGTTGATAGGGGTCATGCCGATGATTCGGACGAGTCGGATGAAGAAGAAAATGCAGATGAGGTCCCAATCCTCATCATGGAATCATGACTTCTCATCTGCAATGATGGTGAACGATGGACATGATTCTGCCTGGCAATATCACCAGAACAATATTGCGACGGGTGCTATGTATCCCAACAAGTAAGCTCTTAAGGATGCTAATAAATGGGGGTAATGTCCACGCAAAGGGTTTTCACAGCTCGGTGTCAAGTCAGAAATACCTGACAATGGTAGCAAGAACACAGATTGTCCCCCCCAGGGTGCACGGCTACTCCCTAATTAGGGCACAAGTTGGGTGATCAGCGACTTATGAATCACCCTTGTCTTATTCCTGCATCCCTCAAGATCATGCCAACCTTTCATCGACGCTTATTGCTCGGTTTTTTACGATGAGATAGTGGAGGGCAAAGCTATGAAGTGAAGGCAATCCAGACAAAAGTCTTCGCCAGGTTGAAGTACAGAATTTCTTATGGCAAGGCTTGGAGGGCTAAGCATCGGCGCGCTTGAGAGGAGATTTGGTTCTTATTTTGATGCATATGACTCTGTTGTCCAGCTCCTCCCCCCACTGCAGCAGCGGAATCTAGGCACCTTAATCGATATCCAAGACCTCTTCATGTCAGAGTCCCAACATGTGAAGGTGCTGCAGTCGCTCTTCTTCTCTTTCGGTGTATGCACGAAGCTTTCAGGCATTGCCGCGACCGTGATATGTGTAGATGTGTACTTTTCTCACTGGCATTACAAGGGTCAGATCTAACAACAGCATAGGTCAAGACGGCCAAATCAAGTTGTCCCACTCCATTTGCTTTTGTGGAGAGTGAGAACATTGAAAGTTGGACATGGTTCTTCAGGCAGTTGAAAATATCAGTTGTGAAGGAGAAGCCCAATGTGTGCATCCTTCATGACAGGCATGCAGGTATACTCAGTCGATAAGGACACTAACAACACCAGGCCCTGAGGAACAAACTCCATGGCAGACTTGCAGAGCCGTTGGTGCATGCGCCATCTGGGGGCTAATTTCTTCTCGCAATTCAGAAATAAGAGCCTGATGAATTTGTTCAAAAAACTCTGCAAGCAGAACCATTCATGGAAGTACAATTTGATACGTGCAGACTTAATGTGTGCACGCAGAGACAGGTTAGGACAGGAAAGCTGCAAGAGATGCAGCGGTGAGGGCACATGTTGAAGCAGTAGCTGCACGTTGGCAACGGGATGCGGCCGTGGAGAGGAGCTTGTTGGGTTATGTGACCTGCCAGGCTTTGACCCACCTGGTACTAGGAGAAGGCTCGGAAGGTCGATTAAAACCTTCAGCAGTGGATAGAGCATAGCCTCTGGAGAGGTGGTCTTTGCTACATGACACACATGGAGCAGGTACGGTGTCTGACAACCAACCTCGCGGAAAACATACAACTTGTCCTCAGAGGAAACCGGGCTTTGCCACTTACAGCCATCGTTGAGGGTATTTTCTATGGCACCGTGAAGTATTTCAGGATAGACGTCAAAAAGCGAGCAGCATATGTTGAACAACCCGAATACACTTTACTGTGAAAGAGTGACGAAGTACATGGACAACAAGATGCAAAAAGTTAGGTCACACACTGTAGTCTCCATCGGTTAATCAAAGAGAAAGGTTTGAGGTCCGCTTAGTCAACAACATTCGGATGTGCAAATGAGTTGAGGACGCATGAGGTGAAAATTGGAAATGAAGCTGGCCAACTTGTGAGTGCACATGCAACAAACCGAAATTGTTTCACCTACCTTGCTCACATGTACTTGCTGCTGCTTGCGGGCAGCTTGGAATGGACGCAATATCTTTGTTGTCTCCATTTTTTCTGAAAGAGTCTGTCCTCAATACCTGGACAGGTAACTGATGGGTTTTCGATCAATGGGTAACTTCAACAACGTCAACCCCGCTAAAGGCGTTACATTCCAAACCCAGAGCATATGCGTACAAGTAGAGGCAACGGCAGTGTCAGCGCATCCGGAATGATATGGATGAATCTGAAGCAGGAGGTCCGACTAGGCAATGCATTCTATGCAATGAATTTCGCCTATAGGACACTAATGTCCACTTTCGTCACTGCCAGTGGTACTGGTCGTGGACGAGGCAACCGGGGACGAAGAGGAGGTAGAGAAGGTAGAGGAGTAAGAGGGAGAGGAAGAAGCTAAACTAGCAGTACTATTTATATTTGTATTAGTGTGGCACCATGTTCTGAATTTGTATAAGTGTGGCACTATGTTTTGAATTTGTATTAAGTGTGGCACTATGTTTCTGAATTTGTATTAAGTGTGGCAACTATGTTTGAATGGATAAGTGTGACACTATGTTCTGAATTTGTATTAATGTGACATTATTTTCTAAATTTGTATTAAGTGTGGCACTATGTTCTACATTTGTATTAAGTGTGGCAACTATGTTTGAAATTGGTATGTGCAGGAATGGCGGGAATGTGGTTGCTGAATGGGGAAATTGATAGGGGTCATCGTGCTGCGATATGGTATGAGCGAAAGCTCAAAGCCTCTGGTCACTCCACGCATCCTCTGGAGAACTGGAGGATACACCCAGGATGGTTTCAGCGGTACGTGCTTTTAATTTGCACCTGACATGAATATTATGGGAGACACTAACTGAAATGTTCTGTCATGAAGGTTGAAATGGGCCGGCCTTTTTACCTTTCGCGCGTCTAGTTGAGTCTATCCCAGCGGCAAACGCCTCGCCATCGACTCCTCCTTGTTGACTGCTTAGGACCGTTGGAGCCAGAGACCCACACGTTTCACTTCCGTGGGGGAGATGGCCCCTACTCTAGAGGATGTGTCACTTTTGCTGGGATACCGTTGGCAGGTCATGCCATAGGACCGTTGGACGCACCGGCTGGTTGGGAGCTCGGTCTTACACAACGTTTTCATGGTGTTTTTTCCGGATGCTCCGGATCCGGTATGGGAGCATCACGGACCTAAGTATGAATGGTTGCTCAATTTCCATGTTAGTTCCCCTACCTATTATCTCAAGTTATCATGCAAATGGTTTTACAGAAGATACCTGTGGCTTACTAAATATTTGTCTTTGCTTAATGCAGATCCAGAAGTTCCCCGCGCCGTTGAGTGCGGAACAGATCACTCGGAGCCTGGAGGCCTACTTAATGTGGCTTTTCGGCAAGGGATGTTCACAGAGAACCATGTCAGCACTATAGCGCGCTCTACACCCTATGGAACTCGAGATAGCGAGCGCTGAAACGGCGGATCAGATCAGACAGAGGAGTTGGGTTCGGCGGTCTTAGCGGCTACATACCACGAGGTATGTGCAACGGCTGCCAGCTTTCATCGACAAAGCCAGCCCTTCTTGGATGCCCTCTATTCCTACAGCTGTGGTCGTGGGAGAGGTTCTCTATAGGGCGACCAGATGTACGTGTTCATCAGCCTATACGCCATGTTCGATGCTGATGGCATCGACATGCCTACTTTCGGTCTGTGTTGGACCCGTCGCGAGGTATGATCGTGTCATAGTTTAATGCAAATTTTTTGTCCACAAGAGATAGTTCAATGTTAGCGGCTACTAACTTTTGTTTTCTGCAGAGACGCTTGCTAGTGATCAGACCAGGAAGGCATACATGGCATTGAATGAGCAGTTCGATACTACACTGGGGTCATCTGGCAGCCCTACACGGAAGCAGCCATACATGCAAGATACCCCGGTGTTATGTCTGTGCTATGCGCTAGGGACCGAGATTACTGGATGACGAAATCGAAGATCATCTTTGATATCTCTCGTCGAGAGATGGCACAACAGAGGTTTATGGAGGCAATTTGGTCTTCTGCAGTTGGAGCTGCCTCCCCCTACAGAGAACCCGGTGCCAGCACACATCCACAGGTATTAACCAGTTTTTCAATGTTGCATTATCTTTGACAGTAATCCATTCGAACATTACGTAATTGTTGAACACACACCACAATTTTAGGATGACGAGGAAGGGCATGAATAGGACAACTGCGACTGGCTAGTTAACTACAGCCGTATGTTACAGAATGGGAGACAGCAAACACACATCTATGGCACGAGAATCACAATTTTGATCTCATGATAATTCAATCTCTATTTGGGCGGTTACATGACCGAACACGGTTACGCATCATTGAGCACTCTCACCCAGAGGAGTACCTGACCCTACTCCGTCGGATATGTATCCGACTATGATACTTCGGGCTCTAAGCAGTACGCGGTAAGATATATTTTTTCTTTAAGTAAAGTTGTGACATACTTTGACATGCATACTTAATAATCTGCATGAAATTTTCAGGCTCGCTTGACACACGAACTTACGACGACGTGACCCCTTGGACGATCACTGTCGTCTGGACCTCTTCTTCAACACCGGCCTGTGCTACAGCCCTTCTTGGAACGCATGCAAACAAGATACGGGCTGTCTACGAGGCTATCACGTGCCCCCCGGAGAAGCGACGTTGTTCACACCGCACCAGCAGCAGCAGCCGCCACGTCACTCCACGCACCGACAGCACGCCACGTCCACGTCTAGCACTCAGCCGACGTCGAGGCCACCCCCTCCTGACCAACCTGGCATTTCGACGTGGCAGCACTCACAGCACTATGGTCCCACGTTAAGCTTCGTGTTTTCTCTCCACACAGCAGGGTCCCTCGTCGAGCTCGTGTTTCAGCCAGAGCAGCCATCACACGCCAGCAGGTATGTCTCTTCATAATTTTGTTTTCAATATTAGTTGAGGCGACCTCATTCTTCATGACTTAACGTTCATCGTGCAGGAGCCTACGGATATCATGCGTCTATGTCGGCATCACATGATACTGGGGGAGTGATCACACCTGAGGACAACATACAGGCTCAGATGTCGCAGCACATCGAGTGGATGAACATGTTCTCGACTCCTCCACCTGGCCCCACCCACAGGATACACAGTATGACCGGGGTGATTCTGAGATTCCTCCTCCCAGGTTAGGGGCACCCAACAGGTTGGGATGGACGCCGCCTCAAGATCACCTCCGCGCCAGGGCAGACGTCGTCAGTGACGCTTCTATCTATCATTAGAGCCATGACCATCTACTTCTGTATGAGACTTTTGTCTATTCTATGTATGAGAAAATGACTATGTACTTATGTATGAGACATATGCCTACTCTATTTATACTCTGTTATCCGAACTACAACATCATATTTAGATATAACATATGCTCTCTGTTACCCCTAGTCACTCGCACTCCTAAGCATGACTGGAGGATACATTTACTATTAATTCGCATTGTTATTCGAGTTACATTTCCACACTGACTGAAATAAGATACATTAAACTTTTGAAATTAAGATGCATCGAAAATAACATGCATAAAATAAGATACATAAAAATTAACATGTTCAAATTAAGATACAACTTGCTGCAATGCGAATTTTAGGATACAATAACATAAATCTACTAGTCTCGAATGACAAGTTCATCACATACAATGTCTCAAAAGACATAAATAGTTCATGACCACGATGGTCCACGATAGTTCAAACGACATAAACATCACATATAACTCAGGTTTCCGTAGCAATGCAAGTCACAACCCTTTTCCATTCCCATTCTTGTGAGCATTTCATGATTGTATCATCATCATTTATTTCAATCAATTTCTTTCCCCAGGGCCATCTGAGTGCAAGCTGCTGACGAGTACCAAAATCGTCTTCCTTCAACCCTTGCTTCAACAGAATTTAGTCTTTACCAATCAAAAGTGATGTCCACTCACTAACTTGCACAACACTTTGAGGAAAGCCTTGGACATGAACAATAGGGCTAAGCACCCACTGAGTACCCTAGCCATCTGCAACACACAAATCCCATCAAATCCCACTGAGCACCAAACTTACCCCTTGAGCATACCACTAGGACAAAGAAAACTAGGGTTTGCAAAAAACTATGATACATTAAACCAACAAATATGGGGGGTGGATTTGATTTACCTTCTCGTTTGGAAATGCCTCGATCCAACGGTGAAACGAGACTACACTAGACTGCTTACCCACGTTACTAGCCGAGGGTGTTTTATAGGTTGAGAGCACAAAGAAAGGCGGAGGGAGACACTCGCCGGAAGTAGAGAGCGAGAAAATATGGCGGGAACTTGATAGCGGGAAAAATGGCGGGAACTAAAAAGCGGGAAAATTGTGGCGGGAACTACCGAAGCGGGAAAATATGGCGGGAACTACCGAACGGGAAAATATGGCGGGAAGTAGAGAAGCGGGAAAATATGGGGGGAACTACCGAAGGCGGAAAATATGGCGGGAAGCAAGAGCGGGAAAATTGGCGGGAACTACCGAAGGCGGAAAATATGACGGGAAGTAGAGAGCGGGAAAATATGCGAAGTAGAGAGCGGAAATATGGCGGGAACTACCGAAGCGGGAAAATATGGCGGAAGTTAGAGCGGGAAAATATGGCGGGAACAAGCAAGATACAACATAATGCTCCTACAATTAAGATACAAGTACATCTGAATTAAAAAATACAACTTACAAACTACATGAAGGCATCATCGTCATCCTCCGTCGATGCAGCACTCTTGCCCTTCGACGATGCGGCACTCTTGGCCTTCGACGATGCGGCAGTCTTGGCCTTCGACGATGTGGCACTCTTGGCTTTCGACGATGCGGTACTCTTGCCCTTGGTGCTCGGCATGAAAATATCGTCTTCATCCTCGCTGTCTTAGGTCCATAAATAAGTATGTTCTGCTGCAACATTTAGGAATACTTCACCCTTATGTTGTTGCTTCTTCCACCTTCCTTGCAACCTCAGAAGTTCTTTTCGTATCTCCTCAAAAGTCCTTGCAGGCCACCCGCACCTACTTAATGCGTGAGCCAACTCATTTAGTAAGGTGTCACTACTGAGGAGTTCGTCCCATGGAACTATCCTATTGTCTATCTTGAAATCAAAGGCTAAGCTAAGAAGACATTCGGACATACTAGGGTGAAAAGAACTACGATCGAAAGGATAACCGGACATCTTGACGAGACTACACTGGCCTGCTTACCCTCCTTAGTGTGGAGGGGGTTTTATAGGTTGAGAAGAGAAGATGGCGGGAAAGAAGATGGTGGGAAAGAAAAAGGCGGGAACAATATTGGCGGCAACAAAAAAGGCGGGAAAGAAAAAGGCGAGAAGAATATTGGCGGCAACGAAAATGGCGGGAAAGAAAAAGGCGGGAACAATATTGGCGGCAACAAAAATGGCGGGAAAGAAAAAGACGGGAACAATATTGGCGGCAACGAAAATGGCGGGAAGAATTTTGGCAGCAAAAAAAAGGCGCGAAATAATATTGGCCGCAAAAAAAATGTGGAAAATTAAATGGCGGAAACAATATTGGCGGCAAAAAAAAGGCGCGAAATAATATTGGCCGGCAAAGAAAAACGTGAAAAATAACGTGCCTGTTCTGAAAAAAAATTAGCCGGGAAATAAGGGGGAAACACGCGAGGGTAGACGGGACTTGCTGTGTGGCTCCCATCGGCCCACAGGAGGCTGAAAGGACCCAATCAGCCCACAGTGGGCCGATAGGACCCACTCAGCCCACAGTGGGCCGACAGGCTGCAGGCCGGGTGGCCGACTGGCCAGTCGGCCCGCTGCAGGCCGACTGGAGGCCTATCGGCCTGCTGTGGGCCGACTAGACCCAGTCGGCCTGCAGCGGGCCGACGATGTATTATTTTTGAAATTTTTTCATCCAGCGTAATATTTTTAAAAATTAATAAAAAAATGTATTATTTAAAAAAAATTAGCCACAACAAGGCTCTTAAGGTCATGGCGGCCAAGCTACACCGAGGTGAGAAGGGCGCCATGAGGAAGGTGTTTGATGAGTACAAAAAAGATCACCGTACCCCGAGCAGCAATGAGCTGGTGGATGGGAGCAGCTGGGAGCTGCCAGATGAGAGCAGCAATGAGCTGCCAGATGTGAGCAGCTGGGAGCTGGGAGATGAGAGAAGCAGTGGGCTGTCAGATGAAGTCCAACCTCTCAAGGCCATAGTGGCAGCATGTCAGGTGGCCCAGGAGCTCATTGACATCCATGGAGAAGTTAACTGCTGGGACCTCATCGCGGCGGTGTGGTTGGAGATGCTTTACTATGCTGCGCCTCGCTGTGGAAATGCTTTCCACGCCGAGCATCTCACCACTGGAAGTGCAGTATACTGTTAGAAAAGCTATGGTCCTCACACACGTCCTTGTCCTCATGCAATGTCTAGGTACATCAATCTAAGCTATTTTTTTTTCCTTTTCTAAAAAATAGCTTTGATTGATGTACCTATATAGAAGTTGTCGGATTCCATCTACACTCTATAGGATGGAAGAAGAGGTGTACAACAATCGTGCCACTTTATTAAACTGTGTGATGTACTTGTATAAAAGGTATGGTCGTCTCGTGTACCATGATTTCGTGTGTGTGTGGTGTTCGTTCATGTAATCATGGCATGTTTTATGTACCACCACTAGAAAATGAGGCGCATCTTTGCTTTTCCGCGTGTAAGCACCCTGTATCTGAGAATTCCTGTGAAAGTAGCGCCGAATTTGTTGGGACATGTATTTTGAAACCCTAAAGAAAACAGCTAGAGTTGGTCATTAAATATTGAGAAAAGTCTACTTTTTGTTCCTCAATTCTTCGGTCTGCTCATTTTTGGTCCCTCAACTCTAAAACCGGACAAATTACACTACGAACTCTCAAAACCAGTCACTTTTCGTCCCTGCGGGGTTTCGCTGTGAGTCAAACCGGTTTTGACCATGGAATGAATAGTACGTGCGATGAACAGTAAATTCGAAAAAAAAGTATTAAAAAAATATAAAAAATCGAAGATATTCAGGTGTGCAAGGTGCGTGCCAATTTTTGTCATGTTTGGACGATCGAGGAGCTCGCGGAAAAAAAAAGTAAATCTACATGTGATGAACAGTAAATTCAAAAAAATAGCCAAAAAAATCCAAAAAATCTGAATTTTTTTGGCTTCGAAGATGCTTTGTTTCCGAATAAATGAATTCCACCTATGCATAATAAGCTTCTCATCTTTCGTGACATCAAGAAAATCAGCAAGCATCTGCAACCAAGGCAAAAGGTAATAACTTAAAAATAGAGAATATCTATGTCAATTGTTGGAGAGACTGGCTTGGCTTGATGAGGTCAGCTCTAGGCAACAGCCACATCTATATATTCTAGTATGTTTCTAAACCGTAATGAGAGACAAATATCTGCTGACCCATCTATCTTCCAAGTCGGCAATGTCATTGTCAACTTCATCCTCGCTGTCATGATCTGAGAAAACTTGTTCCACTGCCATTGGCTACAACAATCAAGCTATACATGTCAAATGCAGGCATAAAACTGTACATATTAATCCAGCGTTATAGAAACAAGAGTAAATGAAATTCAGACATCATGCTAGATATCAAATGCAGGCATAAAATCCCCAAGTAATATCAAAAATCCAATAAGACAAAGCTTTAGTAAGAAGACTGAAGAACAGCGCAATGACGCAACCATATTATAGAACAAGAAAGCTGGCAACAGGCAGAATTTTTTATTTTTTTTCATGCATGCAAACAAAATAGCCTTTCTTACAGTGAAGCCTTGGCATGAAATTGGCTGGTATATGATGAGGCACAAGTGAAACCTTGGCAGAAAACTGTATTTGATTTGCCACCTGCTAGTTGTAACTGAACACAAATAATTCAGACATCATGCTAGCAAAATTGGCATAGTCTGGTATTTATATAAAACACCAGATCATCATACTTTAACTAAAGAGAAGCTGACAGTGAACACAAGAGTATTACTTCTGACCAAGCTCCAAGGAGTCGCAAGTCAAAGCCTAGAATTTAACACCTCTACTAGAAATCGGCATCAAATTTAAATTCAGACAGTCTGGTGTTTTTTGGATGCCTGGTCTGGGGGTGGTGCTCTTGTTAGTTCCGTAGATGACAAGGATGAAAAAAAAAATCCCCCACCCCCCGCCCCCCACACACACGCACATACACCTGTGCCCTGTGAGAATGGAAGAACTGACGTTTCTGCAGAAGCTGTCGGCTGCCACATAATATACACATAAAAACAGTTGGTTTAACATTTTTCTATTGTAAATGTCTGGACAAAGAAACAGCTATATATATACAACACTTCTTCTTCGGCACAACCCCCTTGAACACATCAACGGACGAGATCTGTTCATAATAAAGGGTAAGATGGTCTTTCTAGAAAATACGTCGCGGAGATCTGTCTTGTTCTGAGTCCCCCTTGGGCCGGCCCATTAGTAATTATGTACGGTAGCACGGATCGAAAATCCAAAAAAATAGTGCTACTATTAGGCATCGAACACACGACCTCCAGGGTTGTGAAATCACTAATAACCACCAGAACCATCACTATTTGGTGATAATTATGTAGCGCAGTTATTTATCACCTAGAATGGACATACTGCAGGTGTTTTCTTTATTAGAAATACTGTAGCACATCAAAATTGGTATTGTACAACCGGACCGGACATTCTAGCTAAAGCGTCCTTTATAGCTAAAAAAAACTAATGTGTTTTTTCATCTTTTAGAATATTTTAAAAAATACGAAACATTTTTTAGAATTTGAACTTTTTTTGGAAACACAGTTTTTTTTTATTTCTGAACCTTTTTTTATGAAAAATACTTTGATTTTGTGAATATTTTTCAAATCTTGAGAACAGTTTTTCCGAATTGTAAACATTTTTCTGAAACTGCAGACATTTTTTCAAAAAGACGAATAATTTATCAAATTTGTGAACATTTTCTTGAAAACATGACAATTTTAAAATTTCCGAACATTTAAAAAAATGCAAACACTTTTTCAAATTGGCGAGCATTATTGGAAAACAAAAACACAAACACAAACATTTTTTCAAATTGGTAAAAATGTGTTCAAGTTAGTAAAATTTTCATACACACTTTGAAATTCCAAAATTGTTGACAAATTTCAGGAAATTGTTAGGAAAAAATAAAATGTTTATGTTGAGTGATAATGACGGGAATTACAAATACACTCATCTAACTGGTATATTTTAGGCTATGGATAAATGACCCCAGCGTCTTGTAAGAGCCTGGCATGGACATATGAGGCATCCATGTCAGGTTTGAATGACTTCCGATATCGTTTACATGTTGCGACACGTATGACCATTTATCGGCCTATTTTTACGGAGAAAACTCTAGAAAATGCAAAACTTCTCAAAAATCTAAACAACTTGGCATTGTGCCTTGAATTGGTCATAGAAGCTGGTGGAAAATATTGGGGGTTATTTGGCGGATGTCGAAAAACAACGAGCTTTCAAGCAGACCCTTCTGGCCTATCCGAACACCCTCCGTTGAACATAGTCTATTTTTGGACATCCTTAAAATGAACCCCACTTTTGCAAGAAGGTAGGCATGCCCATGATAGGCACATGCCTGGTTTGGACGATTTTCAACACCATATGCAAGTAGTGACACATCCGGTCATTTATCGGCCTTCTTAACCAACAAAACTTCAAAAAATGCAAAATTGGGCGAAACCCCAAACAATTTGGCATGGTGCCTTGAATTGGTCATACAATGCCATGAAAAATGGGGCAATTTAAGGGATGTCGAGAAATGAGGTGCTCCCAAACATACCCTTCTGGCCTATCCGAACATTCTCCATTGAACATGGTATTTCTTCGAAGATCTCAACACAGGCCCCAACTTTTGCAAGCAAGTCGACATGCCCATTTTAGGCATCTATGCAAGGTTTGAATGACTTCCGACACCATATGCAAGTTGCGACACGTCTAGCCATTTATCGGCCTTTTTTGACCGAGAAAACTTTAGAAAATGCAAAACTTGTCGAAAACCCATGCAACTTGGATTGGTGCCTTGAATTGGTCATACAAGTTGCGACACGTCTAGCCATTTATCGGCCTTTTTTGACCGAGAAAACTTTAGAAAATGCAAAACTTGTCGAAAACCCATGCAACTTGGATTGGTGCCTTGAATTGGTCATACAAGGCCATGAAAAAAATATTGGAGGCATGGATGCCTCCCATGGGCATGTCACCTGCTGGCAAATGTTGGGGTCATTTCAAGAATGTCCAAAAAAACACCATGTTCAACTTAGCATGTCTGAGTAGTCATTCATGTCAGGTTTGAAGGAAAAATGTATTTAAAATCATAATTTATATAGATACTTAAAACTACCATTCTAAGTTTCTAACATAACTAATAAATACAAAATGATAGAATTGGAAACAACAAATGCTTTTTAAAAGCATTTAATAAATATTTAAACAAAAAAGAATTAAAAATATGATTTAAAATAGTTAATTAAAATTGTTACTTTGGTATTTCAATTTTTGTACAGGTTTCAAAAATAATAATAAAGTTTTAAAAGGGAAAAAGATAAATTAACAAAAATAGAGACAAATGAAAAAATAGAATAGAAAAGAAAATCTTAGGCCTTGCCCAACTAAGCGACGGCGTCACTCCTGTCAAGCGACTATTGAAATTTGTTCAGAATTTAAAAAATTCTCATTTTCAAAAAAATTGTTCACAATTCAAAAAAATGTTCCGGCAAATTTAGAACACTTTTTTGAAATCATATATTTAGTCTCATTTCTGAAAAATGTTTTGGAATTTAATTTTTTGTCCGTGCTCTCAGAAAATGTTTGTTTTCACAATTTTGTCTGTGCTTTTCAAAAAAATTATTCACATTTTGACATTCTGAAAAAAAATTAAAGACACAAACATTTTTTGAAATTACCTTACAATTTTCAAAAATGCCAATAATTTTAAATTTATGAACAAAAATTGGAAATAACGAACCTTTTGAAATTTTGGGCAAAATTTTGAAAGCGTGACCATTTTTTGAAAAATAAAGAAGAAACATAACAGGAAAAGAAAAAGAAATTATGGAAAAATGACCAGTTCACAAAATGTTCGTAAAGTCTTTTTAAAATTCCCAGCCCGTCACTTACTTAATGCGCCTAGCTTTATATCGTCTACCAAAGGCATGCTGTCACAGTGGTTGTGGACGCACTTTATGTTTTAAGTGGTCGTGGGTTCGATTCCCAGCTTGTGCGATCGTTTTTCGCTGTTTTAAGTGGTCGTGGGTTCGATTCCCAGCTTGTGCGATCGTTTTTCGCTATTTTTCATCGCATGCCGCCGCAAATGGGCCAGCCCAAGTAAGCTGCCCGGCGTCTACTTTACTACAAAAAGTAGATACAAATTGCGAAATGTCCATATTACTCTTTATACGTATTGCGAGGGGGGTTGTATCGAAGCGGGACTCTATATACAATGCTTAGCATGATATCAGCGATGTATGTAAACAGAAGGGCTACTTTCTGGGATCACTTCGCTCCGCAGATAGTTTTCTAAGTGTTGGTTTGAGCAACAAAATGAAAGGACCAATAGCTTGCGTGTAGCTGTTGAACTACCACTTCACCCCATGCATATGAGGATGGTACAGACCATGGAAATGTTCAGGGAGCTGCTAAGTGCAGTTACAATCGAG
Source organism: Thinopyrum elongatum (assembly GCA_011799875.1). Lineage (NCBI taxonomy): Eukaryota > Viridiplantae > Streptophyta > Magnoliopsida > Poales > Poaceae > Thinopyrum > Thinopyrum elongatum. Next base: position 720,749,073 of record CM022303.1, read on the forward strand.
AACAATAGTTCAGATAGTTCAGTTGTGTGTCCAGGCGATGAACAATGGAATTCAGAGGGTTCTCGGTTGGGGGAGCAACAGTTGTCATTCCCTGTTTCAGCCATGTCCACTAATCAGCTCCTGTTTCATACATAGTTTTAAATAGCCGGCTGTAGCTCCGCTATAGCCCGCTATAGCCTTTTCAGCAGGGTGCCGCTAAATGATCTCATGTACAAATAGCCCGCTATAGCTGATTTTGAGGTCCGCCGCTATTTGCCATAGCCCGCTATTTTAAACATTGGTTTCATATGAAGACTCTTACTGAATTTGAGACTATGTTGAAGATTTATTTAAGGCTGCTTCAAGTTTTGATTGCCCCTCTGATTGGCAGTGAGTCAGCTAGTCTGTCACCTTGAGCAGCTCTGGGATCCAGGCGGCAAAAGTTTGTCATTTTGGATTTCTCACTCATCGAGTGGTGGCCATAATTCGGTGGATGCCGTGGAATTATCTTCTGGCTGCGAACAAGCTCGTTTTCAAGGAGGGAGTGGTCATGGTTGTCTGTCACTTTCTACTCTACAATCATCGACGATTCTAATGGTGGTAGTAATCAGCAAGAGAGCATTGACCATGAGTGGTATAACATTCTATACCTACAACAATCAAGACCCTTTTCAAGAAGGGAGGGGTGTCATCGTTGTCGCTGCCATCTTCGACACCTCCCTCGACTGGATTCCCATCCACCATAACTACTACTTCCACATTGTTGAAGCCTACTCCAACCTCGCCTACCACCGCGACTACGATTACGTCCACGGATATCGAGTGCACTGGAATCCGGGTGGTTGGCAGTGGTGTCGGCTCGGGGTCAAGCCGAGTTTTAAGAAGAGAGGGATGTCGGGAGCCTACTGTAATCTGCCTGTACATGGGCCTGCTCCCTTCGACAGCACATGGGCCGGACCCGGGTGTACGCCACATCGAGCGATGCCTGCTATAAGTACCAGCGAAGGAGGCAGCGAACAGACTATCCGGGCTTGGATCACGAACGGCAACGGCGGCTTCCTCTTCTCCTACCTTTGGCTCCCTCCTTCCATCCTCTTGCTTGCTGCAACTTGTACCTCCCATTAGCTACTCAAAATCTGTAATCCAGCGCCACTGATTGATTATCTGTTGGGACCCTAACAAAGACCTCCGGCTCCTGCGGCCTCCCGCCGGAGGACTCCCCTACGCGAGCCCTCTGCTGGCTCCGGGAAATCCAAAGGGTGATCCCATCGTCCTCAGCCCCTTCCGGGCCCGCGGTGGAGTCCGCATCGTCTACGGCGGCGTTTGCGTCACCGGTGACCGAGTCCTCCGCCTCGGCCTCATACTCGCCAACGTCGACAGCTCCTGGCCCACCAAGCTGCTGGCTCGGATCCGTCGATGGTTCCGTCAGTATTCATGCATTGTGCCAGACCGGCTGCCGGCTCGTTTCCGGGGAGCGGGGCATGGAGACCATGTCTCGGAAGTTCTACAAGGTCACGAAATCTAAACTACGCGAAGGCTGAACAAGAAGGAAAGGACCCGGCATTGAGTAAATAATTACTTTTTTCTAAGGGTATAAGTAAAGAATTACTTTTTTTTTTTGAGAAAAAGAGTTGCTTCATTCATAGCATGAGATTACAGAGTCCCTCTGAAAAGAAAGGAAATACATCAGAAAGGCACAGTCGACAAACGAACAAACCCACACCAGAACACTCGCAGAACACGTCGCCATCGCCGGAGCACACCGAAGCTGGAGAAGACGCCATGCCCACAGGCCGCCTCAGGAGTACAGGAACCCCTGCCATAAAGGTTTTTACGCCGCATGAGCCACCCGACGCTGGGCGGGATCTGAAATCGATGAACACATATCGGCGGCGACACCGAGAGCCAACCGCATCATCCGTACACTCCGAGAGAACGACGCTCTCCGAACGGCACCGGAGAGGAAGAAGAAGAACAGCATCTTTTGAGAGGGAATCACACCTGCAGCTCAACCAAACACCTCCTACACTCCAGGACCCCACCTCCGCGCCACCAATGGAGGCCTCGCTCGCGCGACAACAAAGAGGGGGGGGAGATAGATACTCACATAGCCCGGACGATGACGCCGCCTCACCGACCGGCCAGAGCAGCCGAGAACTCGCGGAATCACCAGATCCACGAGGAGCAAAATTCCTTCTCATGAACACCCTCACCAGCTCCACGGCGGCTTCAGGAAGAACACCACCGCGACGAAGAAACCGGCGAGCAAAAAGCCCCAGCAGCACCAGTGCCTTCGCCTCACCAGAGCCACCCAAGCACCACAACCCGCCCGATCTAAAGGATCGTCCGGGAACCACCAATCCGCGCTCCTCGCCGCCGTCGACGATGGCAGCAAGATGGGGACGGAGCCGGAGAGCCCTTATTCGAAACGCCGCCGCCAACCCCATCACAACGCCGGCGCCCACGACCCTCTCCTTGTACACCCTATATACACCGCCCAAGCGCAGATCCGGGGCCCCCGCCCCCTCCCGCTGCCAGCGGCGAGCGGAGGAGGAAGGGACCCGCGGCCTCACCGGCAGGATCGGGTGGAAACAGCGGCCCTCCCTTTCGCCCTTTCTGTCGCGAGAACAAGAAGAGGAAAGGTAAGAGACGACTTAATAGTAAAGAATTACTTACGTTGGTCGGCACTATAGCTGGCCAAACAGGCCCAATTTCGCGGGCCGGCCCGGCACAGGACTAAACGGGCCGTGCCTGGCCCGCGACACGCCGTATGTCATGCTCGTCCGCCTGGGCGAGGCCCGCATGGCAGCACGGCATGACCCATTTATTTATTTATTTATTTTTTTGCTAAAATTGGCCCAAAAGGCCGAAAAGCACGCGGGCCGGCTAGCACACGTCCCGTGCCGGGCCGGACCGTTTACCATGCGTGCCATGCCTGGGCCGCGAGGTGAGGCCCACGTGACGGCACGGCACGGCCAATTTATAAACGGGCCACCGCGGGCCGTGCCGGGCCAGGCCCGTTTAGGCGCGTGCCCGGGCCGGTCAGTTGGCCACCTATGGTCGGCAGGTAGGCAGCGGAATAAGGCTTCATGTGGGGCACCTTGCCCGTGAGGTCGTCGGGCCTCCCCCGAGTGCAGTCGCCGACCCCCGTGTACTCGTACGCCTGAAGGGGCTGGATCCGCTTGCCCAGCTAGGCTACCATACGTCGGTGAGTGCCGCGTCGACGAGTCGCATCACCTCCTTGTGAAGAAGTTGGATATCGCGGAGATCCAGGTCTCCGTCAGCATGTCAGGGCAGTAGAACCAGTTCTCTCGCCATCTCTTCACTGTGTCCGGTAGCGACAGCTTGAAGTAGTCGACTTTGGGTTTCAACTAGACGCCGGCTCCACCATAGATGTTGCGGTTCGCATGGTTCTGCTGCGCTTTAACCACTTCTGACTCTTATCTATCAGGGTCAGCTCCCACAATACATTTTTGCAGGATTTGGTGCACAATGCATGAATACTGACAGAGCACTCATTAGTATCCAGCCCAAAACTTGTTGTCAACCAGTATTTCAACTGCCTAATGTCCACTCTTTCTGGGTTTGGTAGTGTCAACTGGCAATATTTATACTCACTCAGATCAACCCCCAACTCATTATATCGGACATTACCATGGCTATAGTACACAGTGAAATTCACCGATTCAGACATTTCACCTGCCAAACAATTCCATATTGTCATCAATCACATTGAATCAATACTCCCTCCTAACACCGGTAATTTTTGCCTCTACTCCTGTGAACATATATCTGCACTTAACTAACTTTAATAACTAGAAATGCATACTAAACCTATCCAATGTCATACATCTACACTAACTAAAACCTAACTATTAACAGTGTAGACCAAACAATAATTAGAGAATAATTTTTAAGAGGTAGTTATACCCTTGATGCGTGTGTCGCCGGCTTCAAGCTGCTCTCCTCACTGCACCGCGGCTTGCCGGAGCTCCGTCCACCACCTCCATCTCGGCTGCAGCAAATAGGGCTGGCCCAAGCTTCTCCCCAATCGAGCACCTCCTCCCCACCCGACCTCTTCCTCCCCAACCGAGCAGCTCCTCCCTACCCGACCTCCTCCTCCCCAACCGAGCAGCACCTCCCCACCCGAGCAGCTCCTCCAAGCTCCACCCCCACGCCTCTGGATCGGGGCCTTGGCCGCCGGGGATGCCTCTCCTTTAGTGGATCTGGTGCTTGGCAGTGTGTATGGCACGAAAATGAGGCAGATCGAGCAAAAATGGCGAAGGAGAGAGAGAGAGAGAGAGAGAGGAATGAGCAGGCGTCAGGAGGAAGAAGACGGGCGTGAGCCTTATCCCGAACTCTTCGTTCGTGTGGGGAACGAAGACCAATTCTTTGGTCGAAATACGGCCAAAGATCATCTCTTCGGCCCACGGGCCAGCGAAGACATCTTTTCGGCCGAGCACCGCTAGTTTTCGGCCAAACTTGGGACGAAGAGGCCTCTTCGGCTAATACGAGGACGAAGACAGACTCTCTGGCCAACACGAGAATGATGGGGTAATATAAGTGAAATTTCTGAATTAGGGTATACATTTTCGGGATTTGTTTTTTTTTTTAATCCAGTTCCTTGAGCAACGTGAGGTGTTCCATATCGCTTGGTAAGAAGTACCAGCCGAAGTGGCAAAGATAGAGTACACGAAGATGAGGGAAACCCATAGCATCTCAATGACTAGCAACAAGGTAAACAAGTCAACACAACACAATATGAAAGTAAATGCGAAATAACTACAAGCATAGAGACAAAGGTTTTACCCGAAGTCCACGCCCTGGGGGGGAGGGGGTGCTAATCTCCGTTGGAGAGGTAGAGACCAACCAATGGCCTCAACGACAACAAATCTGGGGTTTCACTTTTTTTCTCTCAACAAATCGAGGTTTGGTTGGCTACAGCTAGAGGGAGGGGGATGGAAGCCTAAAGGTGTCAACAAATGGTGGGTGCTTCAGATCTAATTGCTTCCCTAACTTTGAAGAAGAAAGGGCCTTTTATACGGGTCCACTCAAATCTGCCCATTACCCCGAGTTCGGGCAAACACAAAGTCTCTAGGGCAAACAAGAATTCAAGGACCCCACACTCCGAGATCTGCCCTAGGAAAACTCTAAGCTACCCAGGAGCGTTTTTCCCTAGCCCAAAGCCTACCCCTCATCAGGCCGGGAGGTTCCTGGCCCAACTCTCTAGTAACAAGCAAGGTTTTGGGTTTCGATTGTTAAAAAAAAAATTGGACCCCACTGAAATAACCAAATTTTGAGAATTCCGATCGAAATTACCAGCCAAAAAACTGGATTTAAAAAAAAACTGAAGAGAAAAATAATAATAATGCAACGAGCTGGACTCAAACACACAACTTATTTAAATATAGTGCACCTTCGTCACCACTCAGTGAGGAAGTTTGTTTGAAAAACTAGATCTCTACAATTTTTATACAATAATAGTTTGAACAGGCAAATATATTGGCCAAAATAAACTGAAATGACATTTTCTTTGGGGCTCCACCAAAATGACCGGATTTATCTGAATTTCAAAAAATCAGACCAAATCCCAAGACCATGGTAACAAGCATATTTCATTTTATATACGTTTTGGCTCTCGCACATGACTTGAGCGGTTCAGAAGATTTGTTTCTTAGGCACATATATTTCTCCCACGGTATACAAAAAAATGTTAGTCCCACTATGACGCCCCATTCATAATCATGCACTAATCATATACGCAGCATGCACGATCACGAACGGTGACTCCACTGTAGTACCACAACACAACTCTACGACACAAAACAACATAAAACAAAACATTACAAACGGGGTCGCAAGACCCGATATTACAACAAGAGTTAGGTCTGACTACAGACAAAATAAAATAAGAACCCTACCCAAAGGTATAGGCCTCCTGCCTGGGACCTCCGAACTACTCGTCGACATCGAACTCCACGCAGTAATCATCGCCGGGGATACCTGCATCCACGGTGCTACCATCTGAAAGCAGTAACCGGGTTGAAAGAAAAGACTAGCAAAGCAACGGTGAGTACTCATCCAGAGTACTCGCAAGACTTACATCAGAACTAAACTACATATGCATCGGTATCAAAGGAATAGAGCTATATCTTTGGACTAAACTGCATAAATGCCAGAATAGGGGGAGAAACTAAAAGTAACACAATTATGTCTTCATCTCACAGCAAGAGAAGAGAATAGAGCATCTTGCGGCAATTTAGAGGAGAAAGAGCGCATATGAGTCCAACAAGTGTAACAACAATGCACTACCCTAGGATCCTCTCTCGGCTCCCTGTGAGAAAGCGATCCTCGGGCATGCTTATAATATCTTGGTGAATTTTATTAAGTATCCGGTTTAAGTTGTGCAAGATCGGGATACATCTCCAAGCGGCCTGTTACCGTGGACACGGCTATTCGAATAGATTGATTCTTTCCTGCAGGGGTGCACCACATAGCCCGACACGCTCAAACACCTCCTTAAGCCTGGCCAATAAGCACACTACCTGTTGTGTGCCGGCAGAGGAGAACAACACGCTGAAGTCCTACGTTAACTCTCCAGAGAGGTCACCCATCGGTCTAATCCTAAGCGCGAAGGGTAGTTCGGCCACTCACCCTAAGCGCTCCTGCGCAGTACGTGCAGGGTTCTAGCCTCACCTCATCCGGAGGATATCTGCTGGTCTACCGTGCCGCATCTCTGAACTGGACATCTGGCAGAGCTTTCGGTAAGGAACAGACAACGCCGAGGGCCCCATAAACCATTATCCCGCGTGGAGGTTAGTGCGTATATGCCAATGGCAACTCGGAATAATATACCCAGAGCTCGTTAACGTGTTATTGTTAAGTAACCGCGGACAACGACCAGGGCCCAGGTCCGCCTCTCTCCTAGATGGTCTCCGCCTGCCCTGTCGTTCCGCCACAGGGAATCTCTCGCGGGTGCTCTCCGAGCTGACCCAAGTTTAACATAAGTATAACACAATAATAATCTTCGTCTTCATCGGCATCTCGTCGCAGTCCATCTCGCTCTAGGTCGTTGACCACCGGAGTCCGGGTCCACCATGAGGTATCATATATCATCGCCAAGAGGGATCACGGCATGGTAATAGCATGGCAAAACGGACAAGGGTGTAGAGCCTACAGATGGACCATAAGCACTACTAAAATAGGCATGCTAGGATAACAGGTAAAGCTTCAACGAGAGGCGACAACAACAGGCTATGCATCAGAATAGGTTCTACCGAAATAATATATCGGAACCACTACCTAATGCATGAAGTAGAGAGAAAGAATAGACGATATCGGAATGATCAAGGGGGTTTACTTGCCTGGTTGCTCTGTTGTATCAATCTGATCGTCAACGGTGTAGTCGATCTCTGGATCTATCGCAGTCTCGGGGTCTACCGGAAAGAAGCAACAGAGAGGAAACAAATAAACAACAGTGCAAACAGATGCAACATAGATGCATGGCACGGCTAAATATGTTGATGATATGCTCTAATGCGTTACTAAGCATTTAAAAATATTTTCCCAGCTCCAAGCTCTATTCATTCAGCTGACCTGGCTGCAATTTATCAATGTTCAGTATGATGGGGATGTTTTTCATGCATGTGGATGACATATTCGGGTTCATTATATTTTTCTGATCATTATATATATATAAATTATTTTCATCCGAGTTACGGTTTATTTTCTATGAATTTTCAAAGTTTTAATGATTTTTTGGGATTTTTCTGGAATTATTTTAATTTGAATTTAAACAGAAAATACTTTTTATACCCACTGTGGGCTAGCCACAGTGACTGACATATGGGGCCAGTCAACGGCTGACTCAGCAATCAATGGTTGACTGGTCAACGGTTGACCAACTGTCATTGACAGAGGCATCTAACAATTATTTTAAACACGTTTAATTAGGGAGTGGGGCCCAATGTAGTGACTATTAGGGTGGGATTAGGCTTAAACTAATTAACTGACCAGCCGGCCCCACTGGGCAGTGAGACAGCCGGCAATTAAATGGCCGGAGCGCGCCGGTGGCCACAGGCACGGTGGCATGCATGGCTCTTGCCATTCCGGCGGCTATTTGGACCGGGGTTTGCCCCTACGAGATGCAGGCGACGTGGCGAGCATGGTGGTGGCGGTGGCACGGCCTAGGGGGGCCAGAGTCGACGGCAACGTCGACGTCCGACGGCGGCGGCAACACGAGCTCGAAGGGATCAAGCAAATGGGCTCGGACCTTTCGATCCAGTAGGCTAGGCAGTAGCAGAGAGGGGGCCGGAGCACGGAGGCCATAGCAGCTCGACTCGAGGGGCACAACAGTGACGGCTACGAGCTCAGCGGCGGCGCCATGGCCACGGCCAGCTCACGGCTTCGGTTGCAGCTAGCTAGGGAGTGCGCGCGAGGGGAAACAGGGCGGCGCTCACAGCGGTGCCGATGCGCAGCTCAATGGGCTCAGGGAGGGTGCGATGATGATGAATCGATGACGGCTCCCTCCGACGACTGATGGTGAAGACGAAGACGATGGCGACGTTGCAGAGCGCTCCTGCTCGAATCGGAGGTGGTAGTCGATGCGGAAGAGGGCGACGATGCTCCTGGACATCGCCTGGTGGCTTGGGGCAGCTCCGGGCTACGGTAATGACGACGACGCGGCGACGATAGTGGCTCGGTGATGACCAAGGAGTCGAGGAGAGCGAGAGGGAGGGGAATAGGGGTGACTAGGGTTCGTCACGGAGTCCCGGACGTTCTTATCCTCCTCCTCGACCCGCGCGGATGCGCGACGCGTGCGGCATCAGTGGTGCGGGCGCGCACGGCGACACGCACTGGAGAGAGAGCGGGAGGTTGAAGGGGGGGAAGTTGGGCTGGGCCGGCCACTATGCGACTAGAGCCCAGTGGCACAGTGAAGCTTCCCCTTTTTTCTTTTTATCCTTGGTTTTAACAAGACAATTACTTGGGGGATTTATGGAATATTGCCAGCATTTTTAATTCAGAGTTGGAAGAAATAAATTTTGACTTGCCAATTTAAATTTGAATCTGGAGTTGATTTAAACCAAAGTGGCAATTAGCATAATAAACATGATGACTTGGCATTGATTAGTAGAGCAAGAGTGGCATCATTACATGGGGATGTTACACCCACAAACCAAACCAAAGAAAAATGTTGAGTTATTTGTGTTAATTCCTACACAAACAAAGCATAATGAAAGCAAACTTACAATATTTTTTTTGAGATGGTACAATGTTTTCTTTTATATAATACTGTATAATACTCTCCTCCTGTATACAGACATTTTTTTTTTCATAATAAACACCACGCACGCACGCACTCTAAGCACAACTCTAGCAGCGGGGTCGGCCTAGCCTTGTTTTTTCCTTCTTCCTCCTCCTTCCTCTCGTGTCCTAGATCCAGGGCCGCCGCCGCCGCCTCAATCCGGAACGCCCCTGCCGCCCAACGCCTCCTCCTCCGTTCTCCTCTTCTTCCCCCAACAATCTAATCTTTTTAGAGTGGGCGCGACATCCGCAATCTCTGGCTCTGGCTCTGGCTCTGGCTTGCGCTCGCTCGGAGGCAGGTATGCTTTCATCTCTGGCTCTGGCTCTGGCTTGCGCTCGCTCGGAGGCATGTATGCTTGTTAGTCTCGATCCGCCTACCACTCCTATCTTGTTAGTTCGTGGAGTAGTTAGTTGTATGTACTGTATGTAGCAAAGGCGGGCGTTCGTTTGCGCCTTCCTCCACGGAACATTTACATACGGCCGGATTGTATCTGTCTGTCGGATAGTCAAGTCCTTTCCAAATTAAGTGGTTAGTTCCTTCCTTCCAATAAAACAAGAATTAATGGTTTGCGCACTTGAATCAAATTCAGTCTTTCTTACCTCGCTTCGGTTGCATCTGGAATTCATTCAGTAAAATGCGGCTGCATCTGGAAACTACCTAGTAAATGCGCCTTTTTCGATTATATGCAGGCAAGTTAGCTTCCTGTGGATTATATGCTGCAGCAGGGAAACTAGTAAATTGTTAGCAGCACATACACAAACCATGTATCTATGCTACTCTTTTGACGCACGTTAGGTGCTAATTATATTATATATATGTAGGGAAGTTAGGTGCGGATCCGTCCGCAGGACCAGACCAGATGTGCCGTCAACCCTCTCAATTGTCTCCAGAGGAGCAGCTCTGCAATGTTATCCAACAACGAGCCATCGAAAATGTAAGTTTCTTTCCTCCTGTTGGCCTTGTTTATCATGGATTGATTTCACATAACAACAATTCCGATGGCTCACTGGCTTTTGCAGCCCCCTTTTCTGCAAAGATGCCTTCATTACATGATACAGGCAAGACGCAAAAAGAGGTACACCTAACTCAGTTTGCTTTGCTCTCATTCAGATCCACTCACTCTAAGATTGTTCTGATTCTGACCCAATCTGAGAGTCCACCCAATAATTTGAACAACATAGTATACTGCTTATCTAGCCATTTGAAAACCAATTGGATTGCTTAGTTATTGCCCTCCCGAATGCCATGCGCCCACCCATGCCTAGGTTGGCTGTATAACAGTTAGCACATAGAACATGATGTCAAAATGCAGAATAAACAGCCATAACAGTTAGCACATACATGATGGGTGTTGCCTCTGGTCTACATACACTGTAATAGTAGAAGCCAGAATGGTAGCTTGGGCAAACAAGGCCCAAGAAAATAAGTCTTTCATGTTTAAATCAAAATTTAATCTTGTCTGTTGCATCATGCAAATGCTGACCAGTGTTTGTGCTTGTGGATGTAGGATTCAACTAACTGTAGCCCTTTCTCGAGGTGCAAATACTGAATGTCCAGACCAGAACATCTTCCCCCTTTATGTTCTGTTAGCTACACCTACTAGTGATAACATTCCACCTGAAGGGGTAAGTAAGTGTACCCTTTTTCAGTCCCAGTCACTATTTTGTACCAAATTAATCATCTCTTATCTCATTAAATAATGCCATCATGTTTTGCAGCATTCTCCGTTATATCGATTCAGTCGTGCCTGTTTGCTTACGCCATTTAGTGAACTTGGTAGTAAAGATCACACCAAAGCCACATTCATAATTCCAGACGTCAAGAATATAGCAACCTCCCGAGCTTGCAACCTTAGCATTATCCTTATCAACCGTGGTATGATGTGTGTCATATGTGATCGTGTATGGTTTACGTTTCCTCACTACCGTCACATTTGATTTCTTTTTTCTGCTTCAGAAGGGCTAGCTGGAGGAAATATTGGTGAAAATAACTGCTCTGGGGACCATGTGGAAGCATCTGCTCTCCGAAGTAAGTTTGTGGCTTCATTTTGTTGAAGCGCTAAATAGTTACTAGAATAAGTGCACACATGCAATTGTTTAATTAACACAACTATCTTAAGACTTGAGACAACATTTAGCCACACAACACAGGTTGAGCTAGGCAGCTAGCCACTGGTTAGCTACACATTTGCTTATTCATGTGGTGGAAGATATAATTGTTTCCTCAAATGCCCAATTTTTGACTGGAACGAATACCAATGACCAAACTATGACTATCTCCCAGTATGCTGAATTTAGTTCACGTCCCATATTTTGGCCAAACCAATCGAGCCCTTGTGCCCAAGTATCTCCAGGTGGTAAACAGCTAACAACAATATGCCAATCCTTCTATTGTGGAAAGATTAGTATTACAGTTTTTTTTAACAAAATGAGTAGACTTACAGTTGTACCCGTGAACCAAAACTAATAAGTAACAAGCATTACTTTAATCCATGGATAACTAATTAACATAGTGGAGGTGACAGGCGAGCAAGTGTTGGCAATGTTTACCGCCTTCAGGGTAGTTAGGGAAAAAAAAATTCAAATGAAGGCATCCTTAAACGTTGCATGATCAATTCTTTGACAGGGGTAATAGGTCCCCTTCATCGCTAATTCAGATTGTTTTCTTCTGCCTTTATTATCACATTACCACTTCTAGCCAGTATGGCTCAACACATGTGCCTTTTAAAAATAAGCGTAAAGAACAACATTGAATATCAGAAACCAGCTATGATTTGTAGGGTATTGAGTGCAACTATTTACTATCATCTATGTGATGCATTTTGACAGAGCTTGAAGGGAAATGTTTCTGGGGTAAAATACCAATTAATTTACTTGGTTCGTCGTTGGAGAATTGCGTGACTTTAAATTTGGGACATACTGTGGAGTTGGCTTCTACAGTTACTATGAGCCCAAGCTTCTTAGAGGTACTTCAGTTGAACTTTTCGATATTATTAAGATCCAGTTTTCTTAATGTATTACTGCAACTTTTCTAGTACTATTTAACCATAGGATGGATGAAGCACAATCCTTTGCAGCTCCTGAAGTTTCAGACTGAATAAATCACGTTAGCCACCTGTATTTGGAAAATCTACCCTATGTAGTAGCATGTACTTCAGTTTCCTAGAAGCTGACAAATTGTGAAATCAGTAGTGCAGTTTGCATCTTTGTAACAGAACATGTTGTAAGATCAATGTTAACACTAAAAGTTGGACTCTGTAGTGTATGGAAGTTTAAGTGATTATGCGAATCTGCTTTCCTTCGGTTGTGCCTCAGATTTCACAATCATTGTTGTTTACTTTAGAAACTGAAAAATGAAGAGAGAGATTATGGGGCATAGTGGCCATTACTTGCTTCCGCTGTATGTTGACCTACTTGCCTTTCCTTGTGTTATACGTACATCCAGCCAAAATTTCTGGAGCAGGACAGTTGCTTGACATTTTGCTCTCATAAGGTTGATGCTACGGTAAGGGTAACTCTGTTCCTTTATTTATTGATCTAATCATCCAATTATTATCATTTCCGTATTTAAGGGGGTAAGTATTATACAGGTTGGCAATGGATTATATTGTAGACTGTCTGTCAGTTACTTCCGTAGCTTGTTTAAGATTGTTGTTATTGTTTCAGGGTTCATATCAACTCCAAGTTGGCATATCCGTTCAAGAGGCTGGTGCAAGGGACATGTCTGAATCTCCGTATAATAATTACTCATACAGTGATGTCCCACCTTCATCATTACCTCATATTATAAGGTAACACTAGTACATATGTAGCTCAATATTATAATTACATGCTTTCCTTAGATTGTTTTTCTCGAACATAAACTCAATCAATGGGCACTAGCACCCGGCTTAATTATGCCTTCATCTTATGGAATTTAAGAAGTTAAATCACTGACAACTGAAAATAGATTAGTGGTTGTCTCAATTGTTCGAAGTAACATATCTTAAGAGAGTAACATTTTTAATGTCTTAAAGAAGTACTCCAGTATTAGTGGAAACTAGGACCAGGGAAAACTGACATGTTACTAGAGACAGCACGTTCATATATAGGTGAACGAAACGAACAGTTCTACACAAAAAGGTTGCAGTTAACCTCGGTTAGCGAGCTGGCATGGGAGGACTGATGCCTTGGGTTTTGTTGGCAAGGAACATCACAGCTTTTTCCGCCTCGAAAAGCAAATACTGCCTCCTGGAAGCAATTAATCTAGGGATGCCTCTCTTAGCAATGAAGTAAAAGCACTCGAATCAGAAGGGGTGCGAGAATAATCCCCATTTAGAAGCGTGCTTGTTCTTTGCAGACCTTGGAGGAGTGGGATGATGACATCGGGCGATGAAGTTGGTGCTGGTAGCAAGAGATGGCACTGTTGATCGCGGCTGGCCAGGCCAGCGGCCAAGCTGGCCGATACCGAGAGGGCGTGGACCTGTGTGAGGGGAGGAGAGAGATGTCACCTTGCTCATGAAGCGGTGCCGAGAGCAGAGCATGCAGAGCGAGTGCATGCACAGAGGAGGGACTAGGAGTTCACGTACAATTAGAGTAGGAGTTAAAATTATATGGGGTTTATTAAGAGGATTAGTGTGTAATAAAAGCTGGATTTGCAGGGGTCCAACAAAGATTAGTGTGCGAGCTCAGCCTAGCCTTTTGTGGTCAGGCTGAAGTCAGCCTGGCCTGACCTAGTGTTTGGCCAGGTCTTATTATGACACTTTGCTCTAACTTTCAGCTTTACAAACACTTTTCCGCAGGTGAAGAGCTGGTAATGTGCTTTTCAACTTCAAGTACTACAACAATACTATGCAAAAGACTGAAGGTTCTCTCTTACACAAACATTTGGGCTCATGCGGTTTTCAGTTCCATTGGCATTTTTTTGCATCATATATTGACATTTTCCAATAAAGAACTGCAAGGAGATATGTATTATACAAATATTAGTGTATCAACACAAAAGGAAGTACCTAGTGGAGAATTTTATGCTGTTAATGGTTTTGCACATGATCCTAGGACTAAAGCTGGTGGCGATATTAATGGTTTTTAATGCGCTGCCATGTTCCGTTGAACTTAAAAAATAGGTTATAAAGTTATCTCTTTACAACCTCGCTCGTCTCTAATTGACTAATTTGTGCACTTTTAAAAAATCAAGTTTTGTGTCATTACCATAGATTGAAAAGTCAGATGTTTTTCATATAAAAAAGTTACTGTTGAATTGCTGGCAAGACTGAAAACGCACACTTACATACGATTTGTAACATTCCAATAGAATACTGTATAGTTGAAGTTGCAACCCAATGTGTTATTAATTCTTAATAGGAATTTTAACAAAAAATCCCAGCATGGAAGGCCAGAGGGTCTGAATGTAATTATAAAAAATAATTCTATGTGGTGTATTTGGTGGCGTGATCTAAGGTGTATTTGGTGGCGTGATCTACGTGTTGCTGAGTGAGTGCCGTATGGCCACATTATACAGGGTACTTTGTCTTGAATGCTTATCATGGCAAAAATCTGGCGTTAGATGCTTTGCAATTACCTATGTTCAGTTTTGCATCACTGAGTGACATTTGTTGGTCAAGTCAGATATTTTCTGTTTGGTTCGTGATTCTTAATATTGATCCCTTCTTACCAGTCACTGAAGATTTTGCTTGCGCCTTTTGCTTTGTAAAGTGTGGAAGCTACAAGGTAAAGTTTGAAGCAAACTTCCATTTGCTTTTATATTTATTCAAATGTCGCTTATTGCTGCTAAGGGCTGGTGAATCATGCCACCTGCTACATTTAGGGTAAAACGAAATCTTTTGTTATTTCATGTTGCACCGTTGATGTCTTCTTGTTCTTAGCGAGGAAATTTAGATTGTGTTCTCTTTCTGCTCGACCTTCTTTCCTATTTTATATGAAAACATCTCTAATGTTGCGATTCTGATGATAATAGGGCCTGGGGTGCCACTTGAACTCAACGCATGACCTATTCCACTTTGAGTTTTGGGTTGGTAAACTTCTGGAGTTTCCATTGTAAATATTATTTGATCGATGTCATAGTTTGATTGTTGGTTTGTTCTTTACATTCATGCAGATATCTGAAGAATGCCAGGCTGTTAATGTTAGTCTGAAGGCTGATGCCTGGAAAATGGAGGTAAAACAGTGATACAGAACTTCCAAAATTACCTGATAATAGATGTAGCCACTGAGCTGAGTGTTCTGAGTTTAGCATGTCATGGCTTGATTTCTGGGAACAGATCCTGTAGGAGATTACTAGCCCTCAGTGTGAGATTGGTGCGTGGGTGCTGTTACTTATGGTAAATTATAGTGCCTAGTACCCAACTCATGTTATCTGTAAATTATGGATTACCATTCATTTACATGACCCTTATCTCTACAATTACAACTAGTCTAAATAAAAAAGGACTCCCCACTAGCCGAGTGGCTAACTGTACCATGTAATTAGCGGCTGAGTCGATATGACTTGGGGTTGGGGCTGAGTTATGTAGGTACAACGTTTGCACCGAGACACACCATTGTTAGGCAATCGCTGATACCGCACACAAAATGGGCATATCTCTGAGTTCTGTGCTAATTAAATTCTCAGTTTTGTTCTTAGCCTTTCATCTTGCTTTTGTGAATGCAAAGGCACCCATTATGCCTCATGCCTCGAGTTGATGATTAACCCATGTTTCCATGCAAATTTCTTTGAAGAATGTGAAGGATGCTCGCAGAATCTGCATTGCATATGGTTTTACATGCTTAGCATAGTAAATCCATGACTAGTGAATATTGATTTAAATTGAAACATTTTGTTATTAGTGCCTGGAACTAATAATCCCAGTTATTTCCCAGCTTGTGGGCAAGGGAGTTGATCCAAGACATCAAACATTTTCCTACTGGTACGCTCTTTCTTAATCATTTTTTCATGATGGATCAGCTTATCTTATTTCTGTTTGATTTTACTAACTGTGTTGCATCAGCTCAAGGCCAAAGTTGCGTCGTCGAAGGTCGGTAGCCACAGCTCAGAAGATAAGCCCTGTACGTCCACATATCATGGATTCAGGTTCACCTGAAGATGCCCAGGCAAGGTCTAGAGACGAGTTTGTTCAGAGGGAAGATGGTACATTCTCATCTTATGATTTTTCTTTTTCTTTTTCGGGAGTCATCTTATGGTTTCTTACTGTAGCATAAACTACATTCAAATGGTAATGCCATAATGCAGTGATGTTTCTGATTTGTGTCTTCTGTTTACTATCTTATTATATAATAGTGTTTCAAATTCTGTTCCTGATGAAACCAACCAAAAAATTGTTCCTAGACTGATCCCACAGGTGCACGAAACCAGTCAAATTTTCAGTGAAATAGGAATTACGAATGAGCCAGTTCTTGTTTGTTTGCACACGGCATTTCATCCTTGAGAAGTCCTGCATGCTGTTTTGAATATATTACTGTAACTGTTCTTTTATTATATCTAGACGGTCTACTATCTTATATCTAAACATTTAGACCCTTACCATAGGTAGAGATTACTGCAACTGTTCTTTTATTATATCTGAATATTACAAACACCATAGACACAGATCATGGTTGCAAACGCTTAATTCACATATGCTAATTAGTAATTTATGATGTCTAAAATTTGCAGATAATTCTGTAGCACGCGATTCTGCCGATCATGATCACTCGCTAAATGGTAGCAATCTTTCACCACCGACAGTACTAGAGTTTGGGAAGACGAGGAAACTGTCTGCGGAGCGGAGTGATACCAGAAAGTAGCCCTTCTGTTTACATACATCGCTGATATCATGCTAAGCATTGTATATATAGCTGTTTGTTTGTCCAGACATTTACAATAGAAAATGTTAAACCAATTGTTTTTATGTGTATATTATGTGGCAGCCGACAACTCCTGCAGAAACGTCAGTTCTTCCATTCTCACAGGGCACAGGTGTGTGGGAAATAAATTTTGTTCATCTTTGTGTCATCTATGGAACTAACACAAGCACCACCGCCAGACCGTCTGGCTGGAAATTATTCCATGTGAGGCCTGGCCGTCCGGACGTGGGCCCAGGCTGCCAGCGATCGAGTGCGCGTCATGTAGTAGTAGGTTAATAGCATGTATCTGAATTTGAATTTGATGCTGATTTCTAGTAGATGAGAGGTCTAAAATTCTATGCTTCGACTTGCGACTCCTTGGAGCTTGGTGAGAAGTAATACTCTTGTCTTCACTGTCAGCTTCTCTTGAGTTAAAGTATGATGATCTGGAAGATCTCGCGTATTTGTTTTATATAAATACCAAACTATGCCAATTTTGCTAGCATGATGTCTGAATTATTTGTGTTCAGTTACAGCTAGCAGGTGGCAAATCAAGTACAGTTTTCTGCCAAGTTTTCACTTGTGCCCCAGTTTGGTGGGCATGGTTTGTATTGGAGGGGGGTGAGCCTGTTTGCGGACTGCCTGTTGCCAGCTCTCTTGTTCTATAGTCTTCATTGTCTTGCAGATGCTCATCATTTACGTCCCTACTAATAATACTTTGTTTAATTAGATTTTTGGTACACACATATTTTTGTTTCTTTGACGTTGGAAGAATATGTACAATTTTATGCCTACATATTTGATATCTAGCTTGATTGCATCTACTATTGTTGTAGCCAATGGCACTGGAACAAGTTTTCTCAGATCATGATAGTGTAGATGAAGTGGATGATGACATTGCCGACTTTGAAGATAGACGGGTCAGCAGATACAATCTATATTTGTTTCTCTCACTTATTGTTCAGAAACATACTACTCCAGAATATATGGCTGTTGCCTACACCTGTACTCATCAAGCAAGCCTCTCTCCAACAATTTACACAGATATTCTCTGTTTTAATCTATTTCCCTTTTCCTGGCCTGCAGATGCTTGATGATTTTGTTGATGTCACGAAAGATGAGAAGCTTATTATGCATATGTGGAATTCATTTATTCGGAAGCAACGGTATGCAAAATCAATCAACTGTTTTAATGATACGCACTGTCTAGCCGGTGTCTCTCTGTCTCACACTGAAAGTTTAAACCACATGACACACAGGGTGCTAGCTGATGGGCATATACCTTGGGCCTGTGAGGGCTTCTCCCGGCTTCATGGACAGCAGCTTGCACGAAACCCCCCTCTTCTTTGGTGAGTCCCTGCCCGCCCGCCGCGAACCTGCATCGGTGGTGTTTTATCTGACTTGAATGGAATGAATGAAACAAAACAGGTGCTGGCGTTTCATTATGATCAAACTGTGGAACCACAGCCTGCTAGATGCCCGTGCGATGAACACCTGCAACACGATTCTTGAAGGCTACCACCCCAAGAAGAAGATGTGAGTTGAGCACCTCAAGGGGGTTGGTTGGTTACTTTTAAGTTTTAACCCGAGTGGATCGATGTTTGTAGCCAGCCCTCTTATCAGTTAGTGAGTGTTTACTTTAGGATCTATCTATCTATCTAGGAGTTTGTTTCTTTTCTTTTCTTTTTTATAAAAGTCTTTTTTATTTCGTTTCCATGTGTTGAGTAAACAAACAAACAAACAAACAATGTCCAGTCCAGGAACTGATTGATATAGCCCGAGACAAGTATTTAATTAGCAGGAGAGGAGACAAGTATACCAAGGAGTCTGAAAAGACCTCACTGTTTTCTTTAGGATTTCAAATACTTACTTTTGTTTTTGCGACAAGTTCAAAGGCCATATATTAAGTAGCACAGACCCTTACAAAAACACACTCTCTTGCAGAAATTGAAAAATACATCCAAATCCTTGAGGGTGCTGAAATCATCATCCTCCTGCATCCACCGGTGGCGCGCCGTGCCGCCTCTGGGCCTCCGTTTTAGCGGAGCAAACTTATTTAAACCTAGGACCTTGTAAAAGCAGCGGCCGAGAAGTCATCAATGTCAATGTAGACCAATAGATGCCTGATGGCTGCGACCTGCGTAGCAAATCGTCGCCCTGGAGAAGAAAACAACGAAGAGGACCTTGTAATGTTGCATTTGTATAAAATGATCTGCGTATATGAAAGACACATTTGAAACTATCTGAATTTAAAAGCAACCAACACTTGCTTAGGACTCTGCTCCATTGATTCCTTGCTTGGACTGATTGGCAGCTACGGGCTAGGCATCGATGCTCCCTTTTGACCCATGTGTGAATTAGGCCCAACAAAATTGGGTCAGTTTCTTGTACATTAATGGCTGTACAAAATTGGGTCCCCTTCTGATTTTTTTTTTCTTCCCAAGCACATGGGTTTAGTTCCACGTTGCTAAGCCATGGAGGTGGAGAGCAAACACATGGCATGAGAGAGGCTTTGGCTAAATACGTATTTTCGCGTGAATATCAGCATGGCGTGCGTGTAGCAGTTGTTAGCCAATAAAATCCACTTTTACTTTTACTAAACCATGTCATTATCTCTCTCATAATTCTACCAGTTTAAATGCGATTTAAACATGATTGATCCTCGTCATTATGTGGGTAGTCCACCAGATTTAAGCAAGCTCATAGTTTAAATCGATGATTGATCCTCGCCCTGCTCACCTTGGCTCCTCACGATCTCGTTACTATTGATAGTGATAGTACCTGTTTTGTTGAAATCCACGAGCAACCGTTTGTCCTTGAAAATATGATCGAATTGATCGGACATTGCCGATTCATTAGCAGCATCAAGCTCATAGTTTCCCAAGTCTAACACAATCTTGTTCAAGCGACTTTCAAACATCTCCGCCATGTTAGAAAACACGATGGTTTCATCGATATCGAACACGAGGGCAAGGCATCACAGATTGAGCATCCTGACTCCTGAGGCATGCTGCGTATAGCCCGGTTCGTGTGGACCAACACCAGAAGCAAGGCACACCCTTCACCTGCTTGCTTTGCATGGCAACAAGGTGTAGCTCCTCCTCTCCGGCCTCCACCATACCGGTCTACATGCAACACACAATCAATTAATAGATGAGACAAATTAATAATTTATACATGCATATATCCTCCAGTTAATTCAAGCGGAGGCCATGGAAACTTCATGTCGTTTTACAGTACATGTGAGCTATACATACTCTTAGGCCCCGTTCGGAAGCTAGCCAGCTTCTCGAAGGAGCCAGCGCTAACCAGCTTCCCACGGGAGCCAGGAGCGTTCGACAGCAGACACTGGTAGAAAAAGGCCCATTTGTCCCGGTTCCAGAGGCCCATTTGTCCCGGTTCTGGAACCGGGACTAAAGGGTCGGGACTAAAGCCCAACACCTTTAGTCCCGGTTCGCTTACGAACCGGGACAGATGTGCCTCCACGTGGCCGCTGCGGCGAGCCCAGGCAGGAGGGCCTTTAGTCCCGGTTGGTAACACCAACCGGGACCAAAGAGCATCCACGTGTCAGCAGCTCAGGAGCTGGGGTTTTTTTTTTTGAAAGGGGGGGGTGGGTTTGGAGGTTTTGGGGGTTTTGTAGGGTTAATTTAGGGGTTTCATATATTGTGTTAGCTAGCTAATAGCTAGAGAGAAGTGTCCTCTCTTATCTCCGTGCTTGGTCGACGCTACGTACTATACGTATAGAGAGGACTCGACACGCTAGTTAGTAAGCAAATAAAGGAAATCATTAAGTACACAAGATCGTCATGAACATATACAGAGAGAAGTGATCGACCTCCTCCTTCTCCGAGAGATTGGTCGAACAACAAGTTTTCGTATATCTATCCGACGCTACTAGCTACATATATACAATATAAGATCCCTAACATCTAATGTCAAGTTTCACATGGTATTCTCCGGCTGGATTGATGACGTGGTCAAGAAAGAATCCAGCCAATTCCTCTTGAATTGCCTTTATGCGATCTTGTGGTAGGAGTTCATCCCGCATCTGCCAAATCTAATTTGAAGAAGGGGGTCAATACGTATATATGAATGAAACTCAACACAAATGATGGTAATAAAATAAAATTGTGAATATTATTGCTTACGCACTTCATATTGTTTTTTAGAGTAGCCCCGCTTAGAGGTCGTCGCGTTGTAGATGTACTCACAAACGTAGTATCCACAAAAATTATTCCCGCCTTCCTGCCACAACCACTTTACGAGAAATAGAGGTCAATCAAACTGATAATCAAGCATTATAAATGGTACTGATGAAACTAGCTAGAATCAATGGGAGATGCGCGGAACTAGCTAGTAGTACTTACTTTCGGGTGTGTAAATCGCAGCTCCCCCGGCAGTCCCGGAGCTTCTGCGGTGAACAGTTTCCAAACCCTGCGAGACAACGAAAATAATTACTTGATATCAGGAAATGAACAAAGTTGCCGATATGGTGCGATAATGATCGATTGAACTTACTTCTGGAGCATTTCAGTCATGTCCGCATACTCCTTGGGATCTTTTCGTCTTGAGTCTAAGACGGTTACTAGTCCCTGCTCAAGCTTAATCTCTAGGAGAATAAAGTGGAAGCTGCGCACGCATGCATAACTTATCAATTACATTACTATAACCTCGAGTAATAAGGGAAACCGAATATGCACAAGACAGTAACACTCACTTGAAGTTGTAAGGAAAGAGTATTTTATCTTTGTTCTGATTTTTAAGCAACGATTGTAGCAAGTTGGCCTCGGTTTCTTTCGCATTATATTTAACCGTCCATTCATCTATGAGATTTGTGTTAATGAACCCAATATCATAGATTTGTGCATTTCTGCATTCGACGATCTTCAATCTGCATAATATAGTGAGGATAATTATATATACATGCAATGAAAGAGCTGAGCTATATATAGAGGCTTAATTACAGAAGTATAGTACTTACAGACAGTAGCAAGTCATGATTATTTTATCGAGGTCCTTTTGATTAAAAAACTGGAAGAACTCCTCAAATGGAACAGACAACAGATCAATTCCAACGAGGTCGTGCTCCTCTTTAACTCTCAGCGTCAAAATATCCTTCCCAGACTTGCAGGTGTCCATGTACCACTTATGGAATCTTCGCATCATCGTTGTTAGAGGAGGATCACCAGGTCTGACGAGAGGCTTTCCGTACTGGTATTTGTGTTCGTCCACCTCCATTGTATCAAAATATGCATCGTCGGGCAGGTAATCACCAGGATTGGTACCGGGCAGCATCCCCGGCAGATTTGCGACGATATCGGTAGACACCTTGAGCGGGGGGCACGATTGGTTTGCCTGTTCGCCGAGCTGGGGAATTTTTTTCCCACTTCTTCGTTCTTGTAACTTTTTGTCACTTGAAGTAGTTCCCGACCGGCGCGCTCCTTGTAGGAGATATGCCCTAGAGGCAATAATAAATGTTATTATTTATCTCCATGCTCATTATTATGTTTATGTTCCATGCTATAACTGTTGTGGTTCCCGAGCCCGTATATCCATAAAGGCTCTGGGGAAAACCCATGTGCATGTGTGGAATAATAAACGGTAAAATGTATTCCTAGTCATGCCTCTAAGACTAGCTCAAGTGTTGCATGATGATTATGTTTTCCCAATCATGGGCATGTCTATGCCAGCAACTTTGAGGGCACAATGTTAGAAGAACATTTGTGTTGAATCGACCCGATTGATGTTATGCTATGAGATTCATTCGTCACAAGTTAATGGTTAATAACACAGAGATGGTTAACGTTTGCATAATTCCTCAGACCATGAGAGTATCGAGTTTCTTCATGCTTGATTCATGAACTTTGGGGTTTGTTAAACGTCATCCGTAACTGGATGGCTATTACGGCGGCTTACGGGTTCATGGGAAAGTATGTCAAGTAACTTGATAGCTCAAGATTGGGATTTGCTCCTCCAACGATGGAGAGATATCTCTGGGCCCTCTCGGTGTTACGGTATCCATCATCGTCTGGCCAGACACTTTGTGATTTGATCACGGGGATGCCGGAACACGGTAACGAGAAAAGAGAACAATACCGGTAACGAGGTAACTAGCATAGTGGACAAGTTGTTGATCCACGGGAATGCCAACATGTCTCACCTCGGGTATTTGTAACATATCGCGAAGCAACAGGAATAGCACACGGCAACTGGAGGTTCACTCGAATATTCATTCGTGTGGGTATAGGGGTCAATATGGGTGTCCACGGCTCCGATGCTGATCATTGATCGGAAAGTGTTCCGGTCATGTCTATACTTCACCGAACCTATAAGGTCACACGCTTAAGGGTCATCTATCTGTTGAACGCTAGACAGGGAGTCTGAGAGAAAGTCACCGAAAATGTTTCGGAGACAACGGAAGAGTTCCGAGAGAGAGAACACCGAAAGAGTTTCGGTAAAACCGAAAAGTTGTTTCGGAATATATTATTTGGTCAAAAAGGGTTTCGGCACCGCCTGGAAATTTTCAGAGGATGCCAGAATTGGTCTGGGAACTTCTGGGAATTTTCGGAGAGAAAAACCGGAAATGTTCCGAAACTGCCGTAACCGCTGTTAATGCTTTCCGCTGATGAAAACCACCATACCGAAAATGTTTCGGATCATGCCCAGAATAATCTTAGAGGGTGCCGGAAATGTTCTGGGACCTTCTGGAATTTTTCAGAAATAGTTTCGCGGAAAACATCTTGTCTCAGCGCGAGGGGACAAGATCCCACGAATCGGGGGTTGCATGTTTGGTGGCTTTTTGTCTAGGGAGCATGCATGTTTCATGGAGACATGTTGGTGGCTTGTTGGGGGGGCCCCCCCCATGGGGAAACAAGGTGTGGGCCGGCCCAAGGGCTGCCATGGTGGTGTCCCCTTGGTGCCCCCCTTGTGTTACCATTATGCCCTTTCATGTGTGACATGAAGCTTGGGTATTTTGGTATTTCAACATCCCACCCCACCCCTTGCCTTGGCCTATAAAAGGAGGAGAAGGGGCTGCCATTCTCCCCATCCCTTGCTCTCATACACATGCCAAGATGTTATCTGGCTTCTCTCTCCCTCCCACGAAAAGAGTTTCGTAGAGCCGAAAGGCTGTCTGGGTTCCGGCAGGAACTAGTTCTGGACGGCGAAGCCCTGCCGGATAGGTGACACCGTATGTGTGCAACTCTGTAGAGAGGTCGTAGTTTCGATCTTAGTGCCCGAGGGGCTGTTCGAGAGTGCCTCCCGAAGGGCTGTCCAAGTGACGGTCCGAGTTCTGTGAGTCCTCCCGAAGGGCTGTCCGAGTGACCATTCGAGTTTCGAAGGTCCTCCCGAAGGGCTGTCCGCGACATCGTCCGGGGGACTGTTCGACCGCCTCCCGGAGGGCTGTCCGAAGGGAAGACGAGGGTATACATCCTCGCGGTTGGGAGGTTGTAAATCCTAGCTGCGGGGATCTGCACCACCGATCGTCATCGACTCTACTTCCGCTGCGCTATGAGTCGGTAACGAACATGATCAAACCTTGTATGCAGTCTCCATAGTGGTCCTGGGCTGGTGCGTAGGGCGGAAAATTTTTGTTTTCTGCTGCGTTACCCTACAGCTCCATGGTCCCCGCCGGCCCCGACGCATTGAGGAGCAGCAGCAACGCCGTGAAGGAGAGGAGAAGGAGTGGACAGTGAAGAGCAGCAGCAGCCCCCCCTCACCCCCTTCTAAATTTTCTGAAATTTATTGATGAAATGCATAGAAGGTGTTTGATGAAATGCTAGATGGCTTTGGGCATTTTTGAAATTTCTGAATTTTTTTGTGGTGAGGTACTGATGCAAGACAAAGGTGATGGCAAAATTTCAGAATTTTTGGAGTGGTTTAGAATAGGTTTTCAGCAAGGAATTTGAATCTGGTTCAAATTTCATTTCAACGAAATTTGAAAATTTTGAACTATGGATCAGAAGGATTTTGGTGAAATGGAGTGTGGGTACTGTCATGAAGTTGGTGTAATTTTTTCAAAAAAATTTAGTAAGGAAAAAATAGGGTTGTAGTTCAATGCCAAGATTGGACCAAAATTGAAAAATGGAAGTTGTGCTCAAAATTTCAAATGACCAAAGTGGGTTTTTGCATAAAAATGATCTATAGGCATCAGAGGACTTCTCAAAAAATTTGTGGCATTTGAAAAGAATTATTTGAAATAGTTCTAGTGCAACAGGGCCATTCTAGAGTTTGAAAATACTAATAAAAGAAATTTTTGAGGCCAAATCATTATAAAAATAATTACTACTGATGTGTTTGTTCATAGCATTTTTTTCAATGTATGTATGTATGGATGGATGGATATAGAAAATGTTCATATATGATGTTTTTTTTGTTCATAGCAATTTTTTTCCATGTATGTATGTATTTTTTTTAGATGTGCTATGTTTTTTCAGATGAGATGAAATGAGATGAGATGTCCATTTGTTGTATAAACATAACCTCGATAACTTCAATTCCCCTCGGGCTTATATTTTTGTGAGCATAGAAATTTTTGTAACTTGGATGTGTTTGATCACCGCGGACTTATATACTTGATTGGACTATGGAGTGCATATTTAGTCGAGTCCAATATCAATATTTGTGAATGATTTCATATTGTTGGGCACCGCGGATAGTTGTGAGAGGAGTTTTTCCTTTGATTTTGAGGCATGTGATCTAGATAATGTCCAATGCCTCATATCGCGAACATAGTTATATTGGACAATTGATCTTCATATAAATGAAGCATAAAAGTTTAGCAAACAGTTTGGCAATCACTTAGAAATTTTCATGTTGTAGGAGTACATGTAAAAAAATTCAGAGTTGTTCATTCACTTCGACATGAGGGGGGACGTCGATCAAGCCCCCTCTCGCCCGAACAAGTCTATGTATTATTTTATATCGCGGTGGACATATATCAAAGTTTGATCATATGTCAAAGTTTGAATTTTGACATATGCAACATTTGATCATATGTCAAAGTTTGATCATATGTCAAAGTTTGAATTTTGACATATGCAACATTTGATCATATGTCAAAGTTTGATCATATGTCAAAGTTTGAATTTTGACATATATAGATTTATCAAGAATGCCCCCATTATGGATGTGCACAAGTTGATCCAATTTTTTTTCTGATCTCATCTATATATATATTCTTCTATATGTCACGTTGTCTGTCAAAATATTGAAGAAATCCATGGCTTCATCATTAGTCGGAAGTAACAGGCGTATGATGCTACGAAGCTCTTCAAAGTTGTTTTGAAATGGAGTTCCTGATAGAATAATTCTCCTTTTGATACGAATTTCAGCAAAGGCCTTCCAAATAGCGATATTCGGAAGGCTCTTGCTGAACTTTGTACCAAAAAGCGAATTATTCTATCGGGAACTCCGTTCCAAAACAACTTTGAAGAGCTTCGTACCATTATACGCCTGTCATTTCCGGCTAATGATGAAGTCATGGTTTTCTTGAATTCTTTGACACTAGACAACGTGACATATAGAAGGGTAGATGAGATCAGGAAAAATATGGACCATTTTCTGCACATCCAGAATGGCGTCATTTTGTTAAATCCCTTGTCGGTCCGGACGTCGGACATTCATGAGAGAGGCGGTTCGTAGAAGAGTTGTCGAGGCCACCCCAAACCGTAGAAGCGTCGAGCTAGCTAGGTCTACGTTTGCACTAATATATCCATCTGTCATGTTTGTATATTAATTGCCATGTTGTAATATTTGCAGAAACTATGAAGCACCGAGACATCGAAGCAGAACAGTTGTTGGGGGACATAATCCTCGGCGGAGGTGATATCTTGTCGTATCTCAACGACACCGATGGTCTGGAAGGAGAGGGTGAAGCAGGCTCCGGTGATCGAACAATGGAGGTGGAAGGACATGATTATGATGGCTCCGATGAGCAAACGGAGGAAGGAGCTGTTGCAAAGTCCGGCGAGGTATATATATTAATTAAGCCTGTGCTGACTAGCTAATTGATGCATTAATTGTTTTGGTATGTACACATATTAACTCTCTTCTTTCTTCTTTTCTAGCCCTCCGGATCGAGCCAAACTTCGGTAACGAGACGAGGCCCGAAGAAAAGGTTGCGCCAGGATGAAAGGTTCACGATCACAGCAATCAAGGGCGATGGCCAACCGATTGAACCCAGCCGGACCAAGGAAGCATTTTCTGCTCAGTGTGGGGTTCTTGTTAGGGACATGATCCCGATCAGCATCCACCAATGGAATAAGCCTAAGAGCGAAGACCCTCAAGTGTCTTTTGTCAATGATAGACAGAAAGATGATCTTTGGACCGCGCTGAAGGCAAATTTCACCCTACCGCCAGAGGAGGATCCGGATAAGCCAGTTATAGAGCCATTGGTCAAGGCTCATGCTCTTAAGAAGATGGCAGATCTATTCAGGAGGTGGAAGAATGAGTTGAAATCAACGTTTGTCGACAAAGGGAAGACTCCAGAATTCACCGGCCGATTTGAGAAGATAAAAGATCACTGGCCCGCATTTGTGGCCCACAAGACATCGGAGAAGAGTAAGAAGATGTCAGCGACAAACAAGAAAAATGCTGCAAAGAAGGAGTATCACCATCGCACGGGGTCAGGTGGCTACCTCAAAGCCCGGCCGTTGTGGGACAAGGCTGAGAAGGACCTGCTTGATAAAGGGGTCGAACCAGAGACATTGAACTGGCCAGACCGTTCAAGGACTTGGTTCTTCGGGGTTGGGGGAACCTTGGACCCTGAAACAGGGAAGTGCCATTGGACGAAGGAGCAACTTGAAATACCCGTCAAGAAGCTTCAGAAGTATATCGCCGCAGCGCAGGAAGGGACGTTCGTTCCCGACAGAGAGAACGACGAGCTCACACAGGCCCTCGGGAATCCTGAGCACCAAGGACGAACACGAGGCACGGCAGGCTCCGTTGCGTGGAAGGTTGGGTTTCCCAGCGCAGGCGGTTACAAAACACGGGAGAGGAGGAGGAAAGTGGAGCAGACCGAAATGCAGAAGCTGAATGCAAGAGTACGAGCGCTAGAGGAACAAGCACTACTAGTTCAGAGCCAGCGACCTGCCGGAGCTACCCCAGAAGCTACCCCACCATCTCAGCGGAGAAGCAGCGTGGCTTCCACCGAGCTCCTTCAGCAGCCTGACTTCACGGCTCCCAGCTACCCCGTGGATGCTATCACGGAGGCTCAAGATTGCCACCTTATGACGCAATGGCAGCACCTCAAAGTCAAGGCGGCTGTCGGCTCTGTTGCACCTCCTCAACCCGGCGCAACTTTTCACTGCCTTCCGATTCCACAAGGCTATACTGTTGTGATGGTTGATGAAATAACGGAGGGATTTGAGGAGCTCGAGCTTGACCACCCTACCGGTGAAGGGGAGACTCAGCTGGGTCTTGCTCTGAAGACTCCATGTCTATGGCGGAAGGAGCTCATCAACCTTCCGAACTGGACGCCTCCTCCTCCTCCTCCGGCGAGTCAGGGCACTCCGCCTCCTCCTCCGCCTCCTCCTCCGGCGAGTGATAAGGGTAGTCCGCCTCCTTCTCCGGCTGCTCCGGTGCGTGGCGGCACTCCGCCTCCTTCTCCGCCTGCGCCGGCGCGTCCGAGCAGCCCGCCTCCTTCTCCGCCTCGTCAGCAACAGCGGAAGACAGCCGCCGCCGCTCCGGCTGCTCCGACGCGTCGTAGCACTCCGCCTCGTAAGCAACGAAGGAAGACAGCCGCAGCAGCTCCGGCTGCTCCGGCGTCTAGCATTACAGCCAGAGGCGGGAGGCAATACAGATTCGGTCCGACTCTCATGCCTCTAGAGAAGTTACCATACGAGATGACCGACGAGGAAAACGCGAAGTTCTGTAAAGCCCAAGTGAGGGACTTTTTTGCAAAGAAAAATCCACCTCCGGAGGAGAAGATAGATCCGGTGAAATTGAAGCGCACTGTGAAGAACCTGAAGCGACCACCACCACCTCCGCCGGATGACAACCATGTCTGCGCTCTTAAAAAGGCAGTGGAAGGAGTGTAGGGTAACGCAGCAGAAAACAAAAAATTTCCGCCCTACGCACCAGCCCAGGACCACTATGGAGACTGCATACAAGGTTTGATCATTTTCGTTACCGACTCGTAGCGCAGCGGAAGTAGAGTCGATGACGATCGGCGATGCAGATCCCCGCAGCTAGGATTTACAACCTCCCAACCGCGAGGATGTATACCCTCGTCTTCCCTTCGGACAGCCCTCCGGGAGGCGGTCGAACAGTCCACCAGACGATGTCGCGGACAGCCCTTCGGGAGGACCTTCGAAACCCGAACGGTCACTCGGACAGCCCTTCGGGAGGACTCACAGAACTCGGACCGTCACTTGGACAGCCCTTCGGGAGGCACTCTCGAACAGCCCCTCGGGCACTAAGATCGAAACTACGACCTCTCTACAGAGTTGCACACATACGGTGTCACCTATCCGGCAGGGCTTCGCCGTCCAGAACTAGTTCCTGCCGGAACCCAGACAGCCTTTCGGCTCTACGAAACTCTTTTCGTGGGAGGGAGAGAGAAGCCAGATAACATCTTGGCATGTGTATGAGAGCAAGGGATGGGGAGAATGGCAGCCCCTTCTCCTCCTTTTATAGGCCAAGGCAAGGGGTGGGGTGGGATGTTGAAATACCAAAATACCCAAGCTTCATGTCACACATGAAAGGGCATAATGGTAACACAAGGGGGGCACCAAGGGGACACCACCATGGCAGCCCTTGGGCCGGCCCACACCTTGTTTCCCCATGGGGGGGGCCCCCCCAACAAGCCACCAACATGTCTCCATGAAACATGCATGCTCCCTAGACAAAAAGCCACCAAACATGCAACCCCCGATTCGTGGGATCTTGTCCCCTCGCGCTGAGACAAGATGTTTTCCGCGAAACTATTTCTGAAAAATTCCAGAAGGTCCCAGAACATTTCCGGCACCCTCTAAGATTATTCTGGGCATGATCCGAAACATTTTCGGTATGGTGGTTTTCATCAGCGGAAAGCATTAACAGCGGTTACGGCAGTTTCGGAACATTTCCGGTTTTTCTCTCCGAAAATTCCCAGAAGTTCCCAGACCAATTCTGGCATCCTCTGAAAATTTCCAGGCGGTGCCGAAACCCTTTTTGACCAAATAATATATTCCGAAACAACTTTTCGGTTTTACCGAAACTCTTTCGGTGTTCTCTCTCTCGGAACTCTTCCGTTGTCTCCGAAACATTTTCGGTGACTTTCTCTCAGACTCCCTGTCTAGCGTTCAACAGATAGATGACCCTTAAGCGTGTGACCTTATAGGTTCGGTGAAGTATAGACATGACCGGAACACTTTCCGATCAATGATCAGCATCGGAGCCGTGGACACCCATATTGACCCCTATACCCACACGAATGAATATTCGAGTGAACCTCCAGTTGCCGTGTGCTATTCCTGTTGCTTCGCGATATGTTACAAATACCCGAGGTGAGACATGTTGGCATTCCCGTGGATCAACAACTTGTCCACTATGCTAGTTACCTCGTTACCGGTATTGTTCTCTTTTCTCGTTACCGTGTTCCGGCATCCCCGTGATCAAATCACAAAGTGTCTGGCCAGACGATGATGGATACCGTAACACCGAGAGGGCCCAGAGATATCTCTCCATCGTTGGAGGAGCAAATCCCAATCTTGAGCTATCAAGTTACTTGACATACTTTCCCATGAACCCGTAAGCCGCCGTAATAGCCATCCAGTTACGGATGACGTTTAACAAACCCCAAAGTTCATGAATCAAGCATGAAGAAACTCGATACTCTCATGGTCTGAGGAATTATGCAAACGTTAACCATCTCTGTGTTATTAACCATTAACTTGTGACGAATGAATCTCATAGCATAACATCAATCGGGTCGATTCAACACAAATGTTCTTCTAACATTGTGCCCTCAAAGTTGCTGGCATAGACATGCCCATGATTGGGAAAACATAATCATCATGCAACACTTGAGCTAGTCTTAGAGGCATGACTAGGAATACATTTTACCGTTTATTATTCCACACATGCACATGGGTTTTCCCCAGAGCCTTTATGGATATACGGGCTCGGGAACCACAACAGTTATAGCATGGAACATAAACATAATAATGAGCATGGAGATAAATAATAACATTTATTATTGCCTCTAGGGCATATCTCCTACAAGGAGCGCGCCGGTCGGGAACTACTTCAAGTGACAAAAAGTTACAAGAACGAAGAAGTGGGAAAAAAATTCCCCAGCTCGGCGAACAGGCAAACCAATCGTGCCCCCCGCTCAAGGTGTCTACCGATATCGTCGCAAATCTGCCGGGGATGCTGCCCGGTACCAATCCTGGTGATTACCTGCCCGACGATGCATATTTTGATACAATGGAGGTGGACGAACACAAATACCAGTACGGAAAGCCTCTCGTCAGACCTGGTGATCCTCCTCTAACAACGATGATGCGAAGATTCCATAAGTGGTACATGGACACCTGCAAGTCTGGGAAGGATATTTTGACGCTGAGAGTTAAAGAGGAGCACGACCTCGTTGGAATTGATCTGTTGTCTGTTCCATTTGAGGAGTTCTTCCAGTTTTTTAATCAAAAGGACCTCGATAAAATAATCATGACTTGCTACTGTCTGTAAGTACTATACTTCTGTAATTAAGCCTCTATATATAGCTCAGCTCTTTCATTGCATGTATATATAATTATCCTCACTATATTATGCAGATTGAAGATCGTCGAATGCAGAAATGCACAAATCTATGATATTGGGTTCATTAACACAAATCTCATAGATGAATGGACGGTTAAATATAATGCGAAAGAAACCGAGGCCAACTTGCTACAATCGTTGCTTAAAAATCAGAACAAAGATAAAATACTCTTTCCTTACAACTTCAAGTGAGTGTTACTGTCTTGTGCATATTCGGTTTCCCTTATTACTCGAGGTTATAGTAATGTAATTGATAAGTTATGCATGCGTGCGCAGCTTCCACTTTATTCTCCTAGAGATTAAGCTTGAGCAGGGACTAGTAACCGTCTTAGACTCAAGACGAAAAGATCCCAAGGAGTATGCGGACATGACTGAAATGCTCCAGAAGTAAGTTCAATCGATCATTATCGCACCATATCGGCAACTTTGTTCATTTCCTGATATCAAGTAATTATTTTCGTTGTCTCGCAGGGTTTGGAAACTGTTCACCGCAGAAGCTCCGGGACTGCCGGGGGAGCTGCGATTTACACACCCGAAAGTAAGTACTACTAGCTAGTTCCGCGCATCTCCCATTGATTCTAGCTAGTTTCATCAGTACCATTTATAATGCTTGATTATCAGTTTGATTGACCTCTATTTCTCGTAAAGTGGTTGTGGCAGGAAGGCGGGAATAATTTTTGTGGATACTACGTTTGTGAGTACATCTACAACGCGACGACCTCTAAGCGGGGCTACTCTAAAAAACAATATGAAGTGCGTAAGCAATAATATTCACAATTTTATTTTATTACCATCATTTGTGTTGAGTTTCATTCATATATACGTATTGACCCCCTTCTTCAAATTAGATTTGGCAGATGCGGGATGAACTCCTACCACAAGATCGCATAAAGGCAATTCAAGAGGAATTGGCTGGATTCTTTCTTGACCACGTCATCAATCCAGCCGGAGAATACCATGTGAAACTTGACATTAGATGTTAGGGATCTTATATTGTATATATGTAGCTAGTAGCGTCGGATAGATATACGAAAACTTGTTGTTCGACCAATCTCTCGGAGAAGGAGGAGGTCGATCACTTCTCTCTGTATATGTTCATGACGATCTTGTGTACTTAATGATTTCCTTTATTTGCTTACTAACTAGCGTGTCGAGTCCTCTCTATACGTATAGTACGTAGCGTCGACCAAGCACGGAGATAAGAGAGGACACTTCTCTCTAGCTATTAGCTAGCTAACACAATATATGAAACCCCTAAATTAACCCTACAAAACCCCCAAAACCTCCAAACCCACCCCCCCCTTTCAAAAAAAAAAACCCCAGCTCCTGAGCTGCTGACACGTGGATGCTCTTTGGTCCCGGTTGGTGTTACCAACCGGGACTAAAGGCCCTCCTGCCTGGGCTCGCCGCAGCGGCCACGTGGAGGCACATCTGTCCCGGTTCGTAAGCGAACCGGGACTAAAGGTGTTGGGCTTTAGTCCCGACCCTTTAGTCCCGGTTCCAGAACCGGGACAAATGGGCCTCTGGAACCGGGACAAATGGGCCTTTTTCTACCAGTGTCTGCTGTCGAACGCTCCTGGCTCCCGTGGGAAGCTGGTTAGCGCTGGCTCCTTCGAGAAGCTGGCTAGCTTCCGAACGGGGCCTAAGAGTATGTATAGCTCACATGTACTGTAAAACGACATGAAGTTTCCATGGCCTCCGCTTGAATTAACTGGAGGATATATGCATGTATAAATTATTAATTTGTCTCATCTATTAATTGATTGTGTGTTGCATGTAGACCGGTATGGTGGAGGCCGGAGAGGAGGAGCTACACCTTGTTGCCATGCAAAGCAAGCAGGTGAAGGGTGTGCCTTGCTTCTGGTGTTGGTCCACACGAACCGGGCTATACGCAGCATGCCTCAGGAGTCAGGATGCTCAATCTGTGATGCCTTGCCCTCGTGTTCGATATCGATGAAACCATCGTGTTTTCTAACATGGCGGAGATGTTTGAAAGTCGCTTGAACAAGATTGTGTTAGACTTGGGAAACTATGAGCTTGATGCTGCTAATGAATCGGCAATGTCCGATCAATTCGATCATATTTTCAAGGACAAACGGTTGCTCGTGGATTTCAACAAAACAGGTACTATCACTATCAATAGTAACGAGATCGTGAGGAGCCAAGGTGAGCAGGGCGAGGATCAATCATCGATTTAAACTATGAGCTTGCTTAAATCTGGTGGACTACCCACATAATGACGAGGATCAATCATGTTTAAATCGCATTTAAACTGGTAGAATTATGAGAGAGATAATGACATGGTTTAGTAAAAGTAAAAGTGGATTTTATTGGCTAACAACTGCTACACGCACGCCATGCTGATATTCACGCGAAAATACGTATTTAGCCAAAGCCTCTCTCATGCCATGTGTTTGCTCTCCACCTCCATGGCTTAGCAACGTGGAACTAAACCCATGTGCTTGGGAAGAAAAAAAAAATCAGAAGGGGACCCAATTTTGTACAGCCATTAATGTACAAGAAACTGACCCAATTTTGTTGGGCCTAATTCACACATGGGTCAAAAGGGAGCATCGATGCCTAGCCCGTAGCTGCCAATCAGTCCAAGCAAGGAATCAATGGAGCAGAGTCCTAAGCAAGTGTTGGTTGCTTTTAAATTCAGATAGTTTCAAATGTGTCTTTCATATACGCAGATCATTTTATACAAATGCAACATTACAAGGTCCTCTTCGTTGTTTTCTTCTCCAGGGCGACGATTTGCTACGCAGGTCGCAGCCATCAGGCGTCTATTGGTCTACATTGACATTGATGACTTCTCGGCCGCTGCTTTTACAAGGTCCTAGGTTTAAATAAGTTTGCTCCGCTAAAACGGAGGCCCAGAGGCGGCACGGCGCGCCACCGGTGGATGCAGGAGGATGATGATTTCAGCACCCTCAAGGATTTGGATGTATTTTTCAATTTCTGCAAGAGAGTGTGTTTTTGTAAGGGTCTGTGCTACTTAATATATGGCCTTTGAACTTGTCGCAAAAACAAAAGTAAGTATTTGAAATCCTAAAGAAAACAGTGAGGTCTTTTCAGACTCCTTGGTATACTTGTCTCCTCTCCTGCTAATTAAATACTTGTCTCGGGCTATATCAATCAGTTCCTGGACTGGACATTGTTTGTTTGTTTGTTTGTTTACTCAACACATGGAAACGAAATAAAAAAGACTTTTATAAAAAAGAAAAGAAAAGAAACAAACTCCTAGATAGATAGATAGATCCTAAAGTAAACACTCACTAACTGATAAGAGGGCTGGCTACAAACATCGATCCACTCGGGTTAAAACTTAAAAGTAACCAACCAACCCCCTTGAGGTGCTCAACTCACATCTTCTTCTTGGGGTGGTAGCCTTCAAGAATCGTGTTGCAGGTGTTCATCGCACGGGCATCTAGCAGGCTGTGGTTCCACAGTTTGATCATAATGAAACGCCAGCACCTGTTTTGTTTCATTCATTCCATTCAAGTCAGATAAAACACCACCGATGCAGGTTCGCGGCGGGCGGGCAGGGACTCACCAAAGAAGAGGGGGGTTTCGTGCAAGCTGCTGTCCATGAAGCCGGGAGAAGCCCTCACAGGCCCAAGGTATATGCCCATCAGCTAGCACCCTGTGTGTCATGTGGTTTAAACTTTCAGTGTGAGACAGAGAGACACCGGCTAGACAGTGCGTATCATTAAAACAGTTGATTGATTTTGCATACCGTTGCTTCCGAATAAATGAATTCCACATATGCATAATAAGCTTCTCATCTTTCGTGACATCAACAAAATCATCAAGCATCTGCAGGCCAGGAAAAGGGAAATAGATTAAAACAGAGAATATCTGTGTAAATTGTTGGAGAGAGGCTTGCTTGATGAGTACAGGTGTAGGCAACAGCCATATATTCTGGAGTAGTATGTTTCTGAACAATAAGTGAGAGAAACAAATATAGATTGTATCTGCTGACCCGTCTATCTTCAAAGTCGGCAATGTCATCATCCACTTCATCTACACTATCATGATCTGAGAAAACTTGTTCCAGTGCCATTGGCTACAACAATAGTAGATGCAATCAAGCTAGATATCAAATATGTAGGCATAAAATTGTACATATTCTTCCAACGTCAAAGAAACAAAAATATGTGTGTACCAAAAATCTAATTAAACAAAGTATTATTAGTAGGGACGTAAATGATGAGCATCTGCAAGACAATGAAGACTATAGAACAAGAGAGCTGGCAACAGGCAGTCCGCAAACAGGCTCACCCCCCTCCAATACAAACCATGCCCACCAAACTGGGGCACAAGTGAAAACTTGGCAGAAAACTGTACTTGATTTGCCACCTGCTAGCTGTAACTGAACACAAATAATTCAGACATCATGCTAGCAAAATTGGCATAGTTTGGTATTTATATAAAACAAATACGCGAGATCTTCCAGATCATCATACTTTAACTCAAGAGAAGCTGACAGTGAAGACAAGAGTATTACTTCTCACCAAGCTCCAAGGAGTCGCAAGTCGAAGCATAGAATTTTAGACCTCTCATCTACTAGAAATCAGCATCAAATTCAAATTCAGATACATGCTATTAACCTACTACTACATGACGCGCACTCGATCGCTGGCAGCCTGGGCCCACGTCCGGACGGCCAGGCCTCACATGGAATAATTTCCAGCCAGACGGTCTGGCGGTGGTGCTTGTGTTAGTTCCATAGATGACACAAAGATGAACAAAATTTATTTCCCACACACCTGTGCCCTGTGAGAATGGAAGAACTGACGTTTCTGCAGGAGTTGTCGGCTGCCACATAATATACACATAAAAACAATTGGTTTAACATTTTCTATTGTAAATGTCTGGACAAACAAACAGCTATATATACAATGCTTAGCATGATATCAGCCATGTATGTAAACAGAAGGGCTACTTTCTGGTATCACTCCGCTCCGCAGACAGTTTCCTCGTCTTCCCAAACTCTAGTACTGTCGGTGGTGAAAGATTGCTACCATTTAGCGAGTGATCATGATCGGCAGAATCGCGTGCTACAGAATTATCTGCAAATTTTAGACATCATAAATTACTAATTAGCATATGTGAATTAAGCGTTTGCAACCATGATCTGTGTCTATGGTGTTTGTAATATTCAGATATAATAAAAGAACAGTTGCAGTAATCTCTACCTATGGTAAGGGTCTAAATGTTTAGATATAAGATAGTAGACCGTCTAGATATAATAAAAGAACAGTTACAGTAATATATTCAAAACAGCATGCAGGACTTCTCAAGGATGAAATGCCATGTGCAAACAAACAAGAACTGGCTCATTCGTAATTCCTATTTCACTGAAAATTTGACTGGTTTCGTGCACCTGTGGGATCAGTCTAGGAACAATTTTTTGGTTGGTTTCATCAGGAACAGAATTTGAAACACTATTATATAATAAGATAGTAAACAGAAGACACAAATCAGAAACATCACTGCATTATGGCATTACCATTTGAATGTAGTTTATGCTACAGTAAGAAACCATAAGATGACTCCCGAAAAAGAAAAAGAAAAATCATAAGATGAGAATGTACCATCTTCCCTCTGAACAAACTCGTCTCTAGACCTTGCCTGGGCATCTTCAGGAGAACCTGAATCCATGATATGTGGACGTACAGGGCTTATCTTCTGAGCTGTGGCTACCGACCTTCGACGACGCAACTTTGGCCTTGAGCTGATGTAACACAGTTAGTAAAATCAAACAGAAATAAGATAAGCTGATCCATCATGAAAAAATGATTAAGAAAGAGCGTACCAGTAGGAAAATGTTTGATGTCTTGGATCAACTCCCTTGCCCACAAGCTGGGAAATAACTGGGATTATTAGTTCCAGGCACTAATAACAAAATGTTTCAATTTAAATCAATATTCACTAGTCATGGATTTACTATGCTAAGCATGTAAAACCATATGCAATGCAGATTCTGCGAGCATCCTTCACATTCTTCAAAGAAATTTGCATGGAAACATGGGTTAATCATCAACTCGAGGCATGAGGCATAATGGGTGCCTTTGCATTCACAAAAGCAAGATGAAAGGCTAAGAACAAAACTGAGAATTTAATTAGCACAGAACTCAGAGATATGCCCATTTTGTGTGCGGTATTAGCGATTGCCTAACAATGGTGTGTCTCGGTGCAAACGTTGTACCTACATAACTCAGCCCCAACCCCAAGTCATATCGACTCAGCCGCTAATTACATGGTACAGTTAGCCACTCGGCTAGTGGGGAGTCCTTTTTTATTTAGACTAGTTGTAATTGTAGAGATAAGGGTCATGTAAATGAATGGTAATCCATAATTTACAGATAACATGAGTTGGGTACTAGGCACTATAATTTACCATAAGTAACAGCACCCACGCACCAATCTCACACTGAGGGCTAGTAATCTCCTACAGGATCTGTTCCCAGAAATCAAGCCATGACATGCTAAACTCAGAACACTCAGCTCAGTGGCTACATCTATTATCAGGTAATTTTGGAAGTTCTGTATCACTGTTTTACCTCCATTTTCCAGGCATCAGCCTTCAGACTAACATTAACAGCCTGGCATTCTTCAGATATCTGCATGAATGTAAAGAACAAACCAACAATCAAACTATGACATCGATCAAATAATATTTACAATGGAAACTCCAGAAGTTTACCAACCCAAAACTCAAAGTGGAATAGGTCATGCGTTGAGTTCAAGTGGCACCCCAGGCCCTATTATCATCAGAATCGCAACATTAGAGATGTTTTCATATAAAATAGGAAAGAAGGTCGAGCAGAAAGAGAACACAATCTAAATTTCCTCGCTAAATCACAAACATGCCGTCGATGGAAACATGATGGCATGATATAATTCACGGATAAAATGACATAATTATAAATATGATGACTATGTAAACAGGATGAGATGATATAACTATATTATGTCTTTAGAAAATGGGTTGGCATGCCGTAATTCAGATACATGCTGTCTATGTAAACATCATGGCATGATAATTTTCAAATATATGATTTATATACTAAGCAAATGAGCAGAGGACAATCGCATATATGATGTGTCAACTAAGGAGATGGCATTCAATATTGTGTATATGATGTAAAAACTAAGCATTGCAATACAACATATGCATGATATGAGTAATATAACCCTGCCAAGTTTAAGCATACACCTCAGGGGGATAATAGGACTGGTCATATGTCTCTGAATCCTCCTCTGAAGAGCTATCTGTAACCAGCAAGATATCTGCTTCAGCAGGTAGCATTGTCAGCTCTGAAGACCTTGTTTTCGCTCCAGATTTCTCCATCACCAATTCAAATGGCTAATGCACAGGAAGAGCAGCTGAATATACAAACATTGTGAACAAATGCAATGAGAAATACAAAAAAAGGATGGCATGATATAATTCACATATATGACGCTTGGCTAAACAGCATGGCATTGCATAATTCACATATATAATGCCTTGCAACAAGATAGCATTGCATAATTCACATATATAATGTCTTGCAACAAGATGGCATTGCATAATTCACAGATATGGTAATTAGACACTAAACAGGTGGCATTCACACAAAGCATGTCTAAACTAAGCAAATGACATAGCAATGCAAGATACCATACGCACGATATGAACAACATAACCCTGCCAAGTTAGAGCATGCACCTCGGGGGGGGAAATAGGACTGGTCATCTGTCTCTGAATCCTCCTCTGAGGAGCTATTCGTAACCAGCAAGACATGCGCTTCGTCAGATAGCATTGTCTGCTCTGAAGACCTTGTTTCCACTCCAGATTTTTCCATGACTGTGCCGAATGGCTGATGCACAGGAAGAGTAATTGAATGTACCAAAATTGTTGACAAATTTAATACGTAATAAAAAAATGATGGCATGATATAATTCACATATAAGGTGACTGGCTAAACAGGGTGGCATTGCAAAATTCACATATATGATGCCTGGCTAAACAAGATGGCATTGTATGATTCACATATACGATAAAGAAACTAAACAGATGGCATTCACACAAAGCATGTCTAAACTAAACAGATGACATATTTGATGTATAAAGTAAGCAATGCAAGGCACCATATGCATGATATTACCAACATCAGCATGCCAAGTTAGAGCGAAGACCTCAGGGGGTAAATAGGAGTGGTCTTCTCCTTCTGAATCCCCCTCAGAACAGTTATCTTCCTCTTGATTACAATCCGAAATGGGTGGAGGGGGGCTGCCTTTGCGCCCACCGTGGAGCGACGCCTGCATGAAATTTTATTGCCACGCAAGGCTCGTCTCTTTTGCTCTACATGTTCAGTTCCATTGTGTACAATAACTGACATGCATAGGAATAAAACATAGTGAGATTATGTAAGGAGTGCATGCACAAATCCAGAGTGATGGTAGCAAACTGTGGATAGACCCAAAACCAATGATAGCAGGCAGATAATAGCTTTAGTTAAAAAATACAGATAATGGTTCCTTTAATGTTTATTTGCACCCAACATGAAACTCATAGTAGACACCCGAGATTAACCAGATAGTAGACAGATAGTACTGATTGCTGCCCCAATATGTACCCCACAACCATTTAAAAACTCAAGTTTCAGCATTAGTTTGGACCTGACTCGGAGTCTAATAGGTGAACACTACGATAAAGTAGCATGTCATCATATTAAGCGATGCATAACGTAAGCAGACACATAAGAGTGCGACCTCTCTTGCGGACCCGTGTAGTCCTCAAGGTCATCTGCTTAGTTGATGATGGTAATGCAGTTGTCGTGGCTGCCAGCGATGGGGAAGAAGATCTGAGGCGGCAAAAGACAGTCTGGAGAGCGGATCCCTGCTGTGGTGAACCCTTCCATCGTTGGAGCAGCTGAGCTGGGGTGGAACACAGCGCAGCAGGAGCGGGACAAACCACAGAAGGTTTTCTTTGACACATATCTGTAACAGAAGTAATTATGTAAGGGCTTGTTTGAATTTGAGGATTCTAACAATGCAGGGATAGGAAATACACAGGAATAGGATAGGAATGCACGTGCAAAATAGAGAATTTAAAAACACAGGATTTCTGCCAATCTGGGTGTTTTGTTCACAAGAATTGGAAGATCACATGATGCAAAGAAGCATGGTGAGATTAAGTCAAACCACAAGAAAATGTACGGTTATAATGCTATTATGCTACTATCTCTTAGTCTTGTGCTTCATGAATAGGAATTTGAAAAGGAGGACAAGTGGATATTAAAATTCCTACGGTTTTCCTTTCAAGGAGACACTAAAGGAACAAATCCTACAGTTTTCCTTTGCTCCATTCCTTTGAATCAAATGCATGAATAGTAGTACCATAGGAAACTTTCCAATTCCTATGTTTTTCCTTCACTTTTCCTTTCAAGCACTGGCGATTCTAGTTGGCAGGCTTGAGCAAGGAAAAGCCTACACTCAAAAAATGTTATCGTGCTACTTCTACTACTTTGGACCCAGGCCACTGCCCTACTAGCTCGACTCCCAGGCCCATCGACAAATGCACAGCTCAAACGCGTAGAGATAAATAATGATGGCGTTCAAGAGAGTCCATCACGGATAGCTAAGTTGCCTGGTACCTCACTGCTTGTCATATAGTAGGAGAAACTAATCGTATTTCACGTTACTACGTGTGCTCAGTTGACAATATATATAACATGTAGAGTAAAAAAGAGATGCAATAAGTGTACAACCTCTTTGGCGAAGCCATGTCGATCTCAGCGTGATTGGGTTGGTCGGTGAGGATGCTCCGGCTGACTTGGCTGTCGGAGGAGGGGAAGAAGATCTTAGGCGTCTGGAGATGGAGCCCGGGGTACTGCTCTTCTGTGATGGAGGGTTTCGTCGTTGGAGCAGCTCCTGTGAGTTGTACGACGCCGAGGCTGAAGCAGGACAAGAGAGACAACGTTAACCTGAGTGGAATTCTAATAGCATCTCCAATAGATGACGTAAAATACATAACCACAAACTGCTAGATGTAAAATACATCAGCCTCTCATCTCTGAACTTAACTGTCGAAACTGAATTTAACTGTCAAAACTGAACTTAACTGTCGAAACTGAATTTTGCTGTCGAAACTGAATTTTACTGTCGAAACTGAACGCACTAGTAGCAGAAAAGCAGTAGCAGCAGCGCGTGCAAGAGCCAGGGCAGCTGGTCATGTAGCAACATCAGGGTGAGGCTACATGTCAGTCGACTGACTTTTTCATCTCTGGCCAGTCGATTTTCCAGCCGTTGGATACGAAATCAAGGGCCTGTAGTTCATCTTCAACCTCCACCCCCCTGAGCCGCCAGCCACCACCGGCCAAACCGCCGCTCCCCGCCGCCCGCGGTCGGCGGTGCGCTGCCCCGCCTGCCCTGAAACCACTCCCCACCGCGGGTCCGCCGCTGCCCCGACCATCCCTCTAGGCCCCCCCGTGCCGAGCTTTTTCTCCAGCGATCCCCACGCCACCGCCCCACCACCGCCGGCGACCACCGCCACCACCCTAAACCCTAAGATAGATAGTGGGGTACCTCTCTGGCGAGCCCCCCTCCCCGCTGTGGCTGGTTCTTCCTTAACTCCGGCAAGCCCCCCCACCCCCTGAAAATCGACTGACCCAAAAGTCGATTCAGTCGACTGAAGTGTAGCTAAATCGGAGCAGCATCGCAAGCAAGAACAAGAGTGAGAGCAGTAGCGCGAGCAAGAGCAAGAGAAAGAGCAAGAGCAGACCAGGCAGGGGACCGAGAGCAAGAGCAGAGCAGCAGCGCGAGCGAGAGCTAAAGCAGTAGCAGCTCCTACTAATGTGGACGTCGCCGCCGAGGGAGCGACGCCGTGGAGGAAGTGGCCGGCGACGGCGTCGTGGATGGAGCCGCACCTGTCGGCTCGGGACCGAGCGCCGGCAGCACCGTGAGATCGAATCAAGAAGAAAATGCGGCGATTAGTGTACAACCTCTTTGGTGGCGCCGATTAGGCCTCAGCTTCATCAAAGGAAATGGTGATGATTTTGCTCTTCCGGTGGTGCAGGTGAAGACGGTGGTGTGGGAATGGAGGTGGCGCAAAAGACGAGGGCAACATCGGGGCAGCTGCTTGGAGGTGGAGGATGGGGTGGCTGAACCGGCGGGACGACGAGATCGACAACGGATCCTCATCCGATACGGTGGATGAGGGATGTCGAGGTGTTGCTGTGGACGACGTCGTCGGGGAAGAGGCTCCGGCTGGGTGACGGACGGAGGAGGGTGTGGGGCTTTACGGGTTTTCGCGGCCTCGGTGTAAGAATGGGTGGGCGGATGGGATGGGAGTGGGGAACCATGGCTTAGGAACGCGCTTGTCCGAAATGTGGGTAAGTTATGAAAGTACCGCCACCGATTTGAGCTAGGCGGTTCTTTCGGTTCAGGGGTATCACGGGCATTTCGCGTGTCGGGATTTCACAGGAGGTGGGAGTTTTCGCGTGCGTTGTAATTTTGGGATAGCAAGGCGCGGGTTGAGATGGAGGGAGTTTTCGGAGCACAACGAGACAAAGATATATCTTAAATATTTCGGGGTAACAAGGCGTGGGTTGAAGAGGCGGGAGTTTCGCAGCACGATAGACAGAGATGCTAGCTTGAAATTTCAGCATAACAAGGCGCGGCTTGAAATTTCGGGAGAACAAGCTTAACGTGTACCAAAAAAAAGACAATTTGCACCTCATCACTAGAGAGAGCCATGTCCCGTTTTACTATATTACTAGAAATGCATTCAAATACAACAACAAAAAAAATAAAAAAATCGGGACAACAAACATAATGTGTACAGTAACAAAACAATTTGCACTTCCCTCAACAATAAAAAAACAATGTGTGTTATCTATCATATTGACTAAATTTGAGTACATTTTCCCTGTTTGAATGGGATTGTACTTGAGTTAGTTATACAACCATCTAAATATTATCTTCACAACACATGACATGAATATAGGAGAAGTAAATTCCTATATAAATACGAACTACATGTACATACGATCTCAAATTCAAATATTTGTATCCATTTTATGTTGAATTCAAATCATAGTACATGTATGCTCCAGCTAAATGTTCGGAATCTAAACCATGTATGATACTACATACAATGTGTTTAACACGCACAACACACACACAAACACCATTTAGACTAGTAAGGTACACGTGCATTGCACACATGAGATTTGGCAACCAAATTATGAATAAATGCCACATTATAGGATGTAAGATTTGAGTCATATATGCATGATGTAGATGTTCGTTTAATTCTTATAGGTCATTTCATTCAAAATCATCTAGTTTTTATAAGAAAGCTAATCTATTTTAAGATTCATGGAATTGTGCGTTGTAAAGCATAAAGTAAAAACAAATAATGGCAAATCATGTAGAAAAACATTTGGGCAATTCTGATACGGAAGATTCTAGAACAAAGAAGAAGTGCTTGTGTTTTCAGGTTTGTGCATTATGCTTAAGTTCAACCATGGAGTCTTCTAGATTGTACATGTTGCAAAATCTGGTGGAATCTAGATGATATCCAACGGCTAGTAGTGCTCGAATTTGCCATCTCTGCACCATCGGATTGGCTTCATCCAACGACCATCTTTCAAAGTTAAAGTTATCCGCACACTATATAAAAAATATAAAATATAATATATAGAGGTATAGATA
This sequence comes from Thinopyrum elongatum, assembly GCA_011799875.1. Taxonomy (NCBI): domain Eukaryota; kingdom Viridiplantae; phylum Streptophyta; class Magnoliopsida; order Poales; family Poaceae; genus Thinopyrum; species Thinopyrum elongatum. The sequence goes on from CM022303.1 coordinate 720,793,629, forward strand.
TAGATATGTGATGAGAAAGCCACCCATCATCTCCAATTAGAATAGTGTGTCCATGCACGGATGCAATGTGGCCAAACGATGTCTGCCATCGGTATCTCAAATACAAATCAGTCTGACCTTGTTCAATGTGTATACAGTACAACATGCTCGTTTCCAAACCACACCGTGCATATCTCAGTTATATTCATGCATGCACGGGTTTCAAACATCATGATCTCTTATTCAAATATTTGAATTCAACTTTACATTGATTATGACCTCACCTAGTCTTTTACACCCACACAGTCGTCTTCTCTTTATAATTGTACCACTAACTTTCTCTCGTGCATGCATGCCACACACACTACCACTCGGCATTATCCATCGCACACATGCAATCTTTTTCTTCAGGTCGGTCTCCCATGCATGCACACACACACCTCCCCCTCTTCATCATATCGGGCATTCTTTATCTCTCACGTGCATGCGCAACGATCGATGTTCCTCTATGTGTGTATATATATAGCTAGGTCTTTACCAGTTTTCCACACAAACCGATCAATCTATATATCTAGTGAGGTCTCACCCTCTTTCCTACGTACACATCGATCAATCTATACCTCTCTATATAGGATTACATAGCTAATACACCCACAATAATAATATATCCAACGTCCCCCTCTCATCATCCATGCCTTCCGCTTCATCTCTCGGACGCGCGCACAGTGGCGAAGACAGGGGGCAGCAAGGGCCCTGCCCCCCCTAACATCACTATATATTGAGGCTAATATGAATGTGATCATTAGATCAATTGTTGGTAAAATGGTTTAAGTTGATGAATTGGCCCTCCTCGTAAAGGATTAGCAATGTTTGGCCCCCTAGCTCATTTATTTTTCATGGCTCCGCCACTGCGCGCAACAGCGCACGTTCTCGCCCCCTCTCTTTAAATATCGATCTCGCACTTGTGCACTCCTTCATAGTCTCCCTCCACTTGGCCCCTCGCACCATCTTCTAGCCCCCCACCGGATTTTGCCACATGTACAATCTAGCAGACTCCATGGTTGAACTTAAGCATAATGCACAAACCTCAAAACACAAGTGCTTCTCCTTTGTTCTAGAATCTTCCGTATCATAACTGCCCAAACTTTTTTTCTAGTTGAATTGCCATTATTTGTTTTTACTTTATGCTTTACAACGCACAATTCCATGAATCATAAAATAGATTAAGGGCTTCTTTGATTCAAAGGATTCTCAAAGGAATTTTGGAGGATTCTAATCCTTAGGAATTTTTCCTATCTTGGTTGTTTGATTCGTAGGATTGTAAACCATAGGAATTTTTCCATAGGATTCATTTGCACTAGATTTCATAGGAAACATTCCATCCACTCAAACCTCTTTGAAAGAATCCTACGTTTTTTCTATGCACAATCAAACACTCGTACAATCCTATAGGGATTCAAGACGACATTTCACTCTAATCCCATGTTTTTCCTGTTCCCGCGTTTTGGAAATCCTACGAATCAAAGAGGCCCTAGCTTTTTTATAAAAACTAATTGATTTTGAATGAGATGAACTATACGAATTAAACGAACCTCTACATCATGCATATATGACTCAAAGCGTACATGCTATAGTGTGGTATTTATTCATAATTTGGTTGCCAAATCTAATGCGTGCAATGCACGTGTACCTTACTAGTACTTTGAGTATGTGCAAAACACGTAAATTAGAATTCCAATGGCACACTACACAGTGTCTCTCTTTCAGTTCATGAAGCCACGTGGCACATGTGGAGGCGTTGTCGTGACCTCCTTGTGTGGATTGATCACAGTGACGTGCTGCTGGTTCCAGAAGAATGTACTCGTCCTCTCTGAGGCACATTGGCAGTACATGCATGAAGCGAAGATGTGCACGCACGCCACGCATGCACTCATTCCCTCGCACGCACACGCGGGTACACGGGGGGACGCATTTTTGTATGAAAATCCACCCCATGTGATAATTTGACGCGTGTAAAGTCCTTCACTTCATTGATGGTCAATTAATACAACGCATGCAAATTGAGTGGACGTGAGGGAGGAAGTAGCTGAGAAAGACATTACTACTCCACTGCGTGCATGCGAGTACCTAAATCATGGGTTGCTACTTCCATTGGTCTCCTTCGTATTTTGTGCCAATTTTGACCATATTTTTAAGTAACATAATATTTATGCATGTCATAAAAAGTGGCACAAAAAAAGGGGGCCAACAAACCAGGACGCAGGCAGCATTATCAATTTTTGACAGGGCTACTGTTGGTGGCCTTTGTATTTAAATATGGACGGAGTGGAGTAGTACTATCTTTATCTTAGCCTCGTAGGGCTCTCCCAGTGCCTAGGCTCGCCTCCCCGCCTCGCCCACCGGATCCCGCCATGGAGGATCCCACCATGGATAATCCCTTCGATCCCAGGATCCCGCGGGATGCCCTCTCGCTGTGGCCCGCAGCACTGGCGCCTTTGAGCGAAACCCACATTTGTTTTAGAGGGGATCCATTGCTCTGGAATCACAGATCGGTGGCGCAGGAGGACATGCCTGGGCTACATTTCAGGTGGTGGGCAGCAAGGGCAAATCGGATCGAGGAAGCGTCGCATCGATTGGAGAGAAGTTCCAAGGAGCTGCGCCTGGCGCAGCATAAGGCGGAGGCGCAAGTCGATCTCAGGGGAGAGATGCTGAGGGATGTCAGCATCTGGCAGCGTCGCGTTGATTTCTAGCTAGGGCTAATGGTAGAGATCATATTCACGGAGTCAACTACGGAGGAAAGAACGCGCATGCCTTTGGAATGGCATGAGCAGCCAGTGCAACTATTCAAATGGGCGGTAGGAGAAGACAAATCTTGGGACAAGCTGCGGCGGCGCCGCTGGGCATGCATCGTAGGCGAGGTGAGCTGCCCTCCTTCCCCGCCGGTGATGCAGTGACCTACTCGGTTGCTGCTGCAGTGAACTTGCGGTGCCTTGGTGGTTTGCAACCGTGACAATCACTCCATCTATATGTATTGTATTCCTGTGAAAATACTTGGTCGTCTGGAAAAAGATGGTAATTGATTTATCACTAGTTTTTGAATGCTTGGTCGTGACAATCACCCGAAGCCACAACCAGAAGTCTCCATCGTGTAATACTTAGGGTCGGTCGCACCAATAGACGGTCGGTCGGACCCGCGACACGCATCAGCTTGGTCTGACATGTACGACCAGTTATACATCATTGACTTGTGCGACCATATTTGACTAGTAGTACTTGAAATTTGTGTTCTAGGAAACTCATCGGGAGCCGTTTCGGGCCTCGAAACCAAAACCATCAATTAATCTTTAGCTTGTTCCCATCACATTCCAAAGTGTACAGTATAATTAAGTGCAAACCTACTCACACCCTAGTACGTATCAAACCTGAACGTGTTCCCACTTCCCACTATGCAGGTTTTAGTACTAGTGCTAGTACTAGGTTATAAAAAGGGGAACTAGTACCTAGCCGAAAATCACTCTACCTCTTCCTCCTCATAAGTCTTTCTTGTTCATCCGTCCTTGCCATGGCCGGTGTGCAGAGCTCTAGGTCGAGAACTACTCGTAACAAGGGAGCGGCAACCAAGGCCGCGGAAAAAAATGAGAGGGCTCGCCGCCTCGCAGAGACTTTGAAAGATCTCTCACGGGCAGATGAGGGCTCCCAGGAGCGCCCTAGCCGCGCAGGCGAGTGCTCCCAGGAGCGCCCTAGCCGCGAAGGCGAGGGCTCCCAGGAGTGCCCTAGCCGCGGAGGCGAACATGCCAAGCTGGCGGCGCTGGAGTCGTTATCCCTCGACGACATGCCCGATCAGCTCAATAAGCAGGAGGAATTCATCGACGGCTTGGTGGAGCTGCTGAAGGAGAGCCTCGACGACATGCCCGCTGAGCTCAATGAGCAGGGGGAGTTGACCGCCGGCTTAGTGATGCTGCTGAAGAAGAGCATTGCCTCGGATAAGAAGGCGACCGGCGAAATCCTGCAACTTCAGGAGGACAAGGCGAAGCTCTGCCACGAGCTTGACCTGCTGAAGGAGGAGAACGCTGGCTGGAAGAAGCTGCATGAGAAGAGTAGTTCCTCGATGAAGATGCTGCAGGCTCTCGTCATGGAATAGAAGGAGGAGTTGGCGAAGCTCCGCATCGAGCACCCGGCTGCTGTCAAGGTACGTAATGCGGCCGTGGAACAGATGATGAAGGCTCGCGTCGAGAAATCCCTCGTCATGGACAGAATGATGAAGATGGCGGAGGAGATGCACAAGGAGATGGAGGGCTTGGAGGCGATTAAGAAGTAGTTACGACTCCGCGGCCAGCAACCCTTCATGTAGTAGAGAGCAGCGCCCCAGACTTGTGTGTGCGTCTTCCTTCTTTTTTTGGGGTGATAATCTTCCTTCTTCTTTTGCTCCTGTGTTTCTTCTTTTGCTTCGGGTGTTTCGCCACATGTGTCACATTCTCTGCAAGGCATGAATAGAACAATGCTAACGATGAGCGGCGCCGTGGGATCGATGACTAGCAAATTAGATCATTTTTTATCGCCATATGGCACTGGGCTGCCGTGTTTCCTGCTCCTCCGTCGTACTAGTACTCCAGTGGAAAACTTGAGTATACCACATGGTTCTTTGCTCCTCCTCAGGGCGCCGGCAACATTTATACGAGCAGTCAAATCACAAGGCCCCACCTTCCAGCAGCAATGAGCCGTCAAATCACAAAGGCCCTCGCCTCTCATGAAACTTACCAAGCGAGACTGCCCCGCCCTCTAGCCTTTTAAAAAATGTATACTTTTGTACAGTAGTAGTATCGATGGATTGCGCCATGGAGCAAAACTAACAAGATGAAATTAAAGAAAAAAGGTGGTACATATAGAGAGCGCTCGTCGCCAAATTATGCATATAGTACTATTAAAAAAGCTAGTACGTGCTTAAATGGGGTGCTAAATTCTATTAAAGAAATTAGCATACCTATTTAATTCTTGGGTTCTTGTTATTTATGCCACTAGTTGTGTATCACTACTCAGTTTTACCATTAGAAGTTACAACTACTCAAAAATGCCATCGATCCGTGAGATGCTTGCTCAAAAATGCAATTATATATCTCAAAAATGCCATCGTTCCGTTAGATGTTCGCTCAAAAATGCCATTATACATTGTTATTTTCACGTCAAACCCGTTGACCATGTTATATGACAAAAATAAGCTGATTCTCTCTATCTCACAATGATAAGTGTGGCCCCGCTTGTCAGGAGTAACCAAGCGAATAATTTTACAGGAAAATAAGAACGCTGTTGGGATCAAGTAGGCCCCACACTTTATTGTACTGTAGTGAGATAGAGGGAGAGCTGGCATGTTGGTCCATAGGTATTTATGTCATTATAACATGGCAAAAGAGATTTGAGTCACAATAATGGTGTCCAGCACAACACAACCCCTCAAATAAAACTAAGCACCCTGAAATTCTTTGACAACTAAACTGCTGGCTATATGATGTTGGCCATATATATTGTACGTATATAATGTGAAGAAACGAGTGGTAGTACTACCAACTAAAAGATGAACTGTATGAAATACTAGTATGTACGTACTGAAGAGTTAAAGTAAGAAGAAGGAACATAACATATTTCTGCTGGGGGCTCAGCACAACATACCCCTCAAATAAAACTAAGCACCCCTGAAATTAAACTAAGCAACTAATCTGGTAGACACTGCATTAGAACTAGCATGAGCAACGACACTGCCACCTTACTCGGACTCCTCGTCCACGTGCTCGACTTCGTCCTTGTCCCTCTTCCTCTTGGCCGATACTTCTTTGCTTGAACCGCACACTTGGCTCTTGCTCTTCATCCAACCCTTGTAGATATTGAAACAAAGGTAGGCATCCATTGCAGCGTATTGGATGTGGTCTATATCTAGTACATTCCACTGCCATGCATGACGATGAAACTTGGGCGGAGGTTTCTTTAGTTTGCCGTACGAAGGATGAACCATGGCTCCTGCCAGGGTCATCATTGAAGGCTGATCACGGGAGGGCACCAGCCCATTCTTCTGGAGGTCGAAGGGCTCACCTACAACGAGACCTATCCGACCCAGGACTCTTCTGTCGGTCGTAAAGTCTACAATAACGAATTTGACTAGGTCGCCCGCGAGGAACTTCTTAAATTCCTCGCACTCAACGTCGGCATGGCATATGTGGTAGACCAAGCACAAGTTATGCACGCAAACCTGGATCACGGCGGGCTTCATCTTCTCTTCCTCCTTTAGATTCTTGTCTTTGTCCAGGGCTGTGGTGTACTCAACATCTAGCCCAGCGACCCACTCATCATTTGAGTTTTCGAACATGCGTCTGAAGCGAGCAAGGCATCCTTTCACCGTCGCGGAAGAACGGGTGTAGATGATGTCGAACTCATCGCCGGTGATGGTTCTAACCTTGTACTCACCGTCGATCATGGAGATTTGGGACGCCATGGATTTGGGAGGAGGGTTAGGATTAGTGGAACTGCCGTAATGTGAAAGGACGGGACGACTAGGAGCGAACTGCCGTAATGTTAAAGGACGTCCGGGGACGAGTAGGAGCGAACTGCTAGCGGTTTTTCGATTGTAAAAATGCTGAGTGGGGCGTGCGAACGGCAGGGTAGTGGCTTGCCTGGTGGATAAATGGATTCATGCACAGTACTATGGGGGCCCAATTAGATGTCATGTCTACTCGACGCCCAATTAAATGGCTTTCGATGTCATGTCAAGCGTCGGGAAAATTACAGGTGATACGAAGCTTTCCATTCTCCCATGATACGGGCTTCCGAGAGCCCTTGGATCTGAGATCGAACGGTTGCATGGCGTGATTCTAGACCTATGGGTGAATATCCTATCCTGGAGGGTTATTCTGCAATTTTTTAGCAACTTAGCATGCGACCGTTCGATCTCAGATCCAAGGGCTGCCAGTAGCCCATACCACGGTCGCGCCTAACACGACCGTTGCCTCGCTCGCGCGGTCGCGCCCTTGGAGATTTAAGACGGTGCGCTAGGCTATCTGATGTTGGCATGTCATACATAGTCATCACTTAGTCACTCATACAACAAGGTTAGCTATAAGGTTGGCTATAAGAGTATTTTTTTACTTCTCTCTATCTCTTTCTTCGTAGTCCATTTATTGCATTTGCCAAGGAGTGACCTCTTCCAATGAAATGGTGCTTAGATGAGGTGCTAAGGGCATTAAATGGCTTAGCAACTCAAGTCCCCAATGCATAGGTGCTTAGTTTTTTGTTGCTAAGTTTGCTTCATTTAATTAGCTATAGACTCAAAATTGCCTTTTCACCTAGGTACACGTGCTTAGCACCGTTTCTTCCTGGGGTCACCAAACTAGTCTCTCTCTTCTTAATTAACTTGCCACATCAGACTTTATGCCTATGTGGCAGGCTTAGCACATGTACGAGCAAGTACAATAGTGGGCTATAAGCCCGCTTACATGGCATTTTTGCATATGTGGAGGAAAGAGGCAAGGAAAAAGTGGAGGAGTGGGCTCTCATGCAAGAGTCAGCCTCTACATGGTGGAGCATTGGGAGAGGCACCTGTATACCATGGAGGTGGTCGGGAATCGGGAGACTCACGCCGGTCGTAGCACCGCAGTTAAAATGATAATGGTAAGTCAAATCACGGGGCCCCACTTGTCCAGCTGTAACTCACTGTCAAATCACACAACCCTACGTTTGGAGCAGCCTACTCCCTCATCTTCTCATGTCTCTGTCGAACCAACTAGGCGGAACTGCTCCGCCTACCGCGCAGGAAAAGCCCCACCCTCGACTTTTAAATAGTACAGTATACTAATTTTGTATCCATGGATTGCGCCATGGAGCAAAGCCTCAAGAAAATGGTGGTACACATGTACGGAGTATACAGCACGCCCGTCGCGTTCGCGTCACACCCCAGACAGTCGGTCGGTCTGGCACGCCGCTCTTCGAATGGAACGCGCGTCATATTGCGTTTGCACACACTTGTGGGACCGCAAATTGAGAACCGACCATAGGCACACTCCCCGGCCCTGCAAGTCGGGTGAGTTAATAGAAGAGAGAGACGAGCGATAGTACTAGAGAAGTGTTGTACAGACGTTGGTGCCTGGACGATCCCTGCATGACACAGAAGATCAGTTCGTCCCTGCATGTGACCAGACTCCGGCAGACACGGTTGGATTGGCTATCGTCTACATATCGTGCAGGCTGTGTTGTACAGGGCTGTAGTTCTGATGAGAAATCTAAAAAAAGGTTTCTTGTCATCTCACAATATTAGGTGTCATGTGCTTCGGATCACTGGGAGGGTTAAACAGCGACAACTGAGTTCCTCCAAGGCGCTGGTCATTGGGGGCACATGCACGAAGACTACATGGCTGCCATCTAGGTCAAGCCGGCTATGTTAATTAGGACATCTTACCCCTTTTCTATGAGTTTATCTTTAATTTGAGCTTTGATCCTCGTCTAGTTTGTCCGTCGGGATTCATGTTGTCTCCTTGGGGCAGTGAGGTTATGGTTTCTTGTCATGTGGCATTTTTTCGTGTTATATGTTATAATCCGGTGCTTCAGATCAAAATGACGACAACTGCGTCTCCGGGGCACGTGCATGAAGACTTCTCGACAGTCATTGACGAGGTCAAGCCGGCTCCGGTAGACAAAAGAAAACTACTCCACTATATAGGCAGGAGCGTCCGCGCTTGCTTGCTAGTGTTGCTCTCTTCACTCTGTCTCGTCCTCTCCAGATCTAAACATGACAGCGGTGGCCACACTCTCTCTCTGCTCACCGCTGCTCACGGATCCAGCCGGATCCTCTCCGCCGGGGAAGGTGAGAAGGTGCAACGTTCACGCGGTCGTCCTCGGCGACGGCTCTTACCCACTGCCGACGCGTCCCGATCAGCGTGCCTTGTCGTTCTCTCCCAAGCACTGCTGGCTAGGGAGGGCCTCCTACGCCTTCTTCCTCGCTGCCGTAGTGTGGGCAGATCCGGCATCCCGCTGCCCACCTAGCGACATCCCGGCGACCCTCAGGTATAACTTCCTTTGAAACCGGCCTTGCTCTACTTCCCGAGCTCCTGACGTCACTGCATTTGTATCTTTTACTGTTTCTCAGGCCCCCTCGTAGATAGGATCGGTCGGCTGTTCGAAAGCCACCTAAATTTTTACTGTTAAGAGGTGAAACTAGTTCATGCACTCGAATCTAGTACTACTTGGTTCAAACAAGGAAGAAAGGGGGTGGGGGCGGGGGAAGATTTGTTACCTGAATCTATTACTTGGTCGAAAGAGGAAATAATGGGGGTGAAAAGTAGCAGAGACTGGCTATCCAACTGGTCTCTTGGTCTAATAGGGAAATAAAGGGAAACGCAGTACAAACTCAATATAAACCCGATCTATTGGTTGAAAAAGGAAAGAAAGTGGGGACTGGGGGACAAGTCAACAGAGTATGTCCAGCACTAGATTTGCTAGCCTCACACAGTATAAGGTGGCTATACCGAACAAAGATAAGTTGCTTCTTTTCATTAGAAATGCAACTGTCCTGGTCCGCCTACTCTCCTGTGCCCAAATACCAACTCTGTAGTAGCTGTTAATGTAATGTTGCTGGTAAAATGAAGCAATGGCACCATTAAAGTAATGTCATATTTAACGGTTGTCATAGTTAATCCTAATGCTCACACTAATATCTAGCAATGCTGCTGCTTTAGAAATTGCTACTGTCCTTGTAGGATTGCCATTCAGATAAGGAACATGCTTCTTTTCATTTGATGTTTGTTTCGTCACTTGTTAGTCACCCTCCTTTCCACCTTTTTTGTGCAAACAGAGATATACATTTCACTCTTGATCTTAGTTGAACTGCACAAATGATATCCAAATTATAGTTGAACATTCCACGAGCTTCACAACCAACTTTGATGTTGCTCAATTTTATTGAAACTAATGAAGAAGAAGCTCTGTGGGTTTCGTTTTCTGATGGAAATGGAACCGGGGCTGGAGCCCTTTTCTTAAAAAAAATGAAGAAGAAGCTGCTAGCTCATGGGACATTGCTTCATTTTAGGTGAACTGCACCAAAAGGTCCCATGAATTGAATCATCCATGTTGGTGACTGGTGTCATCACTTCTACGATGGCATTGACTGCAGATATGGTTCCCATCACGAGGTATGTTTCTTTTTTGTCTGACTGTTTGCCAAAGATCCGCCATGTTGAGTCTGCTCTTGTGTTACTGTTTTGGCACTGCCATGATAAAGCAGTACTGTTATTATTTTGCACCTTAATCTAGTGGCACTATTAATTTGAGGCAATGTTTTGGCACCGCTAGTGCCACTTATTTCTTTTATATATCGAAAGAGGGTGTTTCCTCTGATTTCATTAAAGAAACCCAAACATAGAGAACCATTATCCGACAACATCTCAGTGTAAACGGGCAGTTATGCAACTACTACTAGAACGGACTGAGTACTAGCAGGAGACAAGTTCGCCACATAAGCTAGGCAGGTAGGGGGACGCAGCACCAGCTCGACCAAGTTTGGATTACAACCCAAATGCTACCACAGAAACATCAGGGGGGGAAGATAGGGACTGAAAGAGCCAGCTTCAGCATCCCAGTCTAAACACCCCCGGCCTCCATCCTTGCGACGCACGGTACACCTCGTTTGCCACCTGCTCGACCCTAGTGCCACTGATAAAATGAAGTAATAATACAGTTAAAATAGAGCGAGTGTTCTCTCTATCATTTCATTTCCAATGTAGATAAAGAAAGTGCTTCTCTTTGTTAGTATATGTTTCATCAACTAGTCCCATTGTTAATGTTTAAGCGTTTCTGCAAACTGGGGTGATTAATTTTAGTTGATCTGAAAAAAAATAGAGATTGGAATGTCTCAAGGCCCCTCCTTGTACTACCGCTGTACACTGATGTTCATCACTGGCAGAAGGTGTATCGGGGAGACTTGGGTCGATTTCCAGTATGAGGCCTACCGTATGAGGCGTCACAGGGCCCATCTCGCCCTCGCAGCATGGCATACTATGATACTATCGCAATATTTTATTCTATTTATTAGTGTATGTTTCATCAACTAGTGCCACTATAATGTAATCACGCTTTTTCATTATCTGTGCAAACAGGGTTATTCAGCTGCATTTTGGTGGAACTGCACAAATGTACGGATGGAACCGGCATATATGCAGAGTGCGAGGTGTGCCAAGTAAAAATTACCGACACCAACCATGCTCCATGCACGCATTGGCATCCACCACCACCAGTGGGATGTGTGGCGCTCTCTGTGGACGGATCTTTCTCAGCAGCAAATCCTCTAACCAAATACTAGTAGTTTATATTGGCAGTTTTCTAGGGAGTACTCTTTTCTGAAAGAAGCACCAATCTATTTTTCTTTATTTGTACACAGTGTCACAACTTTGACCCAAAGGTCCAGAGCTATTTTAGGGTGATTTGCGTAGTACTCGGAGACTGACTGTAAGCATGATTTTCATTAGCCGTCACACTGATTGTAAGCATGAGCAGATGGAAGATTAGGTTAGTGCGAAGCTTACCTTAAACCCTACCGCCGCCGTTGAAATGGGGCGAGCGTCGAGGGAACCGTGGAGAATGGCGGGGAAGCGACGTCGCGCCATCCGGCCTCCTCTTGCGGTGGGAGAACGAATACTCCTATGGCTCCGGCTGGCTCTGCACCCTCACGAACGGCACACCGTACTCGATCGATTCGTTATCCTCTGGATGCTCGACCTTCGACCTGTACGCCCACCACCTCCGCCTGACTTTCGCCTCGGGCGAATCTGTCTGCTCCATCGCCCAGAGGAGATACTTGATGAACTCGAAGGACTGCGGCGTGACTGCCGCCAAGGAGTACATCGCCGCCCTCATCGCCGCCGTCTCGCTCTTTCACATACATTGCCACATGGCCCTCACCGTCCTTGAAATCTCCCACTCATTGTCAAACCAAGTAAGGATCTCCTTCAACCTGGCTAACTTTGCCTGGTCGCCGCCGTCGATCTGCCCGATTCGCTGCTGCATCCTCTCCATAGATGTCCTTTTGAGAGGTCCGGTGCTAGCTTTGGAAGATGGGAGGAGAGACGGTGGTCTTGCAATAGAGAAGAGGGAGAGGCGAGACGGTGGTTTTGCAATGGAGAAGATGGAGAGGAGAGGGGTAGTTTGCAATGGAGAAGAGGGAGAGGCGAGACGGTGGTTTTGGAATGTCGGGACCGGTTTTCCAGGATATTAATTTCCCAGTAAACGGCCCTTGTGCTCACCAGCCCCAGGATTACTGTTAGCCGATGAGGCACCAACTTGATACAGAAATTCCAAGCAAAAAGCAAAATATGTAGTACAAGACCATTCTGGCCAAAGAGTACAACAAATGGTTTCTAGTGGTTGATGGCGGAAGCGGTTTGCGGTTCATCAGCGTCTATGGGACTCCATTTCCCACAGGAACAGCTGACCTGGATAACTCCTATCTTCGCGAGGTTACTATCATCATTACTTAGGTTCCGGGGCTGTCATCGCCGCGCTCCTCTCCAATCAAGAAATCTGGCCAAGACAATAGCCAGGGACAAGCCAGTGAGTACTTTGAATGTACTCGCAAACATTATGAACACAGGTATAATATAACAGATGATAATCATGCTCTGAAATATTTTCATGATCACTTAGCCAGTCACGAAGTAAAATTCATGCCGCATGCAAACAGGTTAATAAATATGAAAAAGTAATCTAGATAATAAGAATAAAATAAACCGATCGGGTGTCTGAAGCGACACGTCGAAAGGATAATAATATAAGACATGCCACAGTCGGGCGTCTGAGCGACACCACATAAAGGGCTTATAAAGAAGATTAAATAATCAGCATGCCACAGTCGGGCGTCTCAGCGACACCACATAAAGGGCTTATAAAGAAAATAAATAACAAGCATGCCACAGTCGGGCGTCTCGGCGACACCACAAAAAGGGCTTATAAAGAAGTAAATAACAAACGTGCCACAGTCGGGCGTCTGAGCGACACCACATAAAGGGCTTATAAAGAAATTAAATAACAAACATGCCACAGTCGGGCGTCTGAGCGACACCACATAAAGGGCTTATATAATAATAATCACAGTGAATATCCAGGAGGTAGAACCGTCCCAGGGATACTCAATAATTCAAATAATACAAATGGTTAGTCCATAATAATAATAATCATAATCATCATATGTCACATGTCCTGATTAATGTTCTGGTTTAGCAATTTTTCCTCCGAAGACCGACACTAAGACCGACACTTGACCCATCCCAGACTGTAGTCCTTAACCATGGACACGGCTATTCGAATAGATATAATCTCTGCAGAGGGTGTGCTCTTTACCCACGAGTAATGGATTCCTTTAGTCCATCGGGACTAATTCCGTTTACGGTCTTTTAATTGAAAACACACCTGACCCGCACACACCAGCTTAACTTAACGGTGTCTGGAATCACCCACGACACCCGTTAAGCAAAACTCTAAGTGGGGAGGCTACAACCTCGACTAGCATGGGATCACAAAATTTATAACGCGCGCAAACTAGGGGTGCTACCCCCTCGGCTTCAACCGGAAACACCCATGCCCCCGGACCAGGTGGCATGTCTACCGGATGCAGCCGGTATCTTCCACCATGGCCTCTCTGTACGGTGTGTGCTAAGAAAGATGTTGACAACTTACTGAACCGTACCCTACCGAAGGCAGGGACAAGTGGTAGCACGAAGCAAGTATGGGGGTTACTGGCACAAGACTCGATCTACGGCCGTCTCAGGAGGTTTAAGTATTCCCTGCATGATTAGCATAACAAATATATTTCACACCAACAGACAGAATCACCACTCATCATACCTCACCATGCCTTACCGAATACACCCGTCTCAGCGAAATATCAGTAACAAGCTCGTGTCCACCCAAGACAGAGACTTTCCCGGATTCCTTCCGGCAGGCATGAAAGGCATACGAGGGTGATTACTATCACAAGCATATCAATTCCAACAGCAAGGAATCTTCATCATGCACTCATGAGTATGATCATATCATCACATAAAATAACGAATATTTCGTGTCAAGGTGGTGTTGTATTTGCATCAAACAACACGCAACAAATATTATGCCAGGGTTCAGAATGCTTGCCTTCCAAGAGTATGTAGGTGGGGTGTACTTTTGAAAGTTCTCATCCCCCCTCCAATATCCTATTTAAAAAAATTCAAATTAACACATAATTCAAAAACAGTACAAAAAAGTTGTTCGGAAAATTTTCAAGTAAATATGGAAATAAACTAGATGAAATTGGAGAAACAATAGAAAAAGAATCAAGTCAAACGGAGTTGTATTTAAAAAGTTATAGCCAGTCAAAGTTTTGGTCAAAATCTGATTTTAAATAAAACAGAAAAAGGAAAACGGTTCGCCTGGAATACGTCTTCTGAGATTGGTCGCGTACTTACAGAAAATACGCTTCCACCAGAGGGAAAATGCATCAGCCGGGTTGCGCCACTGGTGGCTTGGGTTGGCTCACCGACAGGTGGTCCCCACCTGTCGGGTTCGTCTTCTTCCCCCTGCGCGCGCCTCGACAGAGACAGGGGCCGTTTCCAACGGCGATCCCCGGCGACACAAGCCACCATTCGACGCGCTCTCGATATGGGGATGATCGGGAGGAGGCACCGCATCCATCCGCGGTGGTTAGGAGAGCGAGGGAGCTTGAGGGTGAGAGCACCTTCCTCCATGGCAGAGGGGAAGCTTCGGGCCTCGAGGAATTCCTCCTACGGTGGTTTTTGGTGGAAAGAGGGAATGGCGACGGGTCTTCTGCAACTGAGGGACCCGGTTGGGAAGCACTAGGCAAGGGGAAGAGCAGTAGGGGGCTCCGGATTTGACCACGACGATGGTGGCGGAATCCTAACCGGAGGCGGGGAAGACGGCGGTTCCAGATGGATTTGAGCAAGGGGGAGGACTCTACGGCTTGCCTGAGGATACTCACGAGCTCGAGCGAGGTCTGGGGGCCATTTATAGCCGGGGAAGGTTGGTTCGACGGCGGCAGTGGATAAGAACGCCGGCGAACCGCCGCTCTGTTGCTAGCAGGGCGAAGTGGCGCTGGTCGGCGCTAACCGACGAGCTCGCGGATGAGCTCGAGCTATTCCAGAGGGCAGCTGGCGCGCGGGGAAGGCTCGGGCGGCGCTGCCAAGGCCGGGGCCCGCTGCGGCCGTCCGCTAGCCGCCATGGCCGACCTGACGGTGGAGCTGCGGGGCTCCAGGAGGTGGCCAGGGCAACTCTGCGACGAGAGAGGGGTCGGGCGCGTTGGCTGCGAGTGGGAATGGATCAGAACGGGTGCGGGGAGGCGGCAGCGGGACGCGGCAACTCGGGCGCACGCACGTGCAAAACACGCGCTCTGGCCGCGCCCAGAGCACGCAGGCCATGTGCTCGACGAAATGCCAACGCACTCTAGGCCTATCTGATGCTTATGGAACTAAACAGGACTAGGCTAATGAGCATATGAGAGCTACTAGACACGCGGGTTAGGTCATTAGAGCAACTTCACAATGCCAGTCCAAAAGCATCCTAATCTGGCCATGCTCCTAACCTGCTTGATGAAATGCCAAGGGCATCTAGGCATCTCTCCTGGTAGCCAAAATCTCCAGGTTGCGGTCTCTTTAGATGATAAAGAGGGTGGCCAGGTTAGTTTGGCCAGAGCAGAAACTCCCTAGTGCAAGTTTTTGAGAAAACCAAATCTGGACAGAAAATAAAGGTCATTATTGCATGGACCAAAAATATTCAAATGGTTCCCAAATCCTGGACTTAAGGTTTTGGTAGGGTGGTCTATAAGCAGGAGAAAAATCATGGGCAATAGGGCAAGATAAAGAGGGGTTGCAGTACAAACTACCAAACTGAAGTAGAATGAAGATGATGATGGTTTGCTCAAATCTTCCAAGGAACACCAATGGGGTTTTGCATAGAAATGAATTATATACTACTACTAACATCCCCAAATTTTGGTGGAATTTTTAAATGAATTTATCAAAGGGTTGTAGTGCAAATGGGACTCTAAAACTTATGAGAAACCATTTTAAAAGAAATAAAGCTTAGGAAAATAATTATAGAAATAATTCCACTGATAAAAGAAATGTTCTTGAGAAGGTATACAAGTCCAACAATATTTTTGAAAGGTTTCCATTTAGAGGGAAAACTCCACAACTCAGAAGAAAGGAGTGATTCTGAAATCAGAAGATAATCCAGAAAATAAAAATTTAATTTCCTGGCAAAATTTTAATTAATAAATCATGGTCAAATTTTTGGGGTGTTACATGGAATGGAGGCGACGGAGAGGCGAGGAGGTGGTTTTGCAATGGAGAAGAGGGAGAGGAGCGTGCGGCAGCGATTTAGGATTGAACGAGAGGGCCGGCGCGTTGTGACTGGATCAAAATCAAAATCAATTTACCCTTCAATTAAGAAAGCGACCCCACATTAACTAGTCTCCCTTTTATTCTGGGTCATAGTTGACCATGATTTTCACAAATAAAATATATGTTATACGTTGCAAAAATAATATAATTTGAAAGTATATTCAGATACGAACCAAACGATACAATTTTTTGTGACATGCATTCACATTTTGCTTGTCAAATACAGTACGTGGTCAAACTTTGACCCAAAATACGCAAAACAAAAAAATACTTCCAAGACCAGCACCGCTCCTCTCCTCTTAAACCACCGCCGCTCCTCTCCTGTTCCAATCTAAATCCAGCGCCGCTCCTCTCCCGTTCTAATCCAAAACCAGCGCCGCTCCTCTCCCGTTCTAATCCAAAACCAGCGCCGCTCCTCTCCTCTTCCATTCAAAAACCACCGCCGGCGAGTGAAGGTGCTGTGGAGAAGTAGATCGATGGAGGAGTACAACCGATACGTGAGGATCGCAGACGGCGACCCTGTGAAGCTAGCTAGGACTAGTGGCGACGGCGACATCCATGGCCAAATATCTGCAACAGAGCGAAAAGGCGGCGATACTCCCGAAGGGAGTCGCGCCGGAGTACATAGAGCTGCTCCTCTAGGCCATGGAGCAAGCAGCTTCACCGAATCGGATCGTGAGGCAGCGGTGGTGGGAGTATCGATCCCAGATGGAGCATCCACCAGAGATTGAAGGATCGAGCATCTACAGGGTGCTGTTTGTGAGGGTGCCGTGCCAGAGCGAGCTGGTGGAGTCTTCGTCGACCGAACCCAACTGCAAGAGGAGAAAAGCAGTTGGCCCGACGACGCTTCCACGCCATCCTCTCCCTCGCCGTTCACATCGTCTCACCGGGCGGCTGTCTGCCGCCGAGGAATAGGAGGGGACTGCCCCCCCCCCCCCGAGCCCAATAGTTGGGGAGGTTGTGAATTGTCAGGAGGAGCTTAGGGTTGCCAGTATTTGCAGGTTGTGAATTGTGTTTTGTGTTGTGTATTTTGAGAGTACTTTCAGATATGAATGTCTTTTAAATTTCAGATTTGCAGTATTGAGCATATGAAGTATTTTATGAATTCTAGAGATCTATTTTTAGCACTTAAAAAAATATAGTTTCATAGGAGTATAAAAGTGTAGACAATGTGATTCTCAGAGAAGAAACTGCAAGTTTCAGTTTCAGATAAGAAACTGTAAGTTCAGTTTCAGATAAGAAACTGCAACTTTCAGAGGCAGAGCATTTATATTAACATGGCCTTTTCAAACAGGGATAACATCATGTTGAAAGTTTTATTTATGGTCGAAAATGGAACTACCAGCCAGTTAACATCATGCTGATCAACATTCATGCATAGCACATCTTCATATGATGCACAGTCAAAAAGATATGATATTTTTAAAATGCCCACACAATGTCGAGTGTGCGAAAAACAGAGAAAACGAGGGACGAAGTTTTGGCAAGTGTTGGACGTGGTGTGCGTAGATGACAATGGGGACCCACATGTCAATAATGGTAGAGGCAAAAAAATTGGAGATAGTTTCCCTGCATCAGGGGGAATCGAACCCGGGCGGAACAGTGGTCGGGTACTGTCACTTGGCCATTGGGCTAGTTTAGTAGTTTCGGTACAAATAAGGCACTGCCTCAGGTGGTCCGATCTCGTCCTGCGCCTTTGTTCGCTCGCCGCGGCGCCGCTGTCTGCCGTTGTGAACATGCTGAACAAACGAGAGGAATCTGGAAAGGACTGTACGTGGAGAGGCGGACAGTCGGGACCCACCAGGTCTATGGCCTTACGCAAGCAAGTGCCTCATTGAAAAAAATACTTCCTCCTAATGCTATACTAACGTTGGGGCCCACGGGTTTGTCAACATAGTTACATTTTTTTAAGGTGCTTCAATGTAGTTACTAAAGGAGATAAATTTACAACGAAGTCGGGGAGCTGGCAGGTATCACTTATTATCACTGGGGCAGCAAGTATCAGCTGGGTTGTGGGCTGCCCCGTCTAGGCTTTCTTTTTTAACATGCGCAGCCCACGACATGCCGGTTTGTATTTTCTTGAGGGCCGTCATGTATCGACCGGCCTATGGACCTCCCATCCGAGGTTTTATTTTTCCTGAAACATTGGCAGCCCAACTTATGTATTTTTTTGAAGAAAACGCAGAGGTCTGTTCTATTTTTCTATATAAGAATAGGAACGCCGGGTCCAACTTATGTTTCCCTTCTAACTATATTATATATATTTAAATTATTTTATATGTTATTATATATTATTGTTATTGTCATCATATATTTAACAGATACTTACATATATAAGAAAAAAATATCCCACATCTTATTAACTTATAAAAATAATTTCTTAACAATAAAATCATGGATTTTTTTACATTAAGGCAATGAAAATCCTGGTGATTGTGTACAAAAGCTTGGTAAGATTTAAGGACCAATGTAATAATAAATCACTTATTATTTAAATATATTTATAACAAAATGCTCAGCCCCTGTTTATTTTTTGATAACATTGATGCGCCCAACCCAACATTATAATTAGAATCAGCCCAGCAAAATCGTGTATTTCGAGAAAGTGCAAATGGCCTGTAATTTTTTAGGAAAAAAATAAATGGGCTGCATGGACGCTACATTATTTGTTCACCCAGCCCAGCAAATGGACTGTAATTCTAAAAAAAAGAGATCAAATTGACTGTAAATTCTGAAAAAATGGGTTGAATATGTGCCACATTTTTGGAGGCTGAAATGTGGGCCAATAGGTCGAAGCCAACGCAAGTCGTTGTCAACTTAGTCAACAAATGATTCTGACATCGTTAGCCGTTCGATTTACATCCAACGACCGGCATCCATCTTCAATCTCTCGTCTTCTTCCTCCAGCGCCGCCGGGACCACCTGCTCCCGCCTCCTGCTGCTAGCAGCTCTGCTTAGCACGCTTCACTGTGAAGCGCTACCCCACCGCCGGCCAGGCCATCCCTCCACCCACCACACCACCTGTTCTTCTCCACACACTGCCGAACCACACCGCACCAGAACCAGTTAACCCTCGTACACCTTTCCATCTGCGACTCCACTCCCGCATCTTCCCATCTCCGGCTCGTTGCTGTCCGAGGCCTCGCCGTCGTCCACCACCTTGGATGCGCTCGGCGCAGTGTGGTCAACACACAAAAAAATGAATACTCCCCCTGCTAGCTGGGAACCACCATAGTGGGAGGCTGACTTGTGGGCCTACTAAGTTGACGGGGACGGAGGGCTTTGTCAACTTAGTCAATATGAACGATTCTAGCTCCAGTGACCGTACGATGTCCATCCAACGGCCGTAGTGCTTCTTCAACCTCTGGTCTTCTTGCTCCAGCCGCCCAAACCAGCGCCGGTCATGCCACCTGCCCCTGCCTCCCGTGGCCGGCTGTGCTGCCGCGGAGGCCTCACCGTCCCCTACTACTCCCACCGCTGGCCATGCCATCCCTCTACTCACCCACACCCCCCGTTATTCTGCGGCGACGGCAGCCTCACATCGCAGCCGAACCAGTGAACCCTCGTACTCCTCTCCGCGTGGGCATTCACTGCCGCGTCTTCCCCGGCTCCACGTCGTCCCCTTCCTAGGCCTCGCCGTCGTCCACCGCCCTGGTGCTCTCGGCGCGGCGTGGTCGACGTGGTCAACGAATGACTTCCATCGGAAAAGTACTGTACGTGGAGAGGCTGACAGCTGGGTCCACGGCCGCAGCAAGGAAGTGCAACCTTATTACGCGCAAAATAATGATTCCTGCACCTGACAGCAGGGACCCACCGGACGGGCCACCGTATTTCGCGAAAAAAATGTTTCCCCCCTGACTGCTGGGACCGACCAGCTACATCTTCGCACGCAAGGAAGTGCGTCCATTACGGGCAAAAAAAATGATTCGCCCCTGACTGCTGGGACCCACCAGCTACATCTTCGCACGCAAGGAAGTGCCTGACAGTCGGGACCCACCTGGTCGAAGCGTACGTAGCGTTGTCATTCTGGTCGCGAACGTGTACGTACATACTGGTCGATCGGTCTGTCTGCAGGCTGCAGCGATGAACCGTGGCCCAGTAAGGAAGGGCACGTGTTGTAGTAGAGGCGCGCACGTAGCATGTACACGTACGTACAGCCAGGGTGCAAGAAAGTAAAAACGGCCATGTATGTACATACGGGCCGGGTCTCGAACGCCTACTCGTGCATACGTACGGCCAGGGCTCATGTACATGGCTGGGTCGGAACGGAGAAACTGCGTCGTGTTCATCGGGAGCCAACCGGCTTGGACGGAACAGCCGATCGAAACGAGGCCTAGCGTACCGCAGAACGGAAGAAACGGCCTTGTGTTTGACCGGCCATGGTCGAAACGGGATCCTGTTCATCGGGAGGGGTCTGGCGTACTGTAAAACGGAGGAAACGGACTTCTCTTGGACCTCCTATGGTCGAAACGGGGTCCTGTTGATCGGGAGGGGTGTGGCGTACCGCAAAATAGAGGAAACAGACTTGTGTTGGAGCGCTACGGTCGAAACGGGGGTCCTATTCATCGGGAGGGGTGTGGCGTACCGCAAAACGGGACTCCACGAGATACTGTTCATCTCCACCGTCGACCTCCTCCAGCCTCCACGGGCTACTGTTCATCCATCGTCGACCTCCTCCAGCCTCCACCTGCGACTGTTCATCCACGGGCTCCTGTTCATCCAGCCTCCACCGCTCCTCCACCGGCTACTGTTCAACAGGCCCTCTCCACGGGGTCCTGTTCAACCACCCCTCCACGGGCTACTGTTCATCCAGCCCTCCACCGGCTACTGTTCAGCCAGCCCTCCACGGGGTCGTCCTGTTCATCCAGCCCTCCACGGGGTCCTGTTCATCCACCCCCAACCGGCTCGATCGATCGGGGTCCTGTTCATCCAGCGGCAACGGCCTCGACTACCACGGGGTCCTGTTCATCCATCCCCCCCACCGGGAACTGTTCATCCAACCCGCCCCCCCAAACAACGCTCACTGTTCATCAAGAGGCAACATCGATCGGCTTCAGTTAGCAGCAGTAGCGAAGGAATCACTCGGGTTCAGTTAACAGCAAGGGATCGATCGGGGTTTAGTAACGTAGCTAGTGCAATCGCTCGAGTTCAATTAGAGCCCAACGCCTCGCTCGGATTTAGTTAGAGCGCAACGCCTCACACACACACGCGTACGTGTACGAGAGAAACGCGCAAACCTCCGTGCATCGCTCGGCCCCGACGACCCACCGAAATAGGGAACTCCCCGATATTTTCATCGCCCTCGCTTCTACCACGGTTTTTTCCGTCATGGATGGCCCAAAGAATGTCATGCAGCTGCGTCTCCGGCCCGTCCAGGACGAAAAGCCCATTTTCTGTCATGATTTTTTGTCATAGAAGTCGGAGCCCACCACATCTATGATGATACCGGGTTTTGTCATAATTATCGTCATAGAAGTGTCATAAGCATGACAGAAAAAAAAATTCATTCGGCCCAAAATGTCACGGATGTGTCTTTTTTTGTAGTGCGCGCCCTACCCCCCTGGGCGCGCCCTCCGTCCTTGTGGCCGCCTCGTGGCTCCTTCGACTTCATCTTCAAGTCTCCTGGTTGTCTTCTGGTCCAAGAAAAATCATCGCGAAGGTTTTATTCTGTTTGGACTCCGTTTGGTATTCCTTTTCTGCGAAACTCAAAAACAGGGAAAAAACAGGAACTGGGACTGGGCTTTAGGTTAGTAGGTTAGTCCCAAAAATAATATAAAATAGCATATTAATGCATATAAAACATCCAAAACAGATAATATAATAGCATGGAACAATCAAAAATTATAGATACGTTGGAGACGTATCACTTATCTGGGTGCATTTTATCAAGTATCCGGTTTTAGTTGTAAGAGGTCAGAATACAACTCCAAATCGTCCTGTTACCATGGACACGGCTATTCGAATATATTACTTCCCTGCAGGGGTGCACCACATTACCCGATACGCTCAATCATCTCTGGCCGTACACACTTTCCTGGGTAATGCCTGGCCTTGGAAGATCAATACGTCGTAGTCCTACCTAGGCTCTCGAGAGAGGTCAACACGCCGGTCTACATCCTAAGTGCTCAGAGGTCTTGGGCCCATTGCCCTTTGCACTCCTGCATGTTGCATGGACGGCCGGGACCAGTCCTGGCTACGTTATTATACAAAGTAGGTACTTACGCGGACCACCCGGGCGCGTGCCGCTCAACTGTGACGTTTGTAAAGCTTTCAAAAGAAATCGTACAACGCCGAGGGTCCCATAAACCATTATCCCACGCAACGGTTAGTGCGAAAGGGCCAGCGGCCAACTCAGATCAAATACCCAATCTCGTTAAGCGTGTTATTATGAAGTAACCGCGGACACCGACCAGGGACCAGGCCCACCTATGTCCTAGGTGGTCTCTACCTTCCATGTCGTTCTGCCACAAAGATTCACTAGGGAGCCGTCGGGAAAAATGTCCTTTTAGCCCCAAGCCCGTGAATGATTCACCCGCGAGTATTCCATCAGTGGCCCTACCCCTAGTCCGTTTGCCATGCTATTCCATCAGTGGCCCTACCCCTTGTCCGTTTGCCATGCTATACTAGCATACCAATACGAAGCATATAGGATAACAGGTAAAGTATCAACAGTAGTAGCAAGGACAGGCTATGCAGCAGTATAGGATCAACTGATAAAGCAATAACAGTATCACAACTCTAAGGCAAGCAGTAGAGGAAAAGAATTGACGATATCGGGATGATCGGGGGGGGGG